>OZ017738.1:36385498-37585498 GCA_963969285.1 Odontomyia ornata | reverse complement strand
TACAGATTAGGCAACTCGTGAAAGATCTTACTTTTGTCAGATCAATGACTGAAGTCAAATCCAAAACGTGGAATTCGTTTGTTTTGGTTATGAGTAATTTTCTAGGCAAAAAGAAATCTGACGACCATGTCAAGCTTGTTGAGTGCATGCTATCGAACTTGGAAGAATTAAGGTGCAATATGAGCACAAAAATCCACCTCCTATACTCGCATTTAGAACGATTTCCACAAAATCAGGGTGATCTTAGTGAGGAGTAGGGTGAAAGATTTCATCAGGATCTCCGGACAATGGAAGAGCGTTATCAGGGGCGGTGGGACTCACATATGATGGCAGACTACTGCTGGAGATTGCAACGAGATCTCCCTAAAGTCGTTTATTGAAGGAAATCTTATGAAATATCATTCGCTAGTGTTCAATAGAAATTTTGTTAACATAACATATATAAGGAACCCGTGTGAAAGGCCACTCGACCCAGCAAGAGCCCCTTTAACGACTAAGAAAGGAAGGAGCTACAGCCCGATGGCTAGCTCAGAATAGGAGTGTCCAGCCACCATGGTGGGTCCCATACCCGTTGAAAATTCTCTAAATGAGAAGACCGAGGGAAATGTTCATCCCAACAATTCACATTTATAATTTGTATGATTGGTCAATTATTAGGAGTATTTTTTATAACAATTTTGAAGAAAAATTCAGCATAAAATGTAGTTTGGTAAAAAAATGAGTATATATCTCTAACGATCTATTCAAAAACAATTTCAATTTTAAATGTGGACTCAAATTCAGCTCCGGTCTTACAGCTACATTCAGAAAACTATTAATTTAAATAGTTGGATATTCTTAAGAATGCTTTTTGATTTTCCGAGCATTTGTCCGCTCAAAACTAAGTTTTTAACTAGCTGCAAAGTTTCAACTTTTATCAACTTATTATTATGTGTGTTAGTTTGTATTTATTAACATGGGTGGTATTATTTCTTGTTATTTTTTATGTTACTGACAATTTTTAAAATGTTCGTATTAAATTGAGTGTTTGGCTAGAAACTGGTGTAATGAATCAGGCGACGCCGTTGGTGACCACTACCAACACACTTTGCTGCTAGGTGCCTTGTCATTTTACGTTGGTTGCCACCAGTGCACATCCCACGTCTATTTTATCGTGGGATGCCAACAGAATTTTGACAGCCACAGGGTAGCAGGTGTGTGGGTAGCGAGTGCCATCGAGAGGAATTGCTTTTATCGCAGCGGGATTTTTGTGTGCAAATTCTATTGTGAGTTTTGTGGATAAAGTGAAGATTCTGCGTTACAACCTAAACCCAAACGGAAACATTTCAGGTAAATATGCTTTTGGACTAGGGTAACTGGTGATGTAACTTAGTTCTTAATTCTCGCTAGACCGATAAAATCAGTGCGCCGCTAATGCTTAGCCATTTTGCAAGTGGTCGTGTATAAAAAGGCGATAAATATGTGATGCTTTCGCCAATCCGTCATTGGAAATTCATACGCTCGACACATGTCTGCCACGATTGCAATGAGGATTCACCCCTAGAGTGTGTCAAGTCAGCATTGACGATTCGTTAGGCAAGCACTGTCTTATCTATCCCAAGAATCGTGTTAAGGTTATGTGATTGAGAACAATCACGATGGAGCTTGAATGCTTACTAGCTTCTGCATGATTGACCTTTGCCATGATACCGGGGTAAGAGGACGCAATTTCGTAAAATGCTGGATTGCGCTTTGGGTTAGCATTGTAATGGTCGTAAAAGCATTCTGATGAAAACCATAGCCAAAAAGGTATGTAAAGTAGTAAAAGAAACAATATTTGGGAGACGTAGATTAACAAACTACCTATATCTAAACTAAGAAAACCCAATTCATTAAATTATAAAGTAGGATTAGATGAAAATGGAAGAAAACACATGCCCTAGGTGAAACTCCGTGCGAGTAGAATGTAAAACTAATTTATGAGCGTAAACGTTAAATAGCTACCCCATAAAGTAAAGTAATAACAAAAAGCAACACCCCATAGATCATGTCGTGTCTAACTTATTAAAAAAAGATAAAATCAAATGGAAACAAATTATACGGAAAATATAATAAGGTGTATGAAAAAATCTAGACGTGAATTCTAATTGAAGTAAAACAAACATAACCTACGAGAAAAAGTGAAGCGAAAAGCGAAAGAATTGCATAGCTGAATTGCTAACTCTTCAGTTATTTAGTTTGGAAACGTAACTAGAAAGTAAAATAGTAAAAAAATGCAGAGAATGAATGAGAGAGCGAGAATAGCAAAAATAGATTGTTAACCGTTATGAAAATCAGAGGTGTGAGATAGCATGAAAAAGAAAAAGAACTTGCAACAAGAAAAGTCTTTGATCAGACTTGTAAAAAAATAGTTGTGTAAAACTCTTCATTTCCATTTTGAATCGCTCATTCATTTTCCTCGCTAACATCTTGTTTTCCTCTTATATGATTCGATTCTTTGTCGCCTCGGCAATCCGCTGGATGGAAAGGACACTAAACTTCCGGTTGTTGAAAAAGAAAAACTTTTATTCTAACCTGTTGACTGTTTTTAAAACGATTCTATTTTTTCTATTTTATTATTTTGAATAATATCTTTTCCCTTTGATTTGTTTTGGTTAATTTGAATGTCCAAGACTTTATATTTACATATTCAGAGCAATTTATTTATTGGATCATTGTACATAGAATGTGTCTGCACTACGAAGGTTATATTATATATTGCTTTTGATTTTTCCAAAGTAATACAAAAAAAAATTCACTCACGCGAATCGAAACTACATATATTGGTAATAAGCTTATTTTAATGTACGTTAAGTAGCCAATACCTTAGTTTAATTATATAAATAAAATAAATTTTTTTCACTTGTAAGTTGAAGACGATGCATGATATGAAAAAAAAATCGAAAACGATAAAAATCTACATCAAATATAGCCACACATTTTCAATTTCCATATACAAGTGGCAACGTAGTAAATGTAATTGAGGAAATTAAAAATAAGTAAAAGAAACAAAAAAATAAGAATTCACGTAAACAATGAAAATGAAACAAATAATTTAAAATATTGGTAGATACGAATAAGAAAAAGAAAAACAAACAATATCAATTAGAAAAATATTTACATGATAAGTGAAAAGGATTAAATGATAATGATAAAATATGAAATGATTCTGTGACGAGAATATTTGCTATGTAAATGTGCAATGATATGTGATTTTTGCTAACTTTAATAATTATACACATACAACATTACATACAATATTATAAATAATTATATACACATCTTAAATATATACATATATTTACAAAACATCGATAAGGAAAAAAAGGGAAACTGTATGGCATAAGAAATCAAAATAGAAAACAACATGAATTGCTAACGAAAAAATAGACTTTCCTTTCCAGTGGTTCTGCTTTTCAGCGGGAAATGAGGTGTAGGGTAAGTATGCCGTCGCGAGGGTAAGGTTTGAGAAAATCCGCTGAGGTCGGTTTCGCGTTGCGCGCGGTACGCGGTACCTTTGTTGTTTTGCCCTTTTATTAGAGTAGCTTTCGTCGGGTTGAGTTAACGTAGTATACTTTTCGGTACCGCGTCGGAAATTCGGGAACGCGAATTACAGATTAGATCTTTGTTTTTTTGACTGGTTATAGGAAGAAATACGGAGTAACGTAAAGTAGGTTTCCTCTCCGTATGGTTTTGTTTTGTAACGCGTTTGAAAACGGGCATGTATAGGTGGCTGAAATTGTAAGTGAGCGTGACCCATTCGAAGACCCGCGACCGAAATCCTCTCCGATCTAACTGGCCGACAAGCGTGAATGGGTTACGGTGCACGGATTGGTTGACCGGTTGGTACCATCCGTTGGCACTACTCAGACTTAACGTCTAGAACCGATGAGAGGTCGGTTCCGCGTACGCAAGTAGACTTAAAATCATTACACTGGGTTCGGTTGATGCCACATGAGCATCGTTCGATGCTCCCTCTTTGCTACTCCGAGACCAGCCAAACCAACAAGCGTCAAAAGAGTGTGGCCACTGCGGCCCTGTATTGTCTGCAGCCATCTCGGATACTTGCAGTCTGCCTCCAAAGCAAGTCTTGCATTTGTCAACAACTGCTGCTCGCTATGGTGTTGTTGCTGTTGTAAATCATCTCCCGAAATACGTTTACAAAATTACTCATTTGCTAGGGAATTTCATTTATTTGGCGGAACCAGGTCTCAGTCTGGACCAAGACAAAAAGTGGAATTCTGATAGACGGCTGGCTGTTCGCTACGTAAGTCGATCCCTGTTGTTTTATTTCGTGTATTCCTCTTTGCCCGAATGACCCGCACTCGACATTCGAATTTCCTGGGAAAATTGCGACTTGCGACGCGATCGTGGGACGAGGTTTGACCTGGACCACTACTGACTGCTGCTCTGAGCAACTGCGCACCTCTCGGGTCACTGGGAACGGTGAACTTCAAACCCAAAGTCACTTTCGACCAATAATTACCGTAACACTCCACCGTATAGCAATGAAATTTCAGGTCCAATGTTCGTTGCGAAAAGGTGATCGATCCCAGCTTCGTCCGTGACTGATGACTATTACCAAAAAGACAAAGGCAACGAAGACGGAGCTAGAAAGGCGACAACGAGTTTAACATGTTTTCATCACGGATTCGATACTCACCACTGAATTTCCCAATGCTCCGGCATAAATTTGCTGCGACATTTCCCCCTTCTAAAGTTCAACTGATGAAAAATAAGCTTTGCACTACAATGCACGCCGTCCATCACAAAACTTGAAATTACTCGCGGAAAAATTTGGCAGGCCGAACGCGACACGTAGGAAATCTCCCAAATCCAACACCACACTACCGACGTCAAGTACTCGTTCAGTTGCAGGGCTTTACTCCGCGCACTGACAACATCAGATCGTGAGTAGTAGTAGATATGGGAAATGGTGTAGGGGTGACCGATATCTGCTGGGTATCGCCACACAATATTATGCACCAAGTTTGTGGCAGAATATTGCCGCCAAAACCAGCATATGCGTTGTGGATGAAATTAGTGGGTGCATTGGCGGATTCGTCGAGTAGTTCGCGGGGCGAACTGCTCGATTAATACGAATATTCAGCAAAAACGATCGTTATGTGAACATTTGTCAAAAACGATAGTTTGAAGAACATTCGTTAAAAGTGATAGTTTTACGAAAATTCGTCAAACCAATAGTTTTAGGAAAGCTCGTCAAAAACGATATTTTTGCGATAGTTTGGCGTGTTACGATCATTTTACAATAATTTTAATAATGTTTCGATTGTTTTATGATCTATTTACGGTTTGCTAACGAAAAGTCTATTTCCTGAAGCAACCATTTTATTCACTTTATAATTAAGTTCCAATTAGGCGATGATGGGGCTTGCCCAAACAGTTCTTAATTTAGGCAGTGATGGGGCTTGCTTCAACACATGCCTTAGACACTGAATTGGACTCAAGGCAGTCTGCTCAGTCAAAAAAGCAAGGCCCAACGGCTTTAAAAGAAAAAACAAAAAAATCATATATCGAACAATTTCTAAAATTATAAGTTGAAGAATACACAAAAAACGTGTTTGAAAAAAATCCCCGCACCATTTTACACCACGCGCTCCAGAGACGCTCACTTAACCTCCCATCACACCAGATATAATTCATATTTTTATTTGAATCCTACAGTGTTTTTTGTATTTAATAGTTTTATTTACATTTTTCCACTCCAATTTTTTTTGCGACCTTAAAGCAAATAATACCGCGCTGTGTGGCTACTGTGTGGGGTTTTTATTTGTTTCAATTGGTATCGCAATAGCATGCTGTAATTCGGTGTCTAATCTGATGTAAGAATAAACGTTATTTTGTTAGTTATAATTTAATTTTCAACTCGAAACTCCGTTAAAAATCCAATAACTTCCTAATACTTTTTGAAAAGGGTAAATGTAAATGCAATATTTTAATCACCTAAAAGCATATTTGAAGTATAATCGCTGCCAATTTTCCAATGTCAAGATTAAAATAATTCATGACTTGCCATTTCGCTAACCGTCTTCATTTTCACTGTCTACAAGTAGAACATAAAGTACCAAAATGAACTTCATCCAAACGAAGAGACGCACTAAAAGCAGCTAATGAGTAATCCTTAACCTTAATTCCACCATTCAGCCTTAAGCGAACGAACTAGTGTCTTCACCAATTCAGTCACACTTTAAATATCATCTATGACTCGCTAAGCTCTGATCACGTCGAGTGAAACCTTCAAATTTCTTGAGGAACATTGTCAAGAAGCTTCAAGATATTAAGTATGTTTTCCTAAAGTACTACAACCACGACAAAGAATAATAATTATAAAAATTTTGACTTTCACCTTAAATATAATGTCACAGGTTTAAATTGATACCGCACAATTAGATGAAATCGCACTTTTCAACACTCACGTTAGAATTTCTTCGGTTAAAAGTGAAATTTCAAGCTGCTGAAATAGTATTAAAGATTAGCATCAGGGTAAAAGAAAGTGTTTTATAAGTTGTCTTAATCTACAAGTCACTTATTCCAGTTCAATTTCATCGCTGAAGATTCCGTTTAGAAAACAGAAGTTGCATGTGTAAAGGTTACCGCAAAGTGAAGTCAAACCGCAAATCCAACCTTGCCAAAACAGCCATCACAAGAACGACCACCGTCATGCTTTTGATACAAGTATCATCAATCCGCGCGACTTCTTCAAAATTTTCGCTACTGGAATCTTAAGCACTCGCTGCTCCTGCATCCATCCGCAATTGTGCAGCATGTTCCTTCCTTATTTGAATATCTGCATCTGCCTCACCTTCATTTGTTTGTCGTATACTTAATTTAATTTCAAGGAGAAATTCTTTGATTTTTTCTTCTTTGTCAGTTTTTCACAAATATTCAAATTATACCTTCGCGACCGCGGAATATAAAATTGAAAATGAGTGCGGAGATGCGGCTTCTTACATGGCCCTTAAATTAATCAAAAGCTCATAAATTATAGGTGGACAGGTAAGCAAGTTGGGACAACCTCCGCGAAATATGCGTGAGTAGCGTTACAAAACGACACAATGATACCACAAGCCACGTCCGCGGTGCAATTACTTAAATTGACCAAACTGAGGACCATTTTCATATTGGAGGTGATTTAACACTCTTAAAGTGGACTTTGGAGATTACATGGCATTATGCCGACAACCATCCCGTGAAGGCGACACCTATTAATTTGTTGACCGTTAATGGTTACCTCTTAGTGTCCATTCTCATGTGCAATAAATGTCAACGTAATCGCGATTGTTGGATGCAGAGTTTGTGTATGCAACATTGTGATGGGAATTAGGGTTGATCGATATTTAAGTGGAACGATTTATTTAGGGTTGAAGGGCTTTAGGGTGTTTTGTTTGGCAATCAAAAAAGACGTTTCTTAGATTACATCGTCACGTGTGTTTGATAGTAATACGGAGCAATGTTTAAGGTTGGTCTCTAATCGATCAGAAACTACTTTAAGGCAGTGTGGTTTTTTTGGGGTTTGTCATTTTCAAATTGCTTAAGACCTTGTAATTTTACTATAATTCATTAGTAGCACACTCTTAGTCATAGACAAATCCAAATCGAATTGCATCAATAGAAACGCCGAATTTATTGGCAATTTACTCCATCCGAATGCATTTCGCGACAATTTTATCGATTCAATGTCGATACTCGTATCAACCTGATCGCTGCATATTTTCAGTTAAAGTCACATAAAAGTCGCTTGGTCATTTATTATTCCCACATATGGAGATGGCCAATGTCCTTGAATGCGATTTTTACACATTATGCAGATGAAATACGCAAATGCGCTGTAAATTTTGACCAATATCAATTTCTATACGCCCACCACTAGCAAGCAAGCGCGTACAGTGCAATCTTATTTGTGCATAAGTGGATTTGAAGTGAATCAGCAGTAGATGCATGACTAACCACCGTTAGTGTGAATTTTTATTTTCAATATAATTTTAGCCAGTTTGGATGACAACTTTTCTTGTTTATTCTGGCTTAAATTATTGTCAGCGAGGTGTCTTAGTTGCGTAAAATACAAACAGGAAATTGTAATCTGATTCGAAATGAAGGAAATTATACAGATTAATTGTTGTGTAAATAGCATAATTGGAATGATTCTTAATTTTAAACACTACTAGCAAATCGTTGAATGAAACTTGGCAAAAAGATATCATGCTGCAAATCGAAACTACAATACATGTCAGAAATTTTCTGAACATTTGAATGAGCTAACATGCTCTTGTAATTGATGAAATGCACACCCGGGCGGAATAATAGGTTTGAACCCCGAAAATGTAGAGAATAAATCAGACACTATGCTCTGGAATCAAAAAACCAGCTCGTCAAGTGAATAGCGCCCTTTCGGAATGAAATGGGGGAGTCCCCGCAATAAAATTTCTTGTTGGCAAATAACGGGGCTTCTTTCCATGTTCAGTCTTCAAAATTGAAGTGGACAATAAAATTGGTAGACGCTAATAAAAGCTTAAAGTGAATCAATGTAAAGAATCATTTAGTGACAGAAGGTAAGATTTTAAGCAAATTAAACTAATTGAAAGTATAATTATAAGATTTTAATAATATTAGATGGGCTTGGGACGTCATTGCAGTGCAGAGGAGAGAAGATTTGCCCATCAACTCCGAGATGAGGGGAAAACCTAGAAGTTCATTGCTACATCATTTCGACGTTCTGAAAGTTTTGTTACAAATGCTCTCAAACTAGAAAAAATCGATTGTCAGACAATCGTATCGTTACATTAGCTAAACGCAGGCCCGCCGTAAGCGGGTGTGCAAGGTGTGCACCGCACGCGGGCGGCACGTCTTGGGGGCGGCAAATACATATTTAATAAAAATATATTGAATTGATTTATGGAAAAATATTCAACGTAACAAAATCAAGCTGAAATATAAAAAAATTTCATCATATGGACACTGAAACTCTAGCAGCACCGGCGCCGTGCAGTTAATATTTCGTATAACGTAAACATTGCTATCCACCAAAATCAAAAGGCGAAATGTATGTTGGAGTTCGAACTGCCCGAGCTGAAATATAAAAAAATTCATCATATGGACGATGAACCTCTCACAGCACCGGCACCGCACAGTTAATATTTCGCATAACGTAAACATTTTGACCCTTCGGAATGAAAATGCGAAACAAAATGCACGAGGCGGTAGGGCGCTTGAAAATTAAGCACAGGGCAACAAACTATCTGGCCCAGTAGTTCTAAGTGCCGATGGGCACGAGCGTTTTTTAATGTTGCGTCAATTCAGCGGTACCGCAAATGCCATTTAAATACTATGTGATGATATTGGACAGCATGCACGGCGGAACGCTGCAGTGCCGCCCGCTGCGGCATCCTGAATAGTATTCCAACAACATTTGTGATGCTGTTGTCGACGAAACGTTGAAATTTGCTCATGTGCACCGACACTAAGGCTCTTGTGCACGGACACGCATGCAGAGAATCAACTTAGTCGCTCGAATTTGTTTTCTTCTCAGAACTATCGTACTACCTATATGAAGTTATTTAGGAAAAGGTTCTTTTATCTCGGTGTGGTTAATTCAAATCGCTTAAACTAGGTTTTTCTCTCAGTCGAACTATTAGTTCTAATGGAAAAGGTTCTTTCATTTCAATCTGCTAATTTAAGAACAAATACTAACATTGTAATTTCATTAGTGAGTGGATTTACGTTTCAAAGTTTTATATCAGTGTTAAATACATATGTAAGTGAACAAATCGCAATTATGGTAAGTGTCTAAGTTTATTTATCGACTTGTCTAATTGATTCCCAGTAATTGTCTGTTAGTTAGCATTTGTTGAACGAAAGTAAAAGAAGTTACGACTTTGCGTTGGAATCTTGTTTAAATTGGAAGTTGGAATCTTGTTCAAATTTCCTTACATTTAAATCAGGAAAACCTTGAGACATTTGATTCATCTGGAAAAATCATTAAAATCAGTTTATAATTAGCAAATATATCGGGTAACGCGTAAACAAGCAAAAATAAATACTTTTTTAGGGTTTTGTAAAATTATTTTACAAAACCTTTCTAAAATCGGTACTGTCTGTCTGTCCGTCACAGCATGTTTCTCGGAAACTGTAGAAGCTAGAGACATGAAATTAAGCAAGAAGGTAAATAAAGTCGGTTTGAATAAATTTTTATAAGGGTTTTAAAGGGAGTCTCCCCATATATCGAGGGGGTCGTTATACATTTTCTTTTTGCCAAAAGTATCCTATATACAGTGAGTGTAAAAAGTGTACGTACGACTATAAACGTTCAAGAAAAATCATTATTTATCCGAACCGTTACAACATTTTCAGTATCTTTTTGCACCATATAATTCTTTTAAGACTAGGGAGTGACAAAGTGTTCAAAAAAATCAATTTGAAAAACTTAGTAGTAGCGAAACGTTTGACAAAATATTAATACTCCCTTTTAGATGCGCAAAAAGTCTTCGTACGGTTGCACTTTCTTATAAGTGCATGGAAGAAAAACCGTTAATTTTTCCAAATTTGGGGGGAAAATGAGCAATGGGTTAGTTAGAAGGACGATTCGACCCGATTTAGCTATTTTGAGTGCTACTGTCAAATGGCTTGATTAATGATTAGCCAAAGCAAGCCTTTAAAATGAAAGGAAGCTAGCGACATAGAGAAAAAGTCACCATCGGACACATAATCGTACGTACACTTTTTACACTCACTCTATGAGAAGTTTGCGTCCCCCTCTTCGCTAAAAGTCTGAAATCATGCAGGTAGACCTTAATGAGTAAAAAGGCAACAGAAGCCAAAATTCGATCAACTTTGTTAATAATAGTATAATTTTTAGGGTTTTGTAAAAAATTGTTTTAACAATAAAAATTTCAGATAGTATGAGTAACATGATTTTCTTTGAGATCACATTAAATATTACTTCATAATATTATAAGTACTGCATTGCAGCTTCCACAGTTTTATAAGCTTTGAAACCCCAGCTCGTCAAATATTTCATACAGCTCATGGCTGTATCGAATTCGCCATTGGTCCCCTTCTCGCTTCGCTCCAAAGATTCGCCTCAAGACCCGCCTCTTGAAGGCGTTCAACATGTTTGCGGATGCTTGGGTGAGGGTCCAAGTTTCACACCGATAGCATAGCACAGGTCTTATCATTATTAGTGCTTGCATATCATAGTATGAGTACAAAACCCTTCTGACACGAGCGTAGGTCTGTCTACCCGACTTGTTTTAATTTGATTGGAAGGATAGTAGGTACTTAATGTCTGACTTTGTACGGCTTCAATTGACGTGTAATGACCTAGAAAATAAAGTTCTTTTGAGTTTGAGTGGAGTCAATATCCATTTTTTATTTTTGGCCGAACATGAAATATTTACTTAAAATTTCAGGAACCGCAAAGAAGGAGAAAGCTTTCTGGAGCACGATTTCGGCAGCAAAAGCGAGAAAAAGATGCACGGAACGAGAAATTGATGGGTTCCTTACGAAAATTTTTACGAAAGCCAGAAAGTAAGAAATCAACACCTCAAGCAAATTTTGATGAAGCCTCAACAAACGCAGCTTTAAATCCAGGAACGATGGAAGTATCTCAAGAAAATTATGTAGATTGTAATCCTTTGTCAGAAAGAGACACTAGTCAAATAAGGCAAACCTGTCCTGAAGATGTGGTAAGCATTTTATCGTCATCAGTGGTATGCGACAGTTTATATTTAAATGATGACCCCGGTTTGTGGCCCACTAGATTGACTAGTGATCTTGTTAATATTTTGGTTAGTCGTGGTCCCATACAAGTGGTTAACTATGATTTTCCTCCTAATGACGGTGGGAGAAAGTTCAATGACAATTATTATTTCCGAAATCTCCCTAATCGAGAAAAATTTAAGAGAGAATGGCTTGTTTATTCTATTTCAAAAGATTCATTATATTGTTTTTGTTGCAAAATATTTGGGAAATCTTTAAGTAGTTTCTCTAATTTGAATGGATTTTCTGATTGGCAACATTTATCATCAGCGCTGAAAAGACATGAAACAAGCGTGTCTCATAATGAAAATGTGAAATCAAGGGTACAATTGAATAAAATGTTAAAAAATAAAATCACTGTAAACCAAATGCAACTGAAACTATTAGAGTCAGAAAAAAACACTGGTGTGATGTGTTGGAAAGAATTATAGCCGTCATAAAGTTTTTATCTCAACAATGTCTAGCTTTTCTTGGCACGCCTAAAACTTTATATGAGCATGATAACGGTAATTTTCTAAAAGCAATAGAAATGATAGCATTATTTGATTCAGTCATGCGTGAACATATTCACAGAATCCAGGCCTCGAAATTTGATTCAAGCCGTATGGCCCACTATTTAGGCGATCAAATTCAGAACGAAATCATTGATTTACTTGGCACCACAGTAAAAAATAACATACTAGATAAAATCAGAGATTCAAAATATTTCTCCATTATATTAGATTGTACACCAGATGTAAGTCACACAGAGCAAATAACTGTGGTGATC
The DNA here is from genome assembly GCA_963969285.1 of Odontomyia ornata. Taxonomy (NCBI): domain Eukaryota; kingdom Metazoa; phylum Arthropoda; class Insecta; order Diptera; family Stratiomyidae; genus Odontomyia; species Odontomyia ornata. The sequence continues at coordinate 37,572,936 of OZ017738.1, read as the reverse complement.
AGGCATGTTTTCTTAAATAATGAAACTAAAATTGTTTCAATTTGTGAAAATTTCATTGGCTTCTGTCCAATCACTAATTCCACAGGTGAAGGTCTGTTAAATTTTGTTTTGGATTTATTTTCAGATTTAAATCTTAACCTTCAAAACTTACGCGGCCAAGGTTATGATAATGGCTCCAACATGCGGGGAAAACACAACGGGTTGCAAAAGAAAATTTTAGAAATTAATAATCGTGCATTTTACGTTCCCTGCTCGGCTCATAGTCTTAATTTGGTAGTCAATGACGCAGCCAATATCACACACGAAACTGTAAATTTCTTTAATATAATTCAAGAAATTTATGTTTTCTTTTCATCATCTACAAAAAGGTAGTCGATAATTTGCAAATATTTGCCGGGCTTCAAATTACAAGCTTTAAGTTCCACAAGATGGTCTAGCAGAATCGATGCAGTGAAACCATTACGGTATCATCTCGAAAAAATATTTGATGCCTTGCTGGAAATATCTGATAATGCATCGGCGGGATGGGATTGTACGACATCTCACAAAGCTCATTCCCTTGCGTTGAGCATTCAAAATTATAAATTCATATGCTCAGTAATAATTTGGTTTGATATTTTAAACGAAGTTAATACTTTGAGCAAAATTATGCAAAACCCCACAATGAATACTCAAATCTGTGTAAATTTGTTAGATAAATTGATTATTAAGTTCACCGAATATCGCACGGACAAACAGTTTGAGAAAATATTAGAAGAAGCTACCAATGTGGCCCAAGCTCTAAACGCACAAACAGATTTTCCACCAATAAACACCATTCGCCCAAGACGAAGACCAACACAGTTTCAATATGAGCATAGCGATGAAGTTTTACTAGACACCAAGATCAAATATAAAGTAGAGTTTTTTTTTCAGAATCCTAGATCAGTCGCTCCTCTCTCTAAAGGATAGATTTGAAGAGTTTAAAACATTTACCGATGTATTTGGCTTTTTAAGCAATAAATTAAACTTAATTAAACATTGCAAAGATTTACATTTAAAGCTTAAAGATAATTCCAATGGGGAAACAGACATTGACGGTATCGATTTATTTAATGAAATCAGAGCTTTAAATTTGCATTTTCCAGAAAACCAGTCGAATGATCCGCAGGCCTTGTTACAATATCTTTTTACTAATGACTTGATTTCAACATTTCCAAACATAACAATTGCGCTAAGAATATTACTTACATTGCCAGTTTCAGTTGCATCTGGTGAAAGGTCCTTTTCAAAGCTTAAAATTATAAAAAACTATTTAAGGTCAACAATGCACCAGCAAAGATTAAGTAATTTGGCTTTAGTTTCGATTGAACATGAAATTTTAGATAGCTTGGATACGAAAAAATTAATAGCAGATTTTGCAAACATAAAGGCAAGAAGAGCTCAATTCTTGTAAATAATACATATTCATATAGCTTTGTGTTGAGTAAAACATTACTATGTATTTAAATAAAAAATAAATTTTGGCCGTTTAAATCGCGTTTAATTTATGTATTTACGTCGTGGGTTCAATATGATAAGGAACAAACGTTTTTGTATATGAACATATCATTAGCCTGGGTATTTTCCGAATACACTCCGTTTGATATCGCTTGAAATGCTTTTTATATAAGCGAGAGTACCTTGTTGTTCCTTCTACCATGGGGCGGCATAATGGGTATTGCACACGGGCGCACAAACAGCTAGCGGCGGGCCTGGCTAAACGCGACCCGTTCAAATCATCCAAGACAATTCAAGCCAAATTAGGAATATTGTTTCATCACGAACCGTTCGATGGCGATTAGTATGCGCAAAACTACCTGTTAGTATTGCCCGAAAAGTTCCTCTCCTTAAAGCTACAAATTTGAGGAAGAGGAAAAACTGTGTTAGCTCATAAAACCTGGTGTGGACCGGTGAGAAAAATGGCGCAATATCCTCTGAAGCAAAGCAAAGATATATTTCTTGGGTAACGATGCAGAAAGAAACGTTCGTTGATCGAAAGGCAAACAATTTCATGCTTACAAAAAATACGGTGAAGCACGGAGGTGGCGATGTGATGGTATCGGGCTGTTTTTCATGGCAAGGTGTACATTCGATACATCGGATTGATGGCATTGTGGCAATGGTGGGGTGAACAATTTCCGGTCTGACCTAGAAAAACGATGTTTTTAAATTTGTTTTGTTTATTTTTCAACATATTCTCCATCAACACTGATACATTTCTCATAACGGTGTTCTAATTTAGTTATACCAGTTTTAAACGATAACTTCTTCGATTACCGCCAATCCATTTTTTGAGGTTAAGAAACTGGTAATAGTCGCTGGGGGCTAAGTCTGAAGAGTAGGGATCCAAGTCTCATCAACAGTTATGAATCGACCCAAAAATTCATTTGGATTACGCCCATCCAGCGCCAAATTGTCGGTAGAAATGTTTTTTCGAATCAGTTTTTGGTCAAGCGTTAGCAACCGCGGCACCCACCTTGCACACAGCTTTTCCATGCTCAAATGGTTGTGGAAAATATTTCGCACACGTTCAGCTGACATCCTACAGGTCTCAGCTATCTCATGCACTTACAACCTGCGGTCTTCCAACACTATTTGATGGATTTTCTCAATCATTTCTGAAGCTGTGACCTCAACGGGCCGTCCTGAGCGAGGCTCGTCAGAGGCGCTAACACGACCCATTTTAAATTCAGAAACCCACTGCTTAATAGTTGAATATGATGGGGAGGAGTCTTCTAGTGTAGAATCCATCTCTTCTTTTATTTGTTTTGGTGTAAAACCTTTCAAATAGAAGTGTTTGATGACAGCACGTTATTCCAATTTTTCCATATTAGAAAGCGTCTCGCACAATGTTCTCTCAAACGCAAACTAACGTGGTAATTGGGCTGAAACTGTACATACAAGCTCGTTAGGAATGGTGCTGTAGGACGCCGCTCCAAAAGTAGACCTAGTGGCACCATCTCTTGATCAGGCCGGAAACTTTTCACCCCACCTACGTAGATTATTACTGAGAATTTGAAGTCCAAATCCCTAAAATTTAAATTTAATTGGTATTAAAAACAAGAAAACTACTGTACAATTAATGACACTTACACATTCAACTCCAGGATAAATGTTTGTATTAGGAAAATATAGTTTTGATATGTGTGTAATGTGTATGTAAAGGGTTTTCCATTAAGGACAACAATTTTATCAATTAATAAAACAGAGAAATATTTGAGATATTGAGTTCAAATTTATTTTGGGTTAGTGCAAACACTATATCTTATCAATGAAATTCGATTTCGCCCATATGACCACCACGAGCCCGTTTACAGCGGGTAATTCTTCGGCCGCAATTTACCACCACTCTGGCACACATATCGACCGGAACGTCTTTCAGCTCGTCTAAAATTGCTGGTTTGTTGGCATAGACCAGTGACTTCATATAGCCCCATAAAAAGAAATCCAGCGGCGTTAGATCTTGTTGAAATCACATATCGTTGATGTCAAATTCATCCAATAACATAGAAATATTTGAGATTGAATGATTTCGGTCATATGAACAACACGAGCCCGTTTACAGCGGTCGATTCTTTGGACCCAATTTTCAACCACTTTGGCAAACATTTCAACAGGAACGTTGTCAATTTCACGTTGGGTGTTATCTTTGAGCTCGTCTAAAGTTGCTGGCTTGTTGCCATGGACCATGAATTTAATATAGCCCCATAAAATGAAATCCAATAGCGTTAAATCGCATGAGCGAGGTGGCCATTCGACCGGACCATTTCTCGAGATATTTCAAATATTGTATGCAGGTGCAAAGTGGTGCTCTCTTCAAAGTTCAGCTACAAAAATATTTTATAAGGTATTTAAGGGGGGTCTCCCCATATAGGGGAGTGGCCCTCGAAAGAAATTGCATCAAAGTTAGCCGACATGGGTATCAAATGAAAGGTCTTGATAAAAACTTTTCAAAACAGGTCTTAATTTTACACTTTTTGCTTCGAGGAACGCACTGGAAGGGGAAATACCCGAAAAATGTGTATCCTCCCCTCGCGATTGGACACCTGTGATCCGGAAAATCTGAAAAAAAATTGTGGAGGTAGGTGTTTTTGGGTACAACAGCAGCAAATACCTTAGAAGTCAATGCTCTACTTTGTTAATAATAGTATGTTATTCGAATTTCACATTTTCCCTAATAAAATCATGTACCTACCCTTAAACTGGATGAAATTCTATATTAAGATAGTCCTACAAAAGGTTCTTAAACTTTGTAAGGTTGATGAAAATCAAATGATTTACACGGAAGTTATAGCCATTTGAAGTTTCTCCAATTACAACAAGAATCAAACATGATTTTGGTATTTTATGGACTTTCCATCGAATCAGTCACTGCCGTTTTGATTTGGTCTTCTTGAAATTTCGAAATGAGGTCAATAGCATTAATATTTTTGGGAATTCATAATTTAAGTGATTTTTGTTGGTTTCAACAAAATGGTGACCGTTGAAAACAGAAAAACAATGAATTTTCTTTTAATCGTGCACATCTCTTTGACATATTTCTTGACTATTCGTTGCTGGTGACTGCATTTCTGAGAAGTTGAGTACAAAACCCTTCTGACATGAGTGTAGGTCTGTCTACCCAACTTGTTAAAGTATAAAATCAAACTATAGTAACATTACGGAAATAAAATATATTCTTGTATTTAAATAATATTTAAAGTAAATTTATTTATAGTTATTTGTGATTGTCCGCGTTGTGTAGCAGATAGTAGTCCGCATGGTGTAGTGGCAGCACTCATCCCATAAGCAGGAGATCCCTAGTTCGAGTCTCGTTAGCGGCAACGAGATCTAGTTCGAGTGATTCTTCGGACGGACTATAAGACTGTTCAGTTATGATGCGTGTTTTGAAATCAGAAGGCATCGCAGTGGGATAGACAGACACACGGCCAAAGCGTGGTACTGACCATATCATCTTCCCGAGTTGCCGATACATTCGATCAAGATAATGAGATACTCTAACTATCTCGAAGCGAAGGCCCAGAAGGGGCTGTAGTGCTAAAGCAAAAGAAAATTATCTTTGAGTTACATTAGATCTAGTATTTTTTATTTCAAATATTATGTAACACAATTTATTAAATTTTGAAAATTGACTGACTCCGATCCACAATTTTCTTCGCTGTCTTATTCTTTGTCTCATCCTCCTCATGGCTCTTCCCCTTGTAGGAATTTGAATAACACCTCATTAAATGCAGTTGCGGTTAAGAAGGAACTTTCCGAAATTTAGTTTCGGAAAATTGAAGCTCAATTTTCAATTGCTGGTATCGTCACAGAGAGTACTACGTTGAATCATATTTTAGCTTCTCTGGGAGCAGATATAGTAAAGGTGGTTGGAGACAGTCTGTGTGGTCTAGTGGTTAGAGCATGAACGCATAAGCCGAAGGTCCCAGGTTCAAATCTCGTTGGGAGCAGCGTGATTTAGTTCAGGGGATTTTTCGGACAGACTGTGAGTGTTCACTCAGTGGTGATATGTACTGATTTAATCAGATCATATCATAGCTGAGCAGACACACGGGAGCATGGTACTGACCAAACCAACTTCCGGAAAAATTAATACGGCTATGAAAATGAGATACTCTAATTATTTCTAATCGAAGGCCCGAGAGTGGCTGTAGTGCTACAAAGAAGGAAAAGAAGGTTGGAGACATCGTTCGCAATCCTCCTAATGATGCACAATATACAGAGTTAAAGAATGCTTTGATTTCTCGATTCTCAATCAGCGAATCGGCAAAATTAAAACTAGTATAACAACCGTTTCTCTCTGGGACAAAACTACATCTCAGTTGTTTCGAGCGATGAGATAGCTAGCAGGTGAGCAGGTTAGTCGGGACCTTTTAAAATAATTATAGTTACAACAATTGCCTGATAATATGCAGACCATTTAAACTTCTCAGCAATTAATGAATTGTTAAATTTGTCTGATAAAATAAATGGAGTACTTATGAGTTCTAGTGTTTTTGCTGTTAAATCTGGAGATTCTTCAATTCGGAACGAATTGAATGAATTAAAGGCCCAGATTGCAGCACCCACGAAAGGTTTGGCTAAAATAACGTTTTCTGGATTTCATAATCGTCATGGGTCTATAAGTAATTTTCGTTCAAAAAGTGCTCAAAATAATTATTGCTGGTATCATAGTAAATTTTCTTCACGGGCATTGAAATGTGTTCCCCCTTGCTTACTTTGGGGCATTTCAAGGAAAACAGGAAATTTTTCCCAGTCATTCAAAAAACTAAATTGTGTGAAATCTTCGACGACGGGTTTCACTGCATCCAAATCTTTTCGTCTTATATTTGCTACATCTTCTTAAAAGAAATTTCTGATTGACACTGTTGCTGGTATTTCAGTTATTCCAACCTCTAATTTTAATAAATGTTTTCCAGATTCTCTTAAATTATCTGCTGCAAATGTATCAACAATAAATACATACGGAATGAAACTACTTTCTCTGGATCTCTGGAACTTTTTGATGGCATTTTGTTATCAGGGATATTGACAAAGCCATCATTGGAGCAGATTTTTTATGTCGCTTTGGAATATTAGTTGGTATTTAAAAAAATCACTTCTTGATCTGAATTCTGTGGGATGCATTTCGAAAGACTGTTTTTCTACCCTATCTATTCAGATTGATTCTTTTTTGGATCCCCGTATCAAGTTACTGGCTGATTTTAAATCAATTACTTGCTCCAATAATATCTTTTTGCCAGCAAAGCACAATACTAGCCACGTTATCAATACGTTTGGTTCTCCAGCGGCCATTAAGGTCAGGCAATACCCTCCGAACAAACTCGCAGCTGCCAATAAGGAATTTGATTTTCTTGGATTTTTAGGCCTTCAAATAGTCTGTTACACATGGTCGAAAAAAGCAATGATGAATGGTATCCTTGTGGCGATTATCGCCTTCTTAATGCTCAAACTGTTCCGGGTAGATATCTTATTACGAATATTCAAGGTTTAACGCATAATCTTACCGGTTGAACATTTTTTTCTACCTCAGATCTTGTTAAAGCATAGCACCAAATTCCGTTAGAACCACAAGACACTCCGAAGAAGGCTATTTGCACGTAATTTGCTTTATTCGAATTCACGCGAATGGCTTTCGGACTTGCAATGCGGCTCAAACCTTTCAGCGGTTCATTCTCGAAGTGCCCTTCTATTTCATTTATATAGATGATGTAATTATTCGATCAAAAGGAGAAACAGAACATTTTAAGCATTTGACCATTGTTTTTAAAGGCTTACAGAATACCAAACAATTAATGACACTTACACATACAACTCCAGGATAGCTATTTGTATTAGGAAAATAAAATGTCGATGCGTATATAAAATGTATGTATTAGAAAACTCATTCATAATTAATTGATCAGACTTATAGCTTAGAATTCAACTATTTTATTCTAAATTCCAGAAATTCAGTTTTTAATATTTTAGAATTCTTAAATGAATAGTAAATAATCATTCAAAAAGGAACCAGAAGAAGAATATTATCGAATAACAAGAAGAACGAGGAAACCGGCGAAAATTCTGACTTCATTATAGAAAGAATTCTACGATTCGGATATTCAATTTCTGAATCAATAGTAGGAGTTTTTCGGCTTGAATATACAATTTCCGATTCAATTGTCAGAAGAGTTTTACAACTTCCGAAGTGATACTGGTATGATATTTAATAGAAAAGGATAGTGACAACCCGAAGTACAATATAATTATCGAAGATTTACAACCAGAACACAAGTCAATTACTGCATAACGGATAAGTTCGCGTTCAAGGATGTAGACGTCCTTCAGTTGCTAAGTCAATCTCCAGACCTTAATCCTTTTGAGAATCTCTGGGGTGAGCTTTATTGAGAAGTTTCAACGATGTTTTGCCAAAAAAACCAGATGTGGGAGAGTATTCAAAATTTTGGTAAAATGTTTCCTGTAGAAAATTGTTGGAAGTTGATATCGTTTATGCCCGGAAGACTCGAAGAAGTCGCCGAAAATAACAGTCGGTACTCAGGAAATCAGATGCATCTTAACTAAGGGAAGAGGAATTGCCAGACAAGCGAGCCCCCAGTGCCGACGTCCCCGGCTGCTGTGAGTCCCTATTTATCTTTTACAATTGCGCGAACATAATGTGCCACCTGGTTCCATTTGTCAACCGACCCGAGCATCACCGCAACTATACCATCCGGGTTGAGCTCTCCCGCTCCCTATAGAGGTTCCATCGCAGCCTTTCGTATCTCTCGCACGCCCAAAATGTGTGGCAGTCGTCGTCTTCCTCTCCTGGACAAAACCGACAATCGAGGGACCATGACTTACCAATCTTGCGCAAACAAAACTGAAAAGACCCATGCCCCTTCAAAAGCTGACTTAGATAGACGTCTGCCTCACCGTAATTTTGATTTAGCCACGGTCTCACATTCGGCATAAGGCGCGAAGTCCACCTTCTCTTTGAGCAATTCATCCCAGGCTGCTGCCAATCGTTGAGTGAGCACTGTTTTTCCTCGCGGGTAACATCTCACTCGTTTCGACGCAGGTTGATAGCGCGGCGATCTCTAGCAAGGAAGCCAACAGGCATCATGCCTGCCATAAAACACCGCCGAATCAGAGACTGTCGAATATGAAGATGCAATCTTCAGTGCTCTTCTTCTTTATATCTGTACGAAGCGTTTTCGGTATACCTCCTTACTGAGAGCGTCGCTCCACATTCTGCTCCGTACAATTGCATTGACCCTACAGCACACATCAAGAAGCGTATTTTTGATGGGGTGGGCCCACCTACGTTGGCCATAAGTTGACTCAGAGCCGATACTCCCGAACCAGCCTTCGCAGCCGTTGCCCTTATTTGCCCAGAGAACCTCATCTTTTAGTTGATCAGTAGCTTCGGGTACTTCACCGCTAGCTTCGATTCTATTAGTATGTCTTCAATATTGATCATGTTTACTCTAGGAATTCTCTTTTTTGTTATGATGACCACTTCGGTTTTCTCCAGTGCTAGACTGAACCCACGAGCAGTCAACCAGTCTCTCACTTGGTGTATCAGCATACCTAGCCTTATGTTGTGCTTGTTCAGTGGTGCGTCCAGCGACCAGAGCCGCAATATTGTCCGCATAACCGATCAAGCACGACTCATCTAACATCTTCAGTCTCAGTAGCCCCTCGTAAGACCCGTTCCACAGGTCTAGACCAAGGATATATCCCAGGGCAACACCCGATGTAACTTCCATCCTTTGTTGGCCCTGTATCGTGTCATAAAGCAGGCTTTGGTCTTTTAGGTAGTCCCTCAAAAGACGCATTAGATATTCTAGAAATTGAAAAGGGCTTTCCAGCGTATACAGAATATCCAAGGCGTTCCAAACGTCGACGATCCGTCGCTTGGTGCGGGTATATGCCTCTGCCTTTTGGACCGCGCTCACCACCTCTGCAATCTTATCAATGGTGGAACTTTCTGCTCTAAAGCCGTACTGCCGAGGAGATACGTCCCAAGCAACCTACCTGTCCATCTTGATCGAAAAGCATCTATCCGCTTTGGCCAAAAAACACCCTAAAAGATACCGCTCCAATCGTCGTTGCCTCTTTTATCAATTTGGCGGCGACAGTTCTTTTCTTGGGTTGAAGAACGCTGCCCAACCTTACAGCGTTAGTAAGGACTCAAACCGGCTTGTCGGTGGCGATATTTCTTTCGAGCCAGCATCACCTCTCAAAGACATGCTAAGTTTCTTTTGATTTTCAATCGTCACTAGCTTAAATGTTCAGTGAATTGTAAATAGTTGCGTTGCGAATTTTATTTCGCAAAGTATTATTTTGCTTAATCAATCTGGTTGATATTGGTGTTGTGTAGTGAGAGAATCAGGATTCGTACCTTCTTTGCCGCATTAAGCAGGTACAGTGTTTAGAAGGAATTCATTTTCTGATACGAGTTCTTAGTTGTGGTGGTTTTTATGTGAGTAGATAGTGGCTATTTTATTATCTGTTTCTTTTTGTACTGCAGTTCTATCTTCTTCTTCTTCTTAGCACTACAGCCCCTCTCGGGCCGTCGCTTCCTGCAAATAGCGCCTCCAATTGTCTCGGTATATTGACCGCGTCCTCCAACTCCTAGATCTGAGCAGCAATGAACTGTCTTCGTCGACCAAGTCAGACCAGCGTTTTCTAGGTTTCTCCACTGGTCTCCGGCCTGCAGTTCTCCCAACGAATACCTTTTTGGGTATCCATTGTTCTTCCATACGATTCATGTGGCCAGCCCATTGCAGCTTCCGCAGTCTTACAATCGTTGAGACCTCCGGTTCGTCAATAATGTCATACAGCTCATGGTTGTATCGAATTCGTCATTGGTCTCCGTCTAGCTCCACTCCCATTATTCGCCTCAGGAACCGTCGCTCAAAGGCGTTCAATATATTTGCGGATGCTTGGGTTAGGGTCCACGTTTCAAACCCATAGAATAACACAGGTCTTATCACAGATTTGTATACTGTTGCGTATTCCGGCGTACCAACTTCCTCCCATTCGCAACTTCAAATTGCCGCCCTAACATTGTCACTTTCCTTTGGGCACTCCTACCTTTTCCTCTGTGTATTTATTTATTTTTATTAACATTTTTCCTATTTCCCTTTAATTTTTATGTCCACATCATTACAATCCTACCCTTTCCCTGATTTCCAATTAGAACACCCTAGTAATATAATAAGAAGTTTAATCTTCCCACTAACAACACTCCCTACATTAATTCCCCCTAACAAAGTTTCATTCTATTCATTCTTACTAACAAAACCTAATTCCTTCCTTCATACTAACAAATTCTATTCACTAGTTCCCATTAACAAATTTTACTTTTCTTACTAACGAAAATTAATTCACGTTTCCCTACTAACAAAATTCAATCTCATGCCCAGATACATCGTTGAAGTTGCTAATCTGATGAATGGGAGATCGATAAGGCATAGCTCCATTGGTTACGTCGCGAGTTCTCGATCGTGGAACTGCTGGAACCCTGAGTTCAAGTTCCCCCGGGCGCACGGAAGCACTCTTTTTGGGGTATCGGCAAAACCAATAGCTTCCGAAATGGGTATCGTATATGTGACACTTTGAATTCAACCAAGCGCTTCTTGGACTGTTCAAATTGCCATATGTAAAACAATGGATATTATTGAGTTTGTCGATATGGACCAAAAGATGTGTGGGTAGCGGAATCGAAGTGTAATGAACTTCGATTACGTTACCCAGATGCGACAGCGGTAATTGGAGAAGAATTTGGATTGCGGGATCGGATGGGATAAAGGTGGAAAGTGAAATTAAGTTGGGAGGATTGGGGCAGTGAGGATTGGACGTGGTAAAAGAAGGGTGAACGCTTTGGGGAGTGAATTTTTCCGTTTTGCGAGTCCGTTGGAAGTTAAAAAGTGGAAGTTCTTTGTCCGGAGGAAGAAGAGTTTTTAGTGAATTAAAACTGGATCTTAAATTGCGTTTTGGAGATTTTAATGTGGGGTTGGGATTTCCAGTGTTGGTGTTGGGTGAATCTTGGGGGAAAATAGTTCAATTTGTATGGTAGTACAGAAAGTAAAAAGCTTAAGTGACAAAGTGTAACTTTAACGAAGACACAAACTACTTCAAAGTGTGTTGTGAATTAACTGAGAGCTACAGATAATCGAAAGAATTAAGAAGAAGTGAAAAGAAAAACAGGAAGAACAAAAAGACTTTGAATTTAAACAAATTCTATTTTAAAGTGGAAAGAAATAACAATATAGTGCCAGTGGATAAAAGTGAAAAGTCAAACAGTGCAAATAAGCCAGTGTGAAAATTGCAAAAGGTGGCCGTTTTACCATCCCGCTTGAATTTTTATTGTTCTTTTGGTACATTCCAGAGATTTCTCCTTTTGGTTTTCAGAGCCCCCGCTTCTTTCTTGGCCTTTCCCCGAGCGCTCGGAGTTTTGCATGAAAGTAAGTGAGTATAAATTTATTTTCTTACTTTTTGCATTGTTTTAAATTATTAAATTATTTGATATTATATAGTTTTGTATATTTAATTAACCTTGATTTACTCTTTATTGGCTTAAATCCAATTTTGAAGGGGCGGATTTGATTGAAATTATTTTTTTTTCTTTTTTTTTTGTAAAATTTGTGAATGGTTTTGTTATATAATTTTTGGATTTTTGTAAATAACCCATGTCACATTAGAAACCTTATTTTCATTTCTTAAAATGACCTCTCCCTTTCCCATCCTTTTCCCTTTGTGCTAGTTTTTATGTAAGGTGGCTCAGCATGAGCAGAGGGTGTCCCGGAAGACCCACGACACGACTGAGCGCTAGCCGGCCTCAGTATGCCACCCCGGGCTACACACCTCTCTGCTAATTACTTAATGTCTGCAACTGCGGTGACTTCCGTGGTTGCTACAATACTTGGAGCTTTGTTTTCCTGTGTATGCAGCTGGTCTTCAAAATCGTCAAAACTGAATAAAATACTTTATTTGCGAGCTGTATTCTTCGGCGTATTTCGTCTCTTTCATTACTGGTTTTCGTTAGCTTGGCGCCTAATTACACAAATTCGCTCTCATTTTCGATACTGTATTCGCCAAGTGTGGTATTATGTGTATTTGAGGTATTTTTCCTTGACTGCGTCATGAGCTTTGTTTTATTTTCATTGATTTGTAACCCTATTAGTTTTGCTTCGCTGTCGAGTTTCAGGAAAAGTTCTTTGGCAGTTGTTAATGACCGTGACAAAATTTTTATGTCGTCCACATAGGCTGCTACTTGGCTCGACTTATATAGTAATGTACCTCGTGTATCGACAGGTAGCTTCCGTATGACGTACTCCAGAGCCAAATCGAATTGCAATGGGGCCAGCCCATCTCCCTGCTTTAGTCGGATATTTGTGTCAAAGGCATCGGTGAGTTGGTTATTGATGCGGACTTGGGAGGTCCTCGACGTCATTGTAATTTTGGTAAGACGGACTAGTTTGGCTGGCATGCCAAGGCAACGCACTATTTGATACAGTACGTTACGATCAATACTGTCGTATGCTTGCTTAAAGTCAACGAAAATTTGGTGTATGTCTATGTTGAACTCCCAGCATTTTTCAAGTAACTGTTTGACTGTGAACAATTGTTCTATAGTCGATCTACCTGCTCTAAAACCACCTTGATATTCCCCAATAATACTGTCGGCATATGATCCAATTTCATTTTCTAAAATCTGAGAATATTTTGTACGCCATACAGAGTAGCGATATGCCTCTATAATTTTCGCACTGTAGCTTCTGCAGTTCCATACTAGTTATGATTTGAATCTTATCTAAGACAAGTGTGGCTAGTTACTACACTAATTATTATTTTTTTTTTGTTTGTCTCGTAGTTACCATCACTCGGAACCTAGTTACAACGATTTGCGGTTAGTTAGGCTGTAACGATGGCAGCAATGAGTATTTTGTCGACTCGTAGCCTCCTATGTCATATGATGTAATCAAAAAACGTCTTATGCGATGCCAACTTGCTATGACGTGGTTCCGGAAAGCAGCTATCATTCAATCAGTCGAACTCGGAAAGTATTGAAAATAAAATTTTTTTTGGTAGTTTCTGCTTCCCTACCTCCAACAAGTTTTGTCAATGCATTCGGCACCGATGTTCTTGTTGTACTTCGTCGATCCTTGTGAAGCGAACGGACTCAAAATTCATTGGCGACTGGTCAATTGCATTGGTGGTCTTATATTCCTTACTTGGACCTCTTAAACTTGTATGTCCTTACTACCAACATTTATGGTAATTAAACAACTAATCCATTTATAAATTAATCTTACCAGTTATTCAGCGCATGGATTCTTTTTGTAACGTTTTCGACTTTAAATGCTAGGAATCCTCCTCCTTTTTATTTTCGTGACAAACTGTTTTTCCGCGTTGTGATTATTTCTTTCGTTTTATAACCTAAGAATTAAAATTTGAAATTTCATTTAATCTTGTCTACAAACGGTTTCGTCCCTAATCATTCTATTTTGTTTTATCATAATTGTCAAAAATTGACAATAAAAATCAAAATAAGATCTAATCACAAGCATAAAATATAGCATGTAAATACTCAAAATAGAATCATTAATATGATCATAACGCGTAAGTAAAAAAATTTGAAAGCATTCACAAATTTTCCTTTTATAACCAGTATTTTCCTATACCTTTCAATTTGTTGAAGCCTTCTTTACTTATGGCGCCCGTCAAGTTAACTTGCTGTCGGCGCTGTCAACGTTAGTTGAAGACTGTCTGACCTAGAGTGTGAACAACTCGAAATTCCCTCTAAACACCAAAATTTCGCAAGTAATGGAGTTCAGGTTCCATCAAAAGAAGCTCAATTCAACTACCGTGCTCATCCAAAAACTCTTTGACAGAAAAAGAATCCTGTTTAGATGGTGATTCAAGAGAAAATAATGATAGTTTTATTCAGATAGACCATACCTCCACTGATGAACCTGAGAACTTGAAACGTCCCTCCAAATACCCAAATTTCGTTAGAAATGGGGTTCAGGTTTCATCTCGACAATGTACAATTCAATTACCGTGTTCACCAAAAAACTCCATGATAGAAAAGGAATCTTACTTAGACCCTCTATTACCTCCAGTCGTAAAAGCTACAATTAACTCTACTAGTGATATTGAGAGTAGATATCTCTTATCACGACTACGGGAGCATAAGCTGTATGAGGTTGTTCGACTCTATCTATCCTACATGCATAAAGCACCTGAAACAACATGCATCGAGGGCAAAACGAAGACCCATTTGAAAGTTTTAATTCAAAGAGAAGGTCTTCCAATAGATCTAGATGCCCTTCACAAACTATATCTCAGCTCTCACGAGCAACTGGGAGTAACTTCCGAACAAGCAAAAAAAGACCTTGAAACTTACGCCTCATATGTAAGCTCTAATTACATATCTTCACTTCAAAAGTCACGGGAGCAGCATCATAAGTTTTTTCGTCCACAATAATAACACTAATTCCTCTAAATGCCTAAAAATGTTCTACCACAACTGTGGTGGTATGAGAGGCAAACTAAATAAACTCTTTTTGGACGCTAAGTCATGCCCTTTCATTGTTCTTGCTTTCACTGAAACCTGGTTAAATGACTCGTATCGTAATGAAGAGATTCTCGATAATGATTGGACAATATATAGGGACGATCGAGATTTTCAGAGCACCGGACTGACGCGAGGTGGGGGTGTGCTAATTGGTGTACACAACTCCTTTTCAAGTGATCTTATTAATACTACGGCACATAAAACATTCCAACATGCAATAATTCGCATCAAATTTGATAAATTCGACTTATACCTAGGCGTATTCTATATTCCTCCGAAGTCCATTGAGACAGTGTACGATGAAGCAAGTGGAATTATTTCTTCAATTGTTGGGCTTTTGAATGAAGAAGATAGAATTTTGATATTTTGTGATTTTAATAGGCCCAATTTAAAGTTTATAGTGGATGAACTTGACAATCGTCTTCTTCCAGTAAACCTTTTAGATGATAATGATTTCAACCTGGTATCCACCTTTTATTGCAATGATTTGCAACAAGTAGTTCCGACGCCAAATCAAAATGGTAACTGGTTAGATCTCATTTTCACTAATGCATATGACGAAGTGGTGGTTAATCCAACTAGTGATGCGGATAACCTTTTCTCAAATAGTCTTCACCATTCCGCGCTTTCGGTTGAATTTTCCACTGCTGAAGCTCACAATAATTTTTCGTACAATAACTCCATTGTATATGATTTTCGCAATGCTGGCTACGAAAGCATTAAGAATTACATTTCTAGTATTGACTGGACTGGTAGGATTTCAGCGTTAGATATAGATGATGCAGTAAATTTATTTTACCAAATTATTCTTGACGCCGTTGAAAGCCATGTACCTAAAATTAAGAAAAAGGACAAATTATCTGAGCCTTGGCTGAATAGTAATCTTCGTAAGTTAAGAAACAGAAGGAATAAATTGTATAAAGTTATGAGCAATAGGTCTAAAGTGAGCGATGATACTAAAAGAGAATATGATGAGTTGGCAAAAGAATTCAAATTAAAGTCGTCCGAGGCATATGAAACTTATGTTAACGTAATTGGCGAGAACATAATTGCCAACCCTAAAAAATTCTTCGACTTTGTGAATATAAAGCGCAAAGCTCACGGCTATCCCAAGGAAATGACTTATAAAGGCTGCTGAAATTTGAAAGTATTTTGCAGATCACTTTCAATCTGTGTATTGTTTGTCAAACACTCCAGCTCATCTACATGACCTAGAACCAAATTTTACAACATTGCTTCAAGAAGTTTCAGTTTCAGAAGAAGATATATTTGAAGCAATTGAAACACTTGACTTGAACCATGGTCCTGGCCCTGATTTACTTCCACCATCCTTTCTGTTTCAATGTAAAGATCATTTAGCTTCACCTCTCCATATACTTTTTAATAAATCCCTATTGAGCGGCGTGTTTCCAGCATACTGGAAATCTTCTCATTTGACCCCTATATATAAAAACAAAAGTAAACGGGCAGTTGAAAATTACAGAGGAATTGCCATATTATCTGCAACCCCAAAATTATTTGAAAAAATAGTGTGTTCTAAAATATCCCCCATTATTGAGCAACGTCTCAATGACCAACAACATGGGTTCAGAAAAAATCGATCCACAATCACAAACCTCACAATTATGGTATCTAATATCCTCTGTGCAATGGAAAACGGACACCAAGTCGACGCAATTTACACTGACTTTAGTAAAGCGTTTGACCGTGTCAATCATACGATTTTATCACTTAAACTACGTAAATTTGGAATCACCGGCCCCCTGCTTGATTGGCTAGATTCCTATCTATCAAATCGAACTCAAAACGTTAAATTTCAGGGATATTTATCCAACGAAATTCAAGTCTATTCCGGTGTACCTCAAGGCAGTCATCTAGGTCCGCTTCTTTTCAACATATTTATATCGGACCTGTCTGAAGTGTTATCTGACATACCACATTTATTTTATGCGGATGATCTAAAATTATACCACGTTATAGCATCCCAAAAGGATTCACTGTTCTTACAAGATAAAATGAATTCCCTCCTGGAGTGGTCTAATAATAACTGTCTATATCTGAACCTTGAGAAATGCCAGGTGATTAGTTTTTCTCGGAAAAATATAATTTTGGTCAATGATTATCACCTCAACAATATAAAGCTTGCCAGAGTTGAGAGTATAGTAGATCTTAGTGTCCTCTTAGATAAGAAACTCCGCTTTAATTTACATTACGATGAAGTTCAGAGCAGGGCTAATAAAGTTCTAGGCTTCATCAAACGGCGTGCTAAAGAATTTAAAAATCTGTGGGTGACAAAAACTTTATACACATCACTAGTGCGCCCCATTCTCGAATACGCTAGTGTCGTTTGGAATCCGATTTTCGGTATTCATACAGCGAGATTGGAATCCGTTCAAAAACAGTTCTTGCTATTTGCTTTGAGATCCCTGTACGACCCACAAAATTTTCATAATTTGCCATCATATGAAAATCGGCTATCTATTCTTAATATGAATTCACTTGCCTCCCGTAGGACTATGATAGGCTCTTGCTTTGCATTTGACGTCCTCAGGGGTACTATTAAAGTTCAGTACCTCGCCGACAGGATAATCTTGAACGAACAAGCAAGATTTACACGACATTCTCGTTTACTGGTGGAAACCAAACATTCCACGATCTATGGTGAGAACGAGCCAATAAATAGATGTTGCAAAATTTTGAACAGTGTAGGTCACCTTTATTCTCAAACCATCTCAAGATCTCAATTTAAAACAGCCGTTTCCAAGTTAATTTCGTCCTAATTCCTACTCGTCCCTATCCTTTTTCGTAACGTTAAAGCAATAAAAAGGTGATGTTATGATAGTTATATATTTTTAAAAAACTATTAAGACATACTATATGTTATATTTTATTCATAAGGCAATGTATTTGTATTTATTTTTGTGTGAACACCTTGTTAGGTTTTGATAAATGAATAAATGAAAATAACACCCTTTCGGAAAAAACATGCGTGAAAAATAATCACTGCGCCGTTTGTTTTACTTGCTATTCGCTTGAGGAACGCTTGCTTAACTGCTTTTGACGTCAGCATGAATTTTATTTTTGAAAGTATCTTTCAGAATATAAATATATTTTTCTTTTTAAACAGTGTTGCATACAACTCATGAAATAAAATAAGAACAGTGTTCAAAATCGTCTATTCCTATGTCCCCCTTAAGATTGCAAACCATTTACTTCAATTCAATGCCTCTACTGCAAATAACGCTTAGTCAAAAATATGCCTAAATAGAGCAGAAAATTAAACCACTACCAAAAAACTTGTGAAACTATGCAGAACGTTAACAAAATTTGCAAGTAATTTGGAAAGTAAATAGTTGCTTTTCGTTTTCTGCAGATTTGGCCGCATATTCCTTTTCATATTCAAATCGATCATTTTGTCACAGTTTCAATCGCATTCTAGAGGGAGAAGAATGAAATAAAAACTATGAATAAAAATTTCCACAATTTTATATGAGGATTAACCAGCCACAAAGTTATTGACCTGAAAAATTAAATAAATTTTTATCTCTTTTCATCATCCAAATTCTTTTCTACCATTGAGAAAAACAAACAATATTTAGAAGCCAAACCAAAACCAAAAATCAACTCATGAATAATTATAATCAATTAGATATTCTACATATGGAGGCGAGATATGCAGAAATTTTTGATAGCTTGGAATGAACAAAGTCAGTAACTGAACAATATGCTCGTAAAAACTATTCAGAATGTCGAGAACATTATTTGTGGTTTTTAATTCACCAGGAGAGTAAAAAAGACCTCACTTAATATGCAAACATTCAGTCGAGCGAAACTTCTGTTACGATTGGACATAATGTAGCGCGGGACGAAGTGCAGGGCTTAATAGACGAAACTTATTGGGTACTAAGTACTTACGTGAGATTAAAATCTAAAAGGAAAAACGAGTAGAGAGCATCTATTATCATAATTTTGCAGAGTATTACAGACTTTATGGTCTGATGAACGTGTTTTTTAAACTAATTAGTTAGAGCATAATAAGCAGCTTTTGTGGTTGACAATGGCTTGGATTCCATGTGGGACTTGTATCACGGCATTTTTTTTAATTCGATGCGATGCTTTCTAAAGTTCATTGTAGTGTGAAAATTCGTTTGTGGATCTAATCATCGACCATGACCTAGTCAATAATATTACTTTTCCTGCTTAAATCGAGAGAACGTTTCCCTTCAATCGTTTTTCTCGAAATCCAACCCACATACTTCGCGCGATAATTCATCAAATGTCTCCTTTACCCCAATTTTCATTGAATGCGAAATTTCATCCAACACTTCCTCATTATCACGAAAACCCTTCCCATAAATATTCACCCGAAAAATTTAGGGCGAATTCCCGAAATACTTGAAATATTCTCACGTCACTGTCATCGCGCATAATTGCATGAATAACTCCTCATACACGTACTTATGTGTACTATTATACACTCGCGTATGTGATATGAAATAAAATCACCAAATAACAACATATCCAACTCAAATTAGGCCACTTTGAAGCAGGCACGCACAATATTGGCGGCGGCGCCCAAACATAACACCTGCAACAATTTCTTCTAATTACAAGTACAGTTCTCTATTTCATATGATAGAGGAATTTATGAAATCATGTCTTGTATGATAGCATGCCAGAGAAAACAAACATGACAATTAACTCTGCTGTCTTTTGCAGAAAAAGAGACAATTTGAAATAATCCCCCTAATATTGGTAGTAGAATTTATTCGTAGTGTATTTTGTGAGCAGAATTTACGCCGGTTAGGAGGTGATTGCGGTGGTTGCGCGCATTCTTCCCTATGCCAACATTTTGTTATGTGTTATTCAATTAAAGCATCATCTCCTCGACATGATTCAATAATGTGGTGCAACAAACATATCACCACGGTGAATCACATTTTTTTGTTGGGTGGTTTTGTGGTGGCTCCTATAAATACTCACATATGAGCGGTAGTGCCGTTGCCTATTTTGCACTGTTGCTGGTGGGTCATATATATGTGAATATTGCAAAGACAAATTCGATGCGTTGTCATAGGATTAGCCGCAGCTAGAATTTGCCCAATGCAAATATTATTGTCATTTGTCATAGTGCTGAGAATAATTAGTGGTGCGCGGGTGCATCACCATAGCCAATATTAGTCGCATCATTTAAGGGATCAAAGGAAAGAGTGGACTTGCTTTCATAGAAGAGGTAGATCATCATTTGATATGTGATCGGAAATGTGTGTATGCATGTGACAAGTGCCAACTATCCGCGAAATTGTTTCATCGAAGCGCAAATATTTTGGCCAGTGGTAGAGCTGCGCGTGCTTCATGGATTCTAAATATACGTAGGATTTGAAGGATCTGAAAGAAAAAGATACGAATTTTTTTCTGGTAGTAAAAATAAATTTTTTTTTTATTTGAACGGATCACAATTTTTAAATTTTCAATAAATTCGTTGGCTAGCACTTACTCTCGATGTGCTTGCTGAAAACAGTGCTACGTTAGTGATTGCTGGCTATGTTTCATTGCTTGCAATGGAAGAACATTTGCTATATGATCGTCAGTCAGTGCTGATATCACCGTCAAAATACTTTCCGCTGGTATAGGAATGTTAGATGAGCAACCTCCTTATATTCCTCTTGTGCACACATTCATCAAAATTTTTGATTTTTTTTTTATATTTACCACACTTGTGTCATAAAATGAAAAGAATGCCAAATCACTAAATTGTCAAGAATAGTTTTAACAAAAGTCGAAGGCTAGTTTTATATTTGAGGTTTCTTCTTCCTCGTAGCATTACAGTCCTTTTCGGGACTTCGTTTCCTGCAACAAGCACCTCCAACTGTCTCGGCCCATTGACCGCGTCCTCCAATTTTGAAATCCGAGCAGCGATAAACTGTCTTCGTCAACCGAGTCAGACAAGCGTTTCCTCGGTTTTCTCACTGATCTCCGCCCTTCAGTTCTCCCAACAAATTTCTTTTTGGGTTTTTATCAACATCAATAGACTCGTTCCTTCCTCGTCGGCGTCTCGCGTTCGACTTTCGTCCGTCCGTCTTTGTGTGTCTCGTCTAAGTCATTGATACATTTTTTTCTATTGACGATTCGGCCCTACCTCGTCCCGATGTCGTTGCAGACCTCCTCAATTTCTGAAGCATCTGACTGTCACTGCTGTCGCTTAGGTGGAGCTGAACACCAAGTCCTGATGTCGGCGAAGTATACCGGTGAGAATCTCCGTTGAATCATCTGTGAACCTTCGATGTCCTGTACGAGATAGCGATCATTTCCGAGTACCTTCGCTACCGTGTAAAGGCGTCTGTAGCGCGGCTCCGATTACGTGAATCTCCAGAAGGGGTGGGTTCATGTTTCAGTACCATTTCGATATTCTCCTGGGACTTGGCACTCTTTTGCTTATTATAGCAACATTGTATATAGGTCAATATGCATTCTTTAACGAACTTACGTGTATCTAGAACCAGAAATGGCTCTGTATTCGCTGAATCGTCTTCTCAATTCCACAATGTCCCGCTTCGTCATGACAAAGTCTGGCAACTCCCCAACGAGCGTTTGTCTTGGATACAGTATTCGCTCCTTATTTATTTACCTTGATCTGAAGTTATGTGCCCTTTTAAAATCGCTGCAATGCTAGTCAGTTTCGGGTCTAGTAGTTGCGTTGTGTGTAGCTGTAACACGTAGTGCCTGGGTACTACTTCTTCCACTGGAGCTCAACTCATTGCGTTAACGTGGCTCATTTGGCTTCCAGCACGATAGACATATTTAAAATGATATTCCAAAAGGCGCATCCACCATCGGGCTATACGCGATATTAGAGGAGTTTTCACCTTCACACTTGTTATCGCTGTACAATCGGTGATTAATTGGAATGGTTTCGCCAGCCGGCACCGTTTTAACCGTTGTAGGTGTAGTAGTTGGCCTCTACGTTCGTACAGTGGCGACTGAAATACATAATCGCTTTCCAAATTTCGCCTTCGTCCGTTGATTCTAATGAAAAAGCTGCTAACCCTACGTGGCTTACATCTATGTGTACCTCGTATAAATGAGAAAGATCGTACAAAGCAAATACAGGTTTAGAACTTATACACGTCATTAGCTCGTCAAAAGCTCCTTGTTCAGCATCCGTCCACACTAAATTTCGTGCTGTCGCCTTTGCTGTCAGTTTCGTCAGTGGTCGTGCAATCGGAGATCCTAAACGAACTTTCTAAACAAGCCCTCATCAGCCCCAGAAATCTCTTCACCTAAGTAAGTAAGTAAACTTTATTGAGTCTTTTTATAACTTGACATTACAGAGTATGCTTAATGACTATGTGACATTTGACAGTATATGGATGTCAAATAAACTTTGACGGTTAGAAAATATGTATACTTATTTTACATCAGTGTTTTTAAGATATAAAGACTTTGCCCTTTGCTCATATGGCTTACGACATGAGTAGTTTGACAAATAAATACGTTAAAACTTAATCTAAATCTAACCCTAATATAACTTAAATCTATTCCTACATCTAACCTAACACTATAAGCTGCTTAGTACAGCACTCGAATTTATTTACATTTATGTATATTTATCTTGTGGTTTTATTTTATTACACTTATGTTCTAACTAAATTTGCAAGTATTTTGTTTAACCACGGTATGTGTTCGGCTCAGATGAAACGTAAAACGTCGGTTTGTTGGTAGTTACGGAATCAATGGGGTCGTGGTGGTATTGGTCAAGGATTTTAAAGGGACATAGGTAGTAGGGATTATTATTTGCGGTGGTAGGCTCGAAAAGTGCGCGAATACATTGAAGGGGGTGCTCCCGCCACTTCTCTAGGCGTTTTTTAGACATTGCCAACATGTAATGGAGAATCGGTTCTATCTCCGTATCTTCGTAAAGGATAGAATTCCTGTAGTACTTCTTATTAGGCCGTCTGTATTTGGATAGGCATTTCCGAAGGATCTTCCTCTCGAAGATTTGGATTTCTTCGGCCGCAGTAGACGAGATTGTTAGCCATGCCGGAAACGCGTAGGTAATGATCGGCCTAATAAGAGTTTTGTACATTAACACCTTAACTTTTGGGCAGACTGATTTCGAAGAAAGGAGAGACGAAATAATTGCGGACGTTGCTTTCGCTTTATTGAGAATTTTCCTTGCGTGTCTATTCACCTTAAGTCGATTGTTAAAATGGACTCCAAGGTATGTGATATTTTCCTTGAGAGGGATGATTTCACCAGCAATATGTGCTTGCACATTCCTACTTTGAGACACGGCAAGACGGTGCCCTCTCCCGCTGGCATTTCTGAAGCAGATCAGTTCCGATTTGCTGGCATTTATTTCGAGCCCCCAGTACTTCAGATATTGAAAGATGTTGAGGACAGAGCGCTGCAGCTTTATTTGGGCCATCTCTGGGAGGCTATGGGTGACCGTGAGGAGGATATCGTCTGCATACATTGCTATATCGATAGTCGAGCAGTTTGGACGTGGGATATCATGAAGGAAAAAGTAGAACAGGGCGGAACCGAGGATAGAGCCTTGTGGGACTCCCGAGTTGATAGGGATAGGATTTGAAATGAGGTTCCCCAGTTTAATTTGGGATGTTCTATCCGAAAGGAAGCTGTATAGGGTTCTGAGGATTGCGATCGGACAGGATGCCATTTTCGATTTGTATTTGAGCCCGTTAATCCAAACTGAGTCGAACGCTTTTTTCAGGTCTAGAGCACAGGCCACTGTGCACTCTTACTGCCGAAGATTGCGGGTGACTCTATTGTGCAATAGCATTATTGGATGTTCCGTGGATCGTTCACGTTCAAATCCAAACTGAAAACCAGGGATCAGGGGACTAGTAAATTCGTTCAAGTTTCGCAGAATAACTTTTTCAAGGGGTTTACCCATGTTAGGCAAAAGGGAAATTGGCCGGAAATTATTAATGCTACCTTCGCAGCCTGGTTTTGGTATTGGTATTAGTTTGCTAACTTTCCAAGGTTTTGGAAAGTATCCATTATTAATACAATTATTGTATAATATCGTCAAGAAGGAGGAGATGGTCTTTCTGCACTTCTTGAGTATTCTGCTCGGGATACCATCAAAGCCGTGAGATAGCTTGCTATTTGAAGCATTTAGGAGGTCTTCTACTTTCGTTTTCGAGGTGAAAAATCCGGCGAAGATTGGATGTTGTGGAGAGGATGCTTTATTATAACTAGAGAATATAGTTAAATAAGATCCCTCGTACCCTTCCGTCGTTAGTAGAACCTCTGCTTTAACGTTGTTGTTCAAAGCTATGTTGGATGACTCACGGCGACAATATAGTTGTTTGAAGTATTCCTCACATGCAACGATCTTTTCAGATTGCGCAGTGAAGACTTCGTTCCCTCGCTTTATAGGGTCTTTCTCAATGTTGAATTTGGAACTTTTACGGCCCGTGAATTGAACATCTGAAGATGGTCGCAGTGATATCAGTCTGCTTTTATAGAAGTTGTTGACTTCTGATCTGATGCGTTTTTGGATTTCACGGGAAATGCTCGTTATTTGCGTTTTAAGTTCCAAATACTCCTCATTGTACCGGTTAAAGCTTCGGTGGTAAATACGCTTAAGCCGTTGGAGCATATGCTTCCGAGTTTTTATTAATTGAAGAGTCTCCTGAGTGAGACATCTATAAAGCGGGCTGCGTGGTTTCTGGAAAAGAGCATGCTGGTCTAGACACTCTATAATGGCAGATGTTAGTGCTGATATATGCGAGTCTATTTCTGCGTTCGAGAGAATGATATTTTCCGGTGGGAGGTTCGGAAGGAGGTCTTTGAGGTCTTTTCTGAAGTTTGGCCAGTCTATGGAATTAAACGGTCTATAGTGAGGTGGGCAAGTAGGAACAGGTATGTGTGATCTAAGGGTTGTATTGAGATGGAGGCCATAATCGTCCGATAATGAGGTAAATGTGGAGCAAGTGAAGGGAATTGTGGGATCGTTGAGGTCAGAGGATATCATGAAGTTGTCTAAAAATGAGTTCCCTCTGGGAAATGTTGGGACCCCAGCATTTGCTATGGATGCTGAGAGGAGGGCGTCCGCATGGAGCCATTCAAATAGATAGTTCCCGTTGGTATTTCTTGTTGAGTCCCCCCAGTGTTGGTGTCTGGCATTAAGGTCTCCTCCTAGTATAAATGAGTCGTGGGATGAGGCTGTTGCGAGGATTTGGTTAAGTGTAAATGGGATCTGGGGACCTAGATTGCACGGTAGGTATAGGGAGCCAATAAGGATTTTGGCTGGGTTTCCATTGGGTCGCCTGGTGTTGAGCGTTGCTAACGTACATGAGGAATTCTTTTGTTCAAAAGGGATTTGATGGATATCTAAATCATCCCGAAACAGTATCGCGGTACCTCTGCCACTGTCATTTCGAAGCAAATGGTAGTTCTCCAAGCGGACTTTGTGGTGATGGTTAAGAACTGTTTCGTTCAGAAGAAGGATGTCGGGTTGGGAGGATTTAACCAAATCAGCAATGTAAAGCCTCTTATCATGTGAGATTAGGGAGTTTATATTAAGGGATATAATGGTTAGTCTATTTGCAACCATAAAGGTTGAAATAGAAATTGAGGAGCGCCATTGGCTTCTCTTGGTCAGGAGTGGTGTCAAAGTATGGGAGGAAAGCCCTGACCTTGGACAGGAGTTCACTGGGAGAGACTCCCAGCCACTCCACGGTTATTTGTTGTAAGCGTTCGATGGGATTAAAGTTCCACTCCTTAGAACCTCTGAATATGAGGTCCGATTGGAGGGAGGGGCAAAGTGGTGTGGGGTTGTAGGGGTTGGTGTAGTATTTAGGTAGCTGGGGAGCGGTAATCTCTTCACCTCTGTGGCTGTACTCGGAGTCTTAAAGTTCCTAATAGCAATCATCTTGTCGTCACCCGGTATGGCGCTGTTGGAACTTAAATAATGGCCTAAGAAATAAATCTCAGTTACTAGAAAATGGCATTCCTTCTTCTTCTTTGTAGCGCTGAAGCCCCTCTTGGGCTGTAGTGAAATAGTTGGATGAATGTCCGTGTAGGACTGCAGCGATGGTCTGCTGCCTCTGCCGAAGAGGATGTTAAGATCCGCCGAGATTGGCCTTGTCTGGGGACGTGTGAATGCGCTGGCAGGCTAGCGTTGCGGTGTCTTGGGGCGGGTCCTTTCCCCCCAGCACAAAGACCCACTACAAAAAAATTTCACATCCACGAATTTCTAGGGTCAAATAAATGTCGACCGAAGTCAAAAAGGAGGTAACCTGCTAAGGATCAAAGGATATTGCTGATTCAGAGGACAAATAGGGCCTTGGGAAAACGGACGGACTTAGAGCGACTTCGGCGTTATCGACGATATTTATGGCCCACAAATAAGATTGGGGTATCTAGATGGTGGTGGTGCTCCATCGCACCCTCCCAACCGGATCAAGATCCAAACGTAGACGTGGCCATGTGTTTCCAATTTGAGTGCAAACTCATACAAAAGTACTTTGTATGATTCTTTCCCTCAAATGAGAAATACAAAGGTAACCAAATAATGCTATAGCGTTATGCATTGAAATCACATGACCCTATATTGTAAAAGAGAACTCGAGGGGAAGGCCACTCTACCCGGCAAGAGCCCCTATTAAACGAAAGAAAAGCAGGAGCGCGCTCGATGGCTAGCCCATGCTAGTGGAGAAGCCTGCCATCGATGCGAGTCCTATACCCGGTCAGGTCGATTGAAATGGAAAGACCAACGGTGTACGTTTAACAATTCATTTTATTCTTCTTTCCAGGATAAAATATTTATTTTATAATAATCTATACGTACAAAGAATTATCACATAAATGGTACAAAATAATATTGCAGTTCTCTTCTCGTAATCCCCATCGAGATTGTAACTCCACTCCACGATCCGTCCAAAAAATTCTTTTCTTTCCATTCCCGTGTACACGGTAAATCCATCAGCTGCTCGCTTGGCCTAGTTAGCTTGCCTTCGGTAATGTGATACACTGTTGGGGTGCACTAAATCAGTTCCAAGAAAAATTAACTGAAGTAAAGAAAAACGAAAAAGATTCTAAATAGTGATAAAAGTTAAATCGCGTGAAGAGTATAATCAAAGCGAGACGTTTAAATTTAATATAAAGAAAAATTGATCTAAAACTACATTTAATAATAATAATAAGAAAGGAAACGTTTTTACAAATTACGATTATAAATGGAAGTAATTAAATATTTTTTAAAAATTCTTTCTAAAGCCTGAATTCCTTATTTTTCTTCTCAGCCAATACAATTGACTACGCATAGTCTGAACTTGACGGCCGAACTATTTCAACTTCAAGAAGTCCGTCGATGATTTTCCTAACGGGAAACGGGATACGATAGGGTTTCAACTGAAAAGCCTTATCAGTTGAAAGTCAAATGTCCATTTTCGCAATTTTACATTTGCCGATTCGTACGTTCTCGTTTGCGAAACGGCCTTCAAATCTTTTGAAAACTGCTTTAAGACTTCCGAACTGCTCTTCAGTCTCAGTTTCAGAAGTGCTGATCTTTTCCTTTTTCAGAATCCAACATTTCTCCCCATCAATGACAAAACAACTATTGTTAGACAAAATATATCTACCAAACATTCCTCTCCATCAATGACAAAACAACAATTGTTAGACAAAATGTCTCTACCCAACAGCAAATCGCACGTTATTTGTCCGTCATCCACGATAAGCAGTTCACAATGGTATGTTTGATTATCTATGGAGACACTAGCGTTTACCTTTGTGGTACATATGTATCGCTCACCTGCGAATCCCTTTAGGCTAACTGCACAATTTTCATGCGGACCGAATAAATTCGCAATTGATATCTTCAAAAAAAACGCGTACACTTCCGAAATCAATCAATACTTCACACAATTATCCGTTAAGAGAAACCATCTTAGTCGTACTTATATCAACATGGTCTTCAATTCAGTTCATTTGGTTATTATTCAGGCTGCATTTGTTTGCAGGATGCCCTCTTTTCCCGCACTTATCACATCGTTCCCTTCTTTGTGGCAGTGGCCAATTTCGACACATAAGCCCGGTTTTGTGGCAATTAAAACACCTTATTTCAATGTTAGGTTTGTTATCTTCCCGCGGCTTTTGCTCCCTCGGTGCTCCAACGTTTTCACCCGTGACCATTTTTACCGGATTGTAGGAGCAATCGTTCACCAACGCTTGAAGCAATGCATTACAAGTTGGATACAAATTGACCGACACACTTTTTTTCATATCTACGTCTTTCAGTAAATTGATCACATATTTGTTCATCGGTTTATCGTTCAGCAAACCTCTCTGTCCAATAGAAATAATTCTGTAGTAAAACGGTTCAGGCGACTCCTTTACACCGCGCTGCGTATTCATCAATTGTATGTGAATTTCGGCAATATTTACACATGTCGGAAATTCTACCAGAAATCCTTACACAAACTGAGACCATTTGCAATACACGATCGGACTTGTATCCATCCATAATTTCGCTGGTTCCTTTAACTTCGCCCCAACAGCAAAATACAAAGCTCTATCATCCCATCCGTACGCTTGCATGAGATTTTCAATACGTCCAATGAACTGAGACGGTGTCATTGTACCTGTAATCACCAGGTCGAACGTTGGCAATATCGCAATCATGTCATGTACGTTTCGGAAACTTTGGATGACAGGTGGGGGGGAATGAACATTTTGAATGATGCGATATTCAGCAGTAGATCCCATATTCTGGCACACAAACACAGAGCCTGCATTTCTACCTCGAGCAATCGGATCGTTCCACGTTTGCTCATACCCGAAGACCAATTTTATATTTGGGTTTTTATTAACATCAATAGACTCGTTCCGTCCTCGTCGGCGTCTCGCGTTCGACTCTTTCGTCTATCCGTTGTTTTGTGTCTCGTCTAAGTTGGGCCAGCCAGCTTCGACGTGAGGCTCAACGGGCGCGGAACGGTGACGAGGCATGCAACTAGGTGGCAGCATATAAGTCGGCCAGGAAATGCCTTCGCAAACTGATCAACAGTAGCAAGTCTCGCTGCTGGCAAGACTTAGTGGACAATGCGAACAAGGATCCGTGGGACCTTGGCTACAAGCTGGTTATGCGGAAACTTGGTGCCCTACGGAAGCCTTGTATACATGACGCGGAAAAGATGGACGCGATAGTGCGGGACTCTTCCCCGCCCATTCCGTCCGTGTTGACACTGTCCATGGTGAAACAGCAGTAGAGTGCCCACTCTTCACACAGCTGGAACTGGAGGAGGCAGTCCTCTCATTGAAAGCGAGGAAGGCTCCAGGTCCAGATGGTGTTCCAGCTGAGGTGTTGCGGCTCGTCTATCACCATTGTCCTGACTTGCTGCTCAGCACATTCAACGCTTTTCCCGGTACGATGGAAGGTGGCGAGGCTCGCGCCGATCAGCAAGGGGAAGGGAAATCCCGAATCGCCGTCTGCATACCGCCCGTTATGGTTGTTAGACTCGGCTGGGAAAGTGCTGGAGAAACTCATCAAGGGAAGACTCACTGACGCGACTCGTGCTGCTGTGGACCTATCTGCTGGGCAGTACGGCTTTAGAGCAGGGCGTTCAACCATTGATGCGATTGCAGAGGTGGTGAACGCGGTACAAAAGGCAGAGGCATATAGTCGCACCAAGCGACGGATTGTCCTGTTGGTGACCCTCGACGTCAGGAACGCCTTCAACTCCGCCAGATGGGTGGATATTCTGGATACGCTGGAAAACTCTTTTCAAGGCCAGAATATCTAATACGGCTTTTGAGGAACTACCTAAAGGACTGAAGCCTGCTCTACGACACGACACAGGGCCAACGAAGGATGGAAATTACATCAGGTGTTGCCCAGGGATCTATTCTTGGTCCGGACCTGTGGAACGTGTCTTACAACGGGCTACGGAGACTTGAGATGCCAGATGAGTCGCGCTTGGTTGGCTATGCGGATGATGTTGCGGCTCTGGTCGCTGGACGCACCGTTGAACAGGCGCAACTTAGGCTATCGACCCGTAGAGGATGGCATTCCTTTTTCGAGTGAAACTGATTATCTGGCATTTGTCCGGATTCAGGGTGGGGTTGTCATTACAAACCTGAAATAAATTATTAAATATATCCGGGAGAAACAAAGTGTCCATTTCAAACAGAACTGCATGATACAGCTTGAGATTGTCGGCGTAAAAAAGATGTGGTACATTAGGTAATGCCACTGAAAGCTCAAAAATAAAAATATTGAAAAGCAACAGGCCAAGATGGCTACCTTGAGGAACCCCAGAGAGAACATAAATTTCTCTGGATAGACATCCCTGAAATTTGACAAACGGTGTGGGGTGTTGCAGATAGGACTGAATTCAACTAAGGAGTGAACCGGTGATACCAAATCTGTGAAGTTTCTTTGTCAGAACTCCATGTTTCACATGATCACTTAATGGCGTCAATCGGGTAATCTTTTTCCCGATCACATAGAATGTCCGATGTCATAACCAGAAGGTTGGTAGTAGTGGACCTATTTTTTCGAAAATCATGTTGTTCTTGATTAAGGTAAGGCTCAAAGATTGGAGAAATTTGTCTGCATATAATCTGCTCAAAAAGTTTAGGAGTGGTAGATAGTATTGCAATTCCCCTCTAACTAGTAACCGATTTTTGTCACCTTTTTATGTATTGGAATTATGTAGGATGGCTTCGAATACGAGGGGAAGATTCTACTTGAGAGAGACTTATTGAAAATAATATGAAGGGGCTGAGCTAATATATCTTTCCACTGAGCTAGAAAGTAGGAGGAAATTAGATCAGAGCTAGGTCCTTTATTCAAATCCAGACCCTAAATTGCCTGGCGAATATCTTCTTTCGAGATTGCAATATTTTCAATTAAGGTCCTTGGAAATGTTATAGTAGACCCTGAATTTGCTGAAGCTAAGGGATCGTGGCAAGCTTCCTGAAAATGATCAGCAAAAAATTGACGGATTAGATCTGAAAAAGTTGAAGTGGAACCTTTGTAGGTTATTGTGGAGGGAAAACCATGGGCTTTACATTTGATGTTTACGAAATCAAAGAGCTTTTTAGGGTTGTGAATAATATTTTGACCAACAACGTTAACGTATGATTCATACGCTTCTCGAGATTTAATCGTGAACTCACTGGCCAGTTCATGATACTTGCTATTGATTTCGTTACTTGTATTTTTCTTTCTTTTTATAATTTTGTACAACTTATTTCAAGATAATGACCTCAGGTCTTTATGAAGCCAGGGTTCGGAAAGCTTATCTTTTGTTTTGATTTAGGGTACAAATCTTTCAATGGTGTCAAGAAGGGGCTGTAGTGTTACGAAGAAGAGAAGAAGAAGCTGATTATGTTGGCTAACAGGTCAAATGTTTTGCTTACATAATGGCAGATGTCGTCTGTAGAAGTCTTGTAGGCGGTGACACTACATGCAAAGCACGAGTTGCTTGAAGCAAAGGATGAGAATCGACAGATTCAGTAACATCCTTTGCTGAAGAACTTATATCCGAATGTTCTTCGGCACATCCTTTTCTTCCATTACGTCAGATGAGTCCCAGCCTGGCTTTCACCTTCTTTGCGTGGACTAAAAAGCCCGAAGCCCTCCTTAAAATACGACCATTTTAAAGAGAACAGTGATATAAACCTCTTCTATATTGATGCTCAAGTGTACTATTGTACTGGCCCAACTTTGGTTTTTCTGTGGTAGGAAGGTGAATGCTATTTATGCACAGAGTGTGGGACTCCCATGCACGACTGGACTACCCACTAAACACCTCCCCTGTCAACCTGAGAACCCAGCCTGGAACCGTTTGACACATTACTTCGGGCCAGGTCTCGTTTTGTTACGCCGTGGGGCGCCTTCAAGCTGGGGAGTCCCTTTCCTAGCGGGAGGGGAGAGGGGAAGAGGAAATGCCAGAAAAGCGATCCCCCAGCCCCAGCGCCTCCGGCTGCTGTGAGTCCCTTTTATATTTTAGGACTGCCCGAGCATAATGTGCCACCTGGTTCCATTTGTCAACCGATTCGAGCATCACCGCAACTATATTATCCGGGGTGAGCTCTCCCGTCTCCCTGTAGAATCCCCTTCGCAGCCTGACCCATTTTGTACACGCAAAGAATGTGTGACAGGCATTGTCCTCCTCTCCTGGGCAAAACCGACAATAGGGAGAACGTGACTTACCGATTTTGTGCAGGTAAGACTGAAAACACCCATGCCCGCTCAAAAGCTGCGTCAGATAGAAGCAGTCTCCCCATGCCTTCGATTTAGCCACGGTCTCACATCCGGGATGAGGCGCACAGTCCACCTTCCCTTCGTGCAATTCACCCAAGACTGCTGCCAATCGTTGAGCGAGCGCTGTCTCTCCTCGCGGACAACTATCTCGTTTCGGCGCAGGTAAATAGCGCGGCGCTCTCTAGCAAGGAGGGCGACAGGTATCACGCCTGCAATCACTCTCACCGCCGAGTCGGAGACTGTTGGATACGAAGATGCAATTCTCAATGCTCCTCTTCTCTGTACCTGTTCCAAACGTTTTCGGAATACCTCCTTGCTGAGAACGTCGCCCCATACCTCTGCTCCGTACAGTAGAACTGACCCTACAGCACTCATCAAGAGGCGTCTTCTTAATGGGCTGGGTCCCCCTACGTTGGCCATAAGTCAAAGCAGAGCCGATATTCCCGAAGAAGGTTTCTCAGCCGTTGCTCTGATTTGCTCAGAGAAACTCATCTTCGAGTTGATCAGTAGCCCCAGGTACTTCACCGCTGGCTTTGATTCGATTCGTAAGTCGCAGATACTGATCATCCTTACTCTAGGGATTCTTTTTTTTGTCAAGATGACCAGTTCGGTTTTCTCCAGTGCTAAACTGAGCCCGCGAGCAGTCTTTTAGTCCCTCACTCGGCGCATTAGCATTAGATCTTAGCGTAGTCTTGGATACAAAGCTCCGATTCAACTTTTTTTACGGAGTATTCCTTTCTAGAGCTTATACAATGCTGGGCTTTATCAAAAGAAGGGCCAACGAATTCAAGAACATTTAGGCAACAAAATCTTTATACATATGTCTAATACGTCCTATTCTGGAATATGCCTGCCTAACCTGGAATCCCGTTTCTGATATTCACAGCAATATATTGGAGTCAGTGCAGAAGCAGTTTGTATTCTTTGCTTTGAGGTATTTTATTAGCCTATCACCTTATGAAAATCGTCTCCAGTTGTTAAATTTGACTAGCCTTTGTCTTAGGGGAATCGCATTGTCAGCATGTATCACTTTCGATTTCTTAAAGGGCAATATTAAGGTAAAAATTAACTGTGATAGAATCCGTTTGAATGAACCTGATAGAAGCACAAGACATACTACCATACTTGCCATCAGTAGACACCATACGATTTACGGAGACAATGAGCCAATCAACAGATGCTATAGGTAATTTGACATGTATAGTGATCATTGCTCCCCATACACTTCCAAGGTCCTATTTAAATCCAAAGTATTAAATTCCCTTTCCCCGTCAAATATTTGAACACTGCAAAATTAATTAATGTTTGTTGTTAAATTAATTGTATTGTGAAATTTTATTATAATTGATGTGCCTTGATTTGGCGAATGAATAAATAAATAAATACACACTTGCATATTTGCAGTGCTTCAACTCCAACAGCTAGGTTCGCATCCAAAACAAAATGCAATTGTACTTAATTATCTTAGCTTAGTTTTTAATTTGTGTAAAAAAAGATAATTTGTTAATTTCTTTAACAGAATAAAATATTGTTCAGAGTTATTAAATTATTTGAAGAGCAGTTAAAGAAAAGAAATGTGACAGCTAATCTGCAAATAGTAAGAAAGTTGTAGAAATAGAATTTAATCAAAACCCATTTTGCAATGTTTTTTTAATGTCATCCAGAGTAAAATTAGATATGAAACAGGGAGTCTTACTCATCTGAAGGCACTCAAATATTTTTTATGCTCTAATTTATTGAAAAGCTACTTTTTCCATCAATCATTAAAGTCTCAAACATCCCTTAAGAATCGTGATGCAGATAGAAATCTTAAAGTGATGTATTATTTCTCATTATACCAGATTTAAGGCACGGTAATATTACCACCTTAAAAATGAATTTGAAGTGCAAGTAATGCTCCTTATTTGACTTATTCTTCCTTGCACTATGTGCATTGCAATTCATCTTTTATTGCACTTAAAGATTGTGTACTTAAATGCATATTGCACTGAAAGAAAATGTAGAACATCCACTTGAGACGGCGGCAAGCGTGACGTTCATCAGATACAATTTATGCTATATTTGTATGCAGAACGTGGGCACCTCAAACATACCGAGTATTGTTTGCGTCTGCAACAATAGAAAGAATGAAGCACGTGACGGTCCTGTTACGACACATTTAACCATCAAGTGGAAGAAGTTCTGCAGATGAAGGATTAGTGAGAAAAGTATAGGAAGTCAAAAGTGTGTTGGTTGAAACAAATTTCACTATAATTTGGAGATAAACGAATACCTATTAAAAATAAAAACATAATTAATTGCAAGCTACTCGTATATAATAACTTCATCTATTTATTTTTTTGTTGCAGATTTTAAAACGGATTTGTAGATTCGAAACGGATTTCCTGCTGCTGCTGATTTGCAAATGGATTTTTCAAGGTAAGTGATCATGCTTAGTCACACAAATAACTTTCAGTTTCCAGCATTAAGAGTAGGTATTTCAAATCCGACCAGCAAAGCCAGCATAAAATATTTAAAATAGTTATTCTAGTAGATACTTTCTTCTCATTATTCCAAATTGATCTGCTCATTAGATACACTTACGTATGCATTAGTATGCAACATATCACGGTAGTGACTTTGGATTATCATTATCGCTATATGCCTCCTATAGTGTTAGCGTGTGTTGTTTCACGGGGCAAACTGAGCATCCCATTGTAATTGAGCATCATCCGCTTCAAGATGATTATCATCCAGCACTGAAAGTGTAAATTAAATTTCTAAGCTTAGCATACATCGAGATGATGCCAATTATCGCCACAACTTGTCAGTTTTCAATCAGCTTTTCATATGTCATATAAGCAACATTATCATTTATTACTCGTTAGTGGTTTCACATTTCATAAAGTTAAGTATGAATCTTCGGTTTGGATTGTAATTTTAGGTTCTTTTTTCATCGTGTTGTTTTATTTTTTCTCGGTTTCATATGAAACAAGCTCTTATGAGTGAATAACAACAACAACAATAATAGCAATAAAATAATTTACAAGCTTTTCAACCAACTACTTAGGTGGCATAGAAATTTCTTTCAACTTTTATGTTATTTATGATCGTGAAAATAAAACCGGATTAAAAGTGTGAACATTATTTTTTGGCGGAATTAACAGGCATAATAAAATACAAGATATAAAGTCTTTAAAATTCAGGAGCATAAATTTGAAAACGATAATGAAACAAGATATTGTTTTCAAAACAAGTTCTTTTAAAAAAAAATCTGTATTCTTGTGGTAGTACGTTAGCTTATTGAAAACAAAACAATTAAGCTGTTTTTTAATGATCGTTTTTTTTTTCATTAAAAGTTTAAAATGTATTTGTTCTGTGTAGGGCCATTATTAGCTTTGCGTTGTCAAGTTTTATTAACTTTTTCTATTATTACCAAAATCACTTTCTCTTATATTACCAAAATCATTTGCGTTCTTACCGAAATGCAGTAAATTTATCTGTATGAACAAAATGCCTTCAACAGTTTCTTGATAAATTTTATCTAACATGAGTAAGACCCCCTCAACCCAAGAGAATATTTTAGGTACAATTAACAATGAAATGGCTGTTAATTTCGTACATATAATAAAAATATAACAAAATAAAATCGTTTTTCTTGTAAAGCCGTCGGACCTTGCTTCTTTGAGTGAGCAGACGCTTTTCGACTCTTTTGAGTCATCTTGAGTCTGCTTTTTTGCTATTGTAGTGGATTGGGTGGATATCAATGTCCGCAAAGGACTGAAGCCATAGTCTGCTGCCTCGTCGAGCGAAGATGTTGGTGCTCACTGAAATTGGCCTTGTCTGAGGACGCTTGAATGCACTGGCAGGCTAGCATTGCGATTTCGGAGGGTGGGTTCTTTTCCCCAAAACAAGTGGCCACTGCAAAAAGATTTCGCATTCACGAGTTAAGTGGTCGTAGGACTCGATTCGACTGTGTCGAAGCCGAGTTACCTACTGAAGGAATTGATTAGCAAAGCATAACGACAGACTGGGCCTAGCGGACGCGGGTGAGACTCGAGAAGATCTCGTCTTTACCATGTTTACTTACGACCCCCAAATAAGAGTGGTGCATCCAGGTGGAAGCGGTGCACTTAAGCATAAATAGGAAACTCAAGCGGAAGGCCACTCTACCCTGCGAAAGCACCTGCAACGCAAAAAAAGGGGTGAGCTTACCCGGCGGCTAGCTCATGAGTGAAGGAGCCAGCCAGTTTTATTTAAAGGTTTAAAATTTATAATAACTGCAAAGGGTACTCAAACAAGCATTGCTAATAATCATTCAATGTAAGTATATTAAATTTTTTTTAAAAATGTTTAAAGTTTATAACAACTATAAAGGGTACTCAACCCTCCTCCGACAAGCGCTCGTTGAGGGGGCGGGTAAGGCCTGTAAACGCTGAAATTTATCTGCTTTTTGATGTAACTTAAATTTATGATCCAACAATAAAATTAGGGACTAGAATCTGAATTGATTTTACAAAGAAACCAATAAAGCCCATTAAATGAAATCCAATGGCGGTAGCAATAGCAATTTCCTGAAATTCTCTACGATCGGGTTTCATGCAACGGTTCATTAGACGAATTGAATCCTTAGCGAAATGCATATCCGGGTTCACAGCATTTGATAACTTTATCCATGTTATCTTTTTTTTTTCTTTTGTAGTTATAAAGGAGTTCATAAATAAGCTCACAGATTGTTGCTCGTATATAAAATTAATTCAATTATAAATTAAAAACTTATTCACTTATCCGCACACCACCGATATAGGTTCCACCTACAATACAAATGCGTCTTACGAACAGCACACATAATTGATAAGCTTTTTGTTGTTTAAGGGGTACACAACTCAAGACTCAAATGATTCGTGGCGTAGTTCACATCAATTTATTTAAAGTATTAAATCATTATCACTAGTAAACATTTGATCTTGTCTTCGATGCACGTGCGGGCAGGAATACCGTTAAGTTTGGATACTCGGATCTGGTGCAGTCAAAGATCTTTATGTTTTATTATCTGCTACTTGGCTTGTATAGTTGTCTTGGTAGTGGTATGCATCATAGCTGCCGGCAATTCGAGATTCGGAGGAAGTCTTGAACTCCTGGGTGGCTAACTCATACAGAGTCACCCAAAGCGTTAAATTATATGCTGCAGCCATGCTGTGACGGCTAAATTATATCAAAGCCCGTACAGTGGATTCATTCAACTTTAATTTCCCAGCTGAGCACGGTGAACAGAAAGTCACTAATTTGTTCGCGATTTATGGGAGCTGAACAATTCTGACACGAACAATTTTCAATCCTTAGTCACACAATCAGGATTCCACCAACCTAATTTTTACGACTTGCTCTCTTCTCACTTTTCACCACTCGTTATTGATGTGTAATTTCAAACAACAAATAATAAATTTCACAGAATAAGTTTCACCAAATTCAATGCCACTCATTAATTACAATCAAAATAAATTTTCAGTTGCAAACTTAATGATAAATAAAAGTTTAGCATAGGGAAATGAACTACGGTTAACTATTTCACAGAGGCGACACGGGAAATCGTTTTATGGATGAATACGAACATTCACTCCCAATTTTAATCGTATCAACCGTATAATATGCACGCAATATTCCAACTCCCACTCACGCGACGGCTATCTCCTCATCGTTCTACATACCAGTCCAATTTTTCTCGATAACCTGCAATCCCTTTGCTAAATTGCGTCGCAAAAGGGGTTGCCGTCATCAATTTTATTGGTTTTTATTTACGAGGGCGGTTAAAATATGATGGAGGCAGACGCTGTAGATCGCGTGCACGTATGCTTTGAAAGTCGTGGCTTGAGTTCTATTTTCTAATAAATCTAAGAGCTTTCAAAAATGTTTTTGGGGCTTTAAAAAACGAATTTTACAAAGGCCTACTAGTATCGTAGCTTTTCAATCTGTCCATTCGTCTGAGTGTCACAGCAAGTTTTCTCAGAAATGATAGACGCTACAATATTCCACCTTTGTGGAAAGGTCAGAAGTGGTGGGCGCCCAAAAGCTTAGTTTTTATCTGAAATTTCAAAAGTTATGCTGAAGATTCAAGATTTTTCAAAATTCAAGATCTTTATTTGGTGATTTTTCATTTTATACATATATACAACGCATCCATAGCTTAACCTAACAATATACATGCGGGTTGTGCCTGAGGGCTTTTCCCGGAGTTCCATAATAATTCACTTTAATTACATTATAGTATTAATTTTTTAGTAAAAGAAAACTTTAAAATGTTGACATCTACAACATTATCATACATTAATAGAATATAAAAGAAGTTTGTAAAAATAATTTGCTCTAACAACCAGTATTAAAATATAAAAATTGATTTCCTTTAAATTAAGTACATTATTTCCTTAAGACTACCTTAAAAACTACTCATTCGCTGCTTCCGTAAGCTTTTCTGCATACGATTTTATCGACTCCATTCCTGTCTCCTGGTACAGCACCTCGTTGGGGTAAGACCGCCCGTCGTCCCGTCTGTATAGTCCTGTGCAAGCCCGAAGGATTTTTCGCTCCACTAATCCTTTCTTGCCCCATTTTATTTTCAGAGCTCCAATCCATATCATCATTCATTGTGATGATCGGACGAATCTAGGTTTTATAAGCCAAAACCTTGACTCGCTGGCTCGCTGTCGAATGTTTCCTGTAAAGAGGTAAAAGAAGATGGTACGCATAAGTCACTTTTTTCAAAATATTATGAACGTGAGCACTAAAGGTAGCTTTCCTGTCAAAAACTATTCCAAGTACTTCGTTTGCCTAAAGCAGTGCACCATCTTCCCATTCAACTTAACCCTGGAGTCACAGATGCCTCTTGCAACACGACCGAAGCTTTTGCGGGGGTCCTTGAACACAATTAATTCACTTTTCTTTGCATTTACCTTGACTCCCCATTTCCTGTAATATGTGGCCAGAGATTCCAAATATCTTTAGAACCGCATCCTAGCAAAGCGCAAATTGTGCTAAGATGACCATACTAACAAGTCGTCAGCGAAGGGATTTACCTGGATTCCGGGCTTATATTCATCTCTTACGCCAGGGACGTCAAAGGTGAATATGTTGAAAAGAAATGGGCCTAATACAGACCCCTGTGGGACCCCCGAGTCAATACTAAATGGGTCTGAACTAGCTCCACCAGCCACCGCAAAGGCAGTTCGTCCTCTCATGAAGCTGCCTATCATTATCACAATATGGGCCAGAAAGCCAAGATTTATCATTTTGTAGAGAAGCCCATTGATCCATACAGAGTCAAAGGCTTTCTCCACATCGATCAGTCAAGCTACAATAAGCGTATTGTTGCGTCAATTTCTCGTTATATCGGCTTGGAACACGGTCATGGCATCCACCGTGAAGTGAGCTTTTTTAAAGCCAAATTGTCTTTCCGGCACAATTCTTGCCCCGGCAGAGAATTGCAGGATGCCTTCAAGTATTACCCTTTCCAGAAGGTTATCAACGTTTCAAAGCAACGAAATCCGACGAGTACCGCCTACGTCAGTACTGCCCGATTTCTTCCGTATTGCGAATATTTTTGCACATTTCCATTGCTGAGGGGGATAGCAAATGTTAATGCAGTTATTTAGAATGATCGCGAGGAGAACAAAGAAAGCATGGGGAAGCCTTTTGAGCATATAATTGGAGATTCCATCAACCCCTGCTGATTTTTTGGAATTTTGCTCCAGTGCCGACAAAGTGAGCCTCTCAGGGCTGACAAACAGACCATGGTCAGTGGGTGCGCCAAAGGGATTTGAATCAGAGAACCGAGTCAAGAACAATTTATCATTGTCCCTGTCGAAATTCGTTGCAGTGCTGCTCACTAACGAAGTAACGGAAGAGTCCTCACTTGCTTTCTCTCCTTGAAGAACTTTCGCAAAATGTTTTGCGATAGATTCAGCGATGGCTTTGTCATCCATGAGCATGGATCCATCATAAATGTGTACCTAGGCAGCCATTTTCTGCCCGTTATCCTATTGATGTGAGGAAACATACAGGGACCTGGTTTGATACTTTCCAGGGTCTGTTCAAATCGCTCTTTGGCAAAAGCCGTGGTTCTCTTCGAGATCATTCGGTTTAGAGACATAATCACTAGGTGAATACGTTCATACTCCCAGTTGACCATATTTAAATTGCGATGGTAGATTCTTGCGAGTAGCTTTCTAAGCCGACTACGTCTTCGATGAAACTCCAAGATGTCTTCTGGTAAATCTCGATAAAATTAATTCATCGAGGATTTCTTAACGAAATTCTTTAAGATGACCGTATCCAGGGTTAAATTTATCGATCATCGATTTCAGGAATAGAAAGATCCTCAACTTACTTTTTCATCGTATTAATAAATTTTAATATTAATGGCGTCATCAACACCAAATGAAGTGATTAACAACTAAAAATGATACTCGAAATTTCTTTTGCATAATTGAAATTATGTATTGGAACTTTCAGCGGCCTCAGGGACTGGAAACCATGGTAGTATAATGTTGCCCAGTATAATAGCTTTTCCAGTTACTTTCATACCAAATTTTGAAATCTTATCTAAAAGTTTTCTATTAAACAAATAATCCATTCGATAAACTTTCAATTCATTCTTCATCCCATCGTTGAAAGTCCAAAGTCACTGAAGATTACACAACAGATTATTATGTAGATATTTTTAATAGTAACCTTACGGCAGCCCAAAATTTAGATCGACAAAAGGTTGAGATCAAACAATTAAAGACCTGTACCTTCATGAATAAATGATAAGCAGATTTAGGTTGGAGCTTTTAATATTTGAGCAATACCAGGTACATTCAAGTTGATTTGAATAAAATGATGAAAGTTTTAAGTGACTCAGTGAATATGCCCTTTTCCGAGTAATTTCGTTTGAGCACTGTATACTGAAATTTTGTTGGAATTTAGGTAATAAATGTAATAGTTAATTTACCTGAGTTATTACGAATTTATGTTGTACCATAAGTAGAGAATTTGACTTTCATGCATGCTGCAATTTTTGATATTTTTATGTTTTGTTTTTAAATGCTGCGCCTTCCAAAATGATGATCAACAATATTAAGACTATAAATTTGAAGGTTTAATAGTCCATGGAAACATTTAGATGATCTAAAAAGTCTTCAGCAATTTAGACATAATTTAAAGGCACCCTTAGGCGATGCAATGAAATAGAAACGTTGATTTGAAACGACAGATTTATTTAATCGACAAATTCAAACTAGAAACCTTTAAACGATTTCATTTTTCGCTTTCATCTAATCATGATCGTTTTCAATCACCTTAAATATGATCGCCTCAAGAATTAAACGACACGATACTAACATCTCTCTCTCTCTCCCTGACTGCGAAACTTCCATAGACCACATTATTGAATAATAGCCCTGCATACCCGCTAGCATTTACACTTTGCAATTCTAATATATTTACCAAATAGGTTGTGATACATAAAAACGAACTTTCGCCGACAAAATTACTCTTTTGAGATATAATGATTTGACGATTTGCTCGCCTTTTGTGGACTAGTACCCGCCAACAAGATTTTAAGTGCAACATTATCTGTCCATGGCGCGATGACCAAACATACTGGCGGCTTTGGCCATCGAAACCTATCATTAAGATCATGCAATGTTTCACTCTGATAGATCGCGGCTCTAACCTCATGTCGCGGGCAATAAACAAAAATCTATTCCACTGTCTTAACCGAAAAGTGTAATTAGTGGATTGATAGCGTTTGAAAATGATACTAATTATTGTTTTAAATTTCAGTATAAATATTTATTGGATGAAATCGAGTTGCCCCAATAAAGTGTTACAAGGTTTGAATTGGTGTTTGATGTGATGAAGTTAAATTGAAGTATAGACTAGTCCAAATGATATTAACACTTATTTAGCTGTTTTGGTTTTTAAAATTGTTAGTGTGATACTAGAAAATTCCATTTTTTTAATTCATAGGGTAATAGAGCCTTAGACATGTTTCGCCTGGTTTTTAAAGTACCTATACAATTTCATTCAAGAAAAAATAAAATCGCACATCAAATTTGTAAGCTAAGAGTGTGCTAAGAGAATGAGAACTCAAAACTTCATTTAGAACAATTAGTTGTTAACAGAACTAATTCATTACCACTTGGTTTGAATAAAAAGCACACATCTGTTCTTGCTAAAGTTTCTGGCCATTCTTGGTTGATCATTAGCTGTCAGCTCGTGCCAGTGATAGCTAAAACCATCCGGTCCATCTCTTCTCATCTTCTCTTATTTGTACTACTTTCCTCTGTAGTATTTTCAAATTTCGTTTGGACTTATTGCTGTATCCATACAACGGGCCCTTTTTAAGGAATGTTCTGACAACCTTTTCAGATATTGATATCTTTAAAGCAATTTTCCTATTCGATAGGCCCATTTTCTTGTAAGACGTTATTTGTGCATTTCCTGCATTCGTCAGATATGTCCTTTTGCTCATTTCACTCTCCGAACTGAAAGTAACAAGGTGTGTTCCAAAATAAACGAGACTGAGTTAAAATAGAAACGGCAGGGGCTTTGTTCTGATTAATTCGAGTTTATTTATTCAAACAGTCTCCTTCGGCTTCGATACACTGTTTTGCGCCATCCAAAAGCTTTTCGAAAGAGTGTTTCAGGTCAATGACCGGAATGTCCTTCAGGATGTCGGTACAAGCCTTTTGGATGCCCTCTACGGGCGCAAAGTGTTTTTCTTTCATGGCCAAATGCAATTATCCGAATAGGTAGAAGTCATAAGGAGCCATATCAGGCGAATACGGTGATTGATTGATGGTTAAAATGCGATTTCTAGTAAAAAAATCAAAAATATTATATGACAAAAGTCTCGTTTATTTTGGAGCGCACCTTGTCAGTTAACTTGTGCGGAAATAAACGTGCAAAGACCTTTCGTAAGCCCAAATAATTGGTTAAAATGCGATAAATCGATGTTTTGGAGATTCAACTCCGATTCCATGAATTTCAACGATGATTTGCGGCTCATTTTTGATAAATTCACGCACAATTTCGATGGAGTTTTCGGTGATCACTGATTTTAGGCGGCCCGTATTTTCATCGTCATTTATGTCCTCACGACTATCTCTGAAACGTGTAAACCACTCATGAACTCTGGCACGAGATAGACAATCATCGCCATAAACATTTTTCATCAATTCAAATGTTTCGGTAAAAGTTTTACCGATTTTAAAACAAAATTTGAAATAAGCTCTTTGTTCGAAACTCATTTTTGTACCGATGACACAAACAGTCTGTCACTTTAGACGCAATAACTTCGCTTCCACTGAACCGAACGTCACCAAACTTTCACTGGAAGTCAGGGAGTGATGTAACTTTTTAACGCACTATCTCATTCACAGATGGCGCCACCATGACAATGGTCTCGTTTATTTTGGAAAGCACCTTGTAAGAAGAATAAAGTCTAGAAAAATCACAGAGAGCTATTCATTGCCCTTACTTACATCTGAATTTCTACTTCAGTACATAAATTTGCTCTTTTATTTAGACTATCGTATTGCCAATTTAACTGCGTCCAAGCAAATTGTGCAG
Organism: Odontomyia ornata; assembly: GCA_963969285.1. Lineage (NCBI taxonomy): Eukaryota > Metazoa > Arthropoda > Insecta > Diptera > Stratiomyidae > Odontomyia > Odontomyia ornata. Next base: position 37,529,017 of record OZ017738.1, on the reverse strand, counting down.
TGAAATAAGTGAGGATTGATTTCAACTAGCAAACTAACGGAAGCAACAACACAAAACCAGCAACACAAAACCTTATGAAAGAAATTTCACAAAAATAAAATAGGTCGTAGCTTCCTCACATATTAACTCAAATGAAGTAATTAAGTTTTAAGAGTGAAGATCCTATGTAAAGTTTGAAAGTCTGAGTGCGTCTTAACCAATTGCGCCCACTATATTCATTTGATACCTGTGATAATTTGCGGCTATGCCTTGGAGAGCGATCTGGCATTTGTCACTCAGGCGAACCTAATCGGTTCAGCAAGTGTTGGAATGACAGATCTCTGACCGGGAACCATCGTGAGACATTACGGCTTCGTTTTTCGTAGCTCTCGTCGGCTAACGAAAACGGTGTCAAGGTAAACTTTTAAAGTGTGGAGCCGCGTTTTCTGGATTCCGTTAAAACTGTCCCGAGAGAACAAATTTTGTGACGAAGTATAAGTTGAATCTTATCCCGGTCAGTGTCGAACAACAAGCAGCCTCCTACCTCGGACTAGCCCGGACGATCAAATCGAACTTGGAAGGTTGCGATCAGTTGATTAGACAATGGTTTTCAACCCGATTGAAATAAACAGTGAAACAGTTCAATGCCTTGGCCTAAGTTTGTAGCGAGTTTGAAGGCTATAATACTGGAGATTGTAATCCGAATCCTACGTCACAAAAAGTGTCTAAAATGTTAACTTCAGATTCAACATATGAGTACTTTGGATACAAGAAACCATACCAAGTTTTGGTGTAACGGACATTTTGTCGGGCAGTCTTACGGAATAATATTCTGCTTATGGACCAGTTCCAAGACTATTTGCAAAGCAAATTGAAGGTGTTAACCACACAGAGTATAGGGCTGGAGGCTTAAAATCTTGGAAAAACATTAATTGATGCTACCATTCTTGTCAAGGATTTCGCAATACATAGATCCAGGTATGAAAGCAACTTGATCGCAGGTTCCAGCTGCACATTACACATGTACCCATGTTTATGGGTATGGTACAAAATATGCTCGTATTTGTCACAGTAGAGAACCCCCTTTGTAATTGTCAAATAATCTTTATTTTTTTGTGCGTGAAACTGCATAACCTAGGATATTCTTAATTAGTTTACTTTCTTATTTATGCACTTTTCTAAATTTCAATTGTATATGTTGTCTAGCGACTTTAATCATAGCGTCCCAACTCTTTATTTAAATTTTCATAACAATAATGTAAAGTCATGGCTTCAGGCGGTGCTGTCATTATCATTTATGGCACCATAGCCCATGTCGGGCTTTGGCCTCCAGAATTAATCTCCTCCAATCCCCACGGCTCTGCGACCGCATATCCCAGTTAATCACTCCGAGCAAGGACCTGCTGTCAGATTCGACCTTGTCTTCCCATCAAAACCTCGGTCTGCCTGCTGGACGTCTATCTAGTACTCTTCAATGTTATTTTGGGTAGCCGGTTTTTTTCCATTCTTTCTACATGGGCTGCCCATTACAATTTGCGTAACTTTACGTAAGTGAATACAGGTGGATCGTCAAATAGTTCATACAACTCCTCGTTGTAACGTAGTCTCCACTCTGCTCTTTCTTTCTCTGAGCCATTGATTTTGTGAAGTACTTTGCGCTGAAATATGTCCACTAGCTTTTCGGAATCGCTCGTCAGGGTGCATGTTTCACTTCCATAGAGCGGCACGCGTTTTGCGCTACCTAACAGGAAAACCCTGGAACAGAAAAAAGAAAGCTTCAACATTCAGAAAACATCGGAACCGGCCCAAAGCTATTGGGCAGCCAATACTGGTCAAGGCTACCGACAGTAGATCGTATGCGGATGTTCTGCGAGAAATTAAAGAAGTAGTGAAATCGAAAGAAATACAAACTACTATAAAACTGTACGGCCGACTCGTTCGCGTGATCTATTGGTGGAGTTCGGATCTGAACTCACTAACAAAGATGCATTTCGTGACGCAGTCAAAAATGTCCTTGGAAAGAACGCAACCGTAGCCACGCACGAACCTAGGTCATGCCTCGAAATAAGAAAAATTTAATATTGATAATAAAACGATATTTTCCTAGCTGTAGTGGAGCAAAAGTTAGGCTGGCCAATCCAAATCATAGAGGTCAGCGCATGATAATTGTCGACACATCAAAATACTATGCATAACAGATGATAGAAAAGGGAAAAATCAGAATAAGTTTGGTTTTTTGTAGGATAAGACGAAGAGCCAGTGATTCAGGCGCCTCGGATGCAGGCATACTGCAAAAGAGATGCGGTTAAACGGCATAAAAAGAGGGAGTGCACAGAAGATTGCTTCTTCTACCAAGACGCTGACCCAATGCTAGACAATTTGAAACCGGGTTTTCCAGAAAACCTTAACCAAAGCCAAAGCACCTCTGCGATGAGCCGTATTCTGCAGATTAATGTACATCGGGAGTCCACTGACTAAAAATCTACTCGAGGGTTTTGTGAGAGACAGTCAGGCAGACTTGCTACTGCTCAGCAAGCAACACCACAATTGAAGCTCCCGAACATAACATCTTGTTAAATCTGGTAGTGCCGCCATCTGAAATTCGAAACGGTGTTGAATGCCTAGTGGGGAGTAATGGCCGGAGGGATGGTTTCGACTGGGCTCAGTTCTCGGAAGTTACACTTTTTAGTGTGTTTCTAACGTCGAACTAACCGATATCATCTTTCAAAGCCAAGCTTCACACTTCGGAGGACGCAGTCTTGAACGCATATGGCCACAAACTTGTTGGGGAGACTTCAATGCTAAAGTAATCGAATAAGGCATGCCTCAAACTAATTCGCGAGGAAAACGAGTACTTGAGATAATGGCCAGACCTGGACTTATCATGTTGAACATCGGCGATACGTAGACGTTCCGCCTTATAGGCTATGAAGGAACCGTACCCGATTTGACATACAGCTTGGAGTCCCTAGCACGGAGGGTACATCGTTGGAGAGGATTAGAGCCAGTGATCATCAAAACACTCTGCTTGAGATCCGTGATGTTTTCTCTCGATGTCCGTGCTCTCGACGTTCTACAATTGGATGGAACATTGGGTGGATGGTATTCACGACAGGTGTACAATTTCTGGAAGATTCGCAGGGGACTGAAAAGCTAGGAGCTCAAGACGTGTTGAACTCAACTGTGAGCATCATCACTTCTGCTTGCAGCACTTTGATGCCCCGTCGAAGACCTCGATAAGCCCCCAGTGGTAGACTGAAATCGATGAAAAGTGAAGGGAGTCTCAAAAGTTTCGACTTAAAGCTCAACTGGCACGGAACCGTGAAGAAGCATCTAACCGGTTATCAGCATATAAGTCGGCCAGGAAAAGCCTTCGCAAAATGATTGATAGCAGAGAAAAACGTTGCTGGCAAAATCTAGTCGAAAATATGAACAAGGATCCATGGGGCCTTGGTTACATGCTAGTTATGCGGAAGCTTGGTGTTTATGTAAGCCCTGCATATATTCCCATCTTCTCTGCGTTGGTGCTGCACACGGTGAATTAGCAGTTGAATGCCCATTTCACATGGAGCTGGGGCTGGAAATGAAATCCTATCATTAAAACCAAGGCAGGCTCCAGGTCCAGACGGCGTCTCAGCTATAGTGTTGCAGCTTATCTTTCAAAATTGTCCTGACTTGCTGCTCAGTACATTCACTGCTTGTTTGCGGAAAACATCAGAAGGTTGCAAGGCTCGTACTGATCAGCAAAGGCAAAGCATACCGGCCGTTGTGCATACTAGGCACGGCTGGGAAACTGCTATAAAAACTTGCCAAAAGAAGACTCAATGACACCATTTGTGCTGCTGGAGACCCAGTGCAAGACGCTCTATAATTGATGCTACCACTGAAGAAAACCGAAGTGATCACACCGACAAAGGAAAGAATCTCCAGTATAGGGAAAGTACGAAACCATCACTAAAATACCCGGGGTTACTGATCGATTCGAATATGAGTTTCTCTGAAATAATCGGCTCTAAATCGACTTCTGGCTAACATAGGGAGATCCAACCCATCAAGAAGCTTACTTTTGAGGAAGCCGATAGAGTTGTTACTACTGTACGGAACAGAAATATGGGGCAATGATCTCAGCAGGAAGCTGTACCGAAAACACTTGGCACAGCTACAGAGAAGATGAGCAATGAGAATTGCATCTTTATATCTGGCAGTCTCTGATTTGCCGGTGCCAGTCATCGCAGGCGTGATACCTATCGTCCTCCTTGCTAGAGGGCGCCGTACTATCTAACTGCGCCGAAACGAAGACACGAGGGAAATAGTTGCCTGTGAGGAGAGATAACGCTCACTCAATGATTGGCAGCAGGGGGGAGAGTAGCACGAAGATAACATGGGCTACGCACTTCATCCGTGATTTGAGACCATGGTTCAATCGAACGCAAGATGAGACTGGGTTCTATCTAATCCAGCTCTTGAGCGTACATGGGTGTTTTCATTCTTGCTTGCACAAGGTTGGTAATTGCGTTCCCTCGACTGTAGGTTTTGTGCAAAAAAGACGATGCCTACCACATAGTTTTTTTTGTCTGCAAATGATAGGAGAGCCTGCGCCGGGATCACTACAGGGAAACAGGAGAATGCTCCCTGAATAGTCTAATCGGGGATATGCTTGCATCGATTGGCAAATAAAATCATGTGACTCATGATTCTGAGCATTCCTAAAAGATAAAAAGAGCTCACAGCAGCCGGGGACGTCGGAGTTGGGGGATCAATTTTCTTAGGGAATTCTCTTCCTCCTTCTTATCCCACTAGGGAAAAGCTCCTCCGCTTTGTAGGCTCCCCATAGCGTAGCTTAGTCCCAACTAACACGTCAAATGGTTCCAGGCGATGTTCTCAGGGAGGTGCTTAGTGGGTAGTCCAAATATTTTGCGCGTCTGGGAACCCTACACTCAGGCGTAAATAGCCTTCACCTTCCAACCACAAAAAAAAACTTATCTTTTTTATGGGCTTACATTCAATCATTCATATTCTAAGCGCTAAACCTTAAATTAATTATTTTAAGAGGAAAGACAAGCTGGTATCAAATAAACTAATTATAAACGTGAATACCAGTATCTAGAATAGTTTCCGCATTAGCGGTGTTGAGACAATGCTAGAATTGCTGGGAAGCTGTAAAGCATTTGCAAGCACTAGACAAAGCAGTGGATTAATTGTCCATTGTATAATCAACTGTACATCTACTGTAGCTTAGTGCTAGACCCTAAGCGTACAATTTTCTATGCCAGTTTTCGATACCAGCCTTCATCAACTTTTTGATTCTAGTTAAAAAGGTTGTTTCATTGTAATCCGTGGCGACTTTATGTCCATGTCATGATATACTCGTATATCTTTTTAGTACATATATCGTTGCACGCAAATCATGTCTAGCAGGGATCAAGACTATCGATTAGTCCCGCAGCAGCAGCCTCAGGCACCGGGATAGATATGTGATGGAGTGTTATTGGAATGAAGGATGGAGTGTTATTGAATGAAAGGATTGAACACAAACCAAGAATGGTAATGTGTTGAGAACAACGGATACTCTTGACTGAGACCTGAAAAATAAAAGCTGGAAATTCTGTTATTGTTGTAATTATTATTATTGCTGAAAAAAGGATCGTTTCATGCGATTATTCATGTGACATTGCTTTTGTATCCTACCGTAGTATAAACGAACCGAACTCCAATACTAACAGTCAGTCATAAGGCAAACAGCATCGTTTCAATACACACGGTTGAATTATTTATTTCTTTATATCCATTATACAGACAAAAATCCTATTACAAAATAGACTTAGACAGTTAAATATAATTTAAAGTTAGACACATTTATACAACAAAATCAAGCAGAAAAAAGTTAAGAATTCTAATTAAAACATGTAAGAAAATAAATTAGAGGTTAGATGAAAGTTTGAAAAATTGAGTGATAAGGAAATATTCCTGGCAACTCACAAAAAGCAGCGTCCTTAATTTATTTTTAAAATCCAAGTAGGACGTGGATAGAGAATCAAGCTCGAGGTTTTTTTGCTTTCTGATAAGTCTGTTTGGGCGTACGGAACCTCGAAAATGCTATTAGACCAACTAGGCTCCGCATACTATCTGTAGTGCAAGTCTTCGCTTAAAGTGGAAGCAATTTCTTGTTGGTACAAGTTGTAAAGGAAACATTGATCGAAGAAAGTTCTGCGGGACGACAGAGAAGGTAGAAGAAGTATGGATAAAGACGCTCATAGGACTCATAGGTTAAGTAGAATTTGAAGAACAAAATACGGGTAAACTTACGCTAAACAGCTTCTAGCGAGCTCACAAGATATAAGTGTCTAGAAGACCACACTACCGAGCAATACTCAAGAATTGGGCAGACACGACATGTGAACAAGCGAACAGTGGCTGCAATATTTGCAAACTTGTGCAAATGCCGCATAATAAAACCAGAAACATTTGATGCATTGGTAATTATGCTAAAAATATGGGTCTTGGATTTAAGCTTGAGATCAAATATTACACCAAGATCTTTGCATGAGTCTGCGGAAGAGAGAAAAATATCTCATAGAATGTAATTGTACGAGTAAGCTAAAGGAACAATTAGAGTAAAAGTCATTTTAAAATATTTGTAAACATTGATACGAAGGAAGTTTGCATTACACCAGTTATGGAGGTTAAAGAGATCATTTTGGAGTTGCTGACAATCTTCAAGGGATCTTATTATCCGGAATACCTTGAAATCATCAGCATACAGGAGACAAGAAGACGAAATTACAGAGGGAAGATCAATGACAAATAGTAAGAAAAGAAGAGGTCCAAGGATTGACCCTTGTGGAACGCCAGATGTAGGATTGAATGGAAAGGTGGTTGTGCCATGAGACATGAACGAGAGGATAGATAGGATGAAATTCAAGAATGTAGAGAACCGGATATGCTGAGCAAAGCTAACTTTTGACAGAGAAGAACATGGTTCACAGAGTCAAAAGTTTTGGAGAAGTCCGTGAATATTAAATCAAGTTGAAGCTGTTTATTTAGAGCTCTTCCAATATAACCTTCGAACTCAGCCAAGTTCGAGTAAGTTGAGCGACCCTTCAAGAATCCATGTTGCTGTGGTTTAACAATTGAACTCAATGACTCAAAAAGCCTGTTGTGTACAAGTCGTTCCAGCAGCTTAGAGAAACAGGAGAAGAGTGATATGGGACGAAAGTTTGAAACAGTTGATGGGTCACCATTTTCAAAGATAGGAACAACTTTTGCATCTTTCCAGTACGTAGGAAAGGTGCCAGAACTGAGGCTGAGATTGAAAATCAGGGATAAAGGAAAACACAAAGAGAAACAAAGTGATTTTACAAATATATTTGGCAATCCATCGGGACCAGAACTAACATTCGTATCGAGCAACTTAATAATGGATTCAACTTCAGAAGGATCAGTGGAGTAGGATGTGATTGATGCTGGACAAGTTTGAATTGAGTTTATGAAGGAGCGTAGTATATCATAAGAGGAAAAAAATTTGGCGAATGGTTTAGAAATATCCTGTGGGGGAAGGCTTCAGTGTTATTCCATTTAACAGTATGCGGAATGATAGAGGAAGATTTAAAAGATCGGATGTAGGACCAAAAGGGTTTAGCGTTATTTGTCAGGAGAGAACTCTCTAAACTGCTGAAGTAATTTTTCATGGCCTTTTTGAGCTCTGTTTTGCCAAAGAACACGGTCTAAAAAAATTCTGTTTGGCGTCATCGTTTCCGGTTAATTTATAGTGCCTATGCCCCTTGTCTTTGGCTTTTAAGGCACAGAGAACACTTCGAGTAAGCCAAGGCTTCATTTTAGCTTTGCGAGGATTCTTCCGTAAAATTTGTTCAAAGCACTATCACAGTCATGACAAGAGAAGAAAGTGCGCCAGTTGACCGAGTCCAGATAGTTTTTAATTCCCTCATAAGTTGTCATAAAAAAGTTGAAACGATAAAGTGAAGTAATTCTCTGAGGTTTTCAGAGTATCAACGGTTAGCAATAGATAAAAAGGTGGATGATGGCGATCAGGTTGAATATATGAAACAGGAGTTATTGATAGACAATCAGTTTGAATATTTGACAAGACAAGGTTCAGAAGGCGACCAATAGGGTTGCGAATATAGTTAAACTGTAAAAAAAACAAAGGGAAAGAAAGGAAGGAAGTAACGGATTATTTGTTGAGGAAACACTAAGTGCTTATTTGTTTATTTATTTATTTATTCCATCCAACAGACTGAATAATCCAATAACAAAATGGAACGAAAAGAATAAATACAGCAATATTTAAATGGAAAAAATAATAAAATGACGATAGTTGTAAGTTAAACTAGTAGTAAGTCTATTAGTTTTTTCTTAAACGCTATGTAAGAAGAGGAGAAAGGACCAGGATTTTTATGATTTCGTACGATTCTTAAAATTTGGTGAATAAAAATATAAATCAGTTCTAGCATATGGGAGCTCATCCGTGCTGGACGATATGTTTGTCCGAAACGCAGTTCATAAAAAATTTTTAACGGGACTTGATGGTAGCAGAGTTCATACAAAAAACATTGGTCTAAATAAGTTCGTCGGGATATTAGAGATGAAAGGGATAGGAAGGATAAATGACTTTCATAGGGCTGATATCGCAAATTGAACTGAAGGAAAAGAAAACGCGTAAACTTCCTTTGGACAGTTTCTAAAGAAGACACAAGATAGAAATATCGGGGGGACCAAATAACAGAACAGTATTCAAGCAAAGGGCGAACAAGATAAACAAATAGGCGGATAGAAGAAGAGATGCTATTGAATTTATGTACTACTTAAGGATAAACCCGAAAACTCTAGACGCCTTCGTAATCACATTTAAAATATATGCATCAAATATGAGTTTTGGATCAAAAGTTATTCCAAGGCCCTTATGACTGAACACTTCAGAGAGCAAAGTATCATTTAATATATAACTAAAATCAATAGGAGAGTCCTTGAGGAACGAGTTGAGTTTTGGATCAAAAATTATTCCCAGGCCCGTATGACTGAACACTTCAGAGAGCAAAGTATCATTTAATATATAAATAAAATCAATAGGAGAGTCCTTGAGAAACGAAAAAGTCATTTCATGACATTTCGTTATGTTAGGACATAAATGGTTTGAAGCACACAATTTATTTGGAGCATTCTGATCAGTTTGGAGGAGCTGACAGTCTAAATGAGATTTGACTGCTCGAAATACTTTGAAGTCATCAGCATACAAGAGGCAAGAGGAATAACTTCCATAGGGGAGATCATTTATGAACAACAGAAAGAGAAGAGGCCCAAGAATTGAACCTTGTGGAACACCAGATGAAGGATAAATAGGACTTGACGTAGTACTAGAGAGACTTACTTGACAGTGACGTTACGATAGATAAAATGACATCCAAGATAGAACAGCGCCCAAGATGCCAAGAGCTTCAAGCTTACGACAAAGAAGAAGATGGTTCACAGTGTCAAAGTCCTTGGAGAAATCTGTGTAGATCACATCAACTTGCAGTTGGTTATCCAATACTGTTTGTGAACTCCATTAAATTAGAGGTAGTGAAGCATCCTTTGAAAAAGTCATGCTGCTCTGGAGCAATAATAGGAGCTAATGAGTTTGAAAGTCGATTATGAACCAGCCGTTCAAGTAACTTTGGAATGCAGGAAAGTAAGGAGATAGTGCGATGATTGGAAACTGACGTAGTATCATCACTTTAAAAAAAGGCACAATATAGCTGTTTTCCAAGGGTTCGGGAAAGTACCAGTACTCAAACTTAAATTGAAAAGGAGTGATAAGGGAAAACCAGGCCATGAGGCTAACGACTTTACAAATATGTTTGGCGAACCATCCGGCCCATGGCTGATATTAGGATCAAGAGCATTGATCAAAGATTCGACTTAAGATACATCTGTACAAATAAAGGAAATTTGGAAGGGAAGATGATTAGGTAAGAAAACAGGATGCACAGCTGCAACGGGAGGAGAAAAAGTCGAAGAGAAAAATTGGGCAAATGAGTCAGTAACTTCTTGAGGAGAGGAAACCTCTGCACCATTCCAACGGGCCTTAGTGGGACAGAAAAAAGAGGATTTCAGCGACCTAATATAATATAAAAAAAGGCTTTGTATTATTAGCCACAAGAGAGCTATCCAGACTACTGAAATAAGTCTTGAGAGCATATTTTTGGCAATAGCATGCAGCCTGCTAAAATTAGATCTTGCTTCAATAGTGCCGAGTGTTTTAAAGACACGATGTGCCTTATCTTTTGCTCGTAGGGCACTAAGCACTCGCTTTGTAATCCAAGGCTTATGATTTGCTTTACGGAATGTCTGAAGATGCGTTAAACACCGAATAAGATTATAAAGATATATGTAAAATTTATCTAAAGCAGCCTCATAATTTAGGCATCTAAATAAATCTAGCCAGTTGACTGAAAGTAATTCAGTATTAATAGCTTCATAATTGGCTTTAAAATAGTTAATTTTTGGAGTAGGACGAAGTTTGTTAAATTTAATTTCATCGACTATAAGATCTATAGATTCTATAAATAAAGCAGGATGGTGCCAATCTGGAGGAACATATGGATGTAAGGCTTGAGATACAGATAAGTAGCTAACTGGAACATTTGATAGAACAATGTCAAGGAGATGACCATAAGGATTGCGGATATGATTAAATTGAGAAAAGGAGCAATGAGATAGGAAAAATGACAGGGTTATAGAAAACGGATCAACTGACAAGATAGAAGGAGTAGGATAATTCTTCCACTCTATGTACGGTAAGTTAAAATCCCCGCAAACCAATATGATAAAACTATACCATTTCTTGGAAGCTACTGTAACAATTACTCACGTCGAACGAGAAATATTTAATGTTCACCAACTTTGCGATTCACGATTTTTTATTTTATTCACGAGGCGTGAGGGTGTCGCAAAACTAGATAAGAGGATTGATCATCAAGAAACGTCTCATAAACAGTTAACGGTGAATTACAAGGAATATAAATGACGAAATCAAGAACTCTATATTATGTGGGAGAGGGATTTTGACAATAACACATTCTAAAGTATGAGAAAAACAGAAATCAGAACAAAGAGAACTAGATAGTGTTTTGCCAACTGCAGCCAAAACTCCACCACCATCAGCCTTGTTAGTTGCAGTTAGATCGCGGTCACATCTATATACAATATGATCCGGAAACATTTCGTCGCTCAAAATGTTTCCGTTCAGCCAGGTCTCGGAGAAGCAAATAATAGAATCATAACTAAGTTGATAGGAAATAAAGAGTTCCTAAAGCTTAGTCCTTAATCATCGTACATTTTGTTAAAAAATAGAGATACACATTTTATTAGGAGAAGAGAAGTTACATGGCACAATATTAAGATTTGAAAGAGATTCATTGAATCTCTCACCTTTAAAGAAGATGCAGGGCAATAAACATTATGATTATCAGAATATTCATCAAGATTACTTATGACTAGAGCTTTGGGATTTTGTTTATTGACTGAAGAAAATTTCTTCGTCTCATTGCAAACGGCTTAACAAGTACACCAGCAGGCCAGTAATTCGAATTCAGTTGTTACGAATCCCATTCCACTGACGGTACGTTGAAATTATATAATTATAATTTTAGAATGTGGATGACGAGCAAGAAGGTAGGCTCATCAAAAAAGGCTTCGAACACAGTTAAGGGAAAATAACAGGGAATATACACAGAGGAAATTAATAAAGAGGAGTTATGAGGAAGAGGGATTTTAACAATGACACACTCAACAGCACGAGCAAATTTGAAGTCAGCGCAAAGTAAGCTATCAAGGGCTTTGCAGACTGCACCCAAGATCACGACTATATTATCCGGGGTGAGCTCTCCCGTCTCCCTGTAGAGTTCCCTTCGCAGCCAGATCCATTTTGTGTACGCGAAAAATGTGCGGCAGGTATTGTCCTCCTCTACTGGGCAAAACCCACAATCGGAGGACCGTGACTTACCAATCTTGTGCAGGTAAGACTGAAAACACCCATGCCCGCTCAAAAGCTGGGTCAGATAGAAGTCAGCCTCACCATGCCTTCGACTTAGCCACGGCCTCATATCTGGGATGAGGCGCGCAGTCCACCTTCCCTTCGTGCAATTAACCCAACTGCTGCCAATCGTTGAGCGAGCGCTGTCTCTCCTTGCGGACAACCATCTCCCTCGCATCCTCGTTTCGGCGCAGGTAAATAGCGCCGCGCTCTCCAGCAAGCAGAGCAAGAGGCATCACGCCTGCAATAACTCTCACCGCCGAATCAGAGACTGTCGGATACGAAGATGCAATTCTCAGTGCTCCTCTTCTCTGAATCTGTGCCAAACGTTTTCGGTATCTCTCCTTACTGAGAACGTCGCCCCATACTTCTGCTAACATTAAAGTATCATATTACAATAGTAATCTTATGCAAATACCATAAGGACTTTACAGAAACTTTACGATTGAGGACGCCTTCTTACAGAAACAATAGTGCAAGTTTGTAGATCGTTGTTCGTGTGGTATAGTGGTTGGAGCACTTAGCTCTTAAGCCGAAGGTCTCTGGTTCGAATTTCGTTGGCGTCAACGAGACTTAGTTTGCGTGATTCTTCGAACGGACTATAAGCCTGTTTAGTTATGAAACGTGCTGGTTTAAATACAGAACATATTGCAGCTGGGTGGACGGACACACGGCCAAAGCGTGATAATTATCATATAACCTTGTGGAGTGCCGATACATTCGATCATGACAATGAGATACTCTAACTACTCTAAGCGAAGGTCCGAAAGGGGCTTAGTGCTACAAAAAAAATTGTAGATTGCGCCATTAGTGATGAGATAATACTTAATGTAGATAAGATAGAAGCAAAATGAATTTCCGAAGTCTGGCGAGGCTCGCGCTGATCGGCAAGGGGAAGGTAAATCCCGAGTTGCAGTCTGCATACCGCCCGTTATGCATGCTAGACACGGTTGGGAAAGTGCTAGAGAAAATTATCAGGAGAAGACTCACTGACGCGATTCGTGCTGCTGGGGACCTATCTCCTCGACAGTACAGCTTTAGAGTAGGACGTTCTACCATTGATGCAATTGCAGAGGTGGTGAGCGTGGTCCGGAAGCCAGAGGCATATAGTCGCATTCAACTCCGCTAGATGAGTGGATGTTCTGGATACGCTGGAAATCCCTTTTCAAGTTCCAAAATATCTAATGTGACTTTTGCGGAACAACCTGAAGGATGAAAGCCTGCTCGACGACACGACACAGGGCCAAGAAGGATGGAAATTACATCAGGTGTTGCCCAGGGATCTATCCTTGGTCCGGACCTGTGGAACGTGTCTTACGACGGGCTACTGAGACTGGAGATGCCAGATGATTCGTGCTTGATCGGCTATGCGGATGATGTTGCGGCCCTGGTCGCTAGACGCACGGTTGAACAAGTAAAACTTAGGCTAGGTATGGTAATATGCCGAGTGAGGGACTGGATGACTGCTCGCGGGTTCACTGGAGAAAATCAAATTGGTCATCTTGACAAAAAAGAGAGTCCCTAGAGTAAGGATGATCAGTATTGGAGACACACGAATCGAATCGAAGCCATCGGTAAAGTACCTGGGACTCCTGATCGACTCGAAGATGAGTTTCTCTGAGCGAATCAGGGCAACGGCAGTGAAGGCTGCTTCGGGAGTATCGGCTCAGAGTCTTCTTATGGCCAACGCAGGGTACTTAGCCCATCAAGAAAACGCCTCTTGATGAGTGCTGTAGGCTCAGTGCTACTGTACGGAGCAGGGGTATGGGGCGACGCTCTCAGTAAAGAGGTATACCGAAAACGTTTGGCACAGGTACAGAGAAGAGGAGCACTGAGGATTGCATCTTCGTATCCAACAGTCCTGATTCGGCGGTGAGAGTTATTGCAGGCGTGATACCTGTCACCCGCTTTGCTAGAGAGCACCGCGCTATTTACCTGCGCCGAAATGAGGATGCGATGAAGATGGTTGTCCGCGAGGAGAGACAGCGCTCGCTCAACGATTGGCAGCGGTCTTGGGTGAATTGCACCAAGGGAAGGTGGACTACGCGCCTCATCCTGGATGTTGGGCCGTGGCTAAATCGAAGCCATGGTGAAACTGACTTCTATCTGACCCAGCTTTTGAGCGGGCATGGGTGTTTTCAGTCTTATCTGCACAAGATTGGTAAGTCACGGTCCCCCGATTGTCGGTTTTGCCCAGGAGAGGAGGACAATGCCTGACAGGGGAGGTGTTTAGTGGGTAGTCCAGTCGCCTTCTAGCGAGCATGGGAGTCCCACACTCTGTGCGTAAATAACATTCACCTCCCAAACGCAAAAAAAGTGCTCTCCCAAGTACCAAGATCAATCTGACAATAACAATTAAATGCTAGAAGCTTCTGGCAGAACTCCACAGCTGGAACTTATGTTAAATGAAAACCAAAAAAACAACGTGGTTGATTTTCACTAAGAGATAAGTAACTGAAAATACTTAGTCAAGAGCTTAGATTTGAGAATTAAATTTTTTTGTAAAATGAAGTGCAAAAAGCTTTAGGTTTTATATAGTATTGAGCATAAATGTTTCTTTTATAAAACCGGAATCATAGAATACTCGGTGAACTTTTAAGCGGGTGAATATTATCGTCAGCCCAAGCTACTGACCACATTAAAACCTGAAGCATTTTGACTGATTTTAATTTCTAAGAATTTATTACTGTGCCCCATCATTTATTGATTTATTTTATGGTACATTTTATTGTATACATAATTTAGTCACTTGAGAGCTCTTAAAAAATCATTCATTAAGTATTAACTATGTATTATCATCACATAAAACAACCTTCCGCGTTCATGCCATTCGAATTATCCATGCATCAAATTATGAATATTCACGCCATATTAAACTACCATATGTGGCATGCTTCATCCTACACTTGACAGTCATTTTCAAAGTAACAAAAACGCACGTTTTCTTAAGAAACTCTACGTTCCTTTAACAGAAAAGAATTTAATATCTCAGTTAAACTCCACAAGAAGAATGATTCAATTCTCATCATTTCGATACATGTACTATGCATTGAAATCATTGCATGATTATTTGCAACATACATAGTTGCATAACCATTTAAACACACATCAAACTGAATTCGTGATATTAGAAGAATGTGAGTAAATCTAGTTTCCTTTTTCGTAATGATATGTGCTAGGTATTATGTACATATTTGTAAATTGTAATTAGATTAATTGAAATGTGGAGCTGCAAATTTTCCATAAAATTCTGTCCCTACTTCTGTTATGAACTGTTTGATGCATGCGGTAAATATAGTAATTATTTTGCTATGTTAATTTTAACGATTGATATGAAGTCAAAACTTTGCCAGTAATCATTCACAGTGATATGGTGTTGGGAGACTCTGTTCCCACCGAAAAAAAGGAAGATGACTTTATAAATTCTTAAATTTGATTCTTTATGGTATAAATTTTGGATCTCGTGTTAATGTTTTGCATTTTCTTTTAATTTTTTCGACCATGTTTCGTGAAGCAATTTCGAATTTTATAGCATTTATTAAGATTGCGAAGTGCAATTTCTCACATACTATATCAAATGCCCACACAGCATCCAACTGGTTAATTGTACCTTACCGAAACTAATTCACCTTTAATTTTCTACACCTGTTCATCAAGTTGTTCACCTTCTCAGCATCAAATTCTACCGTCATCGCTTCCAATGCAATTATCAATAAATAGGAAAAAATACTTAATTAAATCGGAATTCTTGTCTCTTCAATGGTTTTACAACGGCTTTAAAAAATAAAAACTAAAAAATCAAAAGCCACACATAGCACATGACCAAGGTCACCGCCAAAATCTTAAGCTAAATCATGTTTTAAATTTAGATGCAAAAACTTCAAAACTTTTTTTTTAGATTCGGTTTTGAACGGTAATATCAGACGAGTTTTTAGATGTCTTTCTTAGATGCGCGCTGGTAGAATCTTCACACTGTTAAAGATTTATTTTCGTTGATAATCGAAACCAACCAACTGTAAAATTAATTTCATAGCTTCAGCTATAGGATCGAATTTTTAATGCATTGTAGATAATAAGAAAAGCATTGGATTTGGTTAGAACAAAACGCTTCTTAAATTTTTATCTAAAAATTCGAGTTTGTACAAAAAGGATCAGACTAACAAAAAAAACGAACACGCGTTTATTAGCGTAATTTATAGTTCAATCAACATTAAATACTCAGTTTTACGTGCTTAGTGAAAAGAATAGAATATTTTTCATCCGCTCTTGAATAGCTGATATTTCACGTTGCTAATTAAAAAGCTGAAATTTATTAATTAATAGCAGTCATTAGATAATAAAATTTAACCTTGACTCTGATTTCGTCACAAAAAAAATCGTTAAATCAACCGAAAATGGGAAACTATTTTCGCCAGTCATTATCTATTAAAAAAACTTTTTCTATCCACAACCTTTTGCTGAAAGATACTAATTTAGGGTTTTTTCGTGAATAGATTCAAAACCAATTAACTTTGTTGTAGTTTTTCTTCAAGCAAGGTAAGTCGTTAATGTGGTTTACGGATTATTGCTAGTATGTGTCAGGAAAATTAGGAATTTTATTGCGATCTCAAAAATGACTAAAACTATTTGAATTAGCCTGAAGAGTTATTTTTTGTACACTGAAACGAAACAGTGATAAGTCTTGTTCAAATGGTGTCTGTTTGTTCTCATTTAGAAATTCCAATCACTAACAGAAATTCAAGCCTAGTATACTCAAAAATGAACAACTCATAATCAATAGCATTCTCCACATGCATGTATCAGGAAAAGCAATTGAAGGCTAAAATAAAGACGAGTTCGTATGTATCGAAACGTTGACTTTATCAGATTTGGTTTCATTTGTAAAACCTTGAAAACTGACCGGTTTGGTATGTACAAATTACTTTTTGAGTTTAAATTGTTTATTTTTTCGCAAACCAAATCATACCATTAAAGAATAAACTCAATGGTCAGCAAATCGACAAACGAATGTATCTGAATCGGTTTACGCGTAGATGGATACATTGTAAGATATTTGGCTTTAAGTGGAAAACCGTGATCTGATTTTGAAGCATTTTTTCTTTTTTCCCTATTTACAGTCTCGCAAATCAAAGATTGCATGTCAATATACTAAAATTGGCGCTGATATAACCGAGTCTGATAATGATGGCATCAGATGAGGATCATAAAATTTTTTTTTGCAGTATCCGGCAACTGCTTCTAGACTTTTTCCAAATAAAGAAGGCTAAAGACTCTTCTGTTCCATTAAAATTTGATGATATTTTGCAGTTTTTGAAAAAAAGTAAAAAGATTCTACAAGAAAACCATGTAGATATACTTTTAACGCGGATGAATACTTCAATACCTGAAATTTTGTAGAACTCTATAACAACGACTTTTTTAGAAGGCTTATCACGTTTGAAGTTAGTCGTTGCAGCTTGATTGGATTCGTGAAATGAGACATGAAGTACCTTGTATTCATGGGGATTAAAGTGACAACCAGAAAGGACTATCAAAGCAGGAAAGCAGTCTTAACCCTCTGTAGGGCAACATCTTAAAATTTTAAAATAAGTAGTGAAAATCATTCATCTAAATAAATAAAAATACACGTGTTTTTCGAAATTCCGCTTATTTTTATAAATTTCGAAATAACACAATTTTAAGGAGTATTACAGAAATGTTACACTGTATGTATTACAGAAATGTTACTTAACTCATGAAATTATCTAAAGCGAGACCCCAGAGCACTTTGGGAGTTTGTATCGGATTCTCTTTTCTGTCCAAACAGGCCAGTGTCCTGTCTGGTCTTGCCTGACTGCCTCTGCAGGAACATGCTGTACGGGACCTTTGTGTCGTTTTGCTTGAATTTCATTTTCTATAGATCGACAGGTATTCAATTT
This sequence comes from Odontomyia ornata, assembly GCA_963969285.1. NCBI lineage: Eukaryota > Metazoa > Arthropoda > Insecta > Diptera > Stratiomyidae > Odontomyia > Odontomyia ornata. Next base: position 37,511,089 of record OZ017738.1, on the reverse strand, counting down.
TGATGGCACACCAAGCTTACCTAAAGTTGTGGCAACTTCAAGTCAAAAACCTGCTGAGTTCAATAATTTGTCGTCCAAGCCCTTTGCTTTTTAATTTTTTTTTTTTAAAGAAGCCACGCGTTTGCTATAATCAAATCTAATACATGGTAAAACATGCGAACCTGCCATCTCTTGCTACGAAGTTCTATTTTGTAGTTCCCCATGATGCTATCAATTTGATCTACGCCACCCATGTAGGGATTGTATTCTCCAACAATATGTGGACGATCAATTGATATTTATTGCTTGTTCTTCTTGTCATACCTCCTCGTCTGGGCTTTTGGCATTTCTCCCACAAAACTTGAAGCTAAATTTACTACTTTGTTATCTTTCCAGGATACAATTGAAATAACCACTCCATTGACATCAGCAACATACTCAATAGAATACCCTCTGTCTTTTTTAGACATTTCTTTGTCAGTACGTAATTTGCAATCAGGAATCCTGTTTCGACGTATAGTACCAAGACTTGGTATACCATTTTTTGGCAAGCATTCTATCAACGGCAGAGATGTAAAGTAATTGTCAAAATACAGTCTATAATTTTGATTGTGATGTATTCCTCGTGATAGATGCATGACAACATTTGAAGAGTCACGCAGATCAGGCTCATGGGGCATTACCACATTTTCTGAGCCAGTTTCAGGTGCAATTTTGTAAGCAAACCCAGAGACTCCACAAAGAACGTAAATCTTGTAGCCCTATTAATGAGGCTTTTTCTATATATTTTCAAGTTATTTCTGGCTTTTGTTGAACATATCTGTTCATCGACGCAAAGGTACTGCTCCATGGAAACTTTGGCGAAAATTTCGTTCAATTTTTGAACAATTGGTCGTATTTTGAATAATCTGTCTAATCTGGGATGCTCGCGGAGCACGATTTGTAACTTGTCATTGAAATGAATATATCTTCGAATTTTTTCAAATAATTTTACCAGTGTAGTAACTTCTTGAATAATAGAAGTTCCAATAATGGAATTCCAATGACTGGTGACACGAGGAAGGTGAATCAAAGACATGTGATCCACTATGCCAATAAATTGCTGAATGTTTGTTGTGAAAACGCGAAAAGTATTGTATTATTGGGATCCTTCTGCACAATACATAAATTAGTTTGTGCTGCAATGCATTCAATCAAATTCGTGGGAAATAAATACAAGAATATCTGGACTGGCGTGTTAAGTTCTAATATATCTGCTGGTAAGTTTTCGTTTCCTAGAAAACGTAACTGCCCATCATTCAAAAGCAGATTATTTTTATTCCATTTCACATTTAGTTTTCGAGATTTATTAGAACATCCTTTTGGTTGAGCTGAACACGATTCACCTGACACATCAGCAGTAGAAGATGTAAACGGTCGATTATCATTTAAATTATGAAAAAATGAAGGTGATACACTAAGTCTTGGTGTATCACATACATTTTCGTCGCTGGAAAACTCCTCTTGCTCCATCAAATTCTCACCATCAAAATCTGGATCTGCAACGCTGTCATCAACATCTTCAAAGCTATCCTCACTGTCCTCGTATGTATTTACCAACTCGGCTATTTTGTCATCCCGAAGACGGTGAAGAGCCATTCTAAAAAAGAAAAATAATATTTTTCATTAGTACTCTCATAACAAAGAATAATTTACCCAAGTTAGGCAATGTAACATTTCTGGTACAAACATGTCCGAAAGTCAAACTCATCGAAATATTTCAATTACACAAAAACCTTATCTACACCACAAAGTACATGTACTTACCTTATATATTTTACAAAAACACACAGTTTTTATCGCATTTTTCTATTTTTAAACCATTTTTCAAAAGAACGTAGGTGGTTTGAACTGATCGACCGGCGCACACCTGCTTGCACGCGGCACTAACGCCTTCTACATTTTTTGTGTTATATTAAGTCGATACATCGGTTTGTTACGCGAATGTTACATCGACTCAAAAGGGATTAGAAAAATTATTTGAATTGCAGTAGGCAAAAAATCATTTTGTGACAGAAATGTCACACCGCGCTATAGAGGGTTAACAAAATTTGCTACGTATGAGATTTCCATCGGCATTTGAGCTGCTAAAACACGGACTCCAGGGTCACATCATCAATATGATTGTACTCCTCTAGAAAGGTTATTGTCGAGCAAACCTGCAAGTTCTCTGACTAAGATCTTCGTTATGAATCAGAGACTAGCGGCACTTTCACTATGTTCAATCTATAAGTCAAAACCTACTTCAGGCATGCCAAAAAGATCAGGCTATTGCAGTAGCCCCTGAAAGCATGCATGGTCCATAACGCTAGTGAAAGGCCATTTCTCGACTCGTGCCTCGAATCTCTTCGGGCCAGTGGCGTAGCTAGAGGTAACTAAGGGCTTTGTTGCAAAAAAACAAATCGATAAGTTTTATCAATAAAAAAAAAACATGTATAAATACTTTAAAAGCGCAAAGATGCTTTGTCATCAGTTCATGATCGTGCACTGATATATACAGTAAATCAAAGATACTTACTGCATATAGATAGACCTCTTCTACAACAGCTGTGAAGAGTCTAAGAACTGCCACTGCAACATAGTAGATAGAAAAATATAAAATAACATCGCTGCCGTTGATTACAATTTTAGTATTGTAGGTACTAAGCAATAATACGAAGGTACTAAACAATTTATTATAGAGGGTCAGATCTACCAACTTACAAAAAAGCTACAATTATATTATATTATTTGCAAATGCATCAATTCAACTAGTCATATATGGCGCAACAAACCAAACTTGGCCTTAGCCTCCAAGATTAATTTCCTCCAATCATCACGGTTCCGCTACATTGTCCGCCATTTGTTTACTCTCAACAAGGATCTACATTCAGCTCCTATTGCGTCTTCCCATCGAGTCCCCGGTCTACCCGCTGGACGTCAACCTTATGCTCTACCCGTCAATGTTCTGTTGGGTACCCGATTTTCTTCCATTCTTTCTGCATGGCCCGCCCATTGCAATTAACGTTACTTTACGCAAAGAAAAAACAGGTGGACCGTCAAATAGTTCATAGAACTCATCGTTGTAACCAAGTTTCTACGCTGTTTCTTGTTTCACCGGGCCGTAGATTTGCCGGAGCACTTTGCGTTCAAATACGTCCGTTACCTTTACGGTATCAATTACTTCAATGAAATTCAGGCTTGATGTAATAACTTTTGTTTTTTGTGGTTAGGAGGTGGATGTCATTTACGCACAGAGTGTGGGACTCCCATGTTCTCAAGCGACTTCACTATCCCCTAAACACCTCACTTGTCTATCCGAGAACCCAGCCTAGAACCGTTCGATAAATTACTTCAGGCTAGGTCTCGTTGTGCTATGCCGTGAGGCGCCTTCAAGTTGAATGATCCCTCCTCTAGCGATAGGGGAGAGGGGAAGAGAAATTGTCAGACAAGCGATCCTCCAGCCCTAAGGCCCGATCGCTGTAAGTCTCTTTTATCGTTTAGAACTGGCCGAATATAATGTGCCACCTGGTTCCATTTGTCAACCGATTCAAGCATCCTCATGACTGTTCTATCCGGAGTAAGCTCTCCCGTCTCCCTGTAGAGATTCCGTCGCAGCCTGTCCCATGTTTTGCACGCAAAAAATGTATAGCAGGCATCCTCTTCCTCTCTTGGGCAAAACCGACAATCGGAGGATCGTCACTTACCAATGTTGTCTAGGTAAGACTGAAAACACCCATGCCTCTCAAAAGCTGAGTCAGATAAAATTCAGTTTCATCATGTATTCGATTTAGCTACGGTCTCCACCTTCCCTTCGCGCAATTCACCCAAGACTGCTGCCAATCGTTGAGTGAGCGCAGTCTCTCGTTCTTAACATTGAGTGTCACCAACAGGACGATCCGTCGCTTGGTAGTTATATGCTTTTGCCTTTTAGAAGTTATATCGTTAGAACGTCCTGCTCTAAATCCGTACAGCCGAGGAGATAGCTCCCCAGCACCTCGAATCGCGTCAGTGATTCTTCCCTTGATGAGTTTCCCAAGTACATTTCCAGCAGTGTCTAGCATGCATAACAGGCGGGATGCCGACGGCGATCCGGAACTTTCTTTCCCCTTGCTGATCAGCACAAGCCTCGATACCTTCCATCTTACCAGGAAAACCCCTCCCTTAGCAAATGTTGAATGTACTGAGTAGCAAGTCAGGACAATGGTGATAGACAAGTTGCAACACCTCAGCCTGAACACCATCTAAACCTGGAACCTTCCTCGCTTTCAGTGAAAGAAACGCCTCTTCCAGTTCTGGCTGTGTGAAGAGTGGACACTCGATTGCTTTTCACCGTAGGCAGCGTATAGCATGGACGGGGAAGAGTGCTCGCACTATCTCGTCCATCCTTTCCGCATCATGGATGCAAAGCATAGCGCATTATGCTTCCGCATAACTAGTTTGTAGCCAAGGCCCTACGGATCCTTGTTCGCATTTTCCTCTAAATGTTACCGGCAGTGAGCCTTGCAGTTGTTAATCAATTTGTGAAGGCATTTCCTGGCCGACTTATATGCTGCTACTCGGTTGAATGCCTCATCACGGTTCCGCGCCTGTTGAGCCTTACGCCAAAGCTTGTGACGTTCCTTCGCTTTTCAACAATTCAGTCGACCACCAGTACACTGGGGGCTGTTCGTGTCGGAGTTTTCAATGGACCATAGAACCATTGCAAGCAGTCATGATGATGCTCATAGTTGAGCTCGCCACGTCTTTAGCTGCAAGTTATTCTGTTTCCTGCGAATCACCCTGCAGCGGAGCATCTGCCGCGAACAGCTCGATGCCAATCCTTCCGATGTTCAACCCAATTGTAGAAAGTCGATGGTACGGGCGTCGGGAGACAACATCATAGATCCCAAGCAGAATGTACTGATGATCACTGGCTGAGTAGACCTCTAATACCCTCCAATTGTGTATCCTTCATACTAAGGACTCCGAGGCGAATGTCACGTCCGGTGTGGTTCCTTCGCAGCCCATGTGGTGGAAAGTCAGCGTATTTCCGGTGTTTAGTACGATGAGTTCCGTCTTGGCCGCCGTTTCTGGAGTTCGTTTTCCACGCGGATCTGGTTGGAGCATGCCCCGTTCAATCGCTTTAGCGTTGAAGTCGCCCCCCAACGAGCACGTTGCCGTCTGCGTTTGCAGCATTGAACTTAGCTTGGAAAGGTGATTTCGGTTCGTTCAGCGTTAGGCACACACTAAAGAAGGTAGTCCCTGAGCACCGAGCCCTTGCGAAACCATCCCCCCTCCCCTCCGTCCACAGCTCTCCCCCTGGAAGTAACTGCTCCGAACCCAGATGGCAGCAGTATCAGTTTCATCAGGATACCATGATGCAGAACTTGTATCATGCTGTTGATTACTCACCAGCGAAATGCCGGCTTTCATGTCCCTCGCAAACTGCTCAGGCAGGTTTTGGGCGGTTGAACTGTAGTGTGGGTTTAGCTGCAGGCTACGGGTTGCTCGGGCTTCCTGGAAAACCGAATATTTCCCTGATCCCAAGACGTGCCCAAGATCCGGTCTCGGATCAGCATCCTTGCAAACTGCTCAGGCAGGTTTTGGGCGGTTAAACTGTCGTATCCTGCTGTCAGCCTACCCTATTCTCACATTGCCCTTATTTAGAAATTGTTCGGCGTCCTTTTCGGTCAAGTCAATCATGGCCATGGTTTTCTGGTTTCAGCCTCTCTTTGATCCTATCCGCGCGAGAACTCTTTCCATGCCCGTCTTCTACCTCGGCTAGGTCCGTGATGCAGTCAATGTCTCTTATTTCGATCGTTACTATCGGTTCGAGCGAGGCTGTTGCTGCGCCTTTTCTGAAGACTTTCGCAGAATGCTTTTATATTGTCGGCCTTCACTCCGAATTTCACCAGTATGTGGACCAACCGCGTAGGTCGTACTGCTTATATGGTAGTATTGCTGTCTTCGAGCCTTCCATTTCCCCTGATACCCCGCTGCTTTTATGCGTAGGATCGGCCATCTTGGGATTTTACGAGCAGTGCCTGCTGCCGTCGGGGCTTCTTTCTCTCATGTTTCGCATCAGGTCTTTTTCTTGACGGGCGTCCGTGCGAACTTTATTTTCTGGCACTTTTTGAAGGAGTTTCTTTGCGGCTTTCTTCGTTCCTTTTGTCAGCACCGTCTGGAACCCCTGATGATGTGCTTCTTCCCTCCTTCTTTTATCACGATCCCCTTCGATTGGGCTAGAAGCCACCTTTTTATTAATGTTTGATTGTGGAGCTATCTGCGCTGGCCCTAAGGCTTATCTCTCAGCGCTTCTTTGGCTTTCCGCTCTTCTTAAATCAGCTCCTCTTGTAACGCTCTATGCAGTCTGGGAGCTCCTCTAGTTCAAGGAGCCCAATCTTTACCTCTTCGCTGGTTTTTGAGGAGTGGCATGTAGAATTGATTCATTTCGGAACATCTCCCGCTTATCGGATTAGCCTTTCTTCTGCATGTCGCTGGGCTGCTATTGTACTTCGCAACCACCTTTCTTGGGAGAGGTCATCGGCTTCCATTTTCGAGTACAGTACTTCCGCCACAGTTTCGACTGTGGCGATGAAATCACACGATGGCGCTTTATTCGTCTGGTCACTCCTTTCTATTCCTGCCGTGATCCCTTTGTGGACTTCAGGATGATTTGTTATTGTTTCGGGATTTAAGACCCTCACTTCGGTCGCAGCAACCATCGAATTCTCGATGTTCTTTATATTTTCGCTCCGCGCTTGACCATCGTCTTGCAGAGCATTCCGCTGTTCCTTTTTAGGACGTTCTGGTATTCACATCATTTTTTTCTGCGATCAAATTATGCAAGAATCTCAATCTAGACCAGACTGTCTGTTAATCTCCGTTTTTCGTCCGTCTTTACTGTCATTGTATTCATCGTATTTTTTGTAGTACCAGTCCCGATGTGCAGTGAACATCGTGGCTACAGCCGCTAGTTGCGTCGTCATTGTTGTTATTTTTACTTACTTTTTTGAGTTTTTTCAAATCTTTTTTAAGGGTTTAAGTTGCTCCTGTTTTATTGTGTCGCCTCTCGGAGCTGCTATCTCCGCTCTTATATGTAGTTGCTTTTTTGTTCCCATAGTTATCTTTGCGGAGCAATGAGACCATGCGAGGGTTAGTGCAAGCCCTTATGGGGGCAGATGCTCCAAGCCAGACCAGCGCTAATCGAGAGTCCGTCTAAACCGAACCTACACCACCAACCCAATGATGTGAACTTTGAACACATTCCGAGGCCTGCCGGGGTTTTATCGGAACGGAGACGGTATGTTAGTAGAATTGGAGTCGTTCACGCACGAGTGTCACCTCGGCTCTACCGTGCAAAGCAACTAAGTCCAAACCATCTTGTCCGCCAGCCCAAAGCGTGAATTCCTGTTCGCTGTCTAAAGCTTAGTACAGATTCAGTCAGGGCCGCTACCTATCATCCCAGGAGCGAACCTCACATGGCCATCCATATCCTCGGGTCCGTGGAGCGGTGCTCCTCAAAGATTGCTAGCCTCCAAGAGTCCAGTCGGCCAGCATTCCCCTGCGAAAATTTCCTCGGGTACGGGGGCGGAAATCTCCAAAGAATGCTAGCCTCCAAGAGAATTCCTGTCGGCCAGCATTCCCCCTGCAAATGGAAGTTTGAGAACTATCCCTTGACGCTCGAATTGGGATATTATCTACGATCTCTATAAAGCATATATGCTTTCATTGAATGAGGCAGTTGTAAGTCTTGAATGTTGTCTTCCAAATCATCGTAAACTAAGGAAATCACATCTTCATCTTCGTTGATTTGAATCGTTATAGGTATCGTTACGCTTTTCAGAAAATTTTATAATTTTTAATGATTTGTATCTGTTGAACGTCCTGTTGTTTTTTCTTTCTTGAAAGTTTCTCGAGAAGTTCGCATGTACGGACTGCTCGATTATAACACAAGCTATTCTAACACTTTATTAACACGTTCTCAGTGTCCGGGGTCCATTCGATGACAGTCTTGCCCCCTTATTTTTGCTTGGGCACAACTTCTTGATAGGGCTGTAATACAGCACCGTTGTGGACTATCTGCTGATAAAAAATCTCTACGCGAACAGCACATCGTTCAGGTAGCAAACGTCGAGTCCCTGGAAAACCTCGTCCATGAACCACTGAACGCTCAGTGTAGCCTTACGAATGCCAAACGGCATCACCGTGAACTCGAATAATTCAAATGGACCGCCATTTTCGGGACGTCCTCCTATGCTATCGGAATATGATGAAACACCTGCAACAGATCGATTTTTGAGAAAAAACGCCTGCCACTCCAGCTTAGGAAAATATCCTCGATGTGCCGCATAGGGTATTTAGCCGGAATTTTAGCGACAATAATCCCTGCAAAGACGCCCGGTACGTCTCTCTTGGGAACAAGATGCAAAGGGCTTGCTCAGGGACTTCTGGATGGCAGGCAAAATCCTCTTTTCAGTAAGAATTGGAACTCCTCCTTTGCTGTGCGTAGCTTGCTTTGATTCAATCGACGAATATACTCTGCCACCGGGGTGCCCACGGTCGTAATAAAATGCTTCTTTTTTTTGGTGCGGAGACTGCAGGATCTGTGGCGCCCAAAAATTCTTTAAGTAGTGATAAGTACGGTCGAACCCCCATCGACAGTCGAAACGGACACTTGTTGATGCTGACTGACAATGCTCAATGCGGACGCGTGGCTAATGGAGTCCGAGAGTTCTCGGCCCCTGAGGTCCACGAACATGCTGGAATGCTTGAGAAAATCAGCGCCTAAAATTAGGTGCGACGCTTTGGCAACACAAAAACGCCAACAAAATGATTGCGGGAACCCCAGCAAAAAGGATCTGTCACCGAATGTGCGAACTAACGTTGTTGTGAATTCCGGCCGGCATTCTCCCTTTCACGAACTCAATTGCCTGCTTATGAACCACTGAACGCTCAGTGCAGCCTTACGAATGCCAAACGGCATCACCGTGAACTCGAATAATTCAAATGGACCGCCATTTTCGGGACGTCCTCCTATGCTATCGGAATATGATGAAACACCTGCAACAGATCGATTTTTGAGAAAAAACGCCCGCCACTCCAGCTTAGGAAAATATCCTCGATGTGCCGCATAGGGTATTTAGCCGGAATTTTAACGACAATAATCCCTGCAAAGACGCCCGGTACGTCTCTCTTGGGAACAAGATGCAAAGGGCTTGCTCAGGGACTTCTGGATGGCAGGCAAAATCCTCTTTTCAGTAAGAATTGGAACTCCTCCTTTGCTGCGCGTAGCTTGCTTTGATTCAATCGACGAATATACTCTGCCACCGGGGTGCCCACGGTCGTAATAAAATGCTTCTTTTTTTTGGTGCGGAGACTGCAGGATCTGTGGCGCCCAAAAATTCTTTAAGTAGTGATAAGTACGGTCGAACCCCCATCGACAGTCGAAACGGACACTTGTTGATGCTGACTGACAATGCCCAATGCGGACGCGTGGCTTATGCTGTCCGAGAGTTCTCGGCCCCTGAGGTCCACGAACATGCTAGAATGCTTGAGAAAATCACCGCCTAAAATTAGCTGCGACACTTTGGCAACACAAAAACGCCAACAAAATCATTGCGGGAACCCCAGCAAAAAGGATCTGTCACCGAATGTGCGAACTAACGTTGTTGTGAATTCCGGCCGGCATTCTCCCCTTCACGAATTCAATTGCCTGCTTATCATCTTCACATGCTTTTGGGCACACATACATTTTTCTTTTATTTATTGTTTTTCATAAAAAAATTTAATCATTTACCTTTATTTCTTACTCCCCGTCATAGTAATTTTACCTTTCTTATCTTATTTTTAAGTACAAAAAAAAATCGTATCTTCACCATAAACAAAATTTCATTCATAACTCCCATTAAGAAAATTTCATTCGAAACCTTTTACTAACAAAATCTCATTCCTTCTTTCCTACTAACAAATTTTATTCTTTCCCAAAATAAAAAAAAACTACATTGTGCCCATTGCAACAACATCCACGTAGCCCCGTGGAATTAACTTTTTATTTAATGAGTGGGAGATTACCAGCAGGTGGCTCTAGTGCTAGTATGGTGTTATCTCAATCTGAAGGTCTGCTGGGCCTAGGGTTCAAGTTCCTCTGGGCGCAGGAAAACTCTTTTTAATTTCGTTAAAAGAAATTGTTTTCGGGTGTTTGACGATTTGCATACGAGTGTAATTAAATGTAATCATGGTTATATGCAAACGGAAATTGTTGCATTTGTCGAAAGTGAAAAGCCATGTCTAATAAAAAAAACAAATTTTGCATTTCTTTAAATGACCCCCTCTTCTTTGTGTTAAGTTTCTATGTGCACGGTGAATTAGCACGAGCAGAATGTGCCCCGGAAGATCCGCGACACGACTGAGCGCTAGCCGGCGTTAGCATGCCACCCCGGGCCACGCACCCCCTACGAATTAATGTCTGTAACAACGTTCAGTGTGCCGCCAAATCTACTTGCCGCCCTGGTGGACGACTCAGCAACGATCAAAAGTCAGCAGCAACATTGAACTCGCGCCGGCAGAAACATATGGGTAGTAAGTACTCCCATCTCTGCCAATGCTTCCACGAGGAAAGTAAAATAAACGTATTTCCTGAAACCCTCATTAACAAAATATATTTCGAAGTTCATAAAAACGATACCTTTCAATCAAAGCCAATTACAATCTCAGGTCACAACAAATTTCATGTCAATCTGATAACCTTAGCACCTTAGCATATTTTATTGGATTTCACTATCCTCCCAATTAACACAGCCACCAATACGCAAACAAAAAAACATATGAATGAAATTTACATAATACAATGAACTATGCGGAATTAAATACACTAAACTCGAAAAACCGTCTTAATTCGGTTATGCTATCTTTTTGCTCGTACGTATTTATCTTATTTCATGAGTAAAAAGCGATTATTGCAATTTATAGCAGTAGGCGGTGTATGATCTCACCAGGTTAAGAGTTGTTGCAGATTAGACGATTTTGTGCAGAGTTATGTTCATTGATCCTGTTGGGATTTCTTGTTGACAGACTATTGCCTCATGTTATCGTTTGTAAAACTCAAATGTTTGGTTAATCAGAGATTTCTTGCTAGGGGGAAGTGAACTAAAGAAAACCAGAAAAAAATATAAAATACAATTTCTTTATGTTGTAACAAGCGTACATTGTTGAGGAGATTGAGAGGATAAAGTTGCAAGTGCAATTTGAAGATTAAGCTGAGACGCGAGATTGGATTAATTTACTCAATCACTGGGACGGGGGTCGGTTGTAGTAGAGATGTCTTACGAAGATGAGATGGATTAAGATAAAGTGATGTAATTTAGGGATTAGGTGTAATCGATTTGTATAAAATTAGAGGCAATGTTGCAATGTGCTACATTTTTGTAGTCAGTACGAGGGAGTTGCGAAACGTAATGGTTAAATAGCTGATGGCTGATGAAGATTTTGATTTGTTGACACACCCATTGGGGGAGATTATAGTTAGAAAGTATCCCGTAGGTGTTTGGATTGCTTGATATTACTTAGCTCTATTTTGTTTTTGTAACGTACTTATAGTAATAATTAAAACAGCTTAAATTTTAATTTTTTATTAATAAAATAAATTTTCGTACTTATTTTAATTCAATATTTTTCTATCTTTCCAGGTAAATTTATGATAATCCCTCGCAGTAGGTAAGCATGAGATTATACTAATATGAATGCTAGTTCTCAAACTAAATGCTGAACATGTGGCCACGTTTCGGGATAGTAATTGAGGTGGGAATTCTTTGAAAGTTTTGAAAATTATGTAATAAAATAGCAACAAATTTTCAGTAAATTTCATTATTTGATACCTTGGATAACAAGTCGTAATTAATTCCTAGCAGGTATGCCAGTATTGAAAAAACTTTTTTCAAAAATTCTAACTTTTGACGTTTTTTTTTCATTGATCTTAAATAAAAGCCTCTTCTGTCCGTGCTGGAACATTAAATAAAATTTATAATATGAAAGAATATATGTAGGTATAATAATAAATTTTGAGCTTAAAGTCAAAAGAGACAGTCAAATTGACGAAACAATCAGTTGCATGTTTCCATATCAGTGGCATGCCAAAATTCAAATACAGGTTTCACTTGCAACTTAGGAGAAGAGTGTTTTTCCATGGATTTTACAAAACAGGCGTGGATCTCAACTTTCATCTTATTGAAGGAGCAGAAGTTCAAAAAAATTGGCTTTTATAAGCTGTTTCATCATGGGACTGCCTCTTGAATATGTAAAAATTTCATCACAGAGCTAGAAAAATGCTCCGTATGTACAATAGTTCACACAATCTTTCCTTTAATTGAAACCCACACTGTATCTAAACATATACATTCTTGTACAAATTAATGGAACCAAGTCACGTTTATTAAGAACTACTGATTTATTTATGTTTCATCTGAATATCATCTACAAAATCAAATCTACCACTTTGTGTGAGCACTCATTGTTTATGATCATTTTCACTCGTTCCGGCATTGAATCGATCAGTATTTCATCCCGGCATCAAATTTTCAAAAGTGCTGAAATCATCTTAATTTGGGTTGCCCAATCCATCTTCCTGAGCTTTCCTTTGCAAACAGACCAAAGATTCTCAATCGAAATTTAGATCAGGAGAGTTTATCAACCAAGCTAATACCTTTAAAGCATTTTGGGGGAAAAATTGCGTCACTTTTTCGAAGTGTGACAAGCTGCCAAATCTTGTTGGAATATCCGGAACCATCTGGATATAGTTTTTGAAGCAATTAAATTACTCTTGAACATACTGCTTCTATGTATTTCTCTCCATTCAACATCCCATTTACTGGCGCAAGTACAAGTCATAATAGGGGATGCAACCACATACAATTTTCTTTTGGGCGTGTTTCACAAACTAATCGAAATGCTTAGGAGAGATATTTTCACCACACCTCTGTGTACGTGTTGTACTCTTACTTTCTGCATAAGAAAATGACTTTCACCTGAGGATAAAACATTCCCCAATCTTCCGTGGTCCATTGCTTGTATTTTCTTCTTCAGTTTAGGCATTTTTCCTCAGCGGCTGTTTTACCAATGGCCGTCAAACTGTCCGTCCACTTCCCAATAGACAGCGACGGACTGTTGAATCCATGAATAAAATTTCCTGTGGCTGGCAAATTTTTCTGAAGGTCAAAGCTATTCTTCGTTGGATCGATCTTACTTTATCTTAAAAGCAAAACATCATCTCTGGCTGCAGTGGCTCTCCTTCTACTACATCTTCTAATTTTTTTTTTGGCGAGATTGACCCTAAATTTTTTTTCAACTTTGCGATTGACTCACACCACACTTATCAGCTGCTGCCTCCCTTCGACTTAAGGAAGTGTTCTTACTCAATGTGACGAAACCTTGCCTCTTCCTCGGCGTTATATCCGTAGTAACGCAACAACATAATTCTAACCCGTTTTTCGAAAGCTGGTAGGATAAGCACAAAATAGAATTTCAACAATGCAATGTTAGAAATACTCGTATATCCGGAGATGACAACTGCAACTTCGATAGATTATAAAAGCCGATAAGCATGAAAAAAAACGCTGTTACCAAAGTTAAAAAATCATCATCATCATGCCGCGACAGTCCAAGTTCAAACGGCCTCCAGGACTCATCTTCACCAATCTCCACGCTTCTGCGGCCTCTGCTGCCAGCTTCCATCGTTTCTTCCCATCAAGTCCTCGGTCTTTCCGCTGGATGTCTTCTTTACGCTCTACCCTTTCATATATATGAAGCTAGTGTATTTCCGGTTTACAAATCGGGTGATAAGCCTTCTTCTTCTTCTAAGCACTACAGCCCCTCTCGGGCCTTCGCTTCCTGCAAACAGCGCCTCCAACTGTCTCGGTCCGTTGACCACGTCATCCAATTCCGAAATCCGAGCAGCGATGAACTGTCTTCGTCGACCGAGTCAGACCAGCGTTTCCTCGGTTTCCCCACTGGCCGCCGGCCTTCAGTTCTCCCAACGAATACCTTTTTGGGTATCCGTTGTTCGTCCATACGATTCATATGTCCAGCCCATTGCAGCTTCCGCAGTCTTACAATCCTTGAGACCTCCGGTTCGTCGAAAATTTCATACAGCTCATGGTTGTATCGAATTCGCCATTGGTCCCCGTCTAGCTTCGCTCCGATTATTCCCCTCAGGACCCGTCGCTCAAAGGCGTTCAATATATTTGCGGATGCTTGGGTTAGGGTCCATGTTTCACACCCATAGCATAACACAGGTCTTATCACAGATTTGTATACTTGGAGCTTCGTTTTTCTGTGTATGCAGCTGGTCTTCAAGATCGTCAATACTGAATAAAATATTTTATTTGCGAGCTGTATTCTTCGGCGTATTTCGTCTCTTTCCCGTTTCCGTTATTTTGGCGCCTAAATATACAAACTCGCTAACATTTTCGATACTGTATTCGCCAAGTGTGATATTTTGTGTATTTGGGGTAATTTTCCTCGACTGCGTCATGAGCTTTGTTTTATTTTCATTGATTTGTAGCCCTACTAGTTTTGCTTCGCTATCGAGTTTCAGGAAGAGTTCTTTGGCAGTTGTTAGTGACCGTGACAGAATGTTGATGTCGTCCGCATAGGCCACTACCTGGCTCGACTTGTATAGTAATGTACCTCGCGTCTCGACAGGTTGCTTCCGTATGACGTACTCCAGAGCCAAATTGAATAGCAATGGGGCCAGCCCATCTCCCTGCTTTAGTCGGATATTTGTGTCAAAGGCATCGGTGAGTTGGTTATTGATTTTTTTGATAAGACGGACTAATTTGGCTGGTATGCAAAACCAAGCATTATTTGGTACAGTACGTTACAATCAATACTGTCGTATGCTTGCTTGAAGTCAACGAAAATTTGGTGTACGTCTATGCTGAGTTCCTAGCATTTTTCAAGTACCTGCTTGACTGTGAACAGTTGGTCTGTTATTGATCTACCTGCCCTAAAACCACCTTGATACTCCCCAATAATACTGTTGGCATATGAGCCGATTTTATTTTCTAAGATTTTAGAAAATATTTTGTACGCCGTACAAAGTAGTGATATGCCTCTATAATTTTCGCTCTGTAGCTTGTCACCTTTTTTGTGGATAGGGAATATAATTGATTGGCTCCACTCTTTCGGCATATGCTCTTGTTGCCAAATGTACGGGATGACTTTGTGAATAGCTTGGTGAACACTACTGCCACCATCTTTGATGAGCTCCACTGGAATCTCATCTATGCCCGGCGCTTTATTATTCTTTTGGGCTTTGAGGATGGAACAAACTTCATCCAGAGTTGGTGGGGCCAATGGAAGCTCTCCGCAGACATATATAGGCTCCGATGTTCTGGAGCTGTGCGGAGGATTAAGGACGTGCTTGAAATATGATGCCCATATTTCCTTAATCTTGATTTCATCAGCGATATATTACCGCTGTCATCACGACAGAGTGTGGTTTTGGACTGATAACCACGTTTCAGGCTTTTCACTACTTTGTATGCTTGTCTTGTGTTATTGCTCGCTAAACTTTCATCTATACTTCTCAATTGGTCGTCATAGTATTTTCCTTTCTTAATCCTAATTATCTTATTCGCTACTCTTCTGAGATTTTCATGGTGTTCTCTCTTCGTCCTGGTTGTCCTACCTACGTATTCTTTGTACGCCTGATCCTTTTTAACTAACACATTCTGGCATTCATCATCGAACCAATCATTCCTCTTGCGCCGGGCTTGATGTCCGATCGTCTGTTCGCCACGGTTCTGATAGCCGCTTTCACTTCCATCCAGAGCTCGCTGCTCGTCTTTAACGGTGCGTCTGATAAGATGGGAGCCAGCTGGTTGTCGAGGGTCTACGTGAAATTTTCGGCCGCAGACGCCGTTTGGAGCCTTTCGATGTCAAATTTTTGTAGCGGGCTGGTCTTCGCTGAATATGCCTTTGACATACGACATCGATAGTTTAATTTGATCAAGTAATGATCTGAGTTACAATTGGCTCCTCGGTATGTACGGACGTCAAGTATGCTCGTGGCCCAACGTTGTTGGATCAGCACATGATCGATCTGGTTTTGTGTGTTGCCATCCGGTGATACCCAGGTGATTTTATGAATGCGTCAACGTGGGAAGCAAGTCGAGCTTAAGACTAGATTTCTGCTACATGCAAAGTCAATCAGGCGCTGGCCGTTGTCATTTGTTTCATCGTGGAGGCTATATCCTCCAGTCGTTCCCCGATGAGATAGCTTATTGCCAACCTTAGCGTTAAAATCACCCAGAATAATTTTTGTGTCGTTTGTGAGCAATGAGTCGACCAGTCTTTCCAAGTGATTGTAAAACGATTCCTTCGTTTCTTCGTCCTATTCTTCGGTCGGGGCGTGAACATTTATCAGCCAGATTTTGAAGGATTTCGCTTTTAAACGGAGTGCACACAACCGTTCATTGACTGCCTTAAAATCAATAACGTGCGATTTGAACTCCCTATCCACAATAAAGGCCACTGCAAATTCTCGTTTTCCAGTAGGCTTCCCACTTTTAAATATTGTGTGCGATCTCATGTCTTGAATGTCGTTTCCAGTCCAATTCGTTTCCTGGACTGCCAGTATTTTTAATTGATATTGACTGGCCTGTTGTAAAATGTCCTTAACAGCGCCAGGGTAATTGAGTGATCTGCCATTCCAGGATCCAATGCCATAGTCCTTTTTGGTTTGCCAGGTCGTTGTCGTGAGTCCAATCCATTCCGAGGCCTATCTGCGGGTTTCGAAGCAATTAAAGATTTTCCAGGGACGGGGAGTTAGCCCGTCGCCCAACCTCCATTCCGGCGGCATGGTTATTACGTCGATTCCATTATCAGGCGCGGAAGATTCGCCTTCACCCTCTTATGTCCTCACAAAGGATGTATAAGCAGGATTTAGTAGCAAAGCTGTTGATGTATTTACAGTTATGAGCATTTCTCGTCATTGGATGTTACATTATTGGGGAACCAGTAAACCCAATGTGCACCCCGAGAGCATTTACTACCATTTAGTTGGGGGGGTTTGGGATGAGGAATCATGGAAGCTATGGGTTGGGGAAACCAGGGGTGCCCTCCTCCTTTCTCAAACGGGCTTGTGACCGTCTATGGCGGAGTTGATATTCTTTTAGGTAGTCGGTTATCTTGTATTCTTTCTACATGGCCCGCCTATTGCGAATTGCGTAGATACTGGTGATTCATCAAATGGTTTATAAAACTAATCGTTGTATTGTAGTCTTCACTCTGACCCTAGTTTCCCGGGGCCATTCTCGGCGTATAGGCGGCGTCCAGTCGGGTCCTTTTCGGTGCCTCTTCTATTCACGTTGGCTTCAAGGTACTTATAGTTATATTCTTCTACGGCCAGGTTTTGTCGAACTGGAGTTTTCGTCCTTGTTTGAGTCATGAATTTAGTTCTCGTTTCATTAACTCACAGACCAATTCAATTTGCTTCAGACTCTAGGCATCTAAGTTTGAACGTTCCATAAGGTTAACGTCATCACCATACACTACCAACTGTGTAAACTTGAATATTAGTGTGCCAGAGGTTTCAACTGCTATCTCTCTGATGACGTGTTCCAGCGCAATATTAAAGAGCTTGGGGGCAATTCCATTCCCTTGTTTTAAGCCTGATTCCATAATGAGACTGTTTGTTAGTTCACCGTTTACCTTGACTAGGACTCGGTGTTTAACATAGTGACTTTTACCGTGCGGACTATTTTGGTTGGAACACAAAAGTGAAGCATTATTTTGTACAACGCATATATGTGTGTACTGTCGTATGCTTGCTTGAATTCCACGAAGAGTTGGGGCACGTCGATGTTATATTCTCAGCACTTTTGAATAACTGCTTTACTGAGAATATTTGGTCTGTTGTAGACCGTTCACTTCGAAGGCCTCCCTGATACTCTCCCATAATGCTTTCAAAGTACATTCTTTCTATGAATTTCGAGAGCATTTTATAAGACGTACACAGTAGAGTAATGTCTTTATAATTTTTAAACCTTAACTTGTTTCCCTTTTTGTGTACAGGACATAAATATTATATACTCTTTCGCCAGTCCTCTGGTAACTAGATCTCTAACCGTATTCTACATATTAGTCGGTGGAGAAGTAACTTACCCCTTTCACCACACTTTTTAAGCTTGTCGCCCGAGTTCGTCGCTGGATGTTTTCTTTGTGCACCTGACGCCTTTTTAGGTTATTGTAAAATATTTTTGCAATGCCCTACTAAAATCTTGACCTGTCTGTCCGTCGGTCTGTCCGTGCGTTACAGAAAGTTTTCTCGCAAATCACATAAGCTAGAGTGATGAAATTTTGTATATAGGTCAATGGTTGTACCCTCTCAAAAGATGCAGTACAAAAAAATATTTTCAGGTGTTTAAGCGGCGTCTCTGCATACAGGGGATTGACCCTTCGAAATTTTGTCTTTGCCGAAGGTAGCCAGCAAATATGGGTATAAAATGAAAGGCCTGGACAAGGATTTTGCAAAACAGGTCTTAAACTAGAAGCATTTGCATGGAGGGGCACAGGGTGAAGGGAAATGTACCATAGGTAATGGTCCGAATCGCAAGCAACAACCAAGAATGTGCATGTGTCCAACATGCTGGTGATTTCGTTGAATGTGCGATTATCTGAGGTTGCCCATGTTCTCTTGTGGATGTCTCTGTGCAAGTTGTGTAAAGGCTCTGCCAGTAACGAAGTTGATCAGGCGTTGTCCTTTGTCGCTGATCTCTACATGAAGGCTCCAGTTTTTCCTTTATGAGCTGTTTCTCGGCCGATTTTTGCATTGGGAGTCACCCGGAACAATTTTAATGTTATTTGACGATAATGCACCGGTAGTGCATTCCAGGTTGCTGTAAAATTCTTCCCTGATTGCCTCCTCCCTGTCTTCTGTAGGCTCGTGACAGTTGACCAGTCAGGCATTAAAAAATTTGGTCTTGATACAAATTAAACAGTTCCTTCCGTTGGCGGGCTTGAAATCGGTAGTAAATTATTTAAATGTGCTGTCAACAGTGAAAACCATTTCAAAATCACGGTTTCCATACGATTTTCCGCTTTAAAATACGATGTACATTCGCATGTCAAATGTATCTCCACTTTGGCATCTGGTTTCCTGCTCTGCGAGGGTGTTGATTTTATATGTCTTTATACAATCCGGAAGTTGTCGTAGCGAACCAAATTTGCTAACCCCTTTCGGGCATTCGCTTAGAAATAGTAAGGGTATCTCAGCACTCCACAAGGTGATATGGTCAATATCACGCTTTGGAAGTGTGTCCGTCAACCCAGCTGCGGTACGTGCTGATTTACCAGCACGTGTCATAACTGAACGGGCTTATATTCCGTCCGAAGAATTATTCGAACGAGCTTCGAACCAGGGACCTTCGGCTTACGGGATGAATGCTCTAGCCACTACACCACGCGTTTCCGTTTATCAAAGCCGATCTGAGGCTATATTCCTGGTTCCATGATAAGTAAAATATAAGTGGAGCGTTACCAGTGCGTAGACTTAGCCGGTTTTGGTCCAAGAGTGGTATTTATTTCCCACATATCCGCCGACTAACGCACCCCTCTATCAGCCACCTGACGACGCGTCCAATGGCGGACCGAAAGCTCTACACGGATCGGTCAAATATTGCTACCTATTAACCGAGCTGACAAAATTAAGACCAGTAGCTGACCTCTGCGATTGATTCATGCTCGAGTCGTCACGTCGCACAAGCATCCACCCCTGCAAAGAAGTAGAAGGTAATATGTAGTGAGAAGGGGTGGATAAAAATGTACGTGCAGGACTGCAGCGATGGTCTGCTGCTTCGGCGAGGGAGGACGGTGGTGTTCGCCGAGATTGGCCTTTTCTGAGAATGCGTGAATGCGGTGGCAGGCTAGCATTGCAGTGTCGTGTGGTGGGTTCTTTTTCGCAGCACAAGGGCCCACTCCGGAAAAAATTCGCATCCACGAATTAACTGGTAAAATGCGGATCGACAGGTGTCGAGGCCAAGGTACTAAGGGTGGAAATTGTCAGAGCAAACAACAAACTGGGGCTGGTGAAAACAGACGAGACTTGGGAGTGTTTCGTCTCTACCGACGCTACATATGGCCCTCAAATAAGGGTGGTGTTCCAGGTGGAAGCAGTGAAAACCACGTAAAAAGCAAATACTTTGCAGAAAAAACTTTTCAAATGTTTTCTCGGCTACTTTAACGAATCGATAAATCAGTTCTTTTTATTATTTACAAATACTTTGTGTTTATCAGTCATGACAAAAATGAGTTAAAAATACGGGTCACACAAATAAGTATCTTAAAATTTAAATTTAATCAAAAAATAGAATTTATTAAAAATGATCCAATTATAAATAAATTTCAAATGACGTAAAATGAGTATAAGGATACGATGATCTTAATGGTAATGTTTTGCTCATTTGAAAACTTAATATTAATGCGTAGGAAACAACCGCTTCCCCAAGACTTCAAAATTTTAATTTATATAATATAAAAAAACATCTAAAATTAAAATGTTAAATTTTTAATTCTATGTATTAATGTTTGGAAAGTTTTAATGGCCCTGTGTGTGTTAATTACTCCTTATAAAAAATCTTTAGTTAATACAAACAGTAGGAAGCTAATAGAAAAACATAGCCACACTTACCCCATGTTCCGCGAGCGCTGGAGGATGGTGGCGGCTCCTGTAATCCAATAAACATTAGAAAATTGATTTATTTATACTACTAGATGCTGCTGTAGTCTTTCTTCGGAAACAATTTGGATTTTTGTTTTGTGAAAATTTCTTTTTTCGTAAAGCGCTTGTATTACCAGCCTTTGGAAATGGGAGTAGTTTCGAGCTGTATCATCTTCAATCAGTTGGCACAAGAACGTTTGATTATCAGATCCCGTGATTAAGCCTCTGTTGTCACACATATTTTGCGATTCTCGTTATACTCCTCTCTGATGCTCCCGACTTGATGCACAACACGCCATAATTGCAGCATTTAAAAAATCCTTTCCGCATTTTGACGGTGCCAAATTGCCGTTACAATGATTTTGTGTACCTAATAGCATGTTTTTGCGAAACTCCTCGCGCGCGTGTTTTCTGCTCTGACTTCGATATCAAATCGAAATCAGTTTCAAGTACAAGCAATTTCCACAAAATTGTCCTCAAAACTTCCGTCGTTATGACATAAAATGTAACAATCAATTAAATATCTTTTAGCATTACAATAATTTGAAAGAGATTATTATAGCTGAGAATTTAATTCAATTCTTTAACGTTAATGCTAGTTTTTTTTGTATATCCTTAGCTTGACCTCTGAACGTCACGGGTGTGGTCAATCTATCCTGGATAGAATGTTTGGTGCCATCAGTTGTGCTGATTTCAGAGCGGCATGGTCATACGACCGTAGGGTGCTGAAAGAGTACCTTTGAGCCGAGGCTCGAGCCAAGGCAGCAAATACTTGCACCCGTGTCAATCAGTGCAACAGTGATTTCGCCCAACACTTTGATTGGTGCGTAAGGTCAAGTGTCATTCTCAGAAATCTCCGAGATGTTACGTACGTCGCCAAACGACAGATGCGCACTCTCCTGCGAAAGCTCCTCCAACGATGAGTTGACCACTTAGTCTTATGCTGGCGTGGGATGACCTCTTCTGCAACAAAAATCCTCTCTCGTGCAACAATATACTCCTGAAGCCTAAAGTGGTATGGTTTCAAAACACGAGTCCGTGGCTGCCAGGATTGTTTAGGCAGTACCCGAGGTGGTCGCTTCAAAAATGTCTTTAGAGAGGCCTCCGGAGACGATGTATCATCTGCAGCATCGCGAACCACCAAATGTATCGGGGTGTTCGTATCTAGTGGATTTTCTGGCGAGAAACTTATCGTGGTGGAACTGTCAGTAGACGGGACGGAGTACTGTTCCGTCACTGAGTCTCTCGCGAGTGCTGCGGGCTGTCCTGGGCACTCGTTTGCAAGTTTTTTGGCTTCTTGCAATTGGCGCAGTTTAGCGCATAAGTATCTGGCTTCCTACAACGCTCACAAAAAATGTTAGTCTCTGCCTGGCATACGGTAAAACAGTGTCCCGTCTGTCGACAGTTCCAACACGTGGTAATTCGTGTCCAAGAAGCCAGTTCATGTACTTCGGTTTGATCTTCTTTGTCTAGTTTTGTGGATGATAAAGAGAAGGTCTCAGGTGCTCTGTCTGCTAAGGGTGGAATGAAACAAGCTGGCGGGGGTACAGCAGGCATGCTGTGATCGAACTCAGCTACTGAGCGTCGTTCTGGTTGCTCTCGTCGGCTAAAGAGCTGGGAGTATTGCACAGCTTCAAGCTCTTTTGCTGACTCGCGAAACGCGTGTACGTTGTAGCGCAGAGCAAAAATCAATCGCTCTCGTAGCTCGGGCCCGATTCTCTCCCAAAAGATACTTAGGAAGGACTCCGGCATGGTGCTCATCACACGTTCCAATAGGCAACACAGGGCTTCGTAGTATTTCGTCTACGATCTCCTGCTCCTGTTGGTATCTGTTTCGCATTCGCTATTTTAGGATATCATCCCCCTCGCCTGGTGTGAATACGCGCAATGCAGCATGCCTCAGCGTCTCCCAGTCAAAGGTAGAAAACGTGTCCCTACACCGCCAAAACCAACGGAGAGCTCTTCCAGTAAATAGCATTTAGGCGTAGCGTGTGACAGCTCTCATGTTCCCTACTATGTTCAATATCGCCATATTTTAAACCCTTCTTAGAATAGCGCCGATAGTCGTGGGATCATTCTAGCCCGTAAACACCAACTTCCAGCTAGTAACGATGGTTGGATAGCGCACGGGGAACAATTGCGTTCACTGCTGAGTAGTCTCGTTGCTGTCTCCTCGCGGTGTGTAGGCCTTCCTGTTCGACGGTCTTCTGGCTGCTTTGATGGTAGAAAATCCCAGGTGTCCCTAGGCATGGGTCGAGATGGTGGACCCGGAGGCTGTGAGCCAAACAATTGCTCTAACTGCTGCCTCATCTGCTCCATGCTGGTAGCCATTGCCTGCATTGCGTCTAACACCTGTGACATCTTGCCAGTTGGAGCTGAAAAAAACTAGTTTTAAATTAAAAAATCCCCGTTGGCAGCACCAGCCGGAAAGGTAAATTTCTCGTATGTAGCGTAAGGTTTCGAAAAAGAATTTGGCTTGCCTACTACTGGACTTTTTACTGCTATTTTTGTAGCACTACTTGGGTATTTATTAACAGAAAGGATCTGCCGCCGTTCGTATTTGGAGACCCTTCATAGAGGCGCAAATATTTTGCTAATTAAATTGAATTGCACACGTATGGATCACATTTTGAAAATCGGCGGGTAATAAATTGTTATGAACATATTTATACTGTCTCGCAGTTTCGTACGAGGTGACCGATATACTCCTCAGGAGCTGCCACATCAGTCACCTCGGGGCAGCTCGACTGCAGGGTTCCAGATGACCACGAACCCATATATATATATATATATTTTCTTATATTTATACTGGTTTCGCCCGTCTCACATTTGCTGTTTGTACATTTCAAAGTGGTTACCACACAAGGTGATAACTTGTCGGCTTAAATAGCTCAAATAGTTAATCTCAAAATATTTCCATAAAAGTTTAATCAGCACTTGCAATGCCGTTAATATATGCATTTTCGATTCTTTTCTGAACCGCCAAGAGCCGTGGTTTTGAATTTTTATTGAAAACTGCTGCTTAAAAATACTAAGCTGTAAATTTTCGAATTTTGATTTGTCATCCGATTTGCATAATCAAATTAAATTAACTTAACTTGCCTTAATATCTTATAATTTCAAGTTTTATCGGAATCTGTTGAGAAACTTCGCTGCTAGAGGACTACAGAAATAAAAAAACGTTTAAGTCCCCCCCCCCCCCGTATCAGGAGACCCCCTTAAACACTTTAAAATATTTTCTTACACTGCAAATTTCAAGAGGCACCACTTTTGACCTACGTAGAAAATTTCCTCATTCTAGCTTATGTGGTTTGCGAGAAATATTCTAATTTATAAATACGTTCAAGATAAGTCATTTAAAACGTTTCCATGAAAAAAATTCATTATTTCAGTTGCTACTAAAATAGCGAATTGCGCTTGCCTCCTGACCTTTGGGGCCCGCCATTTTGAATGCATGCATTTGATTTTGGACTATTTTAAATCTTTGTGGGCTAGGACCTCATCAATCAATGTGCCAAATCTCGTTCAAATCGGAGTTTCACACTAGACAGGGCAAAATAATTCAATTTTTAGTGAAAATGGTAGCTAAAAATATTGGGTTTTAAATTTTCGACTGTTTTATTTTTCATTAAATTTTAATAATTTTCTGCATAATACAGGAACATAGTACAGAGATCCATAATCTCAAGTTTCATCAAAAACCGCTGGAAAATGTGCCCGCTAGAGCGCCACAAAAAACGCATATTTAAACAACCGCCATTTTGAAATTTGCACATGCATGATCTCCAAAATATCAAAGTCTGTAGATCTAAGTAATGGCTATCTTGAAACCAAGTTTCATATAAATTGCGACTGTTAAAAGCCTTTGAAGTCTTGAGTTTTAACTGGCCGCCATTTTGCTTTTTGTGACCTGACCTCCAGTTTTTTCACGTAATTCTTTAGATACTTATCTGTCGAATTTCATGAAAATCTGTTGAAAGCTTTGACCGCTATTACAAAATCAAAATTTTGCACGTTTTTCGACCTTTGAGCGGCCGCCATTTTGTTTCTGCCATACCGACTTTGGATTTTTTATTGTGAGATTCATCACATACATTAGCGAACCTTTGTACCAAACTTCATCCAAATCGGAGCCATACTTTGGTCAGAACAGAAATCACGATTTTTCGTCTAAAATGGCCGCCATTTTGCTTTTGCCCGGCCGATATAGCTGGTTCACCAACTCAACCGAGATATTAAACCAATACACCTTTCCCGAAAATTTGTTGAAAATCGGAGCAAAATTGCAACCTCTAGCGCGGTCACAAATTTCGTTATATACCATATATATATATATATATATATATATATATATATATATATATATACGAGGTCTGTTCAAAAAGTACCCGAAATTTTCGTTTTTTCAAAAAAATATTTATTTAATCGTCTACATCACTGTGGTCCCCTTCAAAGTAGTCCCCACCAGATATAATACACTTATGCCAGCGTTATTTCCAATCTTCGAAGCACTTGTGATATTCACTTTTTGGTATGTCCTTGAGCATTTTCAGCGATTCGGCCTTTATTTCTTCAATCGAGGAAAAACGCCGACCTTCAACTTTGGGAACAGGAAAATGTCACACGGAGCCATATCTGGTGAACATGGAGGTTGGGGCATGACGGTATTGTTTTTGGCCAAAAAATTACGAACAAGCAACGACGAGTGAGTAGGTGCGTTATCGTGGTGCAAAA
The DNA here is from genome assembly GCA_963969285.1 of Odontomyia ornata. Classification (NCBI taxonomy): domain Eukaryota; kingdom Metazoa; phylum Arthropoda; class Insecta; order Diptera; family Stratiomyidae; genus Odontomyia; species Odontomyia ornata. Next base: position 37,485,660 of record OZ017738.1, on the reverse strand, counting down.
GCTATGAATTCTTTTTCCATAAATCGGGACGTTTTTTTTTCAGATTGCTTCTCGCAAACGTCGCATAACTTCAAGGTTATACTCCTTATTAACCGTACGACCTTTTGATAAGAACTCTTGATGCACTATGCCATTATAATCGAAGAAAACAATAAGCAAAACCTTGACATTTGATCGAACTTGACGTGCTTTTTTCGCTCTTGGTGACGTTGAATGCTTCCAGGTGGACGATTGTGCTTTGGTTTCGACATCATAACCGTACACCCATGTTTCATCACCAGTTATGACCCTTTCAAGCAAACTTGGATCGTCGTTGACGTCATTTAACAGCTCCTGAGCGATGTTCATGCGATTGTTTTTTTGGTCAAAATTCAGCAGTTTTGGAATGAATTTTGCTGCCACTGGTTTCATGCCCAAAACTTTTGAAAAAATGTTATGACGTGAGCCAATTGATATGCCAATTTCATCAGCAACTTCTCTAATTGTTATTCAGCGATCATTTATAACCATTTTTTCCACATTTTCATCGATTATTGACGTGCTGGGTCGACCGGAGCGTTCGACATCTTCAACGTCTTCGCGGCCATCTTAAAAACGCTTATACCACTCGTAAACACTAGGTTTTTTCATAGCAGACTCACCATAGGCTTTTTGTAACAGTTCACACACTTTGTTACACTTTATTTCATTTTTTACGCAAAATTTAATACAAATTCTTTGACTCTTCAATTCTTCCATTGTTTAAACAAGCAAAAATCGCCGAGCTCATAAAAACACGTCGAACCTTAGCGAATACCATAGACAAAGTAAAAAGTGAATATGGCTGAAAATTTTATCATACTTTAGGGGCATGTATACCAACACAATAAAAAAAATTTTTGACAATCGGACTCTCCAGACCCGCGAAATTTAAAAATTCCGGGTACTTCTTGAACAGACCTCGTATATGATACTCTCCGCAATAGGTAAATTTCTCTCTAGAAACTTACCTTAAAGGTGGCCGTTAGTGGCGAACTATAACACAAATCACAAAAAAATATGAAGGTGAATAAATACTTGTATACTTAAATAGATATTGTGGATTTAAAGGAAGGTATAATAAATTTTTGTTTTAAATATACAAACGATTTCAATATCAAATTCGGTCTTTCCATTTCGTTTTCCCCTTCACAGGTAAGGACACCAATGACGAGCTCTTCCCTTGCGTCATAGGCACTACTGTCTTGAGGCACCATAAATATCAGAGTTCGGAAGTGCTCTCTGTTACGCTAGTTTTGACCAGGTACAATTTGTCAGCCCAGCGTTGGTTTTGACCCGCAAGCAGCGCGTGTGTTATCATGGATAGTCACGGCCTAGCTAAGCAGCCAATCACGTGAAATCAAAATCCATGTACTGGAAGACACTCAGGTACCGCTTGGTTTGGTGTGCAGATCAGCATCCGCCGCGAAAATGAATTTGAGTAACAATTTCCGAATACACGAAAGGAGGACTCTTATATCATTTGGCCTTGCTAGTCATACAAGGGTGGTAAACCACCAATGTATAAATCAAAAGCTGGTCCAAAGGATATTGATATCAGAGGACAACACATATACGGAAGCTATTATGGCTGCTGGACTAGTGCAATATCTCTTAGTATATTAGTTACTCACCCGCCAAAAACCTGGACACCTTGCAGGGTAACCCAGAGACATTGGACTGTCTCGTGCTCACGACTGATGATACAGCCGGGCTTTTCGGGCCCCACGACCTTAACGACTTCCGGACGTGTATTGCCCTCGGACATCAATATCGTTTGAACCTGCTTTTGATACTGCACGATAAACTCCCGAATATTTCGTGGAAATTAATCCCACCCGGAAACTGAATTGTTCGATGTCAATTTTCGAGCTTGACTCCTCGCGAGGTCTGCCACCTGTGGCGATTCAAACCAGTCTCCCCCTGTTACCAGTTCTCGTCTTGGGGGACTACTTGCAACGGCAGTTGACGAGTCTTCCATCCACTCTCACTTGCATTGCGGAAGTGCATTTCGTGAATAAGCTCCGTTGTGAAGGGGTTGCCATGTCCAAATTTCAATTGCAGATTTGGATTTTCAAATTAATTGAAGATAATAATGTAACAAAATTTAAATAATAATATAAGATTAATATCATAACGAATATAATTATAAGGAATAATTTAAATTTAATATAGAGAGGAAGAAGATAATATAACATTAGTATTTATAATAAAAAAAATATTTTATAATTTATGAAATTTTTCCAGATCTGTAATTTAAATTTCGGGCCAATGTTATGCCGGTTTTCGAGCAGTTTGCTTAGGCGACTGCTCGATTACTACAAATTATTGCGTCTTGAAAATTTCGGTATAAAAAAATCAATGGTTCTTTAGGGGAAGTTTCCCATATAAGAAGATGTCCTTTGAAAAAAAAAAGTTTACCAAATCTGGTAATGTGTGGTATGAAACGAGTTTCCCAAAACAGACCTAAAAACGACAGTATTTGCATTGACAGGCGTAGGGGGAGGGAAAACCTACAAAAATGTGTTTTCCCCTAAGGATTGAAAACATATGATCTTAAAAAATTATAGATAACTCTTTATAAAATGCAATACATCTGTTTCGATTCGTAAAATATGGCAAATATTTAGAAAAAACAAAAACTGCTGAAAAAGACAAAAATTTATTTCCTTCCAAATCGTAGGTACAAAGCAAACTGAAATGAACGTTTTAAAAACTTTCAAATTAGTCTAAAAATTAGTTCAAAATCACTTTTCCACTTGATATAAATTTATTCCTAATAACAACATTGTAGAAGATTATTGCCCACTTGGCAGCCCACTTACAACATTTAGCAACAATTACTTTCGATTTCAATGGAATCATCATTAGCAAAAAATTGGTTCGATCAACATTGTCATATATTAAATTAGCCTAAGGCTATACCAACTTTGGGTTGGTCTCCACTTGAAATCGAAATTACCATTTTCGTTTTCGCTCAAGAACCTTTAAGTGAGACACTTAATTTGTGTTTATTTAAAACGAAACAAAGACAAAGAGCTACTCAACAACGAGGCATAAGTTGTTGAAAGTCGTAGAAAGTGGTAACATGTTCTTAAACCGATTAGGAGAACACCCGGGTCGAAATTTCAATTGCATGCAGAACTGATGCAATTTTTTTAAGCGAGTTGATTATTTTGATGGAGTCTTTCTTTTGCTTTGGAAGTGGGTAGATTCAAAAGGGGTTGGAATCATTTTCTTCGAATGTTTAAAAAATAAAGATCTGCTTAAAAAATATACGAGCAAATCAATTATTTATTGTAAAGGGCAAGAATTTAAGCTGCTCTCCAATATTCACCGATTCTCAAATTTCAATGCAAAATTATCTTAATCAAATGATAAATAATTGCAACATAAACCTTAAACCATTATTAAAGCCCCACACCATAGAATTTAGATTGCGGAAGAACTTGCATGTAGTTGGGTCAATCCTGCAGGGCACCTAGTACAACATACTTTAAAATTTAGTTTCGGGCACCGACAATGAAATGTTTCCCAAAATAGAACCAAACTATGTATGTACAATGTTTTATGGTAGCTGAGGAATTTTCCTTCGGAAAAGCTTAAACCAGAGCAGCGCGCAGGTCGCGTTACGTCACGAACGGTGGCAAGCCCCGAAGTACTCAGAGATTAATTTTAACAGAAGGTTATAATTAAATGGATAAGATTGAAATGATAGCATTCAGGTGAAAAGTTTAGAGAGCGAGGAAAAGACGCGTGGCAAGCATGAGCGGGGACGGCGGCACGTACTCGTAGATTAGTGGACTGAACGTTTTGCGTTTAGTATCAAATGCTCTTAAATTTGTAAAATTTCTGCATAGCATGTAGTTCGAGAGCTCTAAGCAAGATTATATTGCAACATGATTATATGTAACAAAACTTTCGAAATTTTTATTCGCGCAACACCTGGACCAGAAGTGTGTCTTGCAAGAAAAAAAATTGGTGGCTTGTTCTTGAAAGATAGACATTAAGATCTGTTGTGCAGAAATTGAGTAGCGTGCAAGCCGTTTGTTGCTTGATTGAGCTTTAGTTTTTGCAAGCATAGATGTCACGGGCATCAAACGTTTTTGCAAGGGTCTTAAGTGAAATGGCTTTGGACGCGATAATTGGCTGTCTTTGTTTCATGCTACATTCAATCGGGAATTAGACGGACAGGTTATTTGCGTGTAAATTTTAAATTAAATCAGTAAGTTAAGTGACCTTTCAAAATCTTTATTTTACAGGTGGCATTGAAGGCAAATGCAGTTTTGATTAGTTAAATTGGTGGTGCCAAAAACATTTCTACGCCTAAATTTTTTACTCATTATGTTCAATTGAGCCACTAATTACTCTCAAAAAATGAGTGCTGATCGTATTTGAATCTTAGCGGAGCTAGAAGCTTTACTACCAAGTATGATCGTTCAAGCCAAGTACACTAATTGTAATAATTTTTATATTGTATTCTCGTCCGTCTCGTTCATTCGAGACTTTTCCCGAAGAAAATCTAAACCGACCTCTCATCAGTTCTAGACGTGAAGTATGGGAACGTGTCACGTGCTTTACCCATCAGGTCAACAGGTCCGGACACCCTTAGTCTAGTTCGAGGTGGCTGCTGGCAAGCTAGTGTAGTGAATATAGCATGTTCAAAAGGTCCGTGAAGGACTGCAGCGATGATCTGCTGCCTCGGCAGAAGAAGATGGCAATATCTGCCGAGAATGCCCTCGTCTGGAGACGCGTGAATGCGCTGGCAGGCTAGCATTGCGGTGTCGTGGGGCGGGTTCATTTCCCCAGCACGAGGACCCACTACAAAAAAAAAATTTCGCACTCACGAATTTGATGTTGCTTAAGAGGCGACCGAAGTCGCAAAAAGTGTAGATAACTACACCGAGGGAGATAGTACTTGTTCCGAGAACAAGTGGAACCTGAGAAGAAAGGGGGACTTGGGGTAACCTCGTCATTACCCGACGAAGCTCATGGCCCACAAATGAAAGAGGGGCAACCGGGTGGTGATGGAGCCCCTTCGCACCCACCCAACCGGAATAAATCCATATTTTGTTGCAGTGGCCAGGTATTCCTCTTCTGAGTGGAAAACTCATACAAATTGCCTTGTATAAACTTTCCCATGAGAAGGGGAGTACCCCGGTGACCAATTTATGCCATAGAACTATACAACTCGATTGCATAACGCTATGCCATAAAGAGACCCTCTGCTTGGGCCACTCAACCCGCGATGTCACCTGAAACGAAAAGGATTCATTAAGTACCCGGCGGCTGGCTCATGTTTTTAGGGGGCAGCCTGCCACCGTACCGGGTCCTATACCCGGTCAGAATGTTGGGAAAGGAAAGACCGATTTTCTAAAAAAATTTAGCAATTCATCCTTTCTTTATATTTTTGCAAAATTTAACTGTTTACAATTCAACGCAAAGATATAAGTATGTGCCCAAATAGGGAAAAAACATAGGTATATAAAAAAAAAATTTTATACATCTAACAAAATTAGAAAAAAATTATATGTATGTGAAAAAAAATATAAAAAAATTATGTGTATGACCAAAATGTAGAAAATTAGGTATATATAAAAAAATGTAGAAAAAATCTATGTATATGCCAAAATGTAAAAAAAATTATGTGTATGACAAAAATGTAAAAAAATTAGGTATATATAAAAAAAATATAGAAAAAATCTATGTATATGCCAAAATGTAAAAAAATTATGTGTATGCAAAAAATGTAAAAAAATATATGTATATGACAAGAATGCAAAAAATTATTTAGATATAAAAAAAATGTAAAAAAATATATGTATATGACAAAAATGCAAAAAATTATGTAGATATAAAAAATGTAAAAAAAATATATGTATATGACAAAAAGTAAAGGTACTCACCCAAAAATCCTCGTCGGGCGCCCGCTGGTGATGTGGGTGGTCCTGAAATGCAACTTTCTTGTCGTTAAAGCTACTTCTAACGTTAACATGCATCGACGAATACTGAGATTCCAACAAAAACTCCAACCCAAAATTATCGGAGATTAATGACAAACAGCTGTTCTTTGGTCGTTGCTGCCCTTGCTAATTTCCATCCCTAGGAATAGTTGACGAAATAGTGACTTTCCTACTCCTTTGAAGACACCGATATTTTGGGCATACAATGGAGCTTCTATGTATAGCGGCAAATCGATAGAAACAATGCGATTGGCTCCTAGTTTTACCAAATGATTTAGGGGCACCGTGTATTAGAATATTTTAATGTCACTACGTGTGCCTCTTCGTATCGTTCTTCCTTCAATTGTTGAAATTTACGTACTGTTAATAAGTGCTTGCTTTCGGCAATAACAATAATTTGAGCTATGCGACGTTCCCGAGCACTTCATACGTGCTACGGCTCTAAGAAGAGAGTTCGGAATGCGAGACTTCACAGTTCTACCCACTAGAATCCAGCCCAAACTACAATTTAAAATTTACCACGAAACCACATGGAACAAATCTATAAATGAACCAAACTGCCTTCTATCTAACCTTTTCGAGGGGTTTTAGTCAAAAGCATTGTCTTTCGCTCAGCTGGATGTTATTTTGCTTTTACACGAATCCCGATTAGACATTCAACTGTTTCTTTGGGTCCCACTCCACATCCGATTCCGAACTTAGCTAAAAGGCTAAACCAAAATTCGCGTTCACCATATATTAAAATTCCGCTAAATTTCGTCAACCTGTGATGAAAAGACAACAAAACTCCGCCTTCTTTGACGTTTCGAAATGCATTTACTAGTTGCTTCAGGGAATTTATCTTTTGGATGGATGAAGATAATGACGAATAAATTCTCTTTACAGTATGTCCAAAAGATTCGTTCGATCATACGCGCCTTCGTCTCGTTGAACTAGAGAAACTTGGCGTTAATTCAATAAGAACTTTGGCAACTTTTCTTGTGTTTGATTTCAACAAGTTTTCGAGTTTTCGTCTCAGATCGAACCGTTACACTTTGTAATGCACAACACTCGTATGTAGGTTCGGGCGTTTGTTCACTAGGTCACCGCCAGGCACTTGTTTAAATCAATTTCAAGGCAGCGCAAGCGAAGGATGTGTTGCCAAAACTCTCGCGCGAGAGCTCTTTCACTTTTCTGCTCCTTCAACGTCGTCTAATCCAAATTCATGCGAATCCTTCGCAACGTCTACGCTCGCCTCAAGTGGCAGCCAGCGAAAAACAGGGAGGATTCAACGTTGTTGTTTACCAACGAAGAAACCGAGTCCTAGATATTAATTCCTGTTCCCGTCTCAATTCCAATTGCTTGAGAGCCGTGTGCGGCAGTTTCACTTAATTCGCTGATTCTGTATTCCAAGTGGGGCGTGCAGAGAATCCTTGAATGGATTGTTGTCAAGTGTTTTGACTGGGGCTCACCTGAAAATTGTGGCCCGGAATAAGGCACTGGCGTTCAATTGATTGCCTGTGAATGGAGCGTCGAAGAACTGCGTTGAACTCTATTGATTTTTTTTTTATCTCGGCTGCTGCTACTGGCAGGACACTTTGCTTGCATCGATGTGTGGGAGACGGAATGGTGCCCGGGATGTAGTCCAGTAAAGTGTTTCCTGCTGGCGGATGTGATATGGATAGGGAGCTCGCCACGATTGTGCCCTTTCGCTCGCTCCTAGTTAAGTGCAGGATGTACGTATGATGAGGAGGAGTTGTGTGTGGTTTTCTTGTTTCCCTAGGTCGAACTATTTTCTGCAGTTGCCGTTGCGTCGCACTACTTTCGGGTCAACTAATCGAAAACGCTTTCAACTAATTAGAATTTTGGCCTTGCAAGACAGGAAGCTCCAAGTCGCGTTTCGGCGAGGAATTCCGCGAATCGTTCACTGCCAAAACAAACCAAACCAAATGGAAAACAAGAAACCGGTCGAAATGGTCGGGTGGATCGGAGTTGATGTTCAAGTCCTTTGGCCTTTCAATGGAACCACGGAAGCGCGGAATATGCGGATTGCGTGTAGTCACGTAGGTCAGATCACCTCTCTCGCAGTGAGGGTTCAAAACTGTCGACCGCCAGGGAAGAACTGAAATGTGGAAGACCGTAAAGCAGCGAGTAACTTCACCACCAGCCAAACTACCGTTGGGGCTGTGGGCGCGGGTGTTGGCTAGCTCCCACACTATATGCGTGCACTTCCGTTCGCGATGCGAACCTTCGAACTGTCCTATATGTGCGAATTGCGCGTTCGTTCAGTAAGTCGTATTCAGATTTTTGAATTTTCCGCTTACCTGTGGAAAACCCAAAATTAATTGGAATCGTCTTGGAAACACTTTCGCCAAGCAGCGGACCGGCCGATCTACCTCTAAGTATATCGCGAGCTGAACTCCCATGTGCGCAAGTCCGTCCTGTACCGTATCCTCAGCACAATTCATTGCATCAGCAAAGTGGTCAAAGTTTTGCAAATTCTGGATGGACATGCGCTAAACAAATTAAACACAGGTAAGAAATAAAACTGCCAATCAAATATCGGGCACAACTTCCCAAACGTGTGTTACCTGTTTAGTGCACTTGAAGAAAAATCTTTCCTATCACTCCTCCGTCCAATGGCAACTGCTGTCAAAAATATTCAATCGTCCCAGATCAATCTTAAATCGTACCAGTTCGATTGTAAATCATTCCAGTTCAATCTTAAATCGCTGCGTTCGTTTGTTTAGTTGATCTGGGACATTTTATGCCTGAATTTCCTTTAACCCTTAACTGCTCGATTACTACACTAGCTAGTTCGGAGAGGAATTTCAGTCGCAGGTCTTCCGCGAGCAGACTAAGTCCAAATACAAACAAGTTGGGTAGACAGACCTATGCTCTGTCAGAAGGGTTTTGTACTCAACTTACAAAATGCAGTAACCAGCAAGGAATAAAATCAAGAAACATGTCATGTTTGAGGATCATACTATTATTAGCAAAGTTGAAAGAATTTTGACTTCTGAGGTATTTGTTATAGTTATGCCCATAAATATCTCCCTTGATAATTTTTTCAGATTTTTTATATCACGGGTGTCCATTCGCGAGGGATTTCATGAAATTTTTTTTCAGGGGCGACTCTTCTGTGCTGTAATCATCGATTCATGGCCTGATTTTTCGAATCTTAGAATGGTTACAAAGCCCTTTTACTAGGAGCTCTCTCCTGCCTCTTCGACTTTTTTCAATTGTATTTACTCATCTTCATGATACCTATCATTCCTGAAATTTTCATGCAAATCCTAGCAAAGCTGTAGTGTCTATGTCGGTAAAAAGCGCATATGGCTCCATAGCCATATGTTTCCATAGTAATACAGGGCATATTGTTCCATAGTAATACAGGAAAATTCAAATCGCTATAACTTCGTTAAATACCATTCGATCTTTATGAAACTTTCAGAATTACTAACAAAGTTGAGTGAATTTTGACTTCTAATATATTTGTTGTTGTTGTAGTCATTAAGGCCTACATTCATGATTTTTTTCAGATTTTTCGTATGGAAGGTATCCAATCGCGAGGGGAGGGTACGCGAAAAGTTCGTACATTTCCCCTTCCTCTGCTCCCTCGGTACTCATAAGGCAATTTGAAGACTTGTTTTGAAAAGATCTCATTGAGACCTTTCCAATGACACCCTACTCGACTACCAATGGTGAAAATTTTTTTTTGAGGGGTCACCTCCCTATATGGGGAGACCCCTTAAACCCTTTTGAAAAATTTTTCCATCCTTGAACTTTCATGAAGTCACCACTTCTGACCGTTCCGCAAAGTTTCATGGCTGTAGCCTCTATAGTTTCGGAGCAAAAGTGCTGTGACATACAGACGGACGGACAGACGGACACAGGTTGTGATTGCAATAGGGTTTTGTATTTTAGTACAAAACCCGAAAAATCAGCCACCGATTCAAGTGCCCGATTTAAAACGCGTCAAACAACTTCCACCGTCTCGATTTTACTTCCGTTTCCTTTTTCTTTCGATTCGAAAAAGAGAACTTCACCAAACCGTTAATCAAAAACACGCGGTCCCGAATATTCACCGACGCGGGGCCCACAATAAACTACTCGAACTCAAGCCGTAACAATCTACTCTAACAAATAAAACCAAATTATGGCACCGCGTACCGACCGCAACAAGAAACCCACGATTCGTGGATTATCGAAGCCTTACCCTCTGGGCGGCATACTCACCTTCGCCATCGATTCCCTCTGAAAAAAACGGGTTTGCTGAAAAAGAAAGACTGGGTTAACATAGCAATTCATTTCGTTTATTTTGACCGTAATTCACAATGAAGCAAACCTCATGATTTTGTATTTAATATTTAAAATTAATTTATTACAATATCAATAAAATAAAATAATTATAATCATAATAATAATGATAAAATAACTATTATTGCAAATCAAATTAAAAGAGATATAAGACATAGGCATACATGATATTCCAGATGCAAATAGAAATTGAAAAAGAAAAACTGTATGGTAATAAGCCTAATAAAATAATTGAAATATATATATACATATATATATACATATATATTTTTTTTTTTAGGGTTTTGTACCTAAAATACAAAACCCTATTGCAATCACGACCTGTGTCCGTCTGTCCGTCCGTCCGTCCGTCCGTCCGTCCGTCTGTATGTCACAGCACTTTTTCTCCGAAACTATAGAGGCTACAGCCATGAAAAGGTCAGAAGTGGTGACCTCTTGAAAGTTCAAGGGTGGAAAAATTTTTCAAAGGGGTTTAAGGGGGGTTACCCCGTATAGGGAGGTGACCCCTCAAAAAAATATTTTCACCATTGGTAGTCGAGTAGGGTGTCATTGGAAAGGTCTCAATGAGATCTTTTCAAATACATGAAAAATGTGTTTCTAAAAAATCTGGAAAAATTATCAAGGGAGATATCTATGGGTATAAGTAAAACAAATACCTCACAAGTCACAATTCTTTTAACTTTGTTAATAATAGTATGATCCTCGAATTTCACATTTTCTCCAATAAAATCGTCTTTGACATGTTTCTTGATTTTATTCGTTGCTGGTTACTGCATTTTGTAAGTTGAGTACAAAACCCTTCTGACATGAGCATAGGTCTGTCTACCCAACTTGTTTTTTTTTAATTTGGTAAATATGTACTTTTTGGTACATTTTGTTTTTTCATTTCGAAACAAAAAAGTTTTTTTTCTTTTTGTTTTATTTAAAAAAAAATATTTTTATTACTTAATACTTTCTCTGCCACTTTCACGCGCTCTTTTTTCAATTTGACCAGCAAAGATTCTCAGGTTGTACTTCAATCATCACATGGGCCCTCATCTTCTCGTCGCGGTGCTATATCGAAAAATAGGCCCCCATCATCCAACACTCTAGTAACGGAAAATTCAAACTTCAACCAGCGTTGGTAGCGGAAATTCTGCCAGCACCGCAAATACTTCCATCTCTTGATGCCTTGGCCCCGCCCAAGCAAATATTTATATCTCGTCTGGCTTACAAGACATCAACGAATGACATCTGTGATTACGTCTCAACTAAATTTGGACCCTCGGTAAAGATCATCAGCTGCCAGAAACTGACAAAGGATAGCATTGAGGGAAGATTTATAGCTTCCTTTAAGCTGACTGTACCATTAAACTGCAGCATAGTTCTTCACCCAGAATACTGGAACTTCAATTAAACCCTTCGAGGCGACCAAAAGAAGAAACGTGTACTGATTTCTCTTCCGAGACTTTCACAACTGTTCACCCTAAACCTTTTTCAAATAGTAATTTATATTTTGATTTTCGAAACACTTCTCATAGCTGCAACCTTTGCTATCAAAATGTAAGGGGCATGCGAACCATGCTAGAAGCTATTAAATTGCCGCTTCCATCTCCGGCGATGATGTCATCTGTTTAACAGAAACCTGGCTGACTCCTGACATCGCCAGCAGTGAAATTTTTCCACTATATAATGTCTACCGCTCTGATAGAGATCATTTGATTTCAGGTAAATCTGACGGTAGTGGTGTACTTATCGCTATTCATAATGCTTTAGGTAGCAAACTCTGCTCTGACTTTTCCCCTTTACTTCCGGTAGAATGCATCACTGTCTTCATTAATATCTCTCAAGCTGTAAGTTCAGTATTGCTTTGCGTGTACATCCCTTGCAATGCTCCTTTCCGCGTTTACAATCGTTTTTTTTTTCTAAATTCTCTTCTTATTTCAGCAGCATCAACCCTCTATACACTATTTCTGTGGTGACTTGAACATGCCTTGCCTAAGTTGGGACACAAGGTCTTATACCCTCACATCCTTCAATGATCTCTCTATCCTGTTTTCTTCTTTTTTATCGCTTTCCTCCCAATCTTAATTAAATACGATCGCGAACGCAATCAATCAACTTCTCGATTTTATCCTTACTACCAATCCTATCTCTATCTCCTCGATCTCAGAATCCCTCTCCGAATATATAGAACCTAATCCCCATCATCCTCCGCTTAAGGTTCTTTTATCTTTTCTCGCACCTCGGTCCAAATGCACTCCTTTTCCCCAGGATTTAATTTCCGCAAAGTCAACTATGAGGCCATTCAACTTGAGCTGAATAATATTGACTGGAATTCATTGGTAAAGAAGCTAGATGTCAATACAGCGTTATTTACTTTCTACCAAAACCTCAGTAGCATAATTACAAATTATATACCTAACTGCCGTTCTCCTCGGACAAAGTGCCCCAACTGGTTTTCGGTTGAAGTCTCAGACGCTCTTTACTTGAAGGACCAGGCGCGCAATAAATTTCAGTATTCCAACTCTGACACTGACCTCGCCAACGACCAACTGCTTCGTAAAGAAGCCAAAAATGCGATCTTATTATTATATGATTGAAACATCACTGCAATCTAATAGTCCTAAGCCCTTCTGGACATACATCCAATCCCTGAAAACAAAATCCCATAACCCTTTTATCTTCTCATGGCGTAACATCTAAGCTTCTGATATGCAAGCCATCTGTGACCTTTTTACTCAATTTTTTTCCTCCATATTTAAGGATTTAAAACCCCACTATGTACTCATAGCTCCTTCTACTTCCCTTATTGTGCATTCTATCGTGACCTCTCCATCGGAAATTGAAAATTTACTGCTCACTTTTGACATTAATGGTGGTCCGGGTCCTGATAGAATCTGTTCGTAAAGTCATCATCTTCTTCATTATCCCACTACCAATTACTTTCTTTTCCTGCTTTCCCGGCGTCTGGAAGCATGCTAAAATCTTTCCGATCCGTAAATTTGAAGATCGTAGTGAAATCTCGAACTATCGTCAAATTTCTTTGCTTTCTTGTTTTGGCAAACTACTTGAGCGAATTGCGCATAACAAAATATACGATGCCATCAGTATCCTGTTTGCAAATGAACAACATGGCTTCATTAAAGGTCGTTGGACAATAATTAATTTGTTAGATCTTAAGTTGATGTCATATACACCGATTTTGCTAAAGTCTTTGACAGTGTTGATTATGGCATTCTGGCTATCAAACTCGGATCGTTCCGCGTTTCCGACTCAACCCTCTCTTGGATCTTATCCTTCTTCTCCCATCGCTCCTGCACCGTTTTATGGAATTATTTTTTTTTTTCATCAGCTTCATTTAGTCCGAAATCTGGTGTTCCTCAATGATCAATTTTAGGCCCTTTGCTATTCAACATTTTCATTAATGATCTTCCCCAATGCGTGTTCTCTAATTGTCTTCTTTACGCTGATGATTTAAAAATTTAGCGTTCTGTAACTCCAGCAAAGACCGCTCATATCTTCAAAATGATCTTGACAATCGTCAAAATTGGTGTCAATGTAATTTACTTCCTCTTAATATTTCAAAATGTTGTCATATGAGATTCACCAACAAAATTCATCCAGTATTATATGAATACTGGATTGATGGATCGCTGCTCGCACTTGTGGACAAATTCAAAGATTTGGGAGTAGTATTTGACCCAGGATTGAAATTTAACATCCATATTTCGTGCATAACCACTAGAGCTTCATGTGTCCCTGGTTTTATTTTACGATCCTCCAGCAAATCCTTTAAAATCTTAACCAGCGTCCATCTATTGGTACTCTTAGCCCGGTCAATCCTTGAGTATGCCTCCCAAGTATGGTCCTCTCACTAAACCAATCTATCGTATGCTGTTGATACTGTACAGCGTAAATTCACACGTTCTCTATTCTACAAATATAACCTCCCTTACAGCCCCTACGATGAGCGCTTACAAATCCTCAATATCCCATCACTCAAAAAAGGAGAGAATTGTTAGACCTGTGTTGCTTATTTAAAATAATATATCATGAGCCATTTTATTACTTTTCTTCGTGGCAATTTGTTTGTGCAAATTTCACTGCACTTTGCAAGCACTAAATCCATCCTGCACGGAACCAAAGTCTTTTCCTCATATTCAATCCATCGAGTCGCCCGCGGCCACCCAAATTCAGTGCATTTTCATAATTGGTTTTCTTCTTCACTCTGTTCCAAGCAGAAATTCGCACACACGGAATCACTCACTTGGACTCGACGGTTTCCACCACTGCCGCAAAGCCCCACAATTCTAAATTTCGTGCGATCTCCACAACTGCTGCGAATTCCGAGAGAGCTACTGAGGTTTCATTCGCAATGTGTAATGTGACGCCTACGCCCGGGAATCGAAGTGATTCCGATCCCGAACCCTGGCAACCGGCCAGATGGATATGTCCTCGAAGTGCCAGCGGACTTCATCTGTCGTGCGGATATCGTTGTGCAGAAAATATTTTTTTCTGTCCAAATATTTAGATCCGTGGATATAAATATTCGAAATATAGAATTAATCCCAAACCCCGGCACATTTCGAGACATAGCCATCTGGAAATGCCCCTCCACCGTGGCCATCGATAAAACTATGCCACTCCACACCCAGATGTTTTGTCCGAGGTGACAACCTGGGAGTTTGACAGCCATATGGCGTGCCATTCCACACACAGATGTTTTGTCCGAGGTGACAACCGGGATTTTTGACAGCCACATGGCGGCGAGGAAAAAGAGAAATTAACGTTTTGTGGTGATCGGTGGTTCGTGATCTTGACGATCGTTTGTGTGTAGGATTTGGTCGGAGCGAGGCGTACCCAAGGAAACAAAAGGGAACTCTGTCAAACTCAGCAAGAGGATCGGCGGGCTCCAATCATGAAAGAGGTTAGTTTAGTTAAGAAAACTTAGAAATTATTAGAATGTTTTGTCTAGGTGAGCGGAAAGGCATCAGAAGACCATCGCGAGCTATGAGAAGGAATCCTGAACGAAAATTGTTGCGTTCGTATGATAATGTAAACAATTTTCTTGAATGGTCTGATGTCTTTTTGAAAAGTAGAAAATCATTACAAATGGCGCCCAACGTGGGGCCAAAAACATCCTAAGGGGGAAAGAACTTCGCGTCTTCTGACGAGTTGGTCCTTTACGGAGGATGTAAGGTACTTTGGTACTCGAGTCCCACTAACAGGAGCAGTGGAGTTGTGTGATACACACTCGCAGTCGCTTCACGTGAGTTGTAGCTTCCGCTCTCCTTTGTTTGATTTTGCTTTCGCGACAGAATCCTTCCGATGTGTTGTCCTAGGCTAACCCCTGTAAGGACCTTCTATTTTCTTGATGGAACTGCCAGTCTGATGGGTTTACCTATCAGCATGGACTCTCAAGAAAATAGAAGGCTACCTTGCCTTTATGTCGCGGGAGGATTCTAACTATTTCTTATGCGTGTTAGACGAGTGGTATCGGTTCAACGTTCGGTGGCGTATGCTGGAGTTGCGAAGCCCGGAATGCTTCCACGCGTCGGGAATTTTGACCGCGTACAAAGTCGTTACGGTATCTCTACCACTTGTCTCGTCGAGTCACTTTAACGTAGTTTAGAGACGGTTTTTTTTGTAATGTATGTGGGTTATGGGGTAATTTTCGTAAATCGACCAAAAGCACCCTTTCTTCGGCAGATTACCACGCACTCTCTTTTCCCGTTGGAGGAGTCGACCACTGAAAAGGAAAGTATACTTTAAATACATTTTTTTTCCCACTTAATATATATAGCTCGCCACTTTCGGCCACGAAGTTATTTTTAGGCTTTTTCATATATATAGTAGGGTTAACCTTTTCTTCTTATTTTTTAGTATTAAAAAACTTACTTTTACCTCACACAAGACAGAACCAAAAAAATGGCAACGAAGCGGACTCCCGATAAGCGGTGGACCCGGTCCAAAACGGTCCAACCCGCGAACTGCGGGATCTGTTTCGAGGACGTAGTGGAGGGGGTACACAGCGTGCGGTTGGATTGTGGACATCTATTCCACCGTGCCTGTGTCCAACAGCTCCTCCTCACGTCCGAGCTGTGTCCATTATGTCGGCGACCCATCGAGCGGACCGCCCTAGACGTCCCCATCGGAACGCCCCTACCAACGCGTGGAGCAGTGGCGAAAGGAGCTCCAGAAGCCGAACCGTCACAACCACTCTTAGACCTGCAAGGAGCAGTAGGCGGTGAAGTTCCGGCTGCAAGTGTCGTGTCCGAGGTGACAACCATGCCTTCCGCCCACTCCATTGACACCCTCGTGGCGTTGATGAGGGATATGTCGGAGAGGATTGGCAACCTGGAGGGAAAGATCCAGAATCTCCCGTTGAGCCAACCACCCAGCCGCGTGAGAACTCCGCTTGGCTGGGAGCCAAATCCCAGTGTGGCGATGCCCCACTCCCGACAATCCGAGCAATGGGTCCCACCTCCAAGGAACTCGGGAATGGATCCCAGAGCTCCCGAATACAGACCGCGACACAGTACCGGACCTCCGTTGGTACCTCTAGCCCCCGAGGCAGTACAGTACAACAGGTCAACAGAGGATGTGATTCCCCCCGGGAACGCATTGACACTTTTTCGAGACCCGACGCCTCGTATCATGGAGAGTTGGCGCCTGAACTTTACAGGGTTCAACGATATGATATCGGCGGACCGGTTCCTTTTCCGGATTCAGGCGTTGGTATCCAGCACCCTGGGAGGGGATTCCTCGGCCTTCCTCCGGCATGCACATCTTTTGTTCAGCGGCGACGCTGCCGACTGGTACTGGAGCTTTAAAGAGTCAACGCCACGTCCCACTTGGCACTCTTTCAGTGCAGCCTTCCGCAATCGATTTGAGGATGGCTTCACTGAGAGAGAGCTAAGGGAGCAAATAAAGAAACGGAAACAAGGCGCTCACGAACCGTTCGACCAGTACTACACAAGTATAGTGAGATTGAGCACTCGCTTGCGAAATACCATGCCCGAGGACGAACTGGTAGAAATTATCAGAGAGAATATGCGCTGGGATCTCCAGAACAGCCTTCTGCATTTTCCCATCAACACCATACAGGGATTGCGCCTCCATGCCCGCAGACAAGAACACTTGGATGAGCGGCGTGGTACCTTCCGTCCACAACCTCGCATAACGGGACCAAATCCCCGAAATCATCACACCGCGGAGTTGATGGCAGCGGACCACCTGCTTGCTGATCCAGTACCAATACCGAGGAGCGGAGCACCACCGAAGCGTGAGGACCCAGCATTGATTGATCGACCCTCCCTTGAAGCAATTACAAGCCCGACGGTCTGTTGGAACTGCCGACAACCGGGACATCGGTTCTATGCATGTCCAGCGGAGCCGACGCTTTTCTGCTACCGCTGCGGGAAGGCCGACACATACGCACCTGACTGTGCAAATTGCAAAGGGCGAAAAAACTTGCCAGCGAGTGCCGCGACCACCCGTCGGCACTCCTAAACCCCGGACGAACCAATCCAGATCCCATCACTAGTTATGACCCAGCTCCCAACAGGACTCCAACTCTGCTGACTCGCACCGCTAAACACAGTTCTCCCGAAGTTCCACAACCGACGCCGTCCTTCGCCGAGGCCAACGCGCAAAGGAATGATATCGAGGCGAAAGTTCCTTGGCATGTAAAACCTTTTCATGTCAGGCTGCGGAATTACTTGGCTACTCGCCAGCGCATCTTCCATGAGGAGTTGGCCACAACTGTCCCACCGCGAAGCAAGCGAGCCACGCGTCGGATGCGGAGCTTCTGGAGAAAAGTCAGGCAGTCGAGGAAAGTGTTGAAGGACCTATACTTAGACGAATTATTGAGGGATGATGTTCGGCCATATGCGTCAGTACACCTCCTGCAAAAACGAGTATCAGGCTTAGTCGATACGGGAGCCAGTGTGAATTGCATATCTGCCGAGTTTGCAGGGGAGGTACTGGCAAAGCACGCGGACCAAATCCGTCATTTCACCTCCTGGTTAAGCACGGCGGACGGAACTCGTCACTCTGTAGTGGGAAAAATTATGACGGATGTCACCTTTAAAGGAGTAACTAAACCTATGGAATTTTTCATCATACCTCAGTTAACCCAGAATCTTTACCTAGGAGTGGATTTCGTTCGAAAATTTAACTTGGCCCCGGCACTATTTTCCGGTTCGACCCTGGAGTCCGTCACCACCGTTCCTGACCAATCTCAACCCACTAACTTATTACGACATACTCTGGATGTAAATCAGCAACTGCGTCTAGACTCGGCTATATCGGCTTTTCCATCGCATGAGAAGGAAGGTCTCGGACGGACTGCCCTGGTGTTCCACACGATAGACGTGGGGGATGCTAAACCCATAAAACAGAGACATTTCGCCATATCTCCGGCGAAGGAAAAATCGTTATATGCCGAAGTGGATCGAATGCTAGCATTAGGCGTAATCGAAGAATCACAGAGCGCGTGGGCTTCCCCAGTCACCTTAGTGGTCAAGCCGAACAAGGTCCGGTTATGCCTAGATGCCAGACGCTTGAACGCCGTCACAGTCAAGGACGCATATCCTCTACCGTTGATCGAAGGCATTTTGAGTCGGTTGCCTAAAGCCCATTTCATCACGAGCTTAGACCTCAAGGACGCCTTCTGGCAAATTCCTTTAGACCCCGGTTCAAAGGAGAAAACAGCCTTCACAGTCCCAGGCCGGCCCCTATATCAATTCGTGACCATGCCATTCGGATTGTGTAATGCCCCCCAAACAATGACGCGCCTTATGGATAAGGTAATACCACCTCACTTGCGGCACCAAGTTTTCGTTTACTTGGACGATCTGTTGCTTATAACCGAGACCTTTGACGAACACATCGACCTGCTTCAGGAGGTGGCTCTACACATCCGGAGGGCAAGATTAACCATCAACATAAGGAAGAGCCAGTTCGTAATGACGGAGGTGAAGTATTTAGGTCACATCATTGGGCATGGCCATATCAAGACCGATCCGGAAAAGACTCAAGCGATTGACGTTTTTCCACTACCCAAGACCACCAAACAGTTACACCGATTCTTAGGTTTATGCGGATGGTACCAGCGTTTTGTACGTGACTATGCCACCATAACCACTCCTTTGACCGACATGCTGCGTAAGGGACATAAATTCGTCTGGGAAGAGTCCAGCTTGCGAGCCTTTGAAGAGCTAAAGAAGAGTCTGACTACAGCCCCCGTACTGCACAGCCCGGACTTCGACAAACCGTTCTCAATCCATTGTGACGCGAGTCAACATGGGGTGGGAGCAGTCTTAGTCTAGGTTGCACTAGACGGCGAGGAGAGACCTATAGCCTTCATGTCTCACAAGCTGAACCCAGCCCAGCGAAATTACACGGTCTCCGAGCAGGAATGTCTAGCCGCGGTGTTGGCAGTGAAACGCTTCCGAGCCTATGTGGAGGGACACACTTTTGAAATCGTTACGGATCACGCTTCTCTGAAATGGCTAATGAGCCAGACTGACCTCAACGGCAGATTGGCCAGGTGGGCACTGAAATTACAGGCATTTGACTTCACAATCCGCCACCGAAAAGGAAGCCAGCATGTAGTCCCCGACACCCTATCCAGAATGTTCGCCCCTGAAGGAGCCGAGTTGGTCCAAGAGGACGACAGCCCCCAATTGATCGATTTGGACCATCCTGCCTTCAAGTCAGCCAGCTACACCCAACTGATTCACACTATCCAGAATCAACTGTCCCAGCTTCCTGAACTGCGGTTGACGGATGGATTTATTTACAAACGGATGGGACACGCATCCGGAGACCCCATACAAGAAGAAGAACAGTGGAAGTTGTGGGTGCCCGAAGAATTAACCACTGATCTTATCAGACGGGCTCATGACCACCCATCAAGTGCGCACGGCGGATACGGTCGTACACTTAGGCGGTTGAAAACCTGTTTCTTTTGGCCTAAGATGGCACAACAGATAAAAGCGTACGTAGCCTCCTGCGAGCTATGCAAGTGCACTAAAGCGCCCAACACCATTCTTCGGCCACCCATGGGTAAGGTTGAGGTCCCCGAACGCGTGTTCCAGCGCTTGTACATTGATCTTATCGGTCCTTACCCTCGATCTGCTTCTGGTCACACGGGAGCTGTCGTGGTCCTGGACCAGCTCTCTAAATTCCCTATCATAGAACCACTACGTAACATGCACACTGGACCTATAATCAGCTTTTTGGAGAACCGAGTCTTTCACATGTTTGGAGTTCCGGAGAAACTTGTCTCCGACAATGGGGTCCAGTTCACATCCAGCAAGTTCCGAGACCTAATGTCCAAATACGGCATCACCCACCAACGAACTGCCGTCTACTCACCACAAGCCAACGCATCCGAACGACTGAATCGTACGCTCATAGCGGCCATCCGCGCCTATGTCCACCCGAATCAGAAGGACTGGGATCGCAAATTGTCCGCCATCACTAGTGCGCTGCGCTCGTCGTACCACGCCACTACCGGCATTTCGCCGTATTTCGCAGTGTTCGGCCAGTACATGATCTGTCATGGGAGCGCTTACCGGCTATTGCGGCAGCTGAAATCGCTAGAGGACCCAATCTTGGTTCTAGAACCGCACGAAAAGCTCCAACTTCTGCGAGATCAACTGCGGGAGAAGATTGAAGACAGTAGACGGATGGGAGAGGAGCGGTACAACTTGCGATCTCATCCTTCTGGCTTTAAGGCCGGCGACGAAATATATCGTCGAAACTTCCGACAGAGCGATGCCACCCGACATTACAATGGCGCCCAACGTGGGGCCCGAAGGGGAAACAACACCACTCTCCTTCGAGTTCTCACATTTTTAATTTTGCTTGGCAGATGAACCGATTCAATTTTTATTGTCGCCCTCACCATTTGATATTAACGTAGCATACTTTGGAGGGTTCCATAAAGTAAAGATAGAGTCACCGATAAACTCTCTTTTGGTGTTGTTTGTCTTGTCTTCGGTATAATAAGGTCTATAGCATCTTCTGGAGTTCTTCGTTCGTGGTGGCTCAGTCGCCTGAACATGCCGATGATGTTATAGAGTAGTGCGTCCCTTAATGTTACCAAAAGAAAGGTTTGCACATTTTTATACAGGTTGAAGTCGGACAGTTCTAATTTTGAACAAACTGATGGTGCCAGGGGTTTTCAAATACATTGCTTGGAATTGCGTCAGTTTTTGCTGGGAGCTAATCTGATGACCGGCAGTGATAAAATCCGCATCATCAATTAGTCCTGACCGACACCCGATTTGTTTTTATGATTGGTTAGCGGTTTTTATTAGCATACTTTCGTAGAAGACCGGGACTTGTATTCAAGAAGAGGGGCCTAAAATTATAACAACCATCTCTCCACTGCGGAAACAATTGTTTCTTCACTAGTGTAGAGCGAAATCCTTCAGTCTCTCCATGCCTGGGTCGGCATCGAAAAGACTGCCCTGTAATAAACATAAGCAGTCGAGCAGCCCCGTGGTGATCAGGAGTGGCTGCTCCTGAAGAGAAAAGGTGGTCACCCCGTCGAAACTGCTTAGTTTGTTGTTTTACTAGTGTAAGGTTAACTGCATCCGTCAAGTTTCCATCCTTTAGGCAGAGATGAGTGGTTCACTTCAGCCACTTTAACATCTTTAGGTTTGACATTCCCCTTGTAATGCAACGACCTTCTTCTGTGAAAGTAACGGTTGCTTTTTGTGTAATGTTTGCGTTTGTCTCAAGCCTCCGTGTCCGCTAACTTTAACGAGGCAAAACAATATTGAATTTCTGTAGAGTAGATTAATTGACACCTAATAGAACTTTTCTAAAGACAATAAAAATTGATCGGTGCGTCTTGTAGAGTAGAGTACGCGTGATAAGTATTTTGTAGTGTAGCTTCGTGGCTCGACAAGAACCCGCCTCATATGATCCCGCAAACGCTAGTCGTCAAGCACGCGTACGCGGTCGTTAAGCGAAGCTAGTTAGCTGAGCTCGGTGTTGTTTTAGCTCGCTGACACTTGTGCCAGACCATCGGCACCCGTGTCCTACACGGACATTTCGAAATTCATTACAAATGAACATTCCCCAATCTAATTGATTCCCAAACACTATTGTAATAACGAATTTATCTTTGCCGCATTGAGGCAATGGTGAGCATTCACTGCACGTATTATCTTAACCTTTCATCATAACGCATACACTATCTTTTAAGAAGCGTCCGCACATCAAATGCAAACGTTCTTCCCACATGCAAAGATGTTCGCCTCAACGGGGTTCACGCCAACCGCATTTTCCCTGCACAAAATTTGGAAAACTTCACTTCTTAGACTCTATTTAGCACCAAACTAAGAGTCAAAATATTTCTTCAACTATTCTCATTAAATATCCACAAAGATTTTCATTGCTCAGATAATCACCAAAGTAAGCCAGTAGCAGTGCGCAATGTCCGAAATATAACTCCGCTGACGGTTTTAACACGACTCCCTCGATGTGACCGCTGTGGCGATCACAAGCAGACCCCCTCATTCGCCTAAGTGGAACTGCTCGCTTGTTGTCTTCAGCCGCCGTACTGTACATGCCGCAACGGTAGTTGTTATAAAAGTGTTGCCGTGTCTTAATTTTATTTGCAGATTTGAATTATTAAAGTAATATAAGATAATATAATAATACAGAAAAATTTAAATAATTATAAAATATCATAAACAATGTAAATGTAAAGAAAAATTGAAATTTAATAGATAAAAAAAATATATAATATTAAATTTATATTTATAGTAAAAAAATAATTTTTTTTTCTTTATGAATATTATAATCCATGAAACTATAAATTTGAATAGTTAAATTTTCAAATCTGTAC
This sequence comes from Odontomyia ornata, assembly GCA_963969285.1. Classification (NCBI taxonomy): domain Eukaryota; kingdom Metazoa; phylum Arthropoda; class Insecta; order Diptera; family Stratiomyidae; genus Odontomyia; species Odontomyia ornata. The sequence goes on along the minus strand of OZ017738.1, from coordinate 37,462,527 downwards.
TTAAAATTTGGATCAGTGTTATGCCGGTTTTCGAGCAGTTTGCTTAGGCGACTGCTCGATTACTACAATCTCCGGTGAGAATATTCTCAACCAATAAACGCCGATAAAAATGTTTCAGGCTTTTTATTATGCCCCGATCCATATGCTGAATAACTGATGTCATATAAGCGGGGAAAAATATAACTTTCACATTGTCCATAAGCGTAGGGCGTTGTGAGCAGTGCAATTGTCAATAAAGAGTAAGATCTTCCGTTTTTCTTTTCCGAATTTTTCATTGATTTTCAGATGCCACTTCTCAAAAAGAGCACTTGTCATCCAAGCTCCTGCACTAGATTCATACCCTACTGTTTTTGGCTTTACATTTTTGAAACAACAGGGACGAGCAGATTTTCCTATCATTAACAAAGGCAGTTTTTCAGAGCCATCCGTGTTTGCTCCGACAAAAAGCGTTACTCTTTCTTTGTTGAGTTTCCCTGCATCACATTTCTCGTCTTTAAAAGCAAACGTTTTATCAGGGGTGCACTTGAAAAGTAGACCCGTCTCATCAACATTCGAAATGTTTTTGGGCTCCTTGTCCTGGATCACCTCTTCTAATTCTTTCTTCCATTGTTCTGCTTTATGCTGATCGACACCACCACTTTCACCACAAATCGAATTAAAAGAAATTTTATTTCCCTCCATCGAGCCATCCTGTTCTTGCTTTAAATTGGTTTCCCCCACCATTCCTGTGGCAAATTGTTGAGCTTTACCTCTTACAAGAGTGTCACTCAGTGGAATTTTTTATCACATGCTTGCTTAAACCACGTTAAAACACAGTTGTCTACATCGGGATTAGCTGGTGCTCCACACCTTTTTCGGTCATTCTCGTTCTCAAATTCACTGCTTAAAATCTTGTCTTTGTTTTTTAAAGTTTTGTACTAAAATACAAAACCCTATTGCAATCACGACCTGTGTCCGTCTGTCCGTCCGTCCGTCTGTATGTCACAGCACTTTTTCTCCGAAACTATAGAAACTACAGTCATGAAACTTTGTGGACAGGTCAGAAGTGGTGACTTCTTGAAAGTTCAACCGTGGAAAATTTTTTCAAAGGGGCTTAAGGGAGGTGACCCCTCACAAAAAAATTTTCACCATTGGTAGTCGAGTAGGGTGTCATTGGAAAAGTCTTAATGAGATCTTTTCAAAACAAGTCTTAAAATTGTCTCATCTGTACCGAGGGGGGCAGGGAAAGAGGAAACGTAAGAACTTGTCGCGAAACCCCCCCCCCCCCCCCCCCCTCCCCTCGCGATTGGACACCTTCCATCCGAAAAATCTGAAAAAAATCATGAATTTAGGCCTTTACGATTCCAACAACAACAAATACGTGTGAAGTCGAAATTCAGTCAATTTTGTTAGTAATAGTATGATTTATCGATTTTACGTTTTCTTGAATAAAATCTTAACGGTATCCTTAAATTCAACAAAATTTAACATACAGGTGACTATACATAAAATTGACCTTTTCTGAAATTTTCATAAAGATCGAATTGTATTTAACGAAGTTATGGAGATTTGAATTTTCTGTATTACTATGGAACAATATGCGCTGCATTACTATGGAAACATATGGCTCTGGAACAATATACGCTTTTTACCGACTTAGACACAACAGTTTTGCTAGGATTTGCATGAGAATTTCAGGAATAATAGGTATCATGAATATCTTTGAGAATCGGTTCAGCTAGTGGTATCAGTAATCGTAAAACAAAATAGTGGCTGTTTTAAATGCGAAGATTGAATAGTTTTGAGTTATTTTTCCCCAACTTCAACGTTTAAGGTGCATGCTTTGAACACTTGATTCAATTTAATGAATGACTGAAGATGAGTACCGACAATTAATACTCATATGTGAAACAAGTCGAAGAGGCAGGAGAGAGCTCCTAGCAAAAGGGCTTTGTAACCATTCTAGGATTCGAAAAAATTGGCCATGAATCGATGATTACAGTACAAGGGATTGGCCCCTGAAAAAAATTTCATCAAACGTAGCCGATATGAGTATCAAATGAACGTTCTTTATGGGAGCATTTCAAAACAGTTCTTAAACTGACAGTTTTTGCTTCAATGGGGCACAGTGAGGGAAATACATGAAAAATGTGTTTCCTCTCTCGCGAATAGACACCTGTAATCTAAAAAATCTGAAAAAATTATCAAGGGAGATATTTATGGGTGTGACAATAACAAATACCTCAGAAGTCAAAATTCGTTCAACTTTGTTAATAATAGTATGATCCTCGAATTTCACAGTTTCTCCAATAAAATCGTCTTTGACATGTTTCTTCACTTTATTCGTTGCTGGTTACTGCATTTTGTAAGTTGAGTACAAAACCGTTCTGACATGAGCGTAGGTCTGTCTACCCAGCAACAAGTCGAAAATGTGTTAGAGGAGACTCCGAAGTCCCGAGCGTCTTCTATTTCTTCTTCATTCCTTTTCCCACTTCGCCACAATCGCGGCTACCTTTTCAGTTGATGTTAGTGAATTGTAAGCCCTCGAGTTTGACGGTGACATCTTGGTTCAAGGCTCGTTCAACAAAAACAGCAAATTTGATAAAAATTAAGTCTTACAATAAACGAGAACACCACGCGCGCAACAAAAACCAACCAATAATGAAAAATTCAGTCCCAAGCAGACTGAAACACTACACGCACTATAGATAATTTGTCTGTTTGTAGGCGTTGGGAGTGACTGCTCGGGTGATCGGAAGGGAAGGCAGTGAAGACACTGAATATGCACAAAAGTGACTTCGTAAAGAAGGGAGGCTTTGACTTGACTATAACGACACGATTGTCTCCCACGTCAATGTAAAATAAGCCCATACAGCTCTTGGGGAATCCCCGAAGATAGGAAAGAGTAAGGCTATCTTCGAGGACTCTCAGAGTTTATAACTGGTTCATAGACACTTTTGGCGAGCAAAATGTTCGACCTATCTAAAATAAAACCGGGTTAGCCACGATTTTTTAATATGAAATGCTAGGTACTAGTAAAAAATTTCGAATAAGTGACGATTTCGAGTTATAGAATTTCGAATTAGCCAAGTTCCACTGTATGTATAAATATTTTTGGTAAATTTTCCTATTTTAATTCGAAACGAAAATGTTTTTTTGTTTTCTCTTTAAAAAAAAATATTTTTATTACTTAATCCTATCTTTCGATTCGACTATAGCAAAAGTAAAACAAAAGACGAACTCTTCATATTTAAGTATTAAAAACTAAAATGGTATTCCTTTGAGAAGAAACTACTACGCGACGCGTATGCAATCTGTAACAAAATATATGTGGTGGTGTTAGAACGAAACCAAGAGAACGCCACCGCCAAATGCATGTCCGCGTGTGTACTCATATGCGAGTTTAGGTGAGTTTAGGTAGGCAAGTGATTTAATTTACAAGATGTTAAATGAAGTTAACGTTTCTACTGTTGCGTGGCTATAGAAATAAAATCGGTTCTGAACGTATATTTGTGTAAACTCTGAATGTAGTTAAAAGTTTCAGGAAAAGTACGTCCGACTCTTCATGTTAAGCTGCAAATGTCTTTTTAGAAAGTTAGCTCACGACGAAAACTTGGAAGCAACCCCTTTTGCCTATACAGCTAAATTCATGTAAAGTACTATGTGACTACACCAGGATTATTTAAGAACTTACTTCCATACAACTTCGCACTGAATTCTTCATTTTAAATTTCCATGTGTCACTGACAGTGTTGAATCCGGAATGGCTGTCGTTTACGAAAATATAAATCAGTCACCGACGAGCCCTTTCTTTTGCCCTTAAGAACCACTCACAGTTGTACGAAACGAAAATCGGAAATAGATTTCACCGTTGTGTTGTCGATGAGGAGTTTTTGACTTGTTCGTTCATATTTCTTTGAACAAATTACAGCAGATTCCTTCTTATCCGGATCCAGCGATTCTAATTCTTTGCAATGGGTTGTATTTCCGCTGAAATGGTTTAGTTGTTAACACATGTCGTAACAAGGGGGTTGAATGATATTTAATTCCCAAGTCAGAAACTTAATGGCATTCTGTTAAATCCAAATGTTTCACCTTTGGGAAGTAGTGAGCTATCCGCATTAGGACATAGTCGGTCACGCTAGGGGTATTAGCGAGAGAAAGAACCCCGGGTTTGTCGGACATCCGGAAGAAAATTATCAGACATCTTTCGCCTATTGCGTAACAGTGGGATATATCCAACTCCACCAAGTTACTTTGATGCAGGGTCAACGCGTCCACTGCTCCCGACGTTAATCATTCACACTTCGACAGTTTCAGGGCCCGTAGAAAGTTACACTCAATTATCACATGTTGCAGCCCGACGGAGGACATCGGCATACACTCACTAAAATTTATAACTTTCACTTCTTGTTCTTATTCAACTCTGAAATAGGCAGGTCGTCATTCAGCCACAGGCATTTTGCTAAATTTATTTCATCCAACCTCTGATAATGTTCACTGAGCACTTGAAAGGCTGATGCGATATTGGGTGAATTAAAGCCAGATAAATTGATTTTCTTGCGATACACGAAACTTCTCCCCACAAATATTTTACACAATCTGGAGCAGCAACGGAAATTGAACAAGTCCTTAAGTGAAATGTATTACATGTGTGCTTCGCGCTTGAACAAACCCAGCCTCGAAATTCCTACTTCACTTTTCGGCCGACGTCAAGTGGCAGTTCAGTCGAAGAGATCTGTGATTCAACCCTTTTCCAGCTGATCGCGAAACGTACTCAACACGGGAGTACCTTTCACTAATTTTGTAGGTACAGATAAGAAAACCGTGAACTGAAATCTGTCATCAGCTCCCGGTCTATAAGTTGCTTGTTACTAATCTTGATTAAGGTTCCTTTTAGCGATTTTCATTTAATTTGGCTCTTACGGATCACTCTATGCTTAAGATATGTGTTTTTCACATAAATGTCTGGTCGCTTTCTTACATTTAACATATTTAAAAAATACAAGCTGATGTCTGGGCACCACTTCAAAGTTGTTAGTTGATTCGATTTTCGCAAAAAAAAGTTTCGTTCAAATATAAAGAATATTCTTACCTGCACTCTCAATTTAGTATATAACTCGACATTCTAGGTTAAGTAAGCCAATTTCTATCGATTGCCATCGCAAATCGACTATAAAATATAAAATCAAGCACGTAAAGTTAAAAAGAGTGCTATTTCTTTATATTTAAGCGTAAGAATTTTGTGCTAGTGCAATTGCAATTGCAAACACAACATTTAGTGTTCTTTTTGTCAATTAAATCATATCAGTGATTCCAATAGTGGTCTCCTTAACCTTGTTCTACGAGTATCAAATGTTCCAGTTAGCTGCTTATCTGTTCCTCAAGCCTTACATCCGCATGTTTCTCCTGATCGACATCATCGGGTGCTCTTCTATCTTGGATGTCATCTATCTTGCCGTCCTTCTCGAGTAAGCCTCTCTGGTACTACTTCTAGTCCTTTTTATCCTTCTTCGGGTGCTTCACAAGGTTCAATTCTAGGACTACTTCTCTATCTATTATTCATAAATGATCTCACCTGTATAATTGATTCCCCTTGCCTCTTATATGCTGATGACTTAAAAGTATTTCCAGTAGTTGACTCCCATCTAGACTGTCAGCTCCTCCAAACTGATCTACTACTCTTACTAATTATCATAAAATGATATGTCGGGGAAAATTGATTTCTCCTGATGATCTTAAGCCTTCTCGAAATTTTGACCAGGTGTGGTAGTACTGCATCCTAGTCGACTTTAAGCTCCCAAAGATGCTGGAGATACAGTTTGGTCCTAAAATACCCAATGGTTCAAATATGTAGGCTATGCCAGATGAAGCCGTTCTCTTGGTAATTCTTGTGTGGGGGGGACTCAGCGTTATTTTTACCGCAAAGGAGTCATTTGTTGTCTGCCAGAATATTATTATTTTTATACTTTCCCTCGAATGATGTGCGAAATTTAATTTAATCGCTTGCTGGGATGAGTTCATCTTTCTTAGCAATTGTGGATGGTTTGCACACCATTTGTGGAGCTTGAATCCGGCATTTTTCAAGGCTGCTGTCAACTCTGCTTCCTATTGCATTAGAACCGTCAAGCTATGTAAGCCTGATATAACGTAATCAATGTAAAAATCATGTTTTAGAGTTTGCAATGCCAGTGGACATTGACAGGCCACTTCATTAGCCAGTTTATGAAGGCTCTTTGAGGAACAAGATAAAACCGGAGTGGACATCCATGTGTACACGTTGTCGCAACTACCCCTGCGACCGCCTGCGTAACTACGTGTCTTTTTGCACCTACCCCTGCGACCGTGATTCAAAAGCTAGTTAAGGGGAACCCAATGGGTTGTCACAAGAAAGTAAACAAACGCTTATGCACTCGTAAATATGGTTTTATTGCAAATAACACTTCACAGAACAAGAAAATAGCATTGAATACAAATAAAGCATTATGGCCACTTAGGATAGAAAACACTGTCGTATCGATAACCCATCGTTTTCTAGCAATAACGCACATTACACTTTTAATTGAGTTCCTCGCTCCGATTTACAATGTCACTCCGTAAAATGTTGTTATCCCTAAACCAGGTGTAATATTACTTTCACTACAGTCAATATGTACCTCCGCGCCAGGTAAATTTCGCGTCCATGTTTAGTCGTCAAATTGACAATCTGGCTCTCGAGAGGAGAAATTGTGGAAATTATTGGAAATTAAATGACAATCATGCTCAGAAGGTGGTCGTATCATTTTCTATGGAGCTTATATGAGCATAGCCTCTCCATTTGTTTCGTTCCTCAAAGTGAAGGCTTCTTTTGGCAAGATAGGAGGATACAAGTGTGATGCCATAAGTCACAGTTCTCAGTTTGTAGTACTTGAGTTATAAACTTTCATTATTTCGTCACCAAATCAGTTGGTATTTCCAATCTTACTCATCAACCTGAACCAAAAATATGCAAAAATATGATGCCTTAGCTGAGGTGACGAGTTAGCAGACGTAATATGGTGCGACAACTGCATGAACGATTTGGGAGACTTGATGATGATTGTAAATAGATTTCGTATTTAGAAAAAGGATATTTATGAAAAAATAGAAAATGCTCTGATTACAACAAAATTTTTATTTGACAAATATTGATTGATTTAAAGGTTGATAATCATTAATTGGAAAATGCAGTGAATTTAAGGTTTTAAACAATGATATTATTTTTAACTGACTTCCAAAGGAAAGAAGGTTATCAATTCATCACGTATATTTTTTTTGTTGCATTTTTTTTATGTATGTTCACGCATGACTTTTAAACGGAGATAGATAGAAGAGTCCTGTTTTTGGCAAATAATACGTCTTTCTTCCTGTGAGGTCCAATTTGAAGGATAAGAAATTTAAGTAACGGTAAAGGGCTTTCACCATTACAACTAAAAAATTTCGAACTTTCATCCCGATTTTCAGCATAACTGATCGACGCGTGTACGGATTTTGATTGTAGAGGTCTTAAATGAAGGACCATATATTGATCTAAAATGTTTCGGTTCAGAATTGTAATCTTTTCAAGGACTCTATAGATATTGAGAATTCAATATAATATATTGATGTCGAGAAATTGAATTTAAATATTTCGTACAAAAAGTGCCAATTAGTTGGTACGCTTCAAGGATTTGGTAGAGATACCGAACCCTTTGGTGACGGATGAGAAAAATGATCGGTATCCTTAATTTTCTCCATAAACGGTACATTTTAGTCAATCATTTCTACCAGAAATAACCAATAAATTAATGTGTATGTGTGTGTGTAAGAGAAAGAGTATACATAGGACACAATGAAATTCGTGCCTGGAGGTTTTTTGCTTCGATTTTCGCCAAATTTTTAAGAAATATTTCGACTAGTTTGGTCAATCATTCAAATTTGGTTAAGCAAAAACAATATAGATAATGTTTTAGATGATAACACGTGATTTCTGCTCTGACCAAAGTATAGCTTCGATTTGCACCAAAATAGGTACAAAGATTTATTCAAGTTTGTGTTAAAGCTCACAATAAAAAAACAAGTTGGGTAGACAGACCTATGCTCATGTCAGAAGGGTTTTGTACTCAACTTACAAAATGCCGTAACCAGCAACGAATAAAATTAAGAAACACGTCATGTTCGAGGATCATACTATTATTAACTAAGTTGGAAGAATTTTTTAATTCTGAGGTATTTGTTAAAATTATACCCATAAATATCTCGCTTGGTAATTTTTTCAGATTTATTTAGATCACGGGTGTCCATTCGCGAGGGAGAAAACACATTTTTCATGTATTTCCCCCCCTCTGTGCCCCACTGAAGCAAAAACTGTCAGTTTAAGAACTGTTTTGAAAAGCTCTCATAGAGAACTTTCATTTGATACTCATATCGGCTACGTTTCATGAAATTTTTTTTCAGGGGCCACTCCTCTGTACTGTAAGCATTGATTCATGTCCTATTTTTTCGAATCCTAGAATAGCTACAAAACCCTTTTGCTAGGAGCTCTCTCCTGCCTCTTTGACTTGTTTCAATTGTATGTAGTCATCCTCATGATATCTATCATTCCTGAAACTTTCATGCAAATCCTAGCAAAGCTGTAGTGTCTAAGTCGGTAAAAGCGCATATGGCTCCATAGCCATATGTTTCCATAGTAATACAGGGCATATTGTTCCATAGTGATACAGGAAAATTCAAATCGCTATAACTTCGTTAAATACAGATCGATCTTTATGAAATTTTCAGGAAAGATCAATCTTATAAATAGTCATCTGTTTGCTAAATTTTATTGAATTTAAGGGTACCATTTAGATTTTATTCAAGAAAACATTAAATCGATAAATCATACTATTACTAACAAAGTTGAGTGAATTTCGACTTCTCACGTATTTGTTGTTGTTGTACTCATTAAGGCCTACATCCATGATTTTTTTCAGGTTTTTCGGATGGAAGGTGTCCAATCGCGAGGGGGGGGTACGCGAAAAGTTCGTACATTTCCCCTTCCCCTGCCCCCCTCGGTACTCATAAGGCAATTTTAAGACCTGTTTTCAAAAGATCTCATTGAGACCTTTCCAATGACACGCTACTCGACTACCATTGGTGAAAAATTTTTTTTGAGGGGTCAACTCCCTATATGAGGAGACCCCCCTTAAACCCCTTCGAAAAATTTTTTCACCCTCGAACTTTCAAGAGGTCACCACTTCTGACCTTTCCACAAAGTTTCATGGCTGTAGCCTCTATAGTTTCGGAGAAAAAGTGCTGTGACATACAGACGGACGGACGGACGGACAGACGGACAGACGGACACAGGTCGTGATTGCAATAGGGTTTTGTATTTTAGTACAAAACCCTAACAAAATGGAGGTCGCTCAAATGTCGAAAAATGTTGAATGATAAAAAAGCACTTCAGGGTCAGGTCAGAATATCAAAATGGCGGCTAGGCAAGGTTCGAAATTCGAAAATTTCTCAAAGCTACAATTCATATCGGATTTTTATGAAACCTAAAATCAAGGTAGACGTTGATGAGATCATGTATTAAATGTATCAGGTTAAATTCGATTCCTATGAACGCTGTAGATTTTAGCCGTAGTGGTTTTTGCATTGCAGTAAAAAATTGCATTTTAATATACATGGTACAATGTATTCAAGAAACTGAGTTTTGAAAGGTGAAAAAATTTGGCAGTAAAAAGGGTGAAATAAAAAAACTTTCAGAAAAATTAGAAAACCGATTTCGAAATGCCTTAAAAGATGAAATAAATTTTATGGAAGCGGTGCCAAATCAATTTCCCCATTTCAACATAAATACTTCCAACATCTGCACCATCATAAAAGAATCGGAGAAAAAATGATATTGCACCGGTTCCATAAAATTTATTTCATCCTTTTTAGGACATTTCGAAGTCGGTTTTCTTTTTTTCTAATTGATAATGAGGAGGTAAAAGACTCAATTCTATTGCAATCCAGTGAACAACAGAAAGAATCTGACTCAAATGAAGTATAATCTTAAAGCAGTTTTCAATACGAAATTGTGATGAGGAACTGATCAGATGACTATATCAAAAGGTCCGGGACCATACTGCAATCAGGCCCTGATCAGACGGCTTCATCAACGTGCATCATGCTAATGTACTCAAATCAGGAACTGGTCAGATGATTGGCTTTAAGGATACGGTACTGCAATGAAATCAGCGCCCGATAGGACATTTGCGTCAAAGAATATGGTACGGAACTAAAATCAAGAACTGATCCAATGGCTTTTTCAAAGTATATCTGATCCGGGCCTTATCATAACTCGGAATATTTAATTCAATTTCTAGTTGGGTATGTGTATGGGTCAATCCGATTATTATTTTAAATAATACTTAGTTCCTCCGAATCCCAATCATTGATGCCCTTTTCACTTTTAACATGCATTCAAAAACGATGCTGTTCAAAAATCAACCATTCGAAATCCGTACAATCAACTTTAATTAAAAATCCAATTTAAATTACACCTGTAAATCAAACTTTACACGACCTTGACTTCTGTGACCTTCTTTCTTTCCTTTTCTACATTGAACCTCCGAATACCATGTAAATCTGAAATCAAATCTTTTCGATAATTTATTTTTATCATAACAAATCATACATAAAATCAAATCGTAGCAGATTGAACACGAAATCAAACTCTTCAAGATACAAAAGCGCAAAGATGACCTGATCAGGCCAGAGCTAAAGTACCAGTCAACATGGTCAAGTTAGCGGAGGAGCTCCATAAAAAGTTTCGATCCCCGTCCTGCCGCGCCAACTGACCAGGTCCCAACAATAAATTCAAATTAATCTGAATCTGAATCATTTCAAGTGAAATGATTTGAGCTGATAAGTAAATTGCTTGTACGTAAATCAATCAGAAACGTGTTTCATTTCTTAAACTATTTTTTTTTCTTCGCGAGATCTTTTAGGATGTCTTTGTTGGACGCGTCGTTGGTAGAAGAAGTTCGACGTTGGTAGGCTGTTTACTGGGTTCGACAAGGTCTGATTTGTCTGAAAATTCAATCATATGTACTTTTGATAAAGTATGGATGTAGGATATGAAGTGTCTGTCTGCGTATGAAAATTAGCGTCCGAGTATCTGCAGGATTTATGGTTACTATAAGTCGCATCGTGATTCAAGTGGCCTTCACCTTTACACATAAAACTTCACTTATCATTGCGTCTGGTCAGTGAAGGTTTGACCGTGCGCAAATGAAATTGGTTTATTGTGACTCTTATGGCTATTTAGATCAGAAGCATCTTTCAGAAAGACTGCATTTTTTGAAGCAATTAAAGTATGTGTTTATTTTTTGTTTTTTGGTAACACGTTTGCTTAAAAATTCAAAAATACAATATTAGCTAAGGAAGACTTACTGCAATATGTAGAGGCAAGACTTATTGGAATATAATGAGAAAAGTTTGAAATTTGTTTTCAGGAAAGAAGCTTTTGAATGGGTATCAATTCCAAAAAAAATACTAAGCTTACAATCTATTCACAAAATATTGCTACCTTTTCGTTCCATTCAGTAACAAAAAGATTGCTGGAAAAGATACACATTCATGTACATTTTAAATCTTTTGATAAAAGTCATAAGCATTGAAACAAAATGCCAACAAATCTTCTTAAAAGCTGTTTTCCTGCTTCTCCTCCGCTAAGATACGATCAAATTATTTCAACCATTTTCTCAATCGTGGACACGTAAAAGATATTCTTGTAAAAGAATCTTCTTCGACAAAAACATTATCTTAACTTGAACGAAGACGATTCAAACCGTTTGTTGTCATTCCACCGTTCAAAACGACAATAAACTCCTCTTCCTCGCTGGTTTGTTGAATAGTTTGTGCGGTTATTGCCAAAAATGGAATTTCCCAGTAACCATATCGGTAGGACAAGAACAGCTACAACAACAGCAGCCACCCTAGTACTAGCCAAGATCACTATGACGATCAATCGTAATAGATTGCCAACAGAAAGAGATGTATCTTTTATGTACAATCGTCGAATCAACTTGATTGAAAAGTGATCTCCTTCCTGGGATGTGCATTTATTGATGTAACTATTTTGCTACTTTGGGATGCTGCAGCGGTAGCTGGTGCTTGCCCCCTATACGAGTACCAATGATCTTAACTGAAAATGGATAAAAGTTATACAATGTTGTGTCAGTCAGGCGATTTAATAGTGTACAGCGATCGTCATGTTTAATGTTTCATTCGCGTAGCTTTGGACCTTGTACCAGTATGCATGCTGCAGCATCCAGCAATGTTACAGCATAACAGCAACAGAACAAGCAGCAAAAATAGTTATAAAAGATACTTGAGCAAGTAGCTGGGCAGGAAAAAACCAACGACGAACGATTGACAGGAGTGCATCAACCTCGTAGTAGGTGGCTTTAATGTGTACCCAACATACTCACGTATGATGGCCAGGATAGGGTTAGAGTTCGATGAACCTTTTCCTTATCTGATGTGCACGTTACGAAGATAAAGTAGCCATGGAATGGGTTTTTATTAATTAAAATAATTGGGTTAAGCACGAAAGCATCCAAGATACAAATAGCATTCAGTCGCGCGATACCAATGATATGCAAATCGCTTGTGACGGTTGAATACGAGTAAAAAATTTCCAAGAGTTAATTTGCAAGTCAATAAAACTAATTTATGAATTTTGTTTTCCATTCATATGAATCGGAAGTTGTACGGCATTTTTCTGAGATGAATATGAATGGCGTAATTTTTTTGTGGCACACGATTTGTGGTTATGTATTTTATCTTTTGGTGGTTTGAAAACGCTACTATGGCGCCTCCGAGACGGCATATAAAATTTTTTTATTGGCTTTTTAACGATTACGTATGAAGTTTAAAAATGAATTTTATCAAAAGCATCATTTTACCAATGACTATGCTTTCTTGAATCGCAATTGTGTTCCTAGTATTTATGTGCGAAAATGTAGAGCAGATTGGGAAAATATTTCATCTGGTTGGCGATTATATATACTGACTTAATTTATGTCCTATGGCCAAAAAATTAAATAGAGCATTTTTTTTTTTGTAAAATAAATAAAAAAAGCTTTCATAGTAGTCCAGTCAATGAGGGCAAAAATAAAGTATTACCTCCGATGCTTATTCCTAAAGCATCGATTTTGATGAAATTTTTGGAATAAGCTCAACTTACCTCCCATTTCAGAGTGTACCCTATGCCGATACATGCTTATCGTTTTTTAGAGGTGGGAATTACCCCTTATTGCAAAAATTGAATAAAACTTGTTATAACGTAAATCAAAGTACTTTTTAGGCTTTAATAACGTTTGGTTAAGTTAAATAAAAGCCTTCATATGAATAATTTAACGCTTATAAATCACGCCCTTTTACAATAAAAAGTGTTAAAAAACGTAACTTATTAATATTTTTCAATCAATTTAATATATAATTTGAACTAAGTTTGTGCCTGTATTTTGGGTCTACATTATTATTTTTTTCTTCAATTTTTCAACCCTTAAAAGCATCCCCTATCTATATAAAATAAAAAAAGAAATGCATTTAAACATGTCATTTATTTATCACTTTATTTATGTGAATGGAATTCATGTCTTTTGCCATTTACAATAAAAATATTTTTTTTAATGTCTCACCCCTTGAAACTACGTATATAAACACACCCATATATATATATATATATATATATATATATATATATATATATATATATATATATATATCTTCTTCTTAGCACTACAGCCTCCAACTGTCTCGGTCCGTTGACCGCGTCTTCCAATTCCGAAATCCGAGCAGCGATGAAGTGTCTTCGTCGACCGAGTCAGACCAGCGTTTCCTCGGTTTCCCACTGGCCGCCGGCCTTCAGTTCTCCCAACGAATACCTTCTTACGTATCCGTTGTTCGTCCATACGATTCATGTGTCCAGCCCATTGCAGCTTCCGCAGTCTTACAATCCTTGAGACCTCCGGTTCGTCAAAAATTTCATACAACACATGGTTGTATCGAATTCGCCATTGGTCCCCGTCAAGCTTCGCTCCGATTATTCGCCTCAGGACCCATCGCTCAAAGGCGTTCAATATATTTGCGGACGCTTGGGTTAGGATCCATGTTTCACACCCATAGCATAACACAGGCCTTATCACAAATTTGTATACTTGCAGCTTTATTTTCCTGTGTATGCAGCTGGTCTTCAAGATCATCAATACTGAATAGAATATTTTATTTGCGAGTTGTATTCTTCGGCGTATTTCGTCTCTTTCATTGCCCGTTTTCGTTATTTTGGCGCCAAAATACACAAATTCGCTAACATTGTCAACACTGTATTCGCCAAGAGTGATATTTTGCGTATCTGAGGTATTTGTCCTCGATTGCATCATGAGCTTTGTTTTATTTTCCTTGATTTGTGGCCCTACTAGTTTTGCTTCGCTGTTGAGTTTCAGGAAGAGTTCTTCGGTAGTTGTTAGTGACCGTGACAGAATGATGATGTCGTCTGCATAGGCCACTGCTTGGCTCGACCTGTATAGTAATGTACCTCGCGTATCGACAGGTAGCTTCCGTATGACGTACTCCAGAGTCAAATTGAATAGCAATGGGGCCAGCCCATCTCCCAGCTGTAGTCCAATATTTGTGTCAAAGACATCGGTGAGTTGGTTATTGATGCGGACTTGGGAGGTTGTCGACGTCATTGTCATTTTGGTAAGACGGACTAATTTGGCTGGGATGCCAAAACCAAGCATTATTTGGTACAGTACGTTACGATCAATACTTCGTATGCTTGCTTGAAGTCAACGAAAATTTGGTGTACGTCTATGTTGTACTCGCAGCATTTTTCAAGTCCCTGCTTGACTGTGAACAATTGGTCTGTTGTTGATCTACCTGCCCTAAAACCACCTTGATACTCTCCAATAGTACTGTTGGCGTATGATACGACTTTCGAAAATATTTTGTACGCCGTACAAAGTAGTGATATGGCTCTATAATTTTCGCACTGTAGCTTGTCACCTTTTTTATGGATAGGGAATATAATTGATTGGCTCTACTCTTTCGGCATATGTTCTTCTTCTCAAATGTACTGGATGGCTTTGTGACTAGCTTGATGAACACTACTGCCACCGTATTAAATGAGCTCCACTGGAATCTCATCAATGCCCGGCGCTTTATTATTCTTTTGGGCTTTGATGATGGGACAAACTTTATCCAGAGTTGGTGGGGCCAATGGAAGCGCTCTATAGCCTCTGATGTTCTGGAGCTGTGGGGGGGATTAAGGAGGTTCTTGAAATATGATGGCCATCTTTCCTTAATCTTGATTTCATCAGCGATTATATTGCCGCTGTCATCACGACAGAGCGAAGTTTTGGGCTGATAGCCACGTTTCAGACTTTTCACTACTTTGTAGACTTGTGTTGTGTCTTGTGCTAAACTTACATCTATACTTCTCAATTGGTCGTCATAATATTTTCTTTTCTTAATTCTAATGATCTTATTCGTTACTCTTTTGAGACTTTCATAGTGTTCTCTCTTCGTACTGGTTTTCATGCCTATGTAATCCTTGTATGCCTGATTCTTTTTGTGTAACGCATTCTGGCACTCATCAACGAACCAATCATTTCTCTTGTGCCGCGCTTGATGTTCGATCGTCTGTTCTGCCACGTTCTTAATAACTACTTTCACTTCTATTCAGAACTCGATACTTGTCTTTAACGATGCGTCTGATAAGATGGGAACCAGCTGGTTGTCGGGGGTCTCTGTGAAAGACAGACGTTGTTTGGAGCCTTTCGATGGCAATATGAGTTTGGCATACGACATCGATAGTTTAATTTGATCAAGTAATGATCTGAGTTACAATTGGCTTGTCAGTATGTACGGACGTCAAGTATGCTCAAAGCCCAACGTTGTTTGATCAGAACATGATCGATCTGGTTTTGTGTGTTGCCATCTGGTGATACCCAGATCATTTTGTGAATGCGTCGATGTGGGAAGCAAGTCGAACGTATGACTAGATTTCTGCTACAAGCAAGGTCAATCAGGCGCTGGCCGTTGTCATTTGTTTCATCGTGGTGGCTATATCTTCCAGTCGTTCCCCGATAAAATAGCTTATTCTCCACCTTAGCGTTGGAATCACCCAGAATTCGTTTCTTTTTTTGTAACGTTTGTAGGCAATGAGTCGACTAGTCTTTCCAAGTGATTGTAGAACGTTTCCTTCGTTTCTTCGTCTTTTTCTTCGGTCGGGGCGTGAACATTAATCCGCCAGATGTTGAAGAATTTCGCTTTTATACAGATTGCACACAACCGGTCATTTATTGCCTTGAAATCAATAACGTGCGATTACAACTCCATATCCACAATGTAGACCACTCCGAATTCTCGGTTTTCAGTAGGGCTCCCAGTTTTGAATATTGTGTGTGATCTTATGACTTGAATATTATTACGAGTTCAGTTCGTTTCCTGGATTTCCAGTATTTTTAGTTTATATTGACTAGTCTGTTGTAAAAGGTCCTTAACAGCGCCAGGGTAATTAAGTGATCTGACATTCCAGGATCCAATGTCATGGTCCGTTTTCCGATCGCGAGGTCGTTGCCGTGAGTCCAATACATTACTACGTGCATAAATTTTGCTTTCGTTTTCAACTGTTCGACGTTACCCTTAACACATTATCATCGTAAAATATTACGCTCTGTTATTACTTTTAGAATTTATTTAGCATAAATAATAATTAATATTCTCTTGCTTTTGAGATTTTGAGTTATTTAGATGCTCGCTTTTTATGCTTGGTATTGATTTGCCAAATGGTTAATCTGTGGGAAGGAGTATTAAACAACTGGAAACACACCAAATTTGAAATATCATTTAAAGAGTTGTCATAACGATTATATTATAGAATTTTATATTGAAGCTGACGCTCTTCCGAGAGATGTGCCAAATTTGAATTCCGTTAGTGATAAGGTCTCAAGAAGCCCAAGAAATTTGCGATAGATTAGCACATATTTCAGTAGTACTGAAGCTACGAAGCTAATTCAACAAAAAGAAAGAAATTGACAATGCCTAGGCTTGGATGATAGTTAAGGTTGTTGAAGTCTTTTACGAAAATGGGTGTACAAATCAAAATGCATTTCTTGCACTTCGTAATTTTTTTGGTCAGCATAATCGACCAAATATGTCCACAATCGGGAAATTGTGCGCGAATTTCAGTAGACCGGTTCTGTAGGAAATATGAAATCCCCTGTGCATGCTCGCCCAGTTCGTTCTGCGGAAACATTGCTGTAGTTCGCGATAGTGTGGCAGAAGAGCCGTCAACCACGACTCGTCCTCGTGCCTAACAATTGAACATCTCACAAACATCACTGATGCGAATTTTGAATAAAGATTTGAATTTACACGCTCACAAGGTTCAATTGACTCAAGAGCTGAAGCCTACTGACCGTTTCAAGGGTCGGCAATACGCCGAATGGCTGGTTGAACAGACAGAAGGGAATGGTGACTTTACAAAGCAAATCATTTTCAGCGACGCGGCACACTTTCCCCTCAGTGAATTCGTTAACAAGCAGAATTGCCGCATTTGGGCAAATAAGAACCCACGAGTGATTGTTGAAAAGCCGATGCATCCACAAAGAGTGATGGTTGGTGCGGTTTATGGGCTGGCGGCGTTATCGGGCCGTTACTTCTTCGAAAATGAGGACGGCCAAGAAGTTACCTTGAATTGTGTTCGCTATTGCGAGATGATAACGGACTTCTTGTGGCAAGAAATTGAGGTTATGGACCTGGACGATATATGGTTCCAACAGGATGGTGCCACTTGCCACACAGCCAATGAAACAATGGCTCTTTTGTGCGAAAAATTGAATGGTCGTGCTAGCTCACGTTGAAGCGATGTTAATTGGTCGCCACGATCATGTGACTTGACACTATTGGACTTCTTTCTCTGGGAATATTTAAAAGAAAAAGTGTACGTCAATAAGCCAAGAACAATTCAAGAGCTAAAGGATGAGATATGTAATGATTTTAATCGCACACGTCTCGAACGTCGAGTTTTCCCGAAGGAATTCTGAACCGACTTCTCATCGGTTCTAGGCGTGAAGTCTTGAAAGGTGACAAAGGACTGTTTCCATCAGGTCAGCAAGTCGGGACACTCTTAGTCTACTCCGAGGTTCGGAGAGGAGTTCGGTCGTGGGTCTTACGCGAGCAGACTAAGTCTGAAATACAAAACCTCAGCCACCCGTTCAAATGCCCGATTTAAAAAAGCGTCAAACACTTTCCATCGACTCTAGTTTAATTACCGTACTTCATTCCGGAGGAAATGAACGAAAGACCACCGCTGAATCAATACACGCTTCTGAATATAACCGACGCGGTGCCCGAAATATGCTACTCGAATGCCAAACCGGAAGAATCTACTCGAACAAAAACATGTAACACAAGCTATGTCACCGCGTACTGACCGCAACGCGAAACCGAACCCTACCCTCTCGGCGGCATACTCACCTCTCACTCGCACTTCCTGCTGGAAAAGAAAGATTTTTGCTGGAAAGGAAGGACTTCGTTAGCCTAACAATCCATTTTATTTTTTTGTTTTTTATCATATAAGTAATCGATTTAATAATATAGGATGCTCCTACAAACAGAATTTATAATTAATAACAATTCTAATGCTTTCTTCTACTATATTCTAGAGAAAAATTTTAGCGTTCTTTAAAATGAATTTTCCAGTGAAATTGCGAGATACATTTTAGAATATGCATTTATGTAACAGTAAAAAAAATCAATATGGAACATCAATTTGGCTCGTTATACTTTAGTATTTGGAATTGAAATTATCAAAGTATTTTTCTTCTTGAAAATACTTATTGTAGTTTCGTTTACAGATTACAACGACATTTGGCGATTTTAAAACTTAATAGATCCCTTTCAATGGCCTACCGTTTCTTTTTATGGATTATATCTTGCTCGATATGGTTTTGGCTGAGGCAAATAGATTCATATACAACATTCGAAATGATCATTGCGGAAGGAATCACTCTTTATTCATATTACATAGTAGTCTCGGTGAATAAACATTTTTAAAATCATTCTTTTAGCACCGGTTCGTTCTGTTAAGAAGCAAAAGAAATTTAGTAAATTTTTCGCTGAACACCTACGTATGTTGTCAAAACCAAATTTAATAAATAGTTCAGAAAAGGTTCGGTTTAAACTTATTGTAGCAAAGTTATTAGAAAAAATTGTATATTATTTATTTATTTTCTTTTCCATAAAATGTAAAAATCTATAGCGATGTGAGTATCAAATTTCGATTTGTTCTACCTTATATTGAGTTATATTTTTAAATATTGAAAAATTATTGCAACTTCAAAGGACAGTAAATATGTAATGAATAGTAACGAAAGTAGCCATTCTTGTTTTCACCCTATTTAGATAAAGTTCATATAACCAAAATTAAATCACATGTGGGGATGCATACACGTACAGTCACTCAAAGTAAAAATGATCCACCCAGTGAAAAAAAATTAATGTGCATACATTTATTATTGGAAATTACTTTGTTTCTAGACAAAAGTAATCCCTCATGTGTAAGCAACAAATACACAAGTCATACGCGATATGGTTACATTGCTTTTGAATTTACGGGTCAATCTTTGCTAGAAGGCTGAATATGGGGTCAAAATGAAAATGATCCATTCTACTTATTTCATATAGTTCACTACTAAGATTTGATAATCAGTTGTTGACATGTATTTGACATTTCCTTAGTTGACTTTAGTCTTTCGCTGAGTGCAGTCACCTGTTGCACATTTATCGTTCTGAGCAAGTTTTTTTTTCGAAATAGGTTGCCATACGACATACGAAGAATAGGAGCTGGTAATCTATCATTTCAAGCTCGTGAAAAGTAAACGTGAAATAGCAAAGTTTGTCAACAAATGTGCCTCAACTGCACAACATATAATTTAACGATTTAAAGACAATCGCATCGGTAATAAGGTTCGAAAAAGTCCAAAAGAAGCGTTTTCCGATCGTGACGAACGGTAGATAGTAGACTTTATCCGAAAAAATCCGAAGCTTTGTGCGCCGAAAATTCGCGTACACGTTGAAAAGGGCTTGGGTATCAAGGTCTGCGACGAAACAATAAGAATTGTCCTAAGAAAACATCGATTTAACAGTCGCTCCTCACGAGTAAAATCGTTAATAAGTGCGAACAATCAGAAGCGTTGGCTAGAATTTGCGACTGGGTACTATTCGCATGGCCCAGACTTCTAGAATACCGTTATATTTGCTGATGAAAGCAAATTCAATATTTTTGGATCAGATGGGGAGGTTCGAGTATGGAGAAAGAAGAATGAAGAGTTGAATTTGAAGAATCTTCGTCCAAGTGTAAAACATGGTGGAGGTTCGATAATGGTTTGGGGCTGTATGGCAGCCAATGGAGTCGGTAATATTCACGTTATTGACGGTAACATAGATAAATTTATGTACCTCCAAAATCTGAAGGACAATTTACCTGCCAGCGCCGAAAAATTTGGTCTTAAAGACAAATGCCAGTTCTATCAAGATAACGACCCCAAACATATGTCGTTACTCATTCGAGAATGCATGCTCTATCATTGTTCCAAACTTATGGAAATTCTAGCACAATCACCAGATTTAAACGTTATCGAACACTTCTGGGACCATTTAGAAATGCGTATTAGGGAGCATCAAATATCCAGTTGAAATCGATTAAAGGAGGTCATGTCGGAGGAGTGGTCTAAAATCTGCCCAGAATTCACAAAAAAAAACATGTTGCTTCAATGCTAAAGAGGTTATCAGCTGTTAGGCTCGCCAAGGGCGTTCATACTAAATAATAATTTGTTAACGAAAATTCTTGATTTATATTTTTTTTGTATTTTGTATTTTGATGGATCATTTTCATTTTGACTATGGAATAAACATTTTTTGTTTGTATTATTATATTTTCTAATCGAATAAATTTTTTATTTACTACACATTCAAAACTGATTTTGCACATCTGAAGTAATCATGTTTGAGTAGCAACAGTCCATTTTTAATTTATTTTCTATCATTAAATTACGCTGCAATTGTTTTGCACCGAGTATATATATGAATAAGTCTATTAAATTATTATGCATCTGGTTATAAAATTTTGGTTTTGTTTAGAAATGTTTTTAAAACATTTTGTTCATATTACTATGTCTCACTCAGCTGTTGGTTTTGTCTTATAACTCGAAGGGGACAGGTGGAAGGAAGACTAAGGTTCTAGTTGAAATGGAGAGATATTGGTTAATTGGTTTGAATTTTCGAGTTTTTTAATTATGCGTATCGTTTTGTTTACAGTAAGTATGTAACTTCTTTTTAGCAATCTATCGTTCCGTTTGATATATATGCAATTTAATGTTGGCTTATCTTCTCAATCATTTTGATTTTATTGTTGAATTAGCATTGGAAATGTAGATTATTCTTCGAACATAAAGTGTACTTTAGCCTCCAATTTATTTTTACAGTCGGCAATTCATCATCAAAAGAAATCAACTCCCTTAAATTTCCTAAAGCTACTGGCTATTTTAAGAAAAAAAAATTAACTGGAAATTTCTTATGCAATTTTCCTTTTTCTCTGGGTATTTTCTTATGTTATATGTTCTAACATTCACGGTCATCTATTTAAAGCACTCCTTCATAGTAAAAATGATTAGTTTTTGTTCGAGGGTCTGTTTCAAATATTTCTCAACACATTTTACTGATTTCTTTTCAGATGTTTTTTTAAGATCCATACATTCGACTAAATTAAACTCTCGTTTCTCTTCTTGATTTTAATCTTAATTTATTAATCCTAAACACTTTGAACTGATATATTTCCCCACGTAGAAAAACGACGCATCCAATCAATACTGGATATGCTTGTCTAGAAATTTCTGTATTATATTGTAGTATTAATTATGTATAGTTTACTCTTTCCATTAAAATCGAGAGACTACACAAGCTTCCTATGGCTGGAATGCATCTGCGTGCCGGTCACTTGCGCTCCTTACATGGATTGATTCATTTAGAACTAACCTGCAACAGCCGATTGCCGAGCGTGTATCCATTAAGAGCACATATCGCCACTGCCGCTTTCTCATAATTTTTCATTGATTTTCATACTCTGCACAGCTCTGAAGGGATCAAATAGATGCCCTAAGGTGCTTTTTTCCGTTTTGGGTTCCAAGTTGTAGATGAAGATACTGTAGGCCCGTCCTGGCAATGCAATGCCGACTGCAGCCGCTGCGATTCCTAGTCCGTTGGGGAGCTATAGTTGATGGGAGTTTCACGCCACTAACGCTGGGTTCAGAAACATTAGACGAGCTGTATTATAAATCTGTTATAGAACTTACTTTCAAGTCAAAAGGCTTCGGCTTGTCGAGTGAAACTGCAGAATATTCGTTTGCGACAGATAATGATTGTGGAGG
Source organism: Odontomyia ornata (assembly GCA_963969285.1). Taxonomy (NCBI): domain Eukaryota; kingdom Metazoa; phylum Arthropoda; class Insecta; order Diptera; family Stratiomyidae; genus Odontomyia; species Odontomyia ornata. The sequence goes on along the minus strand of OZ017738.1, from coordinate 37,440,082 downwards.
CGCAGTCATCCGCAATCCGGGATGATGTGCGGGAAGCATCCAAAGAATGAGGCGGCTGTCACTGTTGCTAAAAATTTTAGAGCCGGAATCAGCACCACTGAGATTTAGTGAAACGTGGAACTTCAAACCAGCATGAACCGGACGTCATCTCCATCCCTTTTTATTTTTGACATATGTCAAATCGCGGTTCAGTGTCAGCGAGTAGTTGAAAAGTCGCTCACGAACCGTCGACGTCAGGAGCGTAGGGTACATGGATTGGCTGATCGGCGTCACTGGCGTAGGGCGTCAAGGGCTAAGTTATTACAGATAATTCAGCCCATTAACGGCATTGAACCTCAATTATTTCTCAGAGGCATTGAAAATATGGACCATCGGTTAGAAGTATGCCACCGTAGCCGTGACGAGCATTTGGGCGATATTTTGCCTCACACATAATTTGTCATAGATCCTTCTATTACAATATAATAAAAAATATTAACATAATTCTCTGAAAACTTTTTGTTTTATTTACAATTAACATCGTACGTTTTGGTTGGACCACCCTGTATATCATAAGTAATTAAATCAGTCAAATAAATTCTGATATAAAAATCTTAATGTGCTTCATGGAAATTCAATTCCAGTAATTTTCTTTCGAGCTATTTACCAACTATCGATAGTTCAATGAAAACAATCGAGCGCTATTGATAGTGCCGACTCTCGATAGTTTTCCATCACAACTCTGGAAGCCACATAACTGATTTTATGAAATTTACCTTCGTTCTCTATTCCATGTCGCCCGTCATTTTTAATTTCCTCTATATTTTCTTCCGAAATCCGACAAATAAGTCATTGATCTCATATGTAGTTTTCGGAAATCCTGCGTGAATAGAATAAATTTTATTCGACAATTTAGCAATACGCAGTAATATTTCTATCATCTCGGAATAAATTATAGATCTTCTCGAACTCAACGCGTCATGGTTAGAAAATTTTAACGGAACTTTTGAACTCTTCGCTTTATTGTTCATACACATGATATGATATATGTTATGCGTGTTTTTTGTATTCCATGCGTGTGGTTGTTTTATTTTTAAACTAAGCTTTTTTCCGACTGCTAATATCTGATGAAGTCATACAGATTGTAACGGTTGCAAAAATGTATATTTTCTTGAATCGCATTAAGACGCTAATATCAACATGATGATGATGATGGCGGTACGATGATCATCATGGTGTTAAGTATTATTTTTCATGTAGCTTTTTTCGTGATGATTTGAAGATTTATTAACGCATTAGTTGCTGCTGTTGATCGTGCTTCTGTCTCAAATACTGTTGATGGTGCGTGAGTGATGTTTTTATTGTTAGTTTGGCTGTTTCCGTGTGGGCCTCTATTTTTTATCATTTAATAGTGCAGAAGAGATAGTGTTAAAATTTAATTAGACATGACTGATCTAGATTCAATTTGGCTTAATCGAAAAACAGTTGGCTAACATGATATAGATCGTGAGAAATCGATTAGGAGAAACTTTCTTCCAAAAATAAAAGAAGCATTAATTTCGATTTTTTCCTGTTTAGAAATCTACTCGTATGAGAAAATTCTTATTTTAATTTCATTCAACGAAGCATTATGAAGAATCTTTAATTACTTTTAAAAGTTGTTCGCACTTCATGATATATATTTTCCAAATTGAAGCAAAATAACCATTCAAATCATTAATCTTATCAAATGTCATAAATAGCTTCAATAAATCGTTAAAGCCCACTCAATTCCAATCTTTTTCCTCGAATTCATAAAATACATAAAAGCCATCGCCACCATCGCTCGAAATATAATCAAGAAAATGCACTTTGTTTAAAAAGTATTTATGGCCGACATGATAAACAGACTAATCTTACATTTGAAAACTTTTATATTTTCCACACATGATAAATGCATTATTTGTTTTCTTTTCCACTTGAACAACTTCCAAGTGCCGAAGGCTGCACTATGACATTGGCATTGGAATGCATGAGCAACAGGTGTTATAAACACTCCTTTCACACATGTCATTATTGACCGAAATAATAAAATAAAATGTAATAAAATCGAAATATCTATATTGAGTCTCAAATGGCCCGAAGAAAAAAGAATAAATAAAAAAGCAAAAAAAAACATAAAATATTATACCCACTGGAGTAATGCAAACAAACTATGATAAAATATTTACGTATACTCACATATGATTTATAAACAATCAATAACAACAATGTTAAGTATCTACTCGCATGATGTAAGATTTAAGTGAAAAAGTTTTTCCGGGCTATGAGCTGGAATGTTAAATACAATAAATCGATTTGATTGTGATTAATATGTTGGAAGTTGGGTGGTGATTGGTCAATAGATTCATATGTTTATTAGATTCAGTTTTGTTAGGATTTGAATGAAATTTGATAATGATGATGGTGGCGTTCAAGGTGGAGGAAGGAATGCCGATAAAAACTAAAATTTCAATGCTAATGTCTTACAAGTCAACCTTGGTAATGTGGTGCTAGTGAGTGGCCCATTTTGAAATTAATTTCATACGATGCGGACTCATGCGCAAGGTGTAAGATTTGCTTGCTCACTGTGAACGATTAAAACAAAATAAAAAACTGAACATTAAGATTTATACCTACTTGAAGATTCTAATTTGTTTTCGAGTAGTTATGAGAGGTTTTTATGGTGTGAGTATTAAAATTAGAACTTCCGTTAAAATAAACCGGAGATATGCAGACTGGCTTAAGTTAATTTCGTAGCGATTCGAAGGTTAATGAGCGTGTAGTCGTATGTTTGAATTTGACCTATATACGAGTAAATAGAAGATCGGATCAGTGTTAAAAAATTACGTAGCTTTAATTATATACCAAAAGAATGTGAACTCCTATCCATAAATTTAAAATTAGTTGTAGAGATTAAGAAGGAAGAATAAGTTTCATGACGGCGGGGGTGGGGTAAACATACTAGTTTAAAATTAGGCCTACAACAATAATCGATAAAAGTATCAATATAGTATCGTACCGATTTTCGAATTTCACCTATTAGGTAGAATTCTTTCTTGAAAAGAACCAGAACAAGTCGCAATTTTGCTTCGATCTTTTGTAAAGTATAAATATCTCGACTAAGTTCATCATCCAACCATTATTAACTGTAGTGATGAAAATGGCGGCTGCTTCAATGTCTCAACATGAGAAAAATTTGTTTGCCACATTTAATGACCAGTTTCGATGAAAATTGACACAGAGGTAGCTGTTGGTATCATCTAGCTAATCAAATTTTCAAAATGGCGAGTGTTGTAAATTCAAAATATGCTCAAAATTTTTTATGATTAAATTGAATACGAGGAAATTTGATACAACCGTATCAAATGTAAACAAAACCGGAAAAATGTTGATTTCAGACTGATTTTCACGGGCTCTAGAAGTCACTTTTTGGAAGGAAATGCATATTAAGAATCAGACAAAAAAGGTGACTTGATACCGTCATTTTCAAAACTAAAGAAGCATACATTACCAAAAGTAGCCGGTCCAAATATGCGACATTTTTATGGCCCTCAAGTGCTTACATTTTTCACCCGAACAACGTGAGATTTTGTATTGCGATAGCTTAATACAAACTCTTTCTGTTGAATACATACATATGTGAGGGTGTGTCATAAAGCGATAAGAATATTTTGTGCGCAATACACGAGAATTCATGGAACTGAGAAATTTTCACGTAAAATATATTCATGGCTTTTCTAGCCTTTCAGGTATTTAGTTCAAATCAAGTGGGGTAGACAGATCTACGTTTGCATCAGAAGGGTTTTTTTAAACTCAAAAGATGATATGCAGTCACCAATTAACAAACTCAAGAAATGCTTCAATGACATTCACATAAAATATTTGGTTTGAAGGAAAAACTAACATCACTCTTCTTTAAGAGACCGCCATTTTATTGCGATATTACTTGCACTATTTTATCTTAAAGATATTGCTGTTATTCAATTTTTTTGAGAAAATAGGACTCTTATACCTACTTCGGTTTAAAGCAATTACAACATTAGTCGATTAAAATTAACGGAAATAACTTATTGATGACACTAAAGCTCGTCAAAAATTACTAATTAAAATAAGAAAGAGAAAATCGGTTGATAAATAGAAGAGAATAAGTTGCAGTAGCCGAAGAGTGCTCCTACCAGAAGGGTTTTGTAAACAAATTAGTGAATCAAGCAATTTCTCCAAATACCTAAAGCGCCATTTTCTTTTAAGCCTAACTGACGTCGTTGTCTTTGTACTAACAATAAAATACAAATGCTATGCATGATTTGGAATAAATCTGTATTGTATGAGTCATTTAAAAACGTGTATCGAATAAGAATCACATTTGGCTGTTGTTCCAATTGTATAATTTCCAATTGATCATAACTTTGTTATTTATTGCACGATTGCTGTAAAATTTTCAGGGTATATTAGCTTATACATAAGGTAATAACAATGATAAATAATAATTTTTGGAAATTTTAAAGGTTCCGTGCTATTATTAACAAAGTCAATCGCACTAGACTTCTCAGGAATTTGTTGCCCATGTACTCATTAAGGTCTACTATCATGACTTTTTTTAGACATTTTGGCTTTTAAGGGTCACCCCTGTGGATGGGAGGCCTTCCATTAAAACCTTATAAAATGTTTTACGTATCTGAACTTCGGAGAGGTAATCACTTCTGAACTGTTCATAAAATTACAAGCTTGTGACTTATGTAGTTTCTGAGAAAACTTGCTGTGACGCACGGACAGACGGACGAGCAGACGGGCGGACAGGCAGGTCGCGAAACTAGTAGGTTTTTATAAAAACTATTAAACAAAAACCTAAGAAGAGATTTAACTGTTTTCTTTTTGTCATTTCATACACGAAATATCGACATTTTATCGGTTATCATATCGATATCGACTCAAAATCGATACCGATACGATAAATTTACAAAAAAAAAATATCGCCGATATCGGTATCGATACTATCTTAAAAAATCTAACTCTATACGATACCGATAATAGCCTTAATATCGGTATCGCATCGTATCGTGAAGGCCTATTTAAAATGTATCACCTAATAGACAGAAGGCGGTTACTAAACTACAGCATTCTCTGACATCTATGAACGTTACTTTTGTTTTATCTTCTTTCATTGATTACCCTTGAACGATTTTCTTTGCGAACTTGATGATTTTAAATAGCGTTTTCAAATACATTGATCAATTATTTTGCATTTCTAAAATAAAAAACAAGTTGAGTAAGCAGGAGAGTGCTCCTACCAGAAGGTCTTTGTAAACATTCTAGGGTAAGAAGCAAGTTTTCTAATGGCGTGAATCGATAACTTGAATTATTCATCCAATACTTAGATATGAAATCGTTCAAATTTATACATAAGATGCACAGTTTCTTTCATAAGCACAGTGCAGCCGCCATTTTAATCTAGCTTAAATGATTTTTCTGAATGCTCGGCCGATTGAACATGTTCAAGTTAAACACTATTCCTTACATTTTCATGAAAATTGAAAGAAAATAAAAGTACCTAAGTCAATTTTAAATATATATAGGGTTTTCCAATAAGAGGTGTTATTTTGAATAGATCTAACAGATCGCGACTTCAAGATCTGAAAGATGAAATTCGTGTGGCTATCGAGGACAAAGGGCAGCCACTTTGCGATTTGGTTATGGAAAATTTAATGAAGAGGATATGGTCCTGTAAGCGTGTCGTAGTGGTTATTTGCCCAATATTAGTTGTTGTTATTAACGACATATCTTCTTCTTTATAATGAACTAAATATCCGATCATTTATTTTAAAAAATGGCATTTTTCTTTTAATATCAAAACAACACCTCTAATTGGAAAACCCTATATGAACCATAAACACGTGTTATCGTTGTTGTAATTCCATATAATTGAAATGGCTATAACTCACTTGATTATGATTCGATCTCAATTAAATTTTGTGAACACATATATCTTATGTCAGTCTATATAATTGCAAAATTTCAAGAAGTTTAAAGGTACTGTTTTGATTTTATGGGCGAAAATGTAAAATCTACAAATCATACTATTATTAACAAAGTTGAGCGAATTTCGATTTCTAAGGTATTTGTTGCCCTTGTACTCATAAAGGTCCACATTCGTGATAATTTTCAGATTTTTCGGCTGAAAGGTGTCCAATCGCGAGGGGGGGAGGGGACACAAATTTTGGGTACATTTTGCCTTCCTGTGGACCCCCTAATTCATCAAATGATTTTTTTATTTCAGATTCTAAAAGTTCTAATCAAGACCTTTCATCAGATACCCCACTCGACTACCTTTAATTAAAAAAAATTTTTAAGGGCCAACTCGTTATTAGGGGACACCCCCCTTAACAATTTTTAAATTTTTGTCAAGGCCTTAACTTTTGAGAGACCATCACTTCTGACCTTTTCACAAAGTTTGAGTGTTCTAGCTACTATAGTTTCTGAGAAAATCAGCTGTGACGCACGGACAGACGGACTGACGGACGGACGGACAGACGGACGGACAGACGGACAGACAGGTCGCGAAACTAGTAGGTCTTTGTAAAAAAATTTTTTACAAAGACCTAAAAATCCCCGTTGGCAGCACCGTTCGGAAAGGTAAATTGCTCGTATGTAGCGTGAGGTTTCGGGAAAAAAAAATTGGCTTGCCTACTACTTGACTTCTTACTGCAATTTCGGTAGCACTACATGGGTTTTTATTAACAAAAAGGATCTGCCGCCGTTTGTATATGGAGACACCCCATAGAGGCGCAAATATTTTGCCAATTAAATTGAGTTACACACGTATGGATCACATATTGAAAATCGGCAGTAATAAATTGTTATAAACATATTTATACTCGTTTCGCCCTTCTCACATTTGCTGTTTATACATTTCATAGTGGCTACCACACAAAGGTGATAACTTGTCGGCTTTAATAGCTCAAATAGTTAATTTCAAAAGATTTCCATAAAAGTTTAATCAGCACTTGCATTGCCATTAATATATACATTTTCAATTTTTTTTCTGAACTATGAGGGCCGTCATTTCGATTTTTATTGAAATCGGCTGCTTAAGCTGTAAATTTTTGACTTTTTTATTTGTCATTCGATTTGCATAATTAAATTAACTTGCCTTAATAACTTATAATTTCAAGTTTCAACGGGATCTGTTGGGAATCTTGGCTGCTAGAGGGCTACAGAAATAAAAAAAATTGTATGCCACCCGCCTGTATGGGGAAACCCCCCTTAAATACCTTAAAATATTTTCTTGCACTGCAACTTTCAAGAGGCACCACTTTTGACCTACGTAGAAAATTTCCTCATTCTAGCTCATGTGGTTTGCGAGAAAACTTGTTATGACGCACGAACAAACGGGCGGACGGACGGACAGACAGACAAGTCGCGATTTTATAATTTTTTAGGGTATTGTTAAAAATATTTTACAATATCTTAAAAACGATCTGGTTTATAAGTTCTTTCAAGTAAAGTCATTTAAAACGTTTCCATGAAAAATATTCATTATTTCAGTTGGCACTAAAATAGCGAATTGCGCTTGCCTTCAGACCTTTGGGGGCCGCTATTTTGAATGCATGCATTTGATTTTGGATTATTTTAAATCTTTGTATGCTAGGACCTCATCAATCAATGTACTATCTCGTTCAAATAGGAGTTTCACTCTAGACAGGGCAAAATAATTCAATTTTTGAAGAAAATGGCAGCTAAAAATATTAGGCTTTAAATTTTCGACTGTTTTATTTTTCATTCAATTTTAAAAATTTCCTGCAAAATACAAGAACATAGTACAGAGATTCATTATCTCAAGTCTCATCAAAATCCGTTGGAAAATGTGACCGCTAGAGGGCCACAAAAACATGAAAAAATGGCATATTTAAACGGCCGCCATTTTGTAATTTGCAAATGCATGATCACCAAAATATCAAAGACTGTAGGTCTAAGCAATGTCTATCTTGAAACCAAGTTTCATATATGTCGGATCAAAATTGCGACTTTTAGAAGCCTTTGAAGTTTTGAGTTTCAACTGGCCGCCATTTTTTTTTTTGCTGCCTGACCTCCAGTTTTTTTACGTAATTCTTTAGATACCTATAATTTCTATCCAACTGCCGAATTTCATGAAAATCAGTTGAAAGCTTTGACCACTATTACAACAACAAAATTTTGCACGTTTTTCGACCTTTGAGAGGCCGCCATTTTGTTTCTGCCGTACCGACTTTGGATTTTTTATTGTGAGATTCATCACATACATCAGTGAATCTTCTTACCAAATTTCATCCAAACCAGAGCTATACTTTGGTCAGAACAGAAATCACGATTTTTTGTCTAAAATGGCCGCCATTTTGTTTTTGCCCAGCCGATATAGCCGGTTCACGAACCTAACCGAGATAATTACCCAATACACCTTTCCTGAAAATTTGATGAAAATCGAAGCCAAACTGCAACCTCTAGCGTGGTCACAAATTTCGTTGTATCCCATATATATATATATATATATATATATATATATATATATATATATATATATATATATATATATATATATATATACATACATACATATATATATATATATATATATATATATATATATACGAGTATATATATATATATATATATATATATATATTATATATATATATATATATATATATATATATATATATATATATATATATATATATATAAATATATGTATATACATATATATACATATATATACATATATATATATATATATATATATATATATATATATATATATATATATATATATATAAATATATATATATATATACTCGTATATATATATATATATATATATATATATATATATATATATATATATATATATTTATATATATATATAGATATATATTTATACATATATATATATATATATATATATATATATATATATATATATATATATATATATATATATATATTTATATATATATATATATATATAGATATATATATATATATATATATATATATATATATATATATATATATATATATATATATATATATATATGATGCTCTCCGCAATAGGTAAATTTCTCTCGAGAAATTTGCTTAAAAGAGCTATAATAATTTTTAATTTGCATGAGATAAAAAATTCAAACACCAAAAATATTAAATTGCGCTTTGCACACAATTTTCTCCAATGTGTCGAATCTCGACAATCGCTCAATTTAATTCATAAATCCAAAGAATAGCAGAGAAATTATTCTATTCATGCTAAATTCACAAAAATAGAAAATGATGAGATCAAGGACTTGTGGGTAAAATTCGAAAGCAATATCGAGGAGTTCAAAAATGACAAGCAAAACGATCTATAAAACGAAGGAGCATTTTGATAAAACCAGTTATGTATCGTCTTTATAATACTGGAAATGTAATTTCATTTTACCCGACAATATTTATTGATTCGTCCCTCCTTCCCCTGAAGCAAAGAACAATGACAAATCTGCTACAATTATCAGAAAGTGCCCAACACAAAATAAATGGAATCTGTGGAAACTCTGTGAACGTACTATGCTCTAAACTATGTCCACTGAGAAGTCTCCGCCAGTATTGTCAAGTATGGCATATGTGTCCTAAAAGCGGACTCGTCTAATTGTGTTCGCCTGCAGATGACATTTGTTTTATTGGACATAGCTTTGATTGTTTATTTATTTATTCTCCCATATTTAAGTGCACATGGACTTCTATTAACCGGAGAGACTATCTAGTGTAAAGTATGTCAATATAACCCTAAACTAACTTATCTATCGAATCGTGGTGGTTATTACACGTAGAATTTAATTGCAATACTTTTTGAGTATAATTTACACAATATACTTGTGCATTTGGCCTAAATTGATCGCATATAATCATCCTGAAGCTGAGTGAAGATGCTATCCAATGCACGAAAGTTATCTGTGGATGGATTTAGCCTCACCATTTTTCAAAAAAATCCTCTCACATTTTTCTTGGGATAGAATGTAAAAATGTCTGGATGAAAATGAACTGAAATTCCCAGCCTTGACATCCCAGGCTAATGTGAGCCCTTTTTATCTTTTAGAACTGCCTAAACATAAAATGCCGCATAATTCCATTTGTGAACCGATCCAAGCATCTCCCCGATTAGACTCTGCAGGGATAGTTTTCTTGCTTCCTTGTAGAGGTTCCGTCGCAGCCTGCCCCATCTCTTGCATACAAAAAATGTGCGGCAGGCATCGTATTTTTCTCCTGCGCAAGATGTACAGTCGGGGGACCGCGAGTTATCAATCTAGTGCGAGTAAGACTGAAAACACCCGTGCTCGCTCCACAGCTGAGTTAGGTAGAAGTCAATCTCACCGTGTTTTCGATTGAGCCACAATCTCAGACCAGGGATAAGATGCGAAGTCCTTTCTTTCGTGCTATTCACCCAGGACTGCTGCCAATCATTGAGTGACCGTTGTCCCACTTCGCAGACAACTGTCTCCCTTATATGTTCGTTTCGACGTAAGTAGATAGTACGGCACTGTCTAGCAAGGAAGGGGATAGGTATCACGCCTGCGATGACAAGCACCACCGAATCAGAGACTGTTAGATATAAAGATGCAACTCTCAGCGCTCTTCTTCTCTGTACCTGTGCCCAGTGACTTCGATACAGCTCGTTGCTAAGAGCGTCGCTCCATATTTCTATTCCGTTCAGTAGCACCAACTCTACGGACTCCATCAAGAGTCGCCTACTTGATGGGTTGGGTCTTTCTACGTTGGCCATAAGTCCAAACAGAGCCGATACGTCTGAAGCGGCTTTATCAGCCGTTGTCCTGATTTGTTCAGAGAAACTCATCTTCGAGTCGATCAGCAACCCCAGCTATTTTACTGATGGTGTTGACTCAACCAGTACCTACCCAATACTGATTGTCCTTCGTCTGGCGATTCTCTTCTTTGTCAGGATGACCACTGATGCAACTACGAAAACCACTGCAGCTGCAGACATTTGAGTTTGGTAGAGCATTCTTTAATCCAGGATGGTATACCGAAACCGGCAAGCGCTCAATCGTGTCGTTGGTCTTCCGGTAAGTCCTCTGCCCATGCTGGACCACCTCAAATACAAAGATTTACACAAAAAAGGAAGGAAAGTATCGAGGGAACTCATTTTGGGAAATGAAAAACTATTGCCTTTAACACATGTAAGCATCATTTATTCAAAGAATCACAATTCAAAGAAGTTTGAATGGGATAAAAACAAGAATAACTTTTTTTTAATTTTAAAAAATTTAAAAGGATTTTCCAATGACACTAATTTAACCTTATTTTACAGCATACACTAGCGTTTCGAAAGCAAACTGCTTCCTTCTTCAGTGCTACACTACATTTTGCTTTTAGAAAACAGTCCTTAAATAGCTGCATTGTTAACGTTCTTAATTACTTTAAATTACATCTACGTACCTCCACCATACTTATGGCAAGATATCTTTGTCTTCCAATCTCCTCTCTATTTCATCCATGAAAAGATCACTCAGAAAGAGGACAGTGGATTTCCCATTGCTACCCCTGTTGTTGTTTTGTAATACTCCTCCCTGAACGTGAAATAGTTTCCCTCCATACAAAATTTTGCCAGCTTCACGTCTGCTTTTGCTGTTCGTGTCCATTCTGATGTCGAACTATGTCTCTTCAGCTAGTCTTCAAACAATCCGAGAGCTTGCCTTATTGGGCGCTCGGGAAAAGTGCTTTCACGTCGAACGATACCCACGATGTCATCTTCTTCCACACTCGTTACGCGTTGCACCTTGCTGATGAATTCCTTTCTGTTTTTGACTGTTCTGATACTAATTCTTTGATTAAGCTTCTCGGATTCTCGTAGCAGCCATTATGCAATTCTCGAAGTTGGAGCATTCCTTGCCGTAATAATCTCCCTGAGCTCATTGCCTTCCTTGTGTATTTTTGGGAGATATCTCTTGCGTGGTAGGATCGGGTTCGGTACTTTGAGATGTGAGATATTCCCAAGGATGGTTTTGTATTCTTTCAGCACTTTATCGACTCTTGTAATGGACTCGGCTAGACGATTTTTCCTAAACGGATGGAAATTACCGTTGTTTAATTTTCCTTTTACGAGGGTATCATATTGATCTTTGTTCATTACCACGACTGCATTACCTTTATCCGCCTTCATGAAAAACACTGGCTTTGTTTTCAGCTTCTGCAATTTTTTTGTCTCGTGGTTTGCCGTTGTTCTTGTTCCCCGTGAAAATTTTCGCCGTCTCACTTCTTATAGCATTTTTTTTTTCTGGTTAAAAAAATCTAATCCCAGCTTCTATATCGCAGGTAGTACTTTTTGTCGGCTGTTTCCGGGAGGTGGACGGCATAACTGAGCCCAAGTTCAAGAAATCTGTCTGCTGTCTCGCGAAAGTTTCTCTTGATTTGTTGATTACCAAATTGGGAATCATTTGTACTTTACCACCTTCTATGGTTTTCTTTTTCACTTCTTCACTCAGATTGTTCACTTTATTGTTGAGGATTCTTCGTTTCCTATGCTTTTCGCAATCAAAGGCTCTATTGACGCTGTCTATGCTGCCCTCAATACTTCCTTTCCTTCTCCTGACGCTTGATGCTATCCTCAAATGCAGCCAATAAACCACTAAAGTTATGTTCGCTTGTTCCTTATGTAATTTATTCACACTTCTCTTTATTAGACACCTTTCCACCTTCTTTCTTTCTGTCTGCACCAGAAATTGAAGATTTGAGAATAACTCTGTAGCTCTTAGGGGGTTAGAAGAGTTAATTAAAAGTAATTAAGAATGTTAACAAATGGAGCTATTTAAAGACTGTCTTTTAAAGGAAGAATATACTGTAGCACTGAAGAAGGAAGCAGCTTACTTTCGAAACTTTCGAGTATGCTGAAAAATTAAATTAGTGTTATTGGAAAAGTTTTTTAATTTAAAAAAAAAGTTTTTCTTGTTTTTATTTAGAAGCACTAAAAAAGCAAAAATCAAAAAGTTAATTTAAAATGAATAACTTCATAAATTAACGTGGATAATTTAGATATATAATTGATTAAACCCCCATTATCATTAAAATAACTTTAAATCTTCATTTAAAAAATAAAAAAAAATTTAAGTTAAGTTTGGATGAAAAAAATCAAATGTAACTCTACCGTTTCTGTGTTGCTGAGCGCTGTCAACTGAAAACAAAGTAACTTTATAGTCAATTTTCAATTAAAAATCACGTATTGATTACTTCAAATTTCAAACGCTCAAAAACAGTACGCCTTAGCAAAAATTGAGATTCTGGCGTACACCGGCTCTAACCAAAATCACTAATCATCAACTACTTCCAAATATAACAATTACTAGTTCAGAAAGTTCGCGTATATCTTATTCTCAAAATCTAACTAATGGTTACTATCAAATTTTTGCAACTAAAAATTTTCTAATGCATAACCTTTTATAACGACCTTTTTCCACGGTTCCTTCAAGACTTTTCTTGAACACTCCCAACTCTAGCTATCACCTTACTGACAATTTCGCATAACCCTTTTTCCCATTCATCCGCTTCCGTATGTTCCCTCGTTTATCTTTCGACTATCGCCAAATGCAACAATTCCAATTACATATATGGTGATTTGCATATAATATGATAACGCTTAGCTCTATGCAAATCGCCAAACACACGAAATAATTACATTTGACGGAACTAAAAAGATTTCCTTGTGCCCGGGGAAACTCAAAACCACGGTCCCAGTAGACCCTTAGATTAAAAGTCCGATGCGCTAGTACCTACACTTGCTTCCGACATTCACCCATGCATACTCAACATCCATTGAGCAAAGCATTTGATCTGCTTGCATCATCAGTATTGTAATGAGCAAGTTGGCACGGAGATTTGAAGGTGTAATTAGCTTATGGTTATTGTCTCATTGGATAGAATGAATGGGATCAACCAGATCAAATAAAAATGAAATTCATTATGTGGAAGGTTAAAACTAAGATTATTTGTTAATGAAGATGACAAAAAATTAAGATTAGTAAAAAAATATCAAAATCCCATTGAGTAATGAACGAGATCCTCAACACCACTTCGGTTTTCTCCTGTGCTAGAATCAACACGCGGGCAGTCATCCAGTCTCTCACCCGGCGCATTAGCATACCTTGTCTAAGTAGCGCCTGTTTGACGGTGCTTCCAGCAACTAAGCCGCAATATCATCCGTATAGCCAATTACACGCGACTATTCCGGCAGCTCTAGCTTGAGAAGCCCATCGTCCTATATGTTTCATAGGTCTAGACCAAAGCTAGATCCTTGAGCAACACCTGACGTAATATCCATGCTTTGTTCAGCCTTGTTTCGTATCAGAAAACAAGCTTCGATCCTTCAAACGCCACATAAGATATTCTGGAACTTGAAAAGGGTTTTCAGATTAATTAGAGTGTCCACTCATCTAGTGGAGCTGAACGCGTTCCAAAAATCAAGTGTCGCCAACAGAACCACTAGTCAAGTGGTGCGGTTATGTTTCTCTGCCTTTTGGGCCGCGCTCACCGCCTTTGCAATAGCATTGATCCTGGAGCATCCTGCTCTAAATCCGTACTGCCGAGAAGATAGGCCCCCTTCAGGACGAATCGCGTCAGCGAGTATTTGCTTGATGAGTTTCTCTAGCACTTTCCCAGCCGTGTCTCGCATGCATAACAGGTAATATGCAGACGGTGACCCGGGACGCTCCTTCTCCTTATTGATCAGTACGAGCCTTGCTACCTTCCAACGTTTCGGGAAAACGCCTTCCTACATGCAAGCGTTGAATGTACTAATCAGCAAGTCAGGACAATGGTGAAAGATGAGCTGTAACACCTCAGCTGTGACGCCGTCAGGACCTGGAGCTTAATTTGCTTTCAATGATCAGATATCTCTTCCAGTCCAAGCCGCGTAAAGAATGGGCATTCGACTGATTTCTTGCCATGGGCAGTATCAACACGGATAAGATGCGTGGAGGAAAAGCGCCTGAACTATCTCGCTCATCTTTTCTGCTTCATATATGCCAGCTTTCGCATAACCAGCTTGTAGCCAAGGCCCACGAAGCTAGCCGTATTTTCCACTAGACCTTACCAGCAACGAGCCTTACGACTGTTAATTATTTTGCGAGGATATTTCCTGGTCGACTTATATGCTGCCAATCGGTTCCATGTCTCGTTGCGTTTCCGTTCCCGTTAATAACATATTCACGTTGAAGCTTGTGACACTGCCTTCTTTTTCCAGCGATTTCAGTCGATCATCGTGGCGGGGTCTCCAAGGGAGTATAGAAGCAATGCAAGCAGACGTGATGATGCTCATAGTTGAGTTCACCCCGTCTTGAGCTGCAAGCTCTTCAGTTTCCTACGAATGTTCCAGCAAAAGCGCACCTGCCGTGAGCACCTCGATGAATTTCTCTACGTCCACCCCCACAATGTTCTACTCAATAATGGAAGATTGAGAGCATAGGCATTGGGAGCCAGCATCACGTATCTCAAACAGAATGCACTGATGATCACTGGCTGAGTAGTCCTCTGATACTCTCCAATTGTGTACCCTCCGTACTAGAGACTCCGAGGAAAATTTGAAGTCGAGTGTGGTTCCTTAATAGCTCACATAGCAGAAAGTCGGCGTAACAGCGGTGTTCAGTACGATGAGTCCTATCTTGGCCACCGTCTCTCGGACTTGTTCCTCCCGCGAGGCAGTTCGAAGCATGCTCCATTCGATCGCTTTAGCATTCAGGTCTCCAATGAGTACGTGGTCAACTGCGGTCGGTACAGCATCCTTTAAAGCGGCTTGGAAAAATGATTATCTGTTGGTTTGACATTAGGAACACACTTAAGAATGCAGTCCCTAAACACCAAATCACACGAAATCATCCTGCCGTACATTGCTCTCCACTATAAAATCAGCACTGTTGCGAGCTCAGATGCCGGCAGTATCAGTTTTGTCAGGGTACCATGATGACGAACTCTTCTCGTAGTGTTGCTCACTCCACAGCAAAAAGTCGGCGTTCATGTGCCTCGAAAACTACACAAGCAGGGTTTGAGCAGTTTTACTCTAGGCTTGCCTGCAGTAAACGGATCATCGAAGTTCTGCTATTATCTTGGCTAGGGCTTCTTAGAAAACCCGACACTTTCCTGATCGCAGAATGTGCTTCAAATCCTAATTTGGATCAGCATCCTTGCAAGGGATGCAGTGTGTTTCCCTCGTACATTCTTTTCTTTCATATCCCATATCGCCACAAATGCATCATAGAGAACTCGTCTCGGGTCCCTTGTATCTCTGATTGGTATCACCATCACCAAGGCACTTAACGCATTGCTCTTCGGCATACCCTGCAGATGAACCACCTCTTTTCCTTACTCGGAAGTTGTTCGGCATGCTTCTCTGTCAGGTCGATGAAGGCCATACGTTGCGCTCAAATTTTTACTGGTGTCAGTCTCACAGCCTCACCTACGCACGGGAGCTCCCATCTGATGGCCTCCTCTTCCTCGATCAGGTTCATGATTCAGTCAAGGTCCCTGATTCCGATCGTTAGCAAAGGCTCGAGTGAGGCTACACTTGCTCTTTTGCCGAGAACCTCCTTGACTGCGTTGCGAAATAGTTCTTTATTATTGACCTCCGCTGCGAATCCGACCAGCATGCAGTTAGATCAGGTTGGTCGCACTGCTTCAATGGCAGTTTTGATGTCTTCGAGCCTTCCATCTCCCTTGGTCTCCGGCAATTCATCTACCTAAGATCGACAGTGCCTGCCACCGGGGTTTTATCGTGGCTTTTTTCTCTTCTGCCTCGCATCAAGTTCTTTTTGTTGGGCATCTATGAGAACTTTGTTTTCTGGAAAATATTGCGGTCGTTTTTTGGCGCCTTATTCGGCTGCCTTCGTCAGCACTGTCTGGAAGCCCTGATCAAATGTTTCATGCCCATTAAGTGCCTCCTTCTAGCTCCCTAGCTTAGGGAGCCGGTATTTAATTATCTTCATAATGTGCCCCGCTTTTCGGATTAACCTTTCTTCCTAATAGCGCTCAACGCCTATTGTATTTGCGAAGCTGCTCTTTAGAAAGAGGTTTTCTGGAGACAATGCTTCAATTATATCAGCAACTTGCCAACAAGGTACTTCGTTGGTCTCCTCAGATTTTTATTTTTATGCCGCAGTTAGTTCTTTGAAATCAGGGTGGTTAGTTATGCGCTCTACTCTTATAGGGCATTCTAGAGTGCTCACAGTTTTTTTATACGCCCGCACACCTCGATTATATCCGACTGATATGTGCTCTCTGAGCCTTTTCGTTCAGCCGTCCGTTTGTCTTCATTCTTTGAATCTTTAGTGCTATCTCCGTTCGTATGTGTACTCACTTTTTTGGTCCCATGGTTATTTTTGCAGAACAGGGAGGCCATGCCAGGATTGGCGCTAGCCCTCACGGGGACTGGTGTTCAGAGCCAGACCAGCGTTCATCCGGAGTTCATCTCAACCGAATCTACATCACCAACTCAACGGTGCGAACTTCGATTGTACTGCGAGGCCTGCCTAGACGGTATGATACTTAGACTGGTGCCGTTTACCTGCAAGTATCACCTCGGCGGTACCGTGCTATGCTCTAGGTCCAAAATATCATATTCGCCAGTCAAAAATGTCGGTTCCAATTTCTAGTCCAGAGATCGTTGTCAGGTCGTCATCCGCCAAGGAACCTTACGGAAACCTTCGCTTCTTCGGATGCATGGGGCCGGCACTCCACAAAGATTGTTAGCGTTTAAGAATAGTCGTGTCAACCATCACTCCCCTGCGGAGAGGATTACAGTTATTTGCTTAGTAAATAGTATTGTTGCATTGCGCTTGATTCATTTTATTTTTTCGCATAAATGAGGTTTAAATTAGTGAACCCTGCTCAATCAAGTAACCATTATACTTAGCAGACCATTCCACTGACCTTGAAACCTTAAAACGCGCGAAACAGCGTGATCTCATATGCTTTAGAAACTTGTTTAAGGCGAAAATATTATAAGTAATTAATAGTTCCAAAGCAGCATAGTGAATTTGGGTTGGATATTAGCTTACCTTCCATGTGCATGTAAATATGTAGCAGACATCGATGTTAGAGAGAATGGATGCGAAATACATCGCGAGAACTCAAGCACTTTATGATGTGGCGTGAAGTTGGCGTGTTATTACCAATTTCCGCATCTTGAACTAAATCAATTTTTCGTGCGGGTATTCTAACTTAAACGATATTAAAGGATTCAACATGACTTACCCTACGAAGATAGGTCCCTGACATTCTTCCTATAGCTGTTTTTACAATCCTACACACATCGCTACGTTTTCGTTTCCCGACATAAAAACACTCGCGATCCCTGACAAACTTTTCAGTTTAATTAATTATCACTTTTGCGACGCTTTTGCACTACATTCAACACGGTTTATCTTTAAAAAAAATGTTCTGTATACAATCTCAAATTCAACATGATTAGATAATTCACGCCATCTGCTGAATTTTCACAAATCATCTGTTTTCAATTAAGGGATGCATCAGACTACGACTTTTTAGTAGTAGCCAGCGATTTGTAGACGCAAATGTGTACACACTACGACAAGATTTGCAAAGGAAGTTCAGGCATGCGCAGAACTAATATGCTCATTTGAAGGTATGTTTTTGCCAGGAACACATGCGCCAACTCATGTGTGCGCTATGGAAGAAACTTCCGTGCACGTCAGCGTCAAATGTCCAAATGATGTGCGCCTGCGCGAGTTTCACAAAAACTACCTACTGAACTGGTTTTAGGAGAAATCGCTAATTCCTGCGACTGCCGACCTGGACAAAATTGTCGAAAATCGCAGTGTGCGGGCTCCCATTTAACCATGTGTAACTTGCGACAGAGGTGCGGCTAAATAGTCGTAGTCTGATGCATCCCTAAGTGGTTGATATTTTGTTGACGATTCGGGGGTGTAAGTATAAGAAGAGTGGGATTTTTGTAAGAGCAACTAGAGAGCCACTTGAGTGTGTGGACGCTCTAGCGGCGTGAAAGGCGGGAAGATTTCAATTCGGATTGGAGAGGAAGGCATGTCTACATACATAAAGCTGCACACATGTATAGATGAAAATAAGCTCATTTCTTGTTCACTACTTTGGTAGCAGACAATAATTGTCCATTTGCAATTAATTTCTATTTGTTGTCAAAAAAAAAACAAAATTCCTCTAATATATATCTCTAACAGCTCTATTCTTTTTCTTACAGGTGAGCATCACTAGTGTTTTAATTGGAAGATATATACTATACTGTGGGTATTAACGCCTTTTTTTATTTTAAATATAATTAATATTTGAAAGATTAGTTTGTTTGAAAATGTGCAAGATTGGTTTTTGGTATTTTCATTGAAGAAATAATATTTGGTTAAACAGTGTTCCGAAGTGGAAAAATCATCAAATAAATTCATGACCCAAGCAGATTAGATCCCGAGTAAAAATGTACAGGGCACAAATGTAACATAGACAGGATCTGTTTTTTGTTTTTCGGCGTTAACATGGCTCAAAAACTCGATGAAAAAAAATTGGCCTAAAATGTGCGCAATGAAGGCTTAAGAATCTGAGGAATGGATTTTTGCGGACATGGCCTAAAAAATACATACTTTCTTCTTCGAAGACAAATAGAAGCGAAAATAATCAAAACCTAAAAAGAGCCTTAAACCGGCCTAAAATAATATCTATTTGCATGCAAGCATGAGAAATCTTCTCAGGGCCTAAAATTGGCCCAAATATGGCCTAACTGATTTTTTCCCTCTTAGCACTTTAAATTTCAATTCAAACATGGTCCGAATATATAAGCGAATCGTTTAACTTTGACTTAAGCGGCTAGTCATCGACATCCGTGGATAGGGGTGTGTATCCCTTCAAGTGTTTTGAAAATAATACATCTGAATTCTGTGCTATTTTGCTTGAAGCTGATCTGCTATGAGTTGCCTGTGTAAGTACACTTTTTTCACACATAACCATTCACTAACATCAT
The DNA here is from genome assembly GCA_963969285.1 of Odontomyia ornata. Lineage (NCBI taxonomy): Eukaryota > Metazoa > Arthropoda > Insecta > Diptera > Stratiomyidae > Odontomyia > Odontomyia ornata. The sequence goes on along the minus strand of OZ017738.1, from coordinate 37,420,077 downwards.
TTCATGATACCTTCCTCCTGTGGACTACTTTTTCTTGTTTGTAGCACTACAGCTCACTTCGGGCCTTCACTTCCTGGAAAAAGTGCTTCCTGCTGTCTCGGTTCATTGACCGCTTCCTCCAATTTCGTATCCGAACAGCGATAAACTGTCTTCGCCGACCGAGTCAGACTAGCGTTTCTTCGGTTTCCCGACCGCCCTTCAGTTCTCCCAACGAATAACTTTTTGGGTATCCGTTGTTCGTCCATACGATTCATGTGGCCAGCGCATTGCAGCTTCCGCAGTCTTACAATCTTTGAGACCTCCGGCTCATTAAATATTTCATACAGTTCATGGTTGTATCGTATTCGCCATTGGTTCCCGTCCAGCATCGCTCCGATTATTCGCCCCAGGACCCGTCGCTCAAAGTTCAGCTAGCCCTTGAATGACAAGAACATCGACTCTTTTTTTTCACCATCTATAACTGACAAGAAATTACCAGACTTTTCCACAGCGGTGGTATTGTGCAACTGCGTGAGATTTTGCGTACTCATGAAATTTTTTTTAGGTCTTGTAAAAAGTTTCGGGGCCTGTGTCCTTCTGTCCGTGCGTCACAGGAAGTTTTCGCAGAAAAAAACTATAGCAGCTACAAAGCTCAATTTTTGTGAAAAGATCAAAAGTGTAGATCTCTCAAAAGTTTAGGCCTTAACAAACATTTTAAATTTCCCGACTATCCTCGAAAAGCTCTAAAATTTGTTTTTAATCAAAGATAGTCGTGGGGTATCAAATGAAAGGTCTTGATTAGACCTTTTAGAATCTGAAACAAAAAAGTTACTTTATGCATCAGGGTTTCCAAGGGGAGGAAAATGTATCAAAATTTTGTGCCCAGCCATTTGACACCTTTGAGACGTAAAATCTGAAAATAATCACGGAAATGGGTCTCTATGAGTACAAGAGCAACAAACACCTAAGAAGTCGAAATTTACTCAACTTTGTTAATAATAGTATGATTTATAGATTTTACATTTTCACCCATAAAATCAAAATTACACCCTTAAACTTCTTATCTACAATATATAGTTTTGTCTCTTCTCTACTAAGATAATCAAATATAAATTGACAAGTGGCATTTGAATTTCTGCTGCCTAAAAACTCACTTTAAAGAAAGTTTCAAAGCAGGCCACTGCTCTACAATTCTGTGAATACATTCGTATAGAGAAAGCCATCTAATGTCCCGAAGCATACGGGAGCATCTGAAAAATTTTTAAAGTATGCATATTCTCTCATTCTTTGGCTGCTGTGTGAGAAGTATAAATAAGCATCCATGACAAATAGCTCTATAGACCGAGGTATTTTTTACAAACTATGGTGGAGAAGCTTCAAAATGTGGAAGTTGAAGAGGGCTATTTATTGATTTCCTATGATGTAAAATCACTGTTTCCCAGCCTGCCAGTTAAGCAGTCCTTGGCACTGTTTGAAGACTGGCTGTAGAAACATAATGATTCAACGGAATGGAGAAGACGGGTTAAATAGTATAGTAAATTAGCATCCGTATGTATAAATGAAAACTACTTTATTTTCAGCGACAAATTCTTCAAAGGGACGATAGGAGCAGCTATGAGTAACCCCCTTTCACCTCTGTTGAGTGATATTTTTATGAATTGGCTGGAGGTCGAGGTGGAGAAAAAAGGAATGATGCCTAAGGTATGGGCCAGATATGTGGACGACATTTTCACGATGGTAAAAGCAAATGAGGCTACTACATGTACTCAATGGGATACACCCTAAAATAATATTCACGATAAAAAAAGAGAGTCAGGGCCAATTACCGCTCCTTTATCTTTTGGTCATAAGGGCCATAGGTGGATTAGAATTTAACATCTACAGGAAGAGCACGAGTACCCAGAGAACAATCCCCAGTTCTTCTAATCATTCTTATGGACAGAAAATGGCTGCTTACAACTGTATGACCCATCGAATGATAACGGTACCGTTGAATAACCAGCGTCTATAAGAGAAAAACAATACACGGCTAGCAAAAATGGGTACAGCAGGAATTTGATTTTTCTTCAGTTTCAAATAAATCCTGCGCACTTTCACTCTTTAACTTCACCATACACACAAACATTGTACGAGTATGAGTTGACTACATTTTTTTGGAAAAGTACTTTACTGCTGCTACAAGTACATCTACATTCTCGTCGATGATTAGCGAAAACGCTGAACCTCCCTTAGTTTCATTTTCTAGGGCTGGGCGTAATTCTGCAAGCAATTTTCCTTCAAAGCTATTTTCTAAGACGTTGTAAGCAATGGCAGCAGTTTTCGTTCTCCTGCAGGAAAAACGTTTTGCGATTTCGGAGTAATGGAATTGCCTTACAAATACTTCGCTCAAATGATCCATTACGCGAAAAGGAACATTGTGCCCCACTAATGCTGCTACAATGCTGATTTCTGCTTGTTTAATTTCTTCTGAAATCGTTGATGTCTTGAAAATGGTATCAAGCTGTAATCAACAAAAATAAACCAAGAAATGTCTGAGACATTTGACAAACTTAGCAGGGCTCATATTACGGATAGTTTTGTATGAAAGGCTATTTACATATTAACAATAATTATCGGCTACTTGTTGAAAACTTTTGAATAAAGTAGAATAGAAAGCAATTTTCGAATCATGGAATGGAAGGTCAATATTTGGGAATTCCAAGGGTGATTTGACAAGTGAGTCTTGAGATTTTTTTTGGAAATCTCTAAATTGGATTTATTTCCTTCTTTGATAAGCTTTAAATTACGGCAATTTCAATTCACAGGGAAGCGTGGTAATAGTGAAACAAATTTCCTAGATTTTAACGTATTTCAAGAAAGAAATAAATTGTATTTTGAATTTTAGATAAGGGATAGCTTCTACGACTTCATAATCCTATGCATGTCAAATCAGCCTTGAAACTTTAAAATCATCACCTTCCATATCATAGACTCCACTTTCTCCATCAGCTTTCAATAAATCATCGAAAGCTATTCTAAATATAAATGTGAACAGTGATTACCGGAAGCGGACTTTTAATGCAAAGAAGTACAGCTTCAATCCTTAAAATTGTTATACACAAGCTACGGAACTGAGACTGAAATTAATGTATGGTAGAAAATTCTATGCATAAAAGAGCAGATAACGAGAAACTAACAATAAAAATCACAATTTTATCCACTGATGCAAAATATTCAGATGGAAACGAAATTATTCAATATAAAGATTGAACCTTGCCATTATACATGAAACACAACATCATTCCAATGTCCTCCACGGGACCTCTTACAGGCCTGAATCCTTTTGAGGTAATTTTCAATTACTTTTCGGCATATGTCCGGTAATATCTCGGCCATAACATCACGAATATTGGTTTTCAATTGGTCAAGATTTTGAGGATTGTTCGCGTAAACACGATCTAACGCATAGCTCCATAAAAAGAAATCCAAAGGTGTTAGGTCGCAGGATCTTGCGGGCCAATTGACATCACTCAATCTTGAAATTACGCGTCCTGGAAATTTCTCTTGCAAAAGTGCTCGATTAGCCTGTGTTGTGTGGCTTCCTGTTGGAACCACATGTTCTCCAGATCATAATCTTCAATTTCTCTCCAAAAATAATCGGTTAACATCTGTCCATAGCGGTCAGAATTGACTGTAATGGCTCTTCCTTGATCGTTTTCAAAAAAATACGGGCCAATAACACCACCAGACCATAATGCACACCAAACGGTCACTTTTTCCGGATGCAAAGGCCTTTCTCCGATCACTTGAGGATTTTGAGAACCCCATATCCGGCAATTCTGTTTCTTTACGTAACCACTGAGCGAAAAATGAGCCTCATCAATAAAGAAAATTTTGTTCGAAATTCGTTATCAATGGCTTGTTGTTCAATCACCTTAATCGCATACATTCTGCGTTGTGTATGGTCTTAAGGCTTAATTTCTTGAGTGAGTTGGGTTTTGTACGGATGGAGATGCAAATCCAAATGCAAAATCCACCACAATGAGCCGTAAGACAAGCCCAAACGTTGAGCATGTCGAGGAATCGACAAATTCGGGTCTTCCTTCACACTTTGAGCAACGATAACGATATTTTCAGCAGAACGAATGTTGCGATGATGCACAGGCCTTGCAATATCAATAACCGATCCAGACTCTTCAAATTTTCTGACTGTGTTCGAAATTGTTTGCTGTGTAGGTCGATTATGTCGACCGTAATCGGCTCGTAAAGCCCTTAATGTTGATGCAGCAGAATCACCATTTTTATAATAAAATTTAATAACTTTAATGCGTTTTTCGACTGTTAAACGATCCATATTTCTAAATGGCAAACCTTCAACTAAAAAAAACGCGCTTTGGATGACATGTAATTCTGACAGATGTCAAATGGCAGGGTTATACTTTCCTACCACGAAATGGATAACCCTAAATTTTTTTAGTAAAAATAAGTTACTACACAAGAACTAAGAATCAATATATGTATATAACTTGCATACCTCTAAAGTGCCAGAATATCCTTTCATGTTTCTTATGTGCTTTGATGAAACCATATGTTCCTTCAAAGACGCCAACCTTCTTAGCACTTCACAGTCGCATGCTTTACACCGAACATTTGTAATGTTTGACTTAGATTTACAAAGCCAGTTTTTAAAAGATAGATCTAGATCCCATTCTTGATGATAACCTTGAGTATACGTACGCTTCATTTGTTATCACAACAAAATAAATAAGAAAAATAGTTCACAGATTATTCGCACTTGACGCGCACGACACGAAATGTAGCCAAACTAGTCAAAAAGCAAAGCATATTCAAAAACTGTCAGGAAATGGGGGACGTCCCTAAAAGCTTTCCCTCGTTTCGTATAAGAGTGATACGTTATTTTGATTGACGATCAAAGGAAAGAGGAATACACTTTTATTGAAAGCAGTTTTACACAGGGTGACTATATTATGTCGAAAAAGTACAACACCTAATAATAAAAAATGTAAGGTCTACCAAAATATACCAAATTTATTTATTTCTTCATGCAAAGTCAAAGAACCCGAACGCACGTACGTAGTTTGAGCAACTCTTTTGGGATTGCCAACTTGTACTTCATACGAAAAGCAGAGTTAATTTTGCGCAAAGAATTTAATGTCGATGTTTACTAATACGACATCAAAATTGAACTTCTCCAACGCAAATCCTCAAGCTCCGCATTCCGCATAAAGCCCAAGCGTGTTTACAATACATTTATTTCATCTATTGAATCGGGGTCAGGATCTCTGAAAAATTATGTGGTGATATTCCCATCGTTGATTGTGCCGTGTTCTTTTTCTGCAACATCAATTAAAAGCACCATCTTACTTTTAAATTTTTCGGAAAAACGTTCCTTTCTAGTCTACAGAATATATACGAGGTGTGTTCAAAAAATATCGCGAATTTTGTTATTTTTCCAAAAATTATTTATTTATTCATGAATATCTATTTTGTCCCCTTCAAAGTAATCCCCATGACATATTATACACTTGTGCCAACGGTTTTTCCAATCTTCGAAGCACTTCAAAAAATCATTTTTTTTAATCTTGTTCAGCTCCTCCTTCGATGCCGTCTTTATCTCGTCAAGCGTAGCGTAACGTCGTCCTTTCATGGGCCTCTTCAGTTTAGGAAACAAGAAAAAGTCACAGGGGGCCAGATCTGGGGAATACGGTGGCTGCGGCATCATTAGTGTGTTGTTTTTAGCCAAAAAGTCGCGCACAAGCAACGATGTGTGAGCAGGGGCGTTATCGTGGTGCAAAAGCCAATTTTTGTTCTCCCACAAATCCGGGCGTTTCTGGCGGATTGCTTCGCGCAAATTGCGCAGAACTTGCAGGTAATATTCCTTATTGACCGTTCTTTCCTGTGGCAAGAACTCATGATGCACCACGCCCCTGCAATCGAAGAAAACTGTCAGCAAAACTTTCACATTCGACCGAACTTGGCGCGCTTTTTTCGGTCTTGGTTCATGCGGCAGCTTCCATTGAGATGATTGAGCTTTGGTTTCCACGTCATAACCATAAACCCACGATTCGTCACCAGTTATGACCCTCTGGAGCAAATTTGGTTCGTCGCGGACAGAGTTTAACATCTCATTAGCAATGTTCATGCGTTGCTGTTTTTGGTCGCAATTGAGCAATTTTGGTACGAATTTCGCGGCGACCCGTCTCATGCCCAAATCGTTGATAAAAATCGAATGGCACGAGCCAATCGATATGTTCAAGTCCTCAGCAACTTCTCTAATGGTGATTCGACGATTGGCCAATACCATTTTCTCCACTTCATTAATTTTTTCGTCTGTTGTTGAAGTGCTCGGGCGTCCGGCACGCTCTTCGTCGTTCACATCTTCTCGGCCTTCTAAAAACATTTTGTACCACCGAAAAACGTTGCTTCGGTCCAAGGTAGCTTCTCCGTATGCCACAGTCAACATTCGGAATGCATCCGCGCACTTAATTTCGTTTTTCACACAAAATTTGATACACGTTCTTTGATCCATTTTTTTGAATAAGTAAAAATCGAAGACGATTGAAAACATGTGCAAGTAAAGCAGCTATCACCAATTAAGTGAACATTCAAAATGGCCAAGCTTGTCGGCATAAGTGACAGACATGAGTACCAACATAACGCCACAAAAAAATCGAAATTCGAATATACGTAACCCGCGAAAATTCAAAATTCGTGATACTTTTTGAACACACCTCGTATTTCCCCTTTATAATTTATGCTTTTAAATCTAATCTTAAAGCTATGAAGAATACATTCCATAAACTTAACCGAAACATATGACAAAGATATTCCATATTAATATAAGTTAGTAGCAATACTTTTTGTACATACATAGTATTCATATCCTTAGAAATGTTACACCTTGGGATAGAGTTTCACATAAAACTGATGTCACTTTGCCGTCAATCATAGTAAGATCCAAAGAATGAAATATTTTACTTTATCCTATTCGTTTTGTTGTTATTGCAGTTTTTTGTTGTCTTTATCGCAGTTTTTTGTTCAAAATTGACTTCCAATAAAAATACTCGAATCGTCAGTCTCTGATCTCCTGTCCATCTGGGAACGCAGTTTCATTGGTAATTTGCTGAATTAGAAGCGCTCTTAAAGCCAAGCAAGTAAGCAAGTAATACTTTATTGAGACTTTTATATCATTGACAGCAGGTGTTTAATGGCTATATGACATTTGACAGTAGATAGATGTCAAATAAACTTAGACAGTTCGGATATGCATTGCATGTATGTTAAATTTTTGTTTCGATTGATGTAGAGGGTGCCATTCGCTCTTATGGCTTATTTTTGGAAGATTGTTCATATAAATACATTAAAACTTAAAGTAACTTAATCCTATTCCTAATATAAATTATATCTACGCCTATACCTATCTTATAGCTAATCTTAATACAAGCTATGTAAAGTTTACGAGTGGGTAAATATACAAGTTGTATTTCGGCTGTTAAATTCGATTGTGTATACGCAGTCCGCCTATTCTCTGTCGGATCCTTTCCAGTAGGTTTTTGGGAGGATAGACATTCTGACTTTATGGGTCCTCTGTTCGATTCCGTCTTATGGTGGTTAGCTGTTTTAATGTTTGCCAGGCTTGGCCCGGTTATTTATGTTTATATTTTTATTTTTACATACACGCAATTTACGTCTCCTTTTTTTTTGTTTTTAGGTGTCAGCCCCGGTATGTGTTAGGTTGTGAGGTCAGATAAAACCGGGGTTTACTGGGTGCATCGGGGTTATAGGAGTCTGGGCGGTATTTATCGAGGATTTTAAGAGGACATAGGTAATAAGGTTCACTTGTTATGGGAGAGTCAAAAAGTGCGCGAATAGCTTCAAGAGGGTGGTTTTTGCTTGTTATTGACATGTAATGTAAAATTGGTATAATTCCTGTTTCGTTGTAGAGTATTGAGTTCCTAAAATGTTTTTTATTGGGGCGTCGGTGTTTTGAGAGTCATTTTCGGAGGATTTTCCTCTCAAAGATTTGGATTTCTTCGGCTACCGTTGGCGAGATTGTTAGCCAAGCTGGGAATGAGTAGGTGATGATTGGTCTTATGAGTGTTTTGTAATTAGCTTTCGAGGATAGTAGAGAGGACGTAAGTGCAGCCGCCGCTTTGGCTTTATTGAGCATTTTTCTAGCGTGTATGTTTGACTTGAATCTGTTGTTGAAGTGAATTCCCATGTACTTTATGTTTTCTTTGAGGGGAATGAATTCATCTCCGATTTGTACTCGTATTCGAACATGCCTGCTCTGAAACACTGCGAGACGGTGTTTCTTACCGCTGGCATTTCGAAAGCAGATCAGCTCCGATTTATTGGCGTTTATTTCAAGCCCTCAGTTCTTTAGGTATGAATCTAGGCCGCTGACTGCACTCTGTAGCTGGGACTGAGCTTGGGCTGGAAGGCTATTGGTAGCAGTGAGGAGGATGTCGTCTGCATACATGAATACATTTGTACTCGTGCAGTTTGGTCTAGGAATATCATAAAGGAAAAAATTAATAGGGAAGGACTGAGAATAGAACCTTGGGGGACTCTAGAGTGGATAAGGATGGGGGATGAATTTTTATTTGAGCTGTTCTGTTCGACAGGAAGCTGTATAGGATTCTGAGGATTGCGGCCGGGTAGGAGGCTATTTTCAGTTTGAGCTTGAGGCCATTGATCCATACTGAGTCAAACGCCTTTTTCAGGTCTAGGGCACATGTTAGGGTACACTTTTTTTGCCGTAGGTTCTTGGTGACTTTGTTGTGGAGTTGCATTATGGCGTGCTCAGTGGAGCGTTTGCGTTCCAATCCAAACAGAAAACTTGGGATCAGGGAGGAGGTGAAGTCGGTGAAACTGCGTAGGATTATCTTTTCCAGGATTTTCCCCATGTTTGGAAGCAGGAATATGGGCCGGAAGTTGTGAATGCTTCCTTCGCAGTTTGGTTTTGGGATGGGGATGAGTCTGCTGGTTTTCCATGATTGGGGAAAGTAGCCGTTATTTATACAATTATTGTAAATTATTGTCTGGTGCGAGGAGATGGTTTTCCTACATTTTTTGACAACTCGGTTTGGGATGCCTTCAGGGCCGTGAGACAGCTTGCTATTTAAAGCACTAAGGATATACTCAACTTCCTGTTTCGAGGTGAAGAACTGTCCAAAAACTAGATGTCTTGGAGAAGATGCTTTATTGGAGTTCGAGAATATGGTTAAATAAGAGCCTTCATATCCTACAGTTGTAAGCTGAACTTCCTCATTGGCTTTCATATTTAATGCTGTATGAGGTGACTCACTGCGGTGGTATTTATATTTGAAGTATCCCTCACATGCAGTTATTTTGGCTGAAGAAGTGGCTAAGACTTCGTTCCCTTGCCTTATAGGGTCTTTCTCACGGTTGTATTTGGCGTTCTTGCGACCAGTGAGTTAGTCAATTTCTTTGAACATGTTTGACGATGGTCTTAGTGATTTTAACCTGTGCTTATAGGAATTATTTACGTCGTGTCTGATGCGTTTGTGGATTTCACTGGAAATTGCTGTAGTTTGTATTTTGAGTTCCAATTACTCCTCGTTTGTTCGGTTATAGCTTCTATGGAAAATGCGCTTTAGGCGTTGGAGCATATGTTTCCTAGTTTTGATTAGGGAGAGGGTCTCCCGAGTCCCGAGTATACAGCGGGTTGCGGGGTTTCTGGAGAGGAGCATGTAGGTCTAGACACTCAATTAGTGCCGTTGTTATGGCTGATATTTCCGCGTCTATTTGGTTGTTCGAGAGAGTCTCGTGATCTGGTGGTAGTTTCGGGAGTAGATCATTGAGGTCTTCTCGGAAGTTTTGCCAATCTATTGAGCTGTATGGTCTGTAATGTGGGGGACATATAGCGACTGGTATATGGGCTTTGAGGGTTATGTTTAGGCAAAGGCCGTGGTGGTCGGAAAGTGAAGCAAACGTGGAGCATGTGAACGGGTTTGTGGGGTCGGAGAGGTCGGATGAAATTAAAAAATTGTCCAAGTATGAACTTCCTCTTGGTAATGTTGGGACGCCTGCGTTTACGACGGATGCTATGAGGAAGCCTTCCATGTTAAGCCATTCAAAGAGACATTTTCCGTTCATGTTATGAGTCGAGTCCCCCCGCCTGTGCCCGTGTCTGGCGTTAAGATCTCCTCCAAGTAGGAATGACTCGTATGGTGCGGCTGTTGCAAGGATTCGATTGAGCGTGAATGTGGTTAGGACACCTAGATTGCACGGGAAGTATAAGGATCCTATTAGGATTTTAGCGAGGGACCCGTTGGGGCGCTTAGTGCAAAGGGTTGCTAGCGTGCATGAGGAATTATTTTCCTCGAAGGGGATTTGTTGGACGTCTAAGACATCTCGATAGATTATGGCCGTTCCGCTTCCGGTATCGTTACGCAGCACATTGTAGTTATCCACACGCACTTTTTGGTAGGGTTTAAGGACTGTCTCGCTCAGAAGGAGGATGTCAGGTTGGGATGATTTTAGTAAATCCGCGATGAAGAGTCGCTTGTCATGAGATATAAGGGAATTTATATTAAGTGAAAGGATTCTGAGCCTATTTACCACCATAAAGAATGAAGTAGAAGTTCAGTCAAGCCATTGGCTTGTCTTGGTCGGAAGTGGAGTCAAATTTTGGGAGGAAAGATCGAATTTTGGATAGGAGTTCAGTTGGAGACATTCCAAGCCATACATGGGTAATTTGCTGCAGGCGTTCGACGGGGTTAAGTGTTGGTGGAAACGGCGCAGAGATAGTGGTTCCATTTCTGGAGATTTCGGAGTAAGGCGAGGTTGGCAACAGCGGAGGGAAATGTTGTGAAGCGATGGAAATGGGGGAGCTACGCTGGTAGCTGGGATGTTGAGAGTGCACTGTTAGGGGAGGTGCTCGTTTAGTTTTTGCTTCCATAGCTCTTTCAATCAAGCGTTTTCTTTTCGGGCATCCGGAGAAGTTGGCACGTTGGTGCAGAATGTAGCGTGGTTTTATTAAGGAGTTTTTATCGTCTTCTGAAGTCACGGCGATCCTAAATAGATCAAGCTCAATTTTATTCTCTCTCGACCACGCTGTGGTAAGCGGAGTGACAGATTCAACTCTTAAATCAGGAAGCTGGCTTTTGATATCCTCTCGGATTGCATCAGCTCCTAAATTCGACCCTATGCCTCTAAATATGACAACACACTTGTTGCTTTCCTTTGGGGTAAAAGAATATCCCACCGCCGAGGTATTTTAACGAAGTTGAGGATGTAGTCATGAGCTTCTAGCCTATCTACTATTACCTTGAGTCTTGAGTTTGAAAGCCTGGTAATTCGGTAACCAAGGCGGGTCCCGTCTGCTGGGGTATACCGGTCTAAAACCTCTTTTAGCACCGTCGCTTTTACTTGCTCCACAAAAATTGGTGGGTACCAAGTCTTTTTGGTTCTAGAGTTGTCTACTTTGGCGGAATTTTCTGTGTTCTGATTATTTAGAACGCTAAAAGGGTTTATATTGGGTGTAGGAGCATTGGGTGTGGGTACCGGGGCTTTACGCTTTACTACTAATTTACCTTTTGCTAACATAAAATCATTCACCTTAGAGTTAATTAAGTTGGCATCTTCGATGAAGTTTGAAGTTTTTGTTTGCACGTGTTCGGATTCCATAAATTCCGATGGTAATTCCTTGCGGGCCGCTTTAGTCCTCGGTTGATCCGCCATTGTATCGTCCTGCGTGTTAAGCGTTGTCCATTTTTTGGATGTTGCGATGAGGTCCACAGTTGTTGTGCTGGGCGCTTGCCCGAAATGTACGTTCACTTCTCGTGCCTCTTGCACGTTTTGGTGTCTAATGTCCCGGTTGATATTCTGGCTATCGTTGGCTCGACTTAAATTCAAAATGGAGGTAAAATCGAGAATTTTCCCAAAATTTTTTGCTATAATCGCTTCGCACGCGTGTTGACAGCTCGAGAGTTCAAACGTCAGTCCCTCTTAAAGTCAATGTATTTATCAATTTTTTTAACACCCCCTTTCCCGACCACTCTCTCCATCACTCTTTCTTCGTCGCACAACGCTCGTGCGATCTGCATTCACATTACGTCGCTTCGTCCTTTGTGCCACCATGACAATGTTAAATACATCGGTATACGGGGGCACACATTCACATTTTACTTATTTGTACTAATAAATTTTATTATTAAGTATTTTTGTTTTAAATTATATTGAAAAATAAACAACAAAGCTTTCGATGAAAATTCACAATCAAGTTTCAAATTGAGTTTATCCCGCAGCTAAATCTAATCTTAATGCGCAGATATCTTTTACTTCACACTGACCATCAAATGACCCAAATTCCCATCGCATATTCGATTTCTTAATGCTCGTACCTAGCATTCATGCTGAGAGGGGTGTGATGTCTTATCTCAAGGGTTTTTCAGTAATTCGATGCTTACTTGAAAGCAACCTACAAGTCATATTTGTGGTTCGATCGAATTAGGTTTAAAATCAAATGCTTATGCTCAAGGTACAATGTCTTATAAGCATTATGCCTTCCAACACCGTCTCCCATGTACGGCGGTATCTAACGAAGGAACGGACTCGTACTCACATGTACCATGAATAAATGATGTGTAAAGTCAACATAATAAATTTTACACAAACACGAAGGTAACACCACTCTCTTAAAGATTCAAATTACTTCACTAAATAACACCCACAATGCGAATACAGTTGGGTCGTCGGTATTTTCAATTGTGCACCTTTTAACATGCTTGCATGCATGCATGTTCGCTGGAGTGAATACATATGTTTATACTTTTTTACAAAAAAACAAAATATGATTCGATTAGTGCTTGATGGTTTGGATTCAGTGGTTTTCACTTGACCTATTTCGAATCGAAAGAAAATTCTGAATGAACGACCCGCGCAAGATGTAGAAAAGAAGCGGAAGTGCGATTGATATCTGATTTTCCTTCTGTTGTTTTCCATTGGTAGAGCGGATGTTGATTTTATCGGTTCAATTTTATTGATAGCGTGAAGATTGGTTGCACGTAAAATGAGGCAAAAATTACCTGGGAGGTCTTCTATGTTAGTCAACTTTTCTACAAATGTGCCTTGTTTATGTGATTGTGAGAATGGGTCATCGATAAATTAAATTTAAATTAAAATTTTTTTAGCACGTTTCTCAGAATATTCTAACGAAAACCATCTGAGCCATTTCTAATTCAATTCTTTCAGTCATCTAGCAAAATGATTACAAGAGCGAAACCACTAAAAAAAGAAGCCTCAGAGAAATGAGGTTACCAAGAACACTAACAAACCATCAACTTCTTGATATTTTCCAGTATCATTTCGTAACAACCTCAATTTCCCTGCGCATCTATCTCAACTTGGGATTGCTCGCTAATGACTTACTAGATCTATTGCACACTGGATGTTTATTTACGTACGTGGCTGCAGATTGTAATTTAAATATCTAACACTTTGGATCTAGCTCTGAATCCGCCATATCATGGAGTCTCCTCATCGTGGCCGAAAAGAAGAAGTTGTTCGCGCTTCTTGCTGGGACTAGGTCTAGGGTATTTCTAGCATCTTCGTCAGCTGAAATCTCTCAATCTACGAGTACAACATGGCCAATAATAATTCAATGTTCAAGTATGCGCGAGTAAGTAGTGTTTAGGTCAATGCGCGGCGGTAAAAATATAAAACCCAATTTTGCTTTCTGGTACCAATGGGGCCAGTTTTCATTGCCAAGAAGCAAATGTATGTTTTCGTCTTTGCACTCGGAGTGAGTCTTTCGATATTACACTTAGCTGGATTGTTTGTTTGCGAGTTTGTATGTTTGTAGGCTCATTCTGCGTCACGTTTTTCCAGTTTTCCCGACGTGCAAACTTCGACGTCGACAGTATGTCTTCTTTTTATATGGTCTTGGTTTTGAAAAGAAAGATGTTAGACTATGAAGACGATACACAGCTGTTTCATTTTTTCTACAAGATTGTTTGCTTTGAATGCGGAACAAGCTCGACGTAACGAGTTAAATAAGAACCACTTTAAATGAACCATGCAAGACTTTGCTGGACTCAGATGTATGCAAAGCTGTTACGCGAGTACGCACGTAGGTACGTTAGCGTCATAGATTCTACATAGTCATATATTCAGTTCTTGTATGCTTAATTGGTGGATTATTCCTCGGTTTATTTGTATGATGGCTTCTTCGATGGTTCTTGCACGCTCCAATGACACAGATTCAGTAAGCATTCGGCCATTGAAAATTGTTTGTAATTGATTCCATCTTTGAAAAATACAACGAAATTTTCCTTTTAATTTTGCGTTTAAATTTTAATTTTACGAAATCGATTTTCTACGGTAATCGATCGGGTTTATTCAGTAAGTGTTTTACTTAGCTTACAAAGTTTACGTATATGCTAAATAACATTGGGAGATATTTCCTGAGGAAGATAGTTTTTTTTTGCTTGGGAGGTAACCCAGCCTGGAACCGTTTGACACATTACTTCGGGCCATGTCTCATTTTGTCACGCCGTGAGGCGTCCTCAAGCTGGGGGATCACTCTTCTAGCGGGACGGAAGAGGGAAAGAGGAATAACCAGACAAGCGGTCACCCAGCCCCAACGTCCCTAGCTGCTGTGAGTCCCTTTGGTCTTTTAGGACTGCCCGAGCATAATGTGCCACCTGGTTGCATTTGTCAACCGATTCAAACATCATCGTGACTATACTATTCGGAATGAGCTCTCGCGTCTCCCTGTAGAGGTTTCGTCGTAGCCTGTCCCACTTTGTGCACGCAAAAAATGTGCGGCAGGTATTCTCTTCCTCTCCTGGGCAAAACCGACATCGGGGGACCGTAACTTACCAATTTTACGCAGGTAAGACTGAAAGCACCCATGCCCGCATGAAAAGCTGCGGCGGATAAAAGTCAGTCTCACCATGCCTCCGATTTAGCCTCGGTCTCACATCCGGGATGAGCCGCGCAGTCCACCTTCCCTTCGTGCGATTCACCCAAAACTGAAGCCAATCGTTGGGTGAGCGCTGTCTCTTTTCGCGGGCGACCTTCTGCCTCGTGTCCTCGTTTTGGCGCAGGTAAATATTGCGGCGCTCTCTAGCAAGAAGACCAACAAGTATCACGGCTGCAATAACTTTCACCGCCGAATCAGAAACTGTCGGATACGAAGATGCAATTTTCAGTGCTCCTCTTCTCTGTACCTGTGTCAAGTGTTTTCGGTATATCTGCTTACTGAGAGCGTTGACTTCTGCTCCGTACAGTAGCACTGCTCCTACAGCACTCATCAAGAGGCGTCTTCTTGATGGGCTGGGCCCCCCTATTGGCCATAAGTCGACACCGATACTCCCGAAGCCGTCTTCTCAGTCGTTGCCCTGATTTGCTCAGAGAAACTCATCTTCGAGTTTATCAGTAGCCCCAAGTACTTCACCGCTGGCTTCGGTTCGATTAGTATGTCTCCAATACTGCTAATCCTTACTCTAAGGATTCTCTTTTTTTGTCAAGATGACCACTTCAGTTTTCTCCAGTGCTAAACTGAACCCGCGAGCAGTCATCGGAGCATTAGCCTACCTAGCCTAAGTTTTGCTTGTTCAACGGTGCGCCCAGCGACCAGAGCCGCAACATCATCCGCATAGCTGACCGAACGTGACTCATCTGGCATCCCCAGTCTCCATAGCCCGCGGTAACACACGTTCCACAGGTCTGGACCAAGAATAGATCCCTGGGCAGCACCCAATGTAGCTTCCATCCTTCGTTGACCCTGTGCCATATCATAAAGCAGTCTTCGGTCCTTCAGATAGTCCCCCAAAAGCCGCATTAGATATTCTGGAACTTGAAACGGGTTTTCGAGCGTATCGGGAATATCCACCAGGTAGTTAAAATTTATTACTTTGAGGGTTATTGCCAGGTTATAGTGAAGTCAGCCTAAATGATAAATTTGAAGAGCCATGATGGCAATTACCTGCATCATTATTCATTAATACACTTTGTTCCCTTAATATTGCAAGGGTCTCCATCGCTTCCAATTCGCTTATCTCTCTTGCTTTCCATATCGTCGTTACGTCATCCATTGTGATTTCATGACTTTTGGAGATGACGTGCATATCGAATTGGCATACGAGCTATGAAACTAAAACTAAATTCCTGAGTCAAAAGAAGAAAAACACTGCAGTCCGATAAAACTTGACCGTAAGAGACTTTGAAAGTGTGGGTAATCCAGCATAATTTTGAAATAGTTTATTTAACAACAGTTTTTGACTTATACGTACATTGTATACATTCTGAGGTAACGCGCTTTCAGTTTAATAGTGAGTCCAATCACCACCAGCATCAATTTTTGCTTGGCATCTCCGAGGCATACTTTCCACTAAATTTTCTGCGTGTTCGAGGGGGAGCGCCTTCCAAATGAGTCGAATTTGTTGGGAGCGCTGCTTCAAAGTGTAAAACTGTTTTCCACGGAGCTTCTGCTTGATGTAGGCCCAGACGTTTTCGATAGGATTTGCATCAGGTGATTGCGACGGCCAATCAAGTGTCACAGTGCATTTTTCCGCCGGCTCCGGTGTAGATTTCAACCATCTTGGGAGCATTGAGGTTCTCAGTGAACACGTGCAAAACGCTAAAAACCCCTCTTTGAGAAGCAACCCCAAAGATGAACCTTGATTGGATGTTTAACGGTTTGCTGGATGAAATGATTTGATGTGGAACACCAGGCACGTGGTATGGTTGCGAAACCTCAAAAAGAAGCTTCGTCAGAAAAAATTACATTACCCCAATCGCGATCCATGTTTTCCTGAGCCCAGGCGAGCCGTTTGGCCACGTGACGCTCAGACAGGAGTGGTTTTTTTAACGGTAATCCGCCATTTTACATTGTTTGCGCACAGATGTTCCCGAATGGCGGCATGTGATAACTCGAGACCTTTTTGCTTCAATTTCGCTTGTCCTTGACGTAAGGACCAGCCAAGACTGCGCAAAAACAAAGCCACGGTTTGCTTTTCATCCTTTTTGGACACTTTTCCTACCGAACCACGATTAGGAAGGTTTTCGACGGTTTTTGACTCTTTAAATCGTTGAGCCCACTTCCTGACAAACGATGCAGACTGTAATGTATTTAGCCGTCACTACATACTTCATTTTTGGTCCTTTAGGGTGTGTGCAAAGGAACACGGTCTCGAAGCGCTTTGCGTAAATGGCGCTCATCGCGATTTTAGTGGTTGAAGTCGATATTACTTACCGATCGCAAGCTATGCTGGATACACTCTTACTTAACAGACTGTATCTTGGTGCCAATCTGAAAAGAAGAAGCGCCAAAAAGGACGAGCTTGGACGCCGCATAAATGCCGCTAATAAAGCCTATTACTCCACACCTCCCATTCTAAGGTCCAGAAATGTGCACAGGCCAAATAAGCTCCATATTTACAAATCACTAATCAAACCTGTGCTGTTACATGAAAGTGAAACATATAACCTGACGAGCGAATCCGAAAAGGCATGTTCCTTAACAATCAGAATTTTTTTTTCTCTTTTCTGCCAGATACTGATATTTCAAGGACTAATTGTCTCCTTCATCAGTGGCGACATTCGAAAGCTATGTCCTCTTCACACTGTCTTTTATAAAAAAATTTTATCTAGGTCTAAATAAGGTAATTAACTTAAAAGATTTTTTAACAAATGGTTATTTCAAGGGTGATTAAGATGACTAACATAAAGTATTTTACGGAAATCTAACTTATTCATCATCAAGGGTGTGACAGCCCAAGTCCAGCTTTGATCTCTAGGACTAGTTTACTCCAATCATTATGGCTCCGCGACCTTGTCCACCAGCTGTTTATTCCAACAAGGATCTGCTGGTAGCTTCTATTGTGTCGTTCCATCCAGTCCTCGGTCTTCCCGCTGGATGTCTACCTTGTGTTCTGCCCTTAATGTTCTTTTGAGTAGCCGGCTTACTTCCATTCTTTCTACATAGCCCGCCCATTGCAATTCACGTAACTTTACGCAGGATGAAACAGGTAGATCGTCAAATTGTTCATACAACTCATCGTTGTAACTAAGTCTCCACCTCTTTTGGCTTAACATTGAACGTGCCATGATATTGTCAAATATTTTCAGAGGTCATCAATTCTTCATTTCAATGAAACATTAACATTTGACCTCATACCGAGCTTGAATCTTATTGATTATTTTGTCAGCTATGAAGACTTGTGTTTCATATTTGGCAGGATAAACAACAAGAAATCATGTGGTACTGACGGTATGCCAAATATAGTTCTCCGAAATTTACCAGAGGTTGCTATTAAGAATTACTTCATATTGTTCAACAACGTGCTGAGCAATTCATATTTCCCAAGTGAGTGGAAAAAGGCTAAGGTATTTCCAATCTTGAAGAAAGGAAAAGAATCCGAATCCTAAAAGCTATCGCGCAATCAGCTTGCTAGCTAACATCAGCAAGGTGTTTAAAGTGATACTAAACATAGCATTAAACGCTCACATTGAGAAATATGAGTTGATGCCGAATTGATAATTTGGTTCTCGTACCAGGCATTCGACCATACATGCGATAACAAGATTAACCTCAGACGCCTATTGGAAACTAAATGATAGAGAATGTGTTGGAGCGTGTCTCATTGATATGGAGAAAGCCTTCGATACGGTGTGGTTAGATGGACTAATTTTTAAACTCCTTCAGGACAGGTTCCCCAGACGCCTTGTCACCATGATGTGCAATATATTATACGGGAAATCGTTTGTTGTAACTGATGGAAATCTGACGACAACGCGCGACTTCCAAGTCTTGAATGGGCTACAGCAGGAAATAGTTACTACGCCTTTGCTTTTCTCAATATTCATTCGCAAGCTATTGAACGGCTTTGATTTTAGCATCTCGCCAACGCGATCATAGGTAGCGTTTGCTGATGGTCTGATCATCTATATGACAGACCGAAAAGCTACAATAGTTCAAAGCAATCTTCAGAAAATATTCAATGATGTGCGGCTGTACTCTGACAATTGGCGAATGAAAATCAATGCGCAGAAGTGCTAAACAATTTTGTTTCGGATAACGCTGCAGGGAGCCAGTTAAGACCTGAAACGTAATTGGAAGGATTTCCGCATTATGGCTTGTGAGGGTAGTTCAGAATGGGTTCCACATAAATCCTGTGTTCGATACCTCAATGTTCATCTCGATCAGTATCTATACTGAACATGTAAAAATCATGCTCAGTAAGGCACAAAAAGTAGTCATGGCCCTTCGACGACTCTTTCATTCCAGATATGTCGGTCAAAAGGTCGAAGTTATCTGTTGCAAGACCCTGGTTAGACCAGTTTTGACATATGGATCTCAGGTCAGGTATAATCAGAGTGCTAGTGCTATGGAAAGATTGAGTGTTCGAAAGGAAATGTCTTCGTGCATGTACTGGTTTATACAGAAAGCCTGAGACGGATTGGAAACATTATATATCGAATAGAAAAATTTATCAAACTGCTCAAGTGGCGAGAGTCGATATCCTCATATTGAAACTTCTTCGGAATCATATCGCGAGATCTGTAACTGTGAGTGAAAACCCCTGGGTTACACAGCCGTTCCACCCTACAGACAGGGTTATTGCGACTTCCCTTGCTACTGGCTTCGTTCCTCCAGAAGCATTCGTGTATTTGGACATGAATCGTATGTTTATGATTCTGACGGCGTCCCAATCATATATCACATATACCGACGGGCCACCGATAAGAAGATAAAATATCCTCCAAATTTGAGTTCACGAGACCAACAATCCCAACGGAGATACTCGTTTGCTAGATTCTTTGAGACTGTTCGAGCCAAGACGGGGCAATCTGTGTATTGGTGGCTGAATGACAATGTCTAAATTATTCGTATCTATTTTAAATTTTTGTCCTTTTCTTTACTTAGTTTTTGAGTTTCAGTTCATTATTGCGACATTTGGTGTTGTATGTTTATGTTATGTTGATATTAGATCAGGTGTAAACCTTAAGCTATGAATATTGTGTTAGAATTGTATTAATATAAGATAAAGTTTTTTGATAGAATTTTATTAGAATAAACTTATTTCATACGAGGGTCATTTGAAAACTTTCTGGCCTACCGGCAAAGAGTAATGGTACAGTCAAGTTCTCTTGCCAACCAGTAGTTGGCTTTTGCATATGTATGCCAAAAAAATTTCAAGCCATTCCGATCAGTACAAAACACACGGTACCCTTCCAAAATTGACAGGTGACGTTTGGTAAGAATAATGGATAAAATCAAGTATCGCGCAGTGATAGGGTGCCTCTATTTGAAAGGGGAAAACACTGGGGAAGTGAAAGAAGAAAGTGTATGGTGAATCGTCGCCCTCAAAGACTGAGTTGAAACGCGGATGCACAAGCATTTTTGACGATGAACGTTCTGGACTTCCAAAAACTGTTTCAACGCAAGATATTGTCAGTTTAGTACACACAACCGTGATGGAAGATAGCTATTAACCATCAAGGAAATTGCTGAGGCTTGTGAAATATCAACTGAATGGGTACATAAGATTTTACGTGAGGATTCATGCATGAGAAAATTACCCGCACGATGGGTGCCGCGTTTGTTGACGATCGACTAAAAGCACGTATGGATGGACATGTTCAGCGAAACTGTTCATCTGTTCCAAAAGAATCCTACCGAGTTTTTGCGCCGATTAATTACTGTCGCAGATAAATTACCCCGTACTCCGGAGACTAAATAACAGTCAATGCATTGGATTGTGGTGGGGAAACCAGTTTCGGATGGCGACAGTTTTTTTTAAAACAGCCGTGGAGTAATTATAGTTGAATACCTTCAAAAAGGTAAAACCATTAAAGGACTCTATTACGCTGCATTGCTGGACTAATTGAAGACGGACTCAAGAAGAAGCGACCACACTTGGCGAGGAAGAAGGTGCTGTTTCATCAAGACAACGCGCGAGCCCACACATACATGATCGCAATGGCGAATTGGACGAATTTAAGTTCGAACCATTTCAACACCCACCCTACTCACCAGACCTAACTCCGAGTGACTTTTTTTTTGTACCCCAACTTGAAAAAATTGTTGGTTGGGAAAAATACTGATCAAATTCCGAAATTGTAAAGGCAGTAAACCTGTATTTTTCAAGTTTACCTGAAGAATGATGGCCTAAAGGTTTGGGAAAAGCGTTTGACCAAACGTATAGAATTGCGTGGAGACTATGTCGAGATATAAATTTTTGTTTGGCTTGAATTATGTGCTTTGCTTTAAAAGGCCGGAAACTTTTCAAATGACCCTAGTATTAGGTGTAGGATAAAAGTTCGTTGTTGTGTTCCAATTGTAGATAATTTTTTGAATAGTGCGGTTGGTCTTTTTCTCCTTTTCCAATTGAATCAGAAAATATGGAATAATTTCAATTAATCTGAATTTTCTATTGGTTGTTTTTTTATTAAATCTGTTTCATTGATAACGTATAAACGTATTAAGCCATTAGGGCTATTAAGTTTTAATATTTTTAGTGTTTGTAATTTGCTGTATATTCTTTGTAAATTTATAACGTTTAGTATTGAATAAAGCGGTTTTGAATTTGACTTTTTGCCAAAATATTGACGTCATCAGTATATGCTACAAATTGTGTGGACTTGAACATTAGTGTACCCGAGGTTTTAGCTGATGGCTTCCTGACGACGTGTTCCTGCGGAATATTAGAGAGCATTGTAATTCCATCGCCTTGTTTTGAGCCTAATTCCGTTATAAAGCTGCCCGTTACTTTACCGTTTACCTTGACCTAGGCTCTGTGTTTAACATCGCGATGTTGACCATGCGGACAAATTTTGATGGGACGCCAAAGTAAAGCATTATTTCGTACAGCGTGTTTATGTCAACACTGTATGCTTGCTTGAAGTCTACAAAGTGTAGGTGCAGATTGATGTTATGTCCCCAGCACTTTTCGAGCACTTGCTTTACTGAGAACACTTGGTCTTTTGTTGACCATCCACTTCGAAAGCCTCCCTGATACTCTCCTAAATACTTTCATAGTACGGCTTTAATTTTTCTTCTATAATTCTGGAGAGCACTTTATAAGACGTTCACAGTAGAGCGATGCCTTGATAATTTTCACACCTTAATTTGTCCCCCTTTTTGTGTACAGCACATGTTATAATTTTTCTTATGTCCCGTACTACTGCCTGTGCTTCGTCTCTGGTTGGTAGCGAGACTGGGACCTCTTGCCCTACTTCTGGATTATTCATTGCTACAGATGTTGTAGGGGACGCTGTGAATAGCTTCTGGAAATATTGCAGCCATCTGTTTTTAATACCAACTAGGTCACCTGTGATCTTTTGCAAAGACTTGTTTGTGGATTTAAGTCGTTCTTAGAAGTTTCATAGAGGCATACGCCGATCTAACTTCATGTAGGGTCATGTTTTCGTTGATCTGTTGGATCCTAGTGTTGATAATCAGTCGTTTCATTCTTCGGCACTTTTTTTGCGTGACGTCGAATTGTTTTATATTGTTCTTCTTTGGCCCGAGTTGGTCGCTGGATGTATTCTTTGTGCGCCTGGTGCCTTTTATTTTAATCGCTTTCTTGCATTCTTCATCGTACCAGTCATTCCTTATTTTCTTTAGCTGGGACCCCAAGACCTCCTCGGCCTAGACCTCCTGTCACCGCATCTCCTACTATCGTCTATATAGTTTTTATGTCATCATTTCTTTCTCCCACTTGCGGGGATATGTTGATTCGATTTTCCAGCGCTGACATGTATGTGGATGTTACTGAGCTATAATTTAGCTTGTGTATCTGGTATCTTGGAGTAACTTGTGCCCCTTGTTTACAGCTTATTGTTTGCTGATTGCTTACAGATGCGTCATCGAAACTTGACCCTTATAAGGAGGAAGTGGTCCGAGTCACAAACACCGCCGCGGAACGACCACTTGTCGAGAATACTGGCAGCGACTCGTTTTTGCATAAGAACATGGTCGACCTGATTAAATGTGTCACCGTCAGGGGATGCCGACGTTCTTTTATGGATGCTTCGATGTGGAAAGCGTGTGGAGTATAATGTGAAGCCTTTACTAGTAGTGAAGTCTATTAGCCGCTCTCCGTTATCACTGGTCTCTGTATGGAGGCTGTTTCCTCCGGTGGTTCCTCTATGTGGCGTCTCCTGGCCGATTTTTGCATTGAAGGCACCCAGAACAATTTTAATGTCATTTGACGACAATGTATCGACAGTGTGTTCCAGGGTGCTATAAAATTCGTCCTTGATTGGCTCTTCCTTGTCTTCTGTGGGCACATGATAGCTGAGCAGCCAGACATTAAAGAATTTTTTCTTGATACGATTCACACAGAGCCTTTCGTAAAAGGGTTTGAAGTCTTTAATAATTTGTTTAAATATGCTTTCAACAATGAAAGCTTCCTTGCAGTTTTTCACTTTTAAACACGATGTGCGTTCCGATGTCAAATATGTCTTCACCGCGCCATCTGGTTTCTTGCTCTACGAGGATATTGATTCTGTATTTCTTTATTTCATCCGGAAGTAGTCACAGCGCACTTGGTCTGTTCAATGATCTAAGATTCCACGTTCCAAAAGAACAGTCCCTTATACATTGCGATAGTCGTTGCCGTTTATCCAATCCGATCCTATGCTGTTCTCCTGGTTCCATGATATGTAAATACTAAGTGGAGCGTTGTCAGCGCTTCGACTTAACCGGTTTTGATCCACGAGTGGTATTTCATTTCCCATATACCCGCCGGCCAGTCGGTTAGGGCACCCCCCATCCGCTACCTGAGGACGCGTCCAATGGGGGTCCGAAAGTCCCATACGATGATCCAAAACTATTTGATATTAGCCCATATAAATTGTTATGGTGCTCACCACTTGCGCAGCTGTTCCCAAGTTCAAAGTGCGTTGGTGGCAACGAGTTTATTCTTGTGGTGATACTGTCAAACTATCAGCTTACCCAGCTGTAATCAGTGTGGCCAGATTAGGCGCTTTCGCGCGAATCGGGATACCTTTTGTCGCTCGTTCGCGCGTAGTTTATGAATAAAGCGCGAGGCGCACTTTTGGGCTTTCTTTGATTCATTTGGCTCCCGGTTGGGTTACTTTTCAATCGTTACATTTTGAATAAAACGTTTGAAAATCACTCAATCTTTGATCACTTGAAAAATTTTAAACTCAAAGCCGCCCAATGATAAAGGTGCATATAGATTTCATCACGACAGATGTTGAGTGCAATTAAGGCTAACTTCAGGTGAAATAACATTGACGTTTTTATCAATTGAAATTATATTCCTATTCAATCTAAAGTGAGTTTATTATTCTGTTAGGTAATTTCCCATATTGTGTTTAAAACGGGTAAGTGAAAGTACCAAAAGGCTTACAACCCACCGTGGGAATTAATCCCAGTATATAAGGGTAAGAAATTGTTTTCTAAGCTTTAAATCTTGAATTTTCACACAAATTCTTTTATGAATGCGACATACATAGGATGGTTAAAAGCAAATATAGAGGATTCAAATGCAGCATTTTGTATCGTCTGCGAATGTAACGTAAGGGCACATAAGTCGGATTTAACTCGACATGCAAAAACAGAAAAACATAAAATGAACAGCTCTAAAATCGACAAGAAACAAACCAAAATTCAAACATATGGCAAGGGTTTATTGTATGATGAAGTATGCATTTTCATTAACATTATTTATTTATTCAGGCAACGTTTCTTTAGGATCACAACAAAAAAAGGAAGCAATACGATATGCTCTGTTCATAGCACAACACTCGACAATTCAATATCGGATTCAGCAGCAATTTAAATAGTGTGAGTTTGAGAATGCATAGAACAAAATGCACTGCTATTATTAAAAATGTTTTGAGCCCTGCCATGTTGGAAGAAATATTGGAAGATGTTGAAGATTCCAAATTTTCTCTGCTTGTCAACGAATCTACAAACGTACCAATCTTCAAATACCTCTGCGTGTGCATTAAATATTTTTCTGACAGAAATAATACGATTATGACGCAGTTTCGTGGACTAATAAAAATTACAAGTACCACATCCGAGGATCTTTTTCAAGCACTCTTAATACTTCATAGAATCGCATGGTCTTTTTTTATGAAAAATTGTTGTCCTGGAAACTGACGGTGCTAACAATTTATGTGGAGCAAAGGACTCATTATACACCCAAGTTGAAAGAATATTCATTTAATATATGTAGTGTTAATGAAATGTGTTTGCCATATTCTGCACTAATGCACTTCGAAAGCTTCAGACATGTTCAGTAACGAAACTGACTTCTATATAAAGGAAACCTATAATTGGTTCAAAAACAGTTCGCTTAGACGATCCAAGTATGCACACATTTTTCAACCAATAAATGATGAAACCGTTAAGAATTTGAATTTAATTCAAGTTTCACAAACCCGATGGCTTTTGCGTTTTAATGGGGTAGACCGAAAACGCAATCAATATTTGGAGCTGCAAACATTTTTTCAATTAAGTGCGAGCAAAGAACGTTGCCATACAGCATTGCTCCTCTATGAAGCTTTCAAAAATAAAAGAAATCATTTTATTTTTGAGATCAATTCTCCTACAAACGAAGTTGATAAATATGCATTTTCAGAAAGCAAAAAGTGGACTTTTTCCAAGCATATGCTGAGCTTAAAAGTTTTATTGTATCAATTACATCAAAAATAATGACTGAGGAAGTTATGAGTAATATCAAACATGACATCAATGAGATACATGAATATTTAAATGATCAAAAGCATTTCAAAGATATCAATGAACTTTTCTTTTATCATGAATTAACAGAAGCATTAAAACAGCTTACGACGGAAGAAGGATTATATGAATTTAAAAAAGACTGCCAATCATTTATATTGATTCTAACCAAAGAGTTCATTAACACTAGATTTACCGGCAATTTGAGTATACCTATTTCAACCACACCAGTCAAAATAACTGGTCTTTAAAAAAATGCTTGTAAAGGCTTCCAATTTATATTTATTGAAAAAATAATAATTGCAACATATAAATATGACTATTTAGGTTGTCAATACATTAATAAGTTAACAAAAATAATAGTTTTCAGTCTAATCAACGCAAATTTTGATTGAAAGTCTAAATCATACCACGCATATATTTTAATTCTTTTGTATTACGAAAAATTTAATTTCAAATTTTAATTTCAAATTTTAATTTAGAAAGTAATTGCATATTTGTATTAATCTCTAATCAAAGACTTATTGTTAGTGGTTAATCGGTCACAATTTTTACATATGGAGATTTTCCGATGTGTACATTTTCCACAAACATGTTCTTTGCAAGTGTTACAAATAGTTCTTGTCTTATTATTGTTGCAATGTCCTATTTAACACCATTTACGCATATCTGTGGTGTCACTTGAACTGGGTCTAGCAACTTCTTGCAGCTTTTCTCTGGAAATCTGATATTCAGAAGCAAGTTCTTCAGAAAGACGAAACAAAAAGTTTTCTCTCGATATGTTTTCATCTGTCGTGTTTTTATATAAAATTCAGGTATTTATTCCAGCTAAATCGAGGATATTAAAAAAAACTTGTAGTGGCCACTTTCTGGAACCTAATTTGACACTATATTTTCGTGCCATTTAGTCAGTCGCATCAACACCAAATTTTGTGCTATTATAAAAAGACACAGTTTCAGGCAACCTTTTATTAGTTGCATCAATTTTGATTTGTTTGTGCTTTGTGTTTAGTAGGAACACTTTTTTGTTGGGCGTACTCTTATAAACTGTTAGTGTACATCCATTTGATTCATAAAGCATTGTTGAAAAACGAGCCATGTTGTCCTGCTTTTGTTTACAAATTTTTGGAAGTTCCCTTTTATTTGCACGCATCGTTCCAGTCAAGAAAGTATTTTTGGAGGGTAGTTTAAGCGCAAGACGATAACTTGTAAAAAATTGTCCGTAGTCGTGGTCCTACCTTTCAAAGTATATGGTGCTACAAGCTTTAGCACAACAAATTCAATTAGAGGTGTTGATGGATCTCTCAGCTCATCTTTTCCTAAATAAGGAAATCCATTGATAACATACTTAGTTTCAACATCAGACGCAAGCCAAAATTCGATGCCGAATTTGTCAGGCTTTTTTGGCATATATTGAGTGAACCTGCATCTGGCCTTCGTTGGAAATAGTTGCTCATCTACTGTAATATATGGGCCTGGTTTGAAACAATTTTGACTGTTTTCAATAAACTTATTCCAGACTGTGGAGACTAAAGCGGATTTGTCGACTTCCGAGCCCTGACACCTCTCACTTTTTTTTATCAAAACGGATATAACGCAGGATTTCTGTAAAATCATGCCTGCTTATAATTGCGGCAAAAAAGTTTGGTCCCCACTTTTTATTCCATAAGTATTCAAGCCTTAACGTATTTGCCTCGTAAGCCGCACGTGCATATAGCATTGCAATGAAAGCCTTCAGCTTCGCTAGGGGGGTCCATTTTGCCCCAAAAGCTCGAGACGCTTCTAACTCTGTACATGTTCTTATAGATTCTAGAATGCAATGGTCAATTACCAATAAAATGCACTTTTCATCTCTGCTTTCATGATATTCCGTGAGCTGTAGGCCCAGATACATCCTTGAGAGCAGGTAATCTTCCAGCAACATGTCCTTCATTTATTTTTTTCCAAATAGTTGCGTCTGCAGAAATTTCATTTTCTTGATCATTCCAGCTTCATCTTCTTCGCCAGAAGTGGAAAGCAATCGCATGCATCTTCTTGTGCGCATATTTGAAATTCTCTCATTTTCACTATCGGTAGACTGATTCGCATTATCCTTATCGAAATTTTCACTTTCACTACTTTCGACGCGTGTATGGAATTACTACCATGTGGACCACTTTCATTTTCGAACAACTCACCTTCACTATCACTAAGTTGATCATTTTCGACATCCAAATAATCCAAAGGTATATCGGCTATATGTTTCAAAAGCACAGAAGATTTCACATGTTTTTCCATATTCAGTCCTTGGGGAACTATAAAATGAGATAAAACTAATAAAAGAAATATATTCCATACTGTAGTTTTCTTACTCCAGGGGGCCTGCCGATAGCTCCAAGTTGATAAAAAGATATTTTTTTTTGTTTTTTTAGATAAAGGATTCACTTTTGAATACTTTAATGCCCAAACTAAGCTTTCTTTCTAGGACTCACGAAAAAATTTCACAACCGCGTTCTCTAAATTCAAAAGAAAACTGAACAGTATAAAATATTGTTGGAGGATAATGATTTTTGTGAATCGCATTAGTTCTGCAAGTACGTAGAATCGAAGTTGCATTGTTTATTCATTCATCTTAGATAAGAAAACTCATTATATCCCTGCAAAGAATGCGCCAATCATTTTGACTGGTGTGGTAGAAGTGCCAATGATCAATAAGAACTTTCTAAGCATGCCTAAACAAATAAAGCTAAATACATAATAATGTTTGTTTGACAATGTCTTTAATTGTTTGGGTATCGTTGTGGCAAATAAAATTAACCCAAAGTAGAAAATTTAAAATGAACTAGTGATACCAGTCATTTTAGCTGGAGCGGTAAATCTAGTGTTAAAAGGCTACCAAGTCATATGGATATGATGAAAGAGGCTTTTATATTGTCACCAGAAAAATGTTTAAACCACTTAGGAGCGCCTTTTAGGAGCCTTCCTCTTCATTTTCTTAAAAAATTTTGATTTTTGCCAGGCAGAAATCGAATATGATTTATTGCTAGCAATATCTTGGAAGAATATATTTAAGGGTGAAATTCCGACCGATAGCGAAGAATTTTGGACAGCGACATATAATTTAAAACCGGCATCAGGTGACCAGATGCTGGTTAACATCAGCAAACTGGCCCTAATTTTACTGTGTTTACCTCATTCCAACGCTTTCGTTGGGTGCGTTTTTTAAATTATGAATGTAACAAAACCTAAAATACATAATCGAATGATGTCGGATACATTAAACTCCATAATATGTATAAAATCTTTCATGAAATCTCGAAAAGTTTGTTGCAAAACATTACCAATAACTTCAAGTATGCTTGCTCGTTTTAATTCATCCATCTATTGCAGTAATAATCATAATGATGAGATATCAATCGAAGAATCTGATAATTTTGAAAGCCTTCTTGATATTTATAGAAATATAGAATTTTAACAAGGTGAAATATTGATGTATAAAAGGATTCCATTAAAAGGTAATTAATTTTTTTATTATGTTCAATTTGAAAGGGCAATTAAGTTCAACTTGAAATGGGACTTTTCGTTAAAGTTGCTAAGTTTCTATGATTTTATTGTGGTTTTGTTTACACAAGTTACGTCACGATATGTATCGATTTAGGTGCTTTTGGACTACAAATCTTTGAAAAATGGGGCTCTCATTCAAAAATATCTGACCACCCTGGCTGTAATGGCTACTTATACAAAGATCAGGTATTAATGACAACGTTTGAGCGTGATACTGACCATATCTCTTCAAATACCGTTACGGTCATGAAATCTCAATGCGAAGGTTTGGATTAGGATTAGTACGCGACTAGTAATATTGGTTGCAAATCCAGTAACTCCGTCCTATCAAGTACAAAGATCGCCATGCCCCTATTCTGATTGCAATTTTCAGGAGAAAGAAACTGATCAAACGCTTCAGGAAATGCCTCTATATAATGATATAATGAGAAAGATACCAATTGCATGGAATGCAAAATTAGATGAAATACAACACAATGGAAACCTGGAATTCCCAACAAATATACGGCAACCTCTTGGGTAACAAGGATTTCCGCTTAAAACAGAGCTGAGCTAAACCTAAGTAGAACACAGAACAGAAAATTTTGATAATAACCTATTATTTTCGTTTCGTAATTTTAATTCAAAATGCCTAAAATATCAACTTTTAGTGCTATTATTAACAAATTTTCTCCGGTTTCGGCTCTTGCAGTACCGGCTGTCCTCTAAGCCGTGTTTTAAGGGTCTATTCCCCAGAGGAACATAACATTCTTATTTCTTTCCCTCTAGCTCACACGCCTGGAAATTTTCTAGCCCCCAATCTTCTCCTACTTAGATACAAAACTTTTAATGTCAGCAATTCATATACGATTTGACGCATTAATAACGAACTACCTGGAGTTTTCGGATACTACAAAAGTCGTTCAGTATGTGGCCTTTTCTTCTCTACCGTAAATTAAAACATTAACAGTACACACCATAAAAACTTCAGCCGATTTCAGCAAAAATACTGCTATTTCCTAAAATCTCCTGGAAAAAGTCAAAAGAATATCTAAAGTATAAACTGCATGCAGTTTGTGGTTGATTGAGAAAATAGAATACAGGTTAATTATGCACTTATTATAAAATCTTTTATTGAAATAATTTCAACCAATTCTTATTAATTAATTTTACATTCACATTAATCTGTAGTTTCCATTAATTATCAGAACGTCCTCAAGAATTAATCAATTTCTTCCAAAAACGATAAGCATAACCGTCCTTATTGAATCGCATACCCTTAGCACGTTTCAATTGAATTCCTTTAAGCTTGCTCAAATTCGACTCTCCAGTATCCGACCGTTTACGACGATAGGCCTGACGAATTGAACTTGACCGTATCAAAGAGCCAAGCGTGTCTCTATCGCTTTCTTCTTCGCTGTCCGAATAATTCACAGGTATTTCGATTTCCTTCTTGTAATACTGCAACGACTTGCAAAATTTCGGTAGTCGACGAATTTCGTACACCTTGATACTAGTCAGCTTCGCACTTTCATTATGTTGCTTCATATTTTGATATCTCGCCTGCCGTAATTTCGGAATGGTCTCCACAGAATCCACAAACATTTCAAAATCATCGTTCGCTAATTGTGTTACTTCAATATTTTTTGAATATGCCATTTTTAGTAAGCGATCTGCAATCCGTTGATAGTAGGACAAAACTAACGAAAAGGAGCTCTTTTCCTGCCTTTTTATAATGCGACCTTTAAGGAAAGTGTTACCTGCAAGATTTTGACCTTTTACCTTTACCTTTCACACCTGATATTATTTGCATACAGGATATTTCTAGTTTTATGACCGGATTAGAAATGTCCCTTCGAGATAATTAAATATAGTTTAAATTGTCCTTAGGGTCATAAATTGATGTTTAGGATTTTTTAAAGTAAAGGTTGAAATGATGGGAGGACCCTAAAGTGTCCTGACCTAAGCAATAAATTGAAAATCAACCGGCAATAAGCAATAAAAAATTGCCTCCTAAAAGTAGATAGGTAACATTTTTTTAATCGGATATTAATGAGGGCAGAAACGATGGAAAAGTAAAAGCATTTAGATTGATCTAAATATTTCGAAAGTAAATAACAATTTACCATTCTTTAACCAAGAAAACAGACATATAAGCTATTAAAACTATTTAATTACAATAGCACAGGTTCATTTCATGCTCTTAGCAATTTAAGGAATATTACCTAAGTTCCTTTTGCGGCTAATGGATTTGATGACGATTTTAAAAATTTCCGATGATGTATCTCAAAGTTTTTGCAAAGGGTAGTACAAGGGTAAAATTATTCTATTTTTATTCCAGACTTTTCGATGGATTAAATATAATTAACCCCATTCCTCCTGGATAGCCTCAATTGCTAAAAAGTTCATCTACGTAAATTTTCTGGATAGACTTTGTGTAGAAATAAAGCAATGTTCTAAGAAACCCGTAACGATGGTAAAAAATGGCCTCCTCCATAATTTTGATATACGGATTATTTCATAAATTGCAATCCCTAAATAGCCAAAGTATCGACAATCGATAGTTCTCTTATTTTTCTAATGCTCCTTGAACTGAGAGTTTCAGTTAGACAAATATTGTAATTTTGCATGGAGTCGTTTTCTCTTCTTTATCTACATCAATGTGAATGAAGATAATATCAAAAATGCTCCAGTTATGTCGAAAATTAAATGGCAGTATTTTGGTACATTCCGATGTTTATGAAATATTCGAGCACAATAATTGTATGTCAGTAATTATAATCAGCAACATTCGATAAATTTTAGGATAGCATTACGGCATATAAAATTGACAAGTCGTGATACCACTATCAAAACAAGTTGGGCAGACAGAACTACGCTCATGTCCAAAGGGTTTTGTACTTGAAACTTTTATGACATGCACAACAAATATATCATACTTTAAAGAACTCCATTTTAACCAGCCAACATGCTGTTTCAATATTACTGAAATGATTGACTGATATGAATCTTAAATATATTTTTATCATTCATCTTATCTTAAAATTTAGGGAAGATTCAATCAAAAGTGTTGTGTCGGGTTCGATGGAAAGCCCAGTTAGTAGAAAAATCGTATATGATGTTGTAATCGGAGGAAATGCAAATGGCTGTTACGTCGGTAAATTTTATTGAAACTTATAGAATAAGTACACGAACAATATTTGCGTCCCCTCCCTACACGATTGGACACCTTTGAGCCGAAAAAATCACGAAAGTAATAGGGCAACAAATACCTCAGAAGTCAAAATTCCAAAAATCGAAACGGTACCCTTGAACTTCGTAAGGTTTTTTTTAAACAAGTATTGGGTGAATAATTCAAATATCCATTCATGGCATCAGAAAATTTTTTTTCCGAGCCCTAAAATGCTTACAAAGCCCTTCTGTTAGGAGCTCTCTCCTGCCTCCTCGACTTGTTTCACCTATGAGCATCAATTCTCATCTCAGTCATTCATTAAATTGAATCAAGTCTTAAAAGCATGTGCCTTAAACGTTGAAGCTGGGGAAAAATAACTCAAAATTATTCAATCTTCTCATTTAAAACAGCCACTATTTTGTTCTGCGATTACTGATACCACTAGCTGAACCAATTCTCAAAGATATTCATGATACCTTTCATTTCTGAAACTTTCATGAAAATTCTAGCAAACCTGTAGTGTCTGAGTCGGTGAAAAGCGCATACGGTTCCATAGTAATACAGCGCATATTGTTCCAAAGTAATACAGGAAAATTCAAACCGCTATAACTCCTCTTTTAAAAAAATGAAAGAGATGCTGTCAAATCCAGAAGAGGAAATAGCGCAACTTCTAGCGGTTGATGATGTGGAACAACGGCTACTTTTGCCTCTCAATCGTAGCCTTTGGAACCCGTTACTATTATCAGGATCGTACGATAATGTGAATCTCATGGGCCCTACAAATTTTGAAACTCTCCGATTACCGTATGTGTCCAATCTTCCTCGACAATACGTACTACGAGAAGCAAATCGAACCAGCCAGTCAAAAATGGAAATAATCAATCGATGTCAAACGAGAATCGTCTTATTCAAAGCGAAAATCTTCTGCAAGCTCCCAATATTCCGCTAGCAAATGCAGAACAAACGCTTCCTTATTCATCGAATTCTACACCAATATTGCGTTCTGGTCTCTCGTCAAAAGTGGTACACCTCCACTTCAAATACTTGTGTCGCGTCTTGCTGATATTACAGAGTATATTGTGACTCAGCTAGGTTGCTCTCCACATTTTTTGCATTGCAAAAAGTTAACGCGAGATAACCAAGTAAATTGTATCGTGGCCTCATTTAAAATAACGGTTTCATCGGATAAGCAGATTTTGCCTAACTCCGACTTTTGGGCACCGGGAATTCTCGTAAAACGTTTTGAACGCGAGTCGCGGAAAAATTATCGGTCGTCCAGCAGACCTCAAGCGAGAACCTAAATAATCATACTTTTAGTAATTACGTAAACTTTTAGTATCAAAATGTCAAAGGTACAAGAACCAAGCTGGACACAATCAACCTTGCATCCCTTCTGGCTAATGATGACATTATATGCTTAACCGAAACCTGGCTTAGTGACGAGATTGTGGATAAAGAAATCTTTCCTCAACACGTGACTTTTAGATATGATCGAGATCGATATATTTCCGGTAAACGGGATGGTGGAGGTGTGCTAATAGCTGTAAACAACCAGTTGTATTAGGTACTCGGCAGTAATTTTGCTCAGTCACCTCCAATCGAAGGCGTGGCAGTTCAAATTTCTCTTCACAACTGTTCACTATTCGTCTTCTGTATCTACGCTCCCTTTAGAACTCCCTTAAGATCGTATGAAATTCATTTAAGTGAACTATCGTACTGTATGATTAATGCCAACTCGTCCTCACAGTTTTTAATCTGTGGCTACTTCAATATGCCTCTCGTTAACTGGGATGCAGAAACTACTTGTAAATCCATTGCTTCTTCTGATGACCTTTCTATAGCCTTAGCCTCGTTTTTACCCCTTTGCAGCCTATCTCAATTGAACTATGTAATGAATGCTTCCATCGCATTCTCGACCTAATTTTCTCAAACAACCCTGCTGCTGATCCTGTTTTCCCTGCTGCTTCTCTTTATACTATGCCGGATCTTTATCACCCTCCTTTAGAGATCCAATTATTATTGGATCCAATTCGTGGCAAGCCTAAAGCGACACCAAGTCGATTTAACTTTTTCAAAGTTAACTACGAAGGACTACCTTCAATCTAGATAACCCCAACCTCGCAACACAGCAATTCTATGCAGTGCTTAACAGCATTATCCCACTACATACACCGACCACACAAAAATTGTCCTTTGTGGTTCGCGAGAGAAGTTGAATCTGCTTTGATCTTGAAGGATTCGGCCCGCAAATGCTACTTACGTTCGAGATCAGAATTAGACCTCTCCAAATTTCGTTACCTACGTACTAAAACGAAAGAAGTCACAAAGCCATCTTATTTGAGAGCAATGGAAGCATCATTTGCCAACAACCCGAAATCCTTCTGGTCTTACCTCAACTCTACAAAAGACTCGCGTCAGCATATCAATGCATTGTCATCTCAGAACCACTTGGTCTACAATGACCAGGCCATATGCGACATGTTTGCTGACTATTTCTCCGCCGTCTACAGCTCCCCGACCTCTACTTCTGATGAAAACCCTCAATCCGCTCCAAAATTATTAGTTGATTTATACACTAACCCCTTAGAGGTCGCAGAGGTAATTCAGTCACTGAATTCTAGCAGCGCAGTCAGCCCTGGTGGCATCTCTAACATTTTTATTAAATCCCTCTCCTCGTTTGGAAACGTGCAAATATTCTACCAATCCATAAAGCGCGTGACCGCACCCAGACCTCTAATTATAACCCATTTCACTCCTATCGTGCTTTGGAAAAATCCTGGAACACTTTGTTCATTGTAGACTTTACAATGTTTTGAACCCTACCCTATCCGAAACTCAACACGGATTTGTAAAAGGACGTTCTACCATACTAACCTAGATTAATTTATCAACACGATTGCAATCGCCCTTGACTTGGGAGGTCAAGTTGATGTGATTTACACTGATTTTGCGAATGCATTTGACAGTGAGATCACAACATCCTAATCGACAAACTACGCCGTTTCAGGGATATCTTCTCTCCTGGATTTACTCCTTTCTCTTTCATCGTTCCTGCACGGTTATCTATAATGGATCTTCGTTCCAGCTTCTGGTGTTCCACAGGGGTCAATCTTAAGTTCTTTTTTTTCAACCTGTTTATTAATGACCTCCCAGCTATCTTCACATCTAACCCCTTCTACATATATAATGATGACCTGAAGATATTTCGAGTCATTAATTCAATACAAAATTGTCGAGGTCTTCAGGATGACTTAAATCTATTGTACTTTTGATGTCATAGAAATCGATTTCAACTTAGCATCTCTAAGTGTCTTTCCATGACCCTTGCTAATAAAACTTACCCGATTAAATTTTCGTACTCTATCGAAAGCTCAGTGATTGTTTTGATCGAGAGTTTCAAGGATTTAGTTGTGATTTTTGATTCTGATTTGAAATGCAATGTTCACGTTTTCGAAATAGCCAAGAAAGCTTCTCGGATCGCTGGCTTTGTCTTACGTTGTTCTCACAGATGTTTCAACTTTCAAACCTGTGTTCGGCTATCCGTCATGCTGGTTTGCCCAATCCTGGAATATGCATGCCAGATATGGTTCCCGCATCTTAGTTATTTCGTGTTGGCGGTTGAATCTGTGCAGCGTAGGTTCTCCCGCATGCTTCTCTACAAAATAAAATCCCGTATTGCCCTTATGATAACCGCCTGAATTTCCTTGGTCTACCTTCGCTGCAGGTAAGGAGGCAATTTCTTGATCAATGCTTCCTAATAAAATTAACGAGAGGCATGTTATCGTCGAAATTAAACAATGCCATTAGCATACGTTCCCCTTCTCGCACTAGGTCGTCGGAATACTACGCTATACCGTTTGCCAGAACCGTATCTTACAGTCACTCACCGATGGTTCGTATAGTAAGAGACCATCTTAATCTCCAGCTTGGTCCTCCTGGCTCATTTAAAAGCATGCTGCTGAGAGTACACTACGAGAACGCGAAAAGTTCGCACATTTCCCCTTCTCCTGCCCCCCATGGTATTGATAAGGTCTCATTAAGACCTTTCCAATGACACGCTACTCGACTAGCAATGGTGAAAAAAAATGTTTGAAGGGTTACCTCCCTATATGGGGAGAACCCCTTAAACCCGTTAGAAAATTTTTCCACCCCAAAACTTTCAAGAAGTCACCATTTCTGACCTTTCCGCAAAGTTTCATGGCTGTAGCTTCTATAGTTTCGGAGAAAAACTGCTATAACATATAGCCGGAAAGACGGATAGATGGACACAGGTCCTGATTGCAATAGGGTTTTGTATTTTTGCAGAAAAACCTAATTAAATTGAGCTATAAGATAGCTGTTGCATATTACTCATGAGGACTAACAATCATACATTATTTTCAAACTGTCCAGTACATACACATTTTTCGGACTTTTTGCCTCCTCCCTGCATCCTTGACGTAGCTTTAACGTTCGGAGTCTGTTGGCGAAACCTTCTAGTTATAGCTTATTCGACTCTCTAAATGCTAAGTTATTTAAGGGATAATCTAAACATGAGGAGACGCATTCAAATGTTCGAAAATTTCCTTAAATTATCATTTCGGATCCTTCCATAAATTTTGGTGATCGTAGCTTGTACGGTTTTTGAGAAAAACGGTCGTGGTGCATGAACACGAAGATAATTAGACAAAAAGTTTCTCGAAAAATTCTTCCCTAAAAGTCTTAATTGATAGATATTTATCTCATATTAACAGGGGCAGAGGGAATTAATTTACATAGAAATAGAACTGAAGTTGCTGCCAGTATTCTATAAAAACATTAAATAAAGACAGTGCACTGATTAAGAATCTATAAATTACTTTATTGAAAATGAAACTGGACAACAATTACTTTGAAAGAGCACAAGGTTGTTATATGGTATGCTACCACAATTACTTAAAAATTGCAATAAAACAAGTATCACGACAACAAACGCCTCCACATCCTGAATTGTGAAATACACTAGCGTAGATGTTACGTGTAAACGATCAAGCAAAGGAAGGATTTTATAAAACAGCTGAATTTACAAGGTGCGTTCCAAAATAAACGAGACTGAGCTAAAATAGAAATGACAGGAGCTTTGTTCTGATAAATTCGAGTTTATTTATTGAAAATAGTCTCCTTCGGCCTCGATACTCTGTTTTGCGCGATCCAAAAGCTTTTCGAAAGAGTGTTTCAGGTCGTTGACCAGAATGTCCTTCAGGATGTCGGTACAAGCCTTTTGGATACCCTCTACGGACGCAAAGCGTTTTCCTTTCATGGCAAAATGCAATTTCCCGAACAGGTAGAAGTCACATATCAGGCGAATACGTTGAGTGATTGATGGTTAAAATACGATTTCTAGTCAAAAAATCAGTCACCAAAAAAATTTGTATGGCAAAAGTCTCGTTTATTTTGGAACGTTAAAATGCGATAAATCAATGTTTCGGAGATATTCAACTCCGATTCCATGAATTTCAACGATGATTTGCGGCTCATTTTTGATAAATTCACGCACAATTTCGATGGAGTTTTCGGTGATCACTGATTTTGGGCGTCCCGTATGTTCATCGTCATTTATGTCCACACGACCATCTCTGAAACATGTAAACCACTCATGAACTCTGACACGAGATAGACAATCATCGCAATAAACATTTTTCATCAATTAAAATGTTTCGGTAAACGTTTTACCGATTTTAAAACAAAATTTGTTATTAGCTCTTTGTTCGAAACTCATTTTTGTACCGATGACAAAAACTTACTGTCACTTTAGACGCAATAACTTCCCTACCACAGAACCGCATGTCACCAAACTTTCCCTGGAAGTCAGGGAGGGATGTAACTTTCCAACGCCTTATCTCATTCACAAATGGTGCCATCAAAAAAATTTTATGTAAAAAGCCTCGTTTATTTTGGAACGCGCCTTGTATGGAAAGATTCGTAGAATAATATGTATCCCTTTTCTCCGAAAGTCCAGTAAGGGCTATTTGAACACTGACAAAGGAAACCCAGCTTTTTCGGCAAGTAGAAAAGAAAAGTGAAATAAGTTAGGTAGATATAGGCATGCTTCTACCAAAAGGGTTTTATCCTAACGGCCATTTTACAAAAATAACTGATTGTTATCATAACATCCACACCTGCACGTCTTCTTAGAATGCAACAATCTTCCTCCGCGTTTATAAACTGATATCAAACTTCAAATGAAACTTATGTAGCCCATTTGCAAATTTACTCCTCTCTGTCATGGGGAATACTTCTGCACCGGCTGAAGTGGTACCGGTAATATTCTTTACAAAAATTTAATTCGCACTAAAACAACACTGTTCAATTGTATTAGTCTGTTTCATCTGAAATCGATTTCTTGACCCCAAAACTTCCAAATTTTTGTTGTTAATCCGTACGCACAATGGAACTTCAATCAAGAAGATAATAGGGAAATTTAGCACATCTAATAAAAAAGGATAATAGGGAAGAGGAAAAAATAAATAAATATGTATATTGGGTTTCAGAACGTTTTTTCGTTGGCCCTTGTCCGTATCTTTTTGTTAGAATCCCTTATGTGTTCACGAACTCCTGTTCTTATCTTGCATCCTGTTTGCGGGAAAAAGCTATATTGTAACGATTTTTCCTTTCATTTTGTCCTTCATTTCTCGAAGGAAACCGAAACGGACCTTCCATTGGTTAGAGACGTTAAGTCTTCAGGCATATCGACGAACTGTGCCTGTTCAGGTCTGCAGGTTCCTATGCTCCCGGTCTACTCTAAGGTGGATGCTTGTCGACCAACTAGTCTGGGGAGGAATTCCGGTCGTGAGTCTTGACGCGGGTAGGCTACGCTCAAAAACAATCTTTCAGTCACCGATTCAAATTGTCCGTTTAAAACCCGTTCCGAAAATTACTCTACCGTAGCCTTTCTGAGGCTTCTAACAATTCAAAAAATACCTCCCAACACACTTGTTCGACCTACGTACCGACGCGGTGTCAGATATAAGCTATTTTAATTCGAACTGAAGCCACCTACGCTAATTATTATGGACAAAATACCACCCACGACTCCGCGTAACCGAACCGAAATCACTCATTCGCGGATTACATCGAACCCCGTCCAGTCGACGACATACTCACCTTCCGCCTCTGATGCCGCTGGAAACTTCTAAACTGCTGAAAAGAAAGACGTTAACATGTCAGATTGGAGATTTATTCTACATGCAGTACTTCATCCAATAAAAGGCAAGTTATCCTGAATTAGGATACTTAAGGAAAACAATTTTTTTAGCCTAAGATACATATGTTAAATATGTGAACAAAATTCGCAGCGGAAATTTTCGTTTGGTAAGAAATCTTAGAGGTTTACAATTTATTGCTCGACGCAATATTTTTTTACAAAAAAGATATTCGATGCCTTTTAATTTCCGTTCTTTTCTTAATCGAAAGAAAACAGCAAAAAGTGCATTATCATCACGATGATCATATAAACATTATCGAGAGATATGAAAAAACGAGCCGCAATCTCTTGTCAGGAAACCAAGCAATGCGTGCTACTATGTGCTACAGAAAGGATTTAATTTTGGATCTTTTCCAATATTTTCCTGAAACAGGACATGATCTCTACGGCTTTACCACTGGCGTTTCTATATTCAATGAACATTTAGTTTGTCTTTCTATAACCGGTGTTTTCCAAGAACCTGCTGGTATTTTTGACCGTGAATTCAAGCTTACTTTTACCCGGCCGTTAATATTTCAACAATTAAAAAATGAGGTGGGAATTTTCAAAAATAAAATAACAAACGAGACCCACAGTGGTGAGGCCGATGGATATGAACTCCTGCGGAGGAACTATATTAAACCCTTCTCCGAACATCACAATCACGTTACGTACCTTTGTTGTAATTTGTGTTGAAGTGCTCCGCCCTTTCCTAAGTTTCTCCTGTCAAATCAACTTTTGCTGAATCCGACACTGCCTGCTTACATTTTGAGGTAAAGGACTATGATGAAGCTTGAACAAAAGACATTTGCCAAGGAAAGATCGTCTGGACTCAAGGGTAAGAAGGTTCAAAATATGTAGACGGTCAGTAAGAAACATTGAATAGAGACTGTGTGAATCTGCGTTGAACTGACTGAAGAGCATCGATGTGCTTCCTGTGATGCGGCGCTGAAGATCGGTTTGAAGGATATAAATGTCTAAGAGGGAGTCAATAAATTGAAAAATCTTAGTCATCGGCATGAAGGAGACAGGGAGACATAACAACAAGAAGGAGATCATTGACAAAAAGTGAAAAAAGTATGGCGTGGAGTATTGACCCTTGCTGAACTCCCGAGCTGGTGTGAAAAGAAGAAGAGAAGTAAGAGTTAAAACTGACTCCACGTTGACGATTCAGGAGATAGGAGAAAAGCCAGGAATAGAGATGAATAGGAACATTGAACCCCTAAAAGTTTCTCAGACGAATAGGAACATTGAACCCTAGAAGCTACTCAAATAGGAGAGAGTGATTCACTGAATCAAAAGCTTTAGAGAAATCCGTAAAAATAATGTCAACTTGTTGTTGCTGATTGAGGGCAGCTGCAGTTTGATTGATAAAAGAAAGTAAATTTGTAAGGGTAGATCTGCCTCTGACAAAACTATGCTGCTGATCAGCTAAAGATGGGAGGATAAGTGGGTACAGCACATCAAAAATTATCTTTTCAAGGGTTTTATCAAAAGTAGACAATATTACGGAGGAAACACCATAGGATAAACTCAAATCAAAAATAATTGAAAGGGGAGCACAAAGTGAAGAAGATAAAGATTTTGATAGAAACTTTGAAATACCATCAGGTACTCTTGTCAAGATTATTTAAACTGGTACTATTGTCAAGATTATTTAAAAGCAGCTCAACCTGCCAGGGGCTAGTAGGAAAAGTAGTAGAGGAAAAAAGCAAGAAGATTGGTTGAAGAAAGGGGAATGCTTAGCCCTGCCGAAAAAGGAAGAAAAATAAGAAGCGAACAGTTCACAAGATTCTTGCGGAGTAGACGATGTCGCGCCATCCACACTGAAATTATCAGGGACATGATGAGAGCTACTTAAAGCATTTACGTACGACCAGAACGCACGAGTCTGATTCGACATGAACGAAGTTTCAATGTGGTTAACATATGCATGAAGTGCAGAAGTGGCAATTTTCTTGCCGCGGTAGGACGCTCTTTGAATTTAGCGAAGTCAAATCGAAGACCACTGGATCAGAATTTTCTGCGGGCAGCATCTTTTGCTTGAATTGCTATAGCAACATCTGAATTAAACCAAGGAGCATCTTTAGGCCTTCTTACTGGAAACACAAGAGTACGACGAGATGACAAGTGAAGTGTCAAAGTTGCCAAGTGTAAAGTGATCGCTCGCAATAAAAAATTTTTTCTTTAGAAATGATTAAGGAAATCGATCAGCTGTTTTCTTGACTTTGAGAGTTGCTAAGAAATATTAGCTTCTGTAGCAAATCAAAGGAAAATCAGCTAAGTGGAAATTTTTGAACAATTTTCTCATTTTAATTTTCTAATTGCCGTTAACGGTATAAAATTATATCAACTGAACTCTTTTGTTCATTAGTGCGATTCTCGTGCTCATGCGAGAATAATTTCTTAATAATTTTAATAATTTTATAAATTTTAAATTCAAACTTATTAAACTCTCTCTTTTTTGCATATATATCTTCTAAACCCATAGTTTTGCTTTTTAAAGACACTTGTTTTAATAACTTTCATTTTAAATCCATTCTCTTTTAAATAAATTCATTTAATACCATATAACTAAGCGAATAGAGATAAATAATAAATCATGGCATCACAAGCAGCAGACAAATGTGGAAAATGTAGGAAGCAAGCGGAGGAGAACCATAAAGGAATGGGCTGCGGAGGCATTTGCAACAAGTGGTTCCACCTAAAGTGTATCAAAATGTGTGAGGAGAGATATTTGAAGATCATGGACATTTCCGAGGATGTGATATGGATGTGTCCTTCGTGTAAGTCACAACACCAAAAGACTAAAGAAGATCGTCTCTTCAACCAAATGAAAGAAATGGAAAACCATCTAATAGAACTGAAAACCACCGGGGCCACCTTAATTGATAAAAGTTCATCCACGCGAAAACCTTCGTATGCGGATATGACGAAAAGTATTTCCACTTTTCTACCCGAACGCCGTACAAATACTACCTCGCAAAAAGGAATCATAATTAAGCCCAAGAAGCATTCATCCTCTTAAAAAACACTCATCGACTTCAAGTCGA
Organism: Odontomyia ornata; assembly: GCA_963969285.1. Lineage (NCBI taxonomy): Eukaryota > Metazoa > Arthropoda > Insecta > Diptera > Stratiomyidae > Odontomyia > Odontomyia ornata. The sequence goes on along the minus strand of OZ017738.1, from coordinate 37,377,454 downwards.
AAATAAAGCCTTCAAAATGCAAAATTCCTCTCCAACTGATGCGTCCTCTTCGTAATGGTGCGAGAAATGCTGTAACTGTGCAGGAAATAGTAAGAACGTAGATTATTCCCACAGAGCAGACTCTACGGAGTGCGCAGAATACCAGCGAAGGATCACAATTGCTAGGAGGAGCATTGACTACGAGTTCAAATGATTTTTAACAACGCAAATCGATTAATTGGGACGAAATTAACGCTCTTATATGCCAATATAAGAAGTTTACGGCACAAACTAAATGACATGCAGATTTATTTGAAGCAAAATCCTGAGATAGATGTGGTGATACTGAACGAAGTATGGATTTATCCTGAGGAATCGAAATATTTTAATATTGAGGGTTATAACTCGGTATTCTCCTGCAGACCTGGAAGAGGTGGTGGGACAGCTATTTTTGTAAAAGATAAAATAAACTTCATCATTAAACGCGATACACCTGATAAATATAATATTATAATAATCGAATTAAACCTCGTACGCAAAAAAATTAAAATCGGTACCTTCTATAACCCGAACCGTCTGAATGCGCAAGATCTCTGCTCGGTACTCGACAACCTATATTCCTCAGAAAATAATTTATTTACAGTAGCTGACACAAACATTGATGTAATTACCGATTCCTCAGAAGCAAGGCTTTACAAGGATGTACTGGATACTAATGGTGCTGTTATCATCAACAACGAAACAATTACTCGTCCTGTTTCGCATACGTGCCTCGATCATATCGTTACAAACGATAAGTCAACTGCGGGAAAAATCAATTTCATATTTGAGGATTGGCCAGAGCTGGATCATCGTGTCTTCAAAATAAGCATCAAAGGCATAAGCGCACAAAAACAAAAACCTGCATACAAAACATTCCAACACTTGAACAAAGAACTCTTCAAATCACATCTGCAAAGGTCATTAGAAGTCCGGAGTCCCCTAAACCTAATGGAACTTACGAATATGATCACAGAGTCCAAACGTTACTCCATCGTCGAGAAAAAGCTTAGATGCCGCCAGCAGACATGGATAACAAAGCGAGTAATCGAAGCCAGTATTAAAAAGAGAAAGGCGTACATAAGCTTTAGAAGGAACATGGAAGATCGTGTGCTAAAAAACATGTACATACAAGCGAAAAAGGAATCAAAACGTCTTGTGAAGGAAGCTAAATTCTCTTACTTCGCTAAAAGGTTGGAGACAGCGGCAGATAACAATCATGAAATATGGAAGATAATAAATGAAGTAAAAGACAACTCTCCCCCCCGAATTTTAATACCGGATTCGCAGTTTTCTCCAGTGACCCCTAATATTTTATCACAACCAGATGGAGCAGCAACTTTCTTGAACAACTTTTTCTCAACTGTGGGCGAAAAAATTACAAAAGAGCTTGGTGATGTCCCAACAAGTAGGCTAGATCACGCTAACATCTCACCCGATTCCATGTTTCATATTCATCCAACCAATAAAAACGAAGTTCTTAAGACTATTGAGGCAATGAAGAAAAATACGGCTCCAGGTATTGATCAGATCACGATGGAGGAAATTGCGCTTGTAAAAAATGAAATAGCAGAACTCGTGGCTAATTATTTAAATGAGCATATCAGAAACGGAACGTTTCCTGAAGAGGGGAAGCTTGCAAAAATTGTACCTATATTCAAAGGAGGAGATCGATCGGACCCCAATAATTATCGCCCAATTGCACTCTTGACCGGATTTAGTAAGATATTTGAAAAAGTAATTAACTCTCGCTTAACATCCTTCATATTAGATAACTCTATCCTAAACTCCCGCCAATATGGCTTTCAGAAAAACAAGGGAACGTTTGACGCTCTACTCTCGGTAACGCGATTCATCAACGAGAGACTTGATGTAGGGGATTATGTTGTTGCCATTTTTGTGGATCTAAGGAAAGCGTTTGATACGGTCGATCATGACCTCTTACTTCGAAAACTAGAAGCATATGGTATTCAAGGCACAGCAAACAAACTATTTCAAAATTACCTAAAAGGCAGACTGCAGAAAACAGCATTTAATAATGTTCTGAGTGACCCGGCACCAATGAAATCAGGTGCTCCACAAGGCTCAATACTTGGCCCAACCTTGTTCCTGCTATACACTAATAATTTAAATACATGCAGGCTAAGTGGTAATTACTTTTTATATGCTGATGATACAGTGCTTCTTTACTCGGGACGCGATAAAAATGACATCGGAGACGCTATCAACGAGGATCTAAATTCATATAATTTATGGTTGAAAGAGAATAAACTAGCGTTGAATATTTCAAAGACAAAATATATTATCTTTAAGCAAAAGAACAGGGAAGACATAGATGTTGATATAAAAATTAATGGTGAAAAGCTGCAAAGAGTGCTCGAACTTAAATATCTTGGCCTTACTATCGATCACCGTCTGACCTGGCTCCCGCATATAAATAACTTAAGGAGGCAATTAGCACCAATAATTGGATTGTTACGAAGATATGAGGAATTTCCAAAAAACATCAAGCATCTTGTTCTGAATGCCTTCGTACTGTCAAAAGTACATTACGGAGTGGTAATTTGGAGTCAGTCCTCAAAGCAACACCTAAATATAATTTCCAGGTTATTAACCAAGGCGTATAAAAATATACATAATCTCCCAAGGCTCACACCAACAAACATAGTGTATCAATCATGTAACGCATTAACTTTTAACCAAATCATTAAAATGGAGAAAGCCAAGTTTATCTTCAAAAGTTTAAATCTCAGCTTGTCGTCACAAACACCATTTATTAAAGTCTCACAAAAGAATCAATACAGTACTAGGAACGCAAACCAATTTGTAATTCCTTTTGCAAGGACAGATCGCCTGAAGAACGATGCTACAAATGACGCCCTTCGTATATACAACAATCTTCCAGAATCAGTTAAAGAAGCGAATTCTCTTATGGTTTTCAAGAAAAGACTTAGGAACTATTTAATGAATAACGATTGAATCTCAGTGCAGAAACTTTCAACATAGCATCTTAGGTCAATTATTGATCCTATCTTTGAGATGCCTCGAGAAACACCTACTATTATTATAATATCAGTCCAGTAATTTCAACATAGCATCTTAGGGCATTGTTGACCCTATCGTCGAGATGCTTGAAGAGACAGCTATTCTTTTAACTCAGAGTTTTTTTTTTTTTACTGCGTCGAATTTATAATTTTTTTTTATCTCTGAGAGCTGATCACGATATGGACAAGACAAGATTAACCGGAGGACTTCACATATTTTTTGTGTGCCCCCTTATACCGATGTGTTATACATTGCCTGGGTGGCACACCTGAGGAAACGACGAAATGTGAAGTGCAGATCGCACGAGCGTAGTGCGACGAAGAAAGTGTGATGGAGAGAGTGGAAGGGAATGGAGGTAAAAAAAAAAAAAAACTTAAAAAAAAAATTGCGAGATTAAGGAGGAAAGAAACATATAGAGCTTATCAACATAATCTTCAATGTGGAGTTTGCTGAAGAAGGAATACGAATTCACGGCATTAAGGCTAGCTTCCATGCTCGATAAATCAGCTTTTAAAAAATCAACGCGGGAAGGTGAGGAATTCCTCATAAAACGAGAAGATGTGATAGCAAACTCCATGGAGAGTAGTGGATAGTGGAGACCAAATTTGACAAAGGATGAAAGTGCCGCCGATGCGGACAGAGAAGAAGGTGGGAAGTTGGAAAGAAGAAGATCGAGCACTTTGTTATTGGCATTAGGAATAGTGTCGAATTGGGTGAAGGAACAGAGGGAAATAAAAGAAAAAAGAGCAGAAGACACACTACCGCCAGAAACTATAGAGATATACATATCATTCCAAACAATAGAGGGCAAATTGAAGTCACCGCAGACCAATATAGGGGTAGAAGGAAAGCGAGTATTAATGTAGCTCAAGAATTCTGCAAAGAAACTTTCTTAAACAATAGCAGGACTGGTCCAAGGGATGTACACAAATGATACGAGGAGGGAAAGAAAGTCTGAGAGCGAGAGACTGGCACAATTATACACTCAACAGGTGAAGATGGAGTAAAATCATTACAGGATTTGCTAGTAAGGGATACATGTATACCTACTAGAACGTCTCCACCGTCATACTTACCAGTAGCACCACGGTCTCTATCTTTGCGAAAGATTAAATGGTTCGGCAGTAGCTCACTATTACTTAAGTCATCTGTCAGCCATGTTTTCGTTAGACAGATGATATTGTACAGAAACAGGATGGAAGGAATACGAAGCTCAGTAGTCTTAGTCCTCAGGCCCCGAACGTTTTGCTATTGGCAAGTCAAAAAATGAATTACGAGGCCTAAACGTTGTTTTTTTCTATTGCGAAAGGACACAGGATGGTCCTGCTTACGAGGCCAAATTTTCTTATCAAGAAAGATACTTAGGTTAGCAGGAACAGTAATTTTGAAGAACGCAATCAATCTGTTCGTCTTTCCAGCAGGCATAAGGTTGGTGCACTGGAGCAACTCGAGACTAAAGTTCAGCTTATACTTTATATGAGCGATGATATCTTCAACTGGTGTGTAACATTCCAATCTCGAAAGAAATATTTGCAACGGGGGGATATAGCATGCAGTAGGGTGCCAGGTTTGGTCACAGTAATGTTTGTCGTCATAACGACTCCTCCTAGACAACTTAGTTTTGGCTATCTTAAACCACTTATGTATGATCCATAGTTCAATATGGCCCTTCCCACGGAACATCATTTGCGGCGAAACCGTCAAAGATTTCGTGTCATGTATTTTGTTTTTTTTTAATAATTTTAAATACGTGCATCCTTTTAAGAAAATGATTGCCGAAAATAGTGCAGTAGGCATTTACATACAACTAGTGCGCGAATTCCTCTATTTTTCTAGTTAATTTTATCCTATTTGAGAAAAGTATGAGGCGCAATTGAACGTGTTCTCGTGAATTTAAAATAAATATTGTATGTTTTTTAAGAAAGCTAAAAAGTTTTTCTTATTTGAATCAAGCAGATCTCATCAAAGCGTTTAAGTTAAATATTGTCCTTTACCAGAAATGCAGGATAAAAAAAGTATTTTCACTATTAAAACCTACACGGTTTGAGTTTAAATTCTTCCCTACAGTAGAAAAAATCCAACGATTGAATCGTTGAACAGAATTTGCAATAATGTTTATTGTTCTAAAACCTGCACATTGTACAAAGTGGACGTAAAATTCAGCCACCAAAAATCAAACTATCTTTAGTACTAATCCATGAAAAAATACAATCTTAGAGTCTAAAGCTTAGTTTCCCTTACACCAATACCCATATAATCATTTTGCTGTACGGGAATGTTTTACAATTATCTACAATTCAAAGTATAATTTTAGCATGGATCGTGTTACTGATCGTGCCATAAATTCCCTCCATTAGAATTTTAATTCTAGCATTAAGTACAGATACAACAGATACTAATCGGTACTGTATCTACTGCGAGAGCAAGCATGCATTTTGAGCAGCCACTACTTAACAATAATGCAGACTGGCAAGCAGACAACCCGATCAACGAAGACAACAAACATCCTACCAGTAGTATCTCTTTATAGCCACTCTAGAACTAATTTAAATGACATTTTCGCTTTTTTCGCTTGTTGCCGTTCGTTTCACTTCACTTGATCTTTTCATCTAATAAAATCCGCGGAGTTATAAAATGAAGGAGGTTGATGTCTAAGATCGTGATCGTGCTGCACATTAAAGATTTCTCATTCGAATCGAATGGAAGTTACTCTTGAAAAAGCTTTCAAAGATCTTTTTGAAATTCAGAAGGCAGAAACAGAGAATTGAATAACGCTAAGAAGGAATGAAACACGTTAATAAGTAAAATTACTAATAACGAACTTGACATTTTACGGGAGTTTGTATCTGAAAGATACATTTATTCGGCTTGGAATGTTTATGAAATGATACTATAGCGTGATCGCTTGCGATCATGTTATAGGTGAATTTAAAATAAGATGGGAAAGGTGTGTAGAGTATTGAGAAGTAATGTCATGAATATTGTATTGAGGTTTTATGGTCTAACGGAGTAATTTTAAGGCATGAAATTTTTAATGGACGTGCGACATGAATGTAAGACTTCTTTTCAAATTAAACAGTAGCGAATAATGAAATTAAATTCTGATTTGTTTCGTTTGGTTTTTCAGATTAAAGAGCGATTGTGTTTAAAAGCAGGATTCCGAAGAAAAAATGGTTGGAAAAAGGTATGATCTACCCTTTTTTAAAAATAAATATGAAATAATCAAATATTCTAAGTATTTATATAAAATTTTCAAAGAATTATTGCTTTTAATATAGGTTTGACTATTCAATGTTTCCACCTATAAATTTTATGGAAAATGAACAATTTAGTCTCGATTTCAATAATTTATAGTATTTACAAAAAATACATCAGGTAATATTCATCTTCTCATAATATTCCTTCAATTTTACAATTAAAAGTCACATTTGCTAATTTCCCTAGCTCAAATAATGTTGGATACAACCCTTAACGGGGGATTTGCTAATACCTCACATGTACACCTTCGTATTTGCATTGTTGACTTCTTAATTATTCCTAGATGCGTTGGGCTGCAATTAGTTTTTCTCTGCCTCTTAATTACGGTCGCTTGATGCCACATCTTCAAAGAGCCCTAGCAGAGATGAAATATTCAAAATTAACTATTCCTAAATTACCGTTCCTTAATCGCTATTACCTAGAAAGTATTTGATATATCTCCCGCTCTATCTACTACTTTCCACCCACCTACTCACGACAATCGAGGGCATAACAAATTGCATCTAAATTGATTAATGCAACTTACTATCATACATTCTCTGGTCACATAAATTTTTCGTCGTGCAGCATATCTTGAATACTATCACATTTTAACTTAGAAGGAAAGCGATTAATGTGCGTTGTCCGGTAGACATAAAAATGTTTCAAAGACGACCTACCTCCTGGGTCTAGTAAACGTGCTCCGAGCGCGCGCGGTGCTAATTCGTGGTCGCCACAAGTCGCAAATAACGAGGTAAAGGTAGTATCTAAGAGCCAAGTACTTACCTACATGCGAAAATGAGGTTACACGGTGAACTACGTTACAATTTCTTATTCTTTACAATTTGACAAATGCGTTCCGCAAAGCCCCAACCATTTGTCCATTATACTACACTCCCTGCGTGACCCATTGTAATACTCAAGAACCATCCATTGGTCGCCTCCATCCACGCCTCAAAGTAACCATTTCATACTGGCCATGCGTTCTACACTTAACCGATTTCAATCGAAAGAGATCTTTAACGGTTTTACGGATAGTCGGCTTTGTTAGCGTACGAGTATGTAACGATCATCATAAAGTTAAGATTTGTGTCAACTATCTTATCCTTTGATTTTGCCCATCAACAATCTTGCACTTCCTGCTCGATTATTGCAATTATGGCTGTAGTGTAACATCCTTTCGTTAGTTTTACTTTATAGTAAGATATGAGTGCGTATATGTTGCCATATTTGTTGTTGGATACTTCCCTTACATGTTTTTTGTTTGGGATGCAGTGTAGAGGCTTAGACTCGAGATACTCGTATCTCCAGTTGAAATATCTTTTCTCAACACGGCAATTTTATATTTTGGGTGCATGTAAAGTGGGCGAAATATTAAACTTTACGGGAAATGGAGGATTAAATCTACCAATGCATAATTTTCACATTTTATAAAAAATTTATGAAATAGCTACCGGCAATTCAGAATAAATCACTCTTTTATTTTTCTATTATTTTATGCAAGTTTGACTAATAAGCACATATGAAAATTGCATTTTTGTAATGTAAATCTATAAAAGTCGAATTTTATTCATTTTTGTAATGCAAATCAACAAAAGTTGAATTTTATTCTTAAATAAATAATGAATACGAGATGCAAAAATGATATAAATCACAGCCTTTATAGTTATAAGATTTCGTATCTGTGAAATTACAATCAATGTTCAACATCGCAGCTGAAAAATAATATTCTTAGACTGAATACTATTGTATAAAAATGTGTAAATTAATTAAATATCAGTTGATCATTTTAAATATAAAATTTATAACCAAGGCTTGTAAATTAAAAATTTTATCCCTTTTCTATCGTTATAACAAAAAAGTTTCAATTCATAGCTATACCCTTAAAATCTTGCTTATAACTTTAACTAAACCATTCCCAAAAGGACAGCAGTTAAATCCAATACTTCTCCTTTATCTTCCGGAGATAAAAATAGTAGAGACTAACAATCGCCGGTATCAGCGAAGACTTTGCTAGCTGCTTCTGCTCCTATGTCGAACTTACCATCTGGGCTTCCGTCACTGGATGTGATTGCTCCATCTGCGCAAATTTTTACATCTCTTCCGGCCTATAATCTGAGTCCTGAGCTTATCAATAGTTATTGGAAAGTTGGAATTTGAACATCCTTTACTGCTCTGCAAAAAATTAACGCCTGATAACCTCGCCATGCAGAAAATCTCATCGTTCCGTATTACTACAATTACGGAACTCAAAGCGCTCCTAAGAACTGATTTTTGGCCTAACGGTGTGTTTGTTAAAAAATTTGTCACCGGTATCCGGAAAAATTTTCGATCAAGTGTTTGTCGGCGAAACAGAACTTTAAAACTAATTTAGATAACTCGTTCTCATTTTATTATCAGAATGTTCGAGGCTTACGAACCATAACTAATTAGGTTCAACTTTCCTCTCTCGTGTCCTTTGACAACTTTGTTTGCTTCACGGAAACTTGGCTCACTGATGATTTTCATGATAAGGAAATTTTGCCTTCTTATAATGTTTTTCGTAATGATCGGAATCGCTTGAGCGTTAGTAAGTCTGATGGTGTTCTAATTCGCGTTCATAGGTCGATGCTAGGTGCCTACTCTTACGACTTTCTACCCCTTTCATCTGTTGAGCGCATCAGTGTTTCAGTACCACTATCGTCTAATATTTCTTTATTGATCCTCACAGCCTATATCTCCCCTGGTTGCTTTTTAACATGTCTATGAAACATTCTTTTCGGAACTCGCCTCCTTTATTTTCAACCGCTTTCATTCTTCTTCGCTTGTTATTTGTGATGATTTCAATCTCCGAAATGTTGTGTGGGATACATCATTTTCTGACCTTAGCTCAATTGACACTCAATCCATTTCCTTCTCTGCATTTCTCTACCTGTGTTCACTTGCCCAATTCAACAATGTCCCCAATGTTAATAACAAAGCTTTAGGTTTAGTCTTGTCTAACATTCCTAAATCATCCGTTATTCTTTCTGTCTCACTAAATGAACACGTTAAACCTGATCTTCACTATCCTCCACTTCATTTTTCTATTTTCTTGCCTTGTAAAACTGTGTGGAGGAAAGACTTTCTCCCCGCTTTAATTTCGTGAGAGGTGAAGATAGTCAAATGGAGACTGAAATAAACTCCATCAATTGGTTTTCCTTTTTCAGTAATTCAAATATTAATGATGCCGCACAAAAATTTTATAGCTTTCTTGAACCTCTTATCTCACAATATATGCCTGTCTGCTTTCGAAAGAGATCAAAAAACACTCCTTGGCTAAATAAAAATATCAACTCTATCTTAAAAGCAAAGAATGCTGCCCATACTAAGTATCGACTTACTGGCTCTGGAATTTATCTTCTTAGCTATAAAAGTTTACGGAGAGAAGGTAAAAATTTGGTCAATATTGCCCAAAAAAAAAAAGTAAATTGATTATGTTGAAAATTCAATCAGAACGTATTTGAGGAAAACTTTCTGGTCATACATCAATGGGCTTAAAAAATCTGGTGGTTTGCCGAATTCGGTGCACTTTAATGGATTCTCCTCATCCAATAATTATGAGATTTGTGAATTCTTTACTTAACATTTTTGTTCATTTTATGGTACTTCAACTGCTGTAAATTCTGATCATACTATCGCTTTGTCCTTAAATTTGCCCTTTGACTATGTAAGTCCTCTTGACCTAGAGCCATTACTAGCAGGTCTAGACAATAAAATTGGCTGTAGTTCGCTATTTTTGCCAAATCTTTGTCATCTTCTCTGTGTGTTCCCTTGTCCATTCTTTTCAATCGTTGCTTTTTGACAATGAATTTTCTGATCGTTGGAAAAAGGCTATTGTATTTCCAATTTACGAATCGGGTGGTAAGTCTTCTTCTTTTTCTTATCACTACAGCCCCTCTCGGGCCTTCGCTTTCTGCAAATAGCGCCTCCAACTGTCTCGATCTATTGACCGCGTCCTCCAATTCCGAAATTCGAGCAGCGATGAACTGTCTTCGTCGACCGAGTCAGACCAGCGTTTCCTCGGTTTCCCCACTGACCTGCGGCCTTCAGTTCTCCCAACGAATACCTTTTTGGGTATCCGTTGTTCGTCCATACGATTCATGTGGCCAGCCCATTGCAGCTTCCGCAGTCTTACAATCGTTGAGACCTCCGGTTCGTCAAAAATTTCATACAGCTCATCATTGTTTCGAATTCGCCATTGGTCCCCGTCTAGCTTCGCTCCGGTTATTCGTCTCAGAATCCGTCGCTCAAAGGCGCTCAATATATTTGTGGATGCTTGGGTTAGGGTCCATGTTTCACACCCATAGCATAACACAGGCCTTATCACAGATTTGTGTACTTGGAGCTTTATTTTCCTGTGTATGCAGCTGGTCTTCAAGATCGTCAATACTGAATAAAATATTTTATTTGCGAGCTGTATTCTTCGTTGTATTTCGTCTCTTTCAAACCTGTTTCTCGTTAGTTTGACGTCTAAATACACAAATTCGCTCATAAATGTGTGGCGATCATGAACTCCATTTTTAACCACTGAGTGGCTCTGACATCGTCTCGAGGAAATCTAACAACGCACATCTGGCAACGATTGAACTAACAATCCGCTGCTTTTTTCCTCTCATTTTTGGTCATCACTCGAACAAGAATTAACAAGTTGTAGTTTCTTTGTTGAACTTTATAGCATATTTGATTTCGCAAAAAATTGTTTTGTTATCACATTAAGTGAGTCTAAACATTGCATTGTGTTCGTCTTGGTCCACGGGGTATACTGATGGCCATGACTGGTGACCCTATCATCGATGTAAGCCCCGGCTAGGAGACCACACAAACATAACCTCAATCGTCGCGTGTTTTACGAAGACACTCTTGATAATGTGTTTTCCGGTCCCTAAATTTTCACTTGTTGAGGACAATACCATCCTAGTGCATCATGAAATTTTCGCGATAAAAAACTTTTTGCTAGAATTACAATGTCAAGGCATGTCCGTGTACCATACACCGTGGCCAACAAGGCGCGACAACAACACGTTGCTCGACATACCATACGAACCCAGCAAGGACGTAATATCTTCGCCAAAATTGTTGCCACCAGTTGATACAGCAACAAACTAACCACCATCTGCAGAAGTTGCTTCTGTCAAAGACGTGAAATTGTCACCATCATGGCGAAGCGATGCAACGCTTTGGTTTGTGCACGCCGAGGTGCAATTTTTCACAAATAAAATAACGTCTGACAACCCATGTTATTACAGGATCATCGCTGCTCTGGACATCGATATCCTGCAGCAAGTAGCTGACATTATACGTTCACCACCAGTCACGAACAAATACGGTTCGCTCAAACGGCATCTTTATCACCAGATTCCTTGAACCTAAGGAGCGACAGCTAAACCGGTTGCTCACAGGAGCAGATCTCGATGGAAAACAACGTTACAACTACTTCGAGAGATGCAAAACTTCGCATCTTTGGATTTGCCTGAGGACATCCTCAAATCATTGTGGATAAAATGGCTACCTGTTAGCGTCAGGTGCGTTCTGGCTGCTTGCGAGGATTCTGAACTCTACAAACTGGCAAAAATAGCGGACCGCATCGTGGAAATAGTGTTCCGGCTTACGTATTGGCTGTAGAGGCTACTTCGCCAGAGGCACGGGTGCCTGCTCCACCGCAGGCACTGGCGCCTGATACGTCGGAACTCAACAAACGGATTTACCAAATTGAGTGTCAGCTCAATGACGTTGTCGCTCAAGTGACAAAATTACCAACCAATTTCAACCTCGCTGTTTCGCATGGTTGGACAGGTGGTGAAAAAGGCTACCACACTAACATGACTTGCTATTATCATACTAAATTTGGCGTAAATGCGAAACGGTGCTCGGAGCCTTGCTCCTTTAAACAAATTAGAGTCAGTTACCTTCCATCACCGGAGTGGGAGACAACATAGACACATTCCAGAATTTCGACTATCAATAGTCGATCAACAGTCACACTTAAACTTCCTAATCGACTCCGGATCGTCCGTATCGATTCTCCCTAAACGCTTCCGTCAACATATACAGCCACAAATGCTAACGTTGTACGTCGCTAACAACATTACAATTACCAAGTATGTTAAACGGCCCTTGAGATGGGTTTCAAAAATTTATTTGCGTAGAATTTTATTGCAGCAAATGTCTCTACACATTTGCAAAATGGAGCTGACTTCGTAATGCTAGGTAGCCATAGGTTGGGTGTTATGTGATCATGAAAATTTTCGGCCATCCAATCTTGTTTCGCCATCGCTTTATGTGAAGGAGCAGAATCTTGGTGAAAAATGTATGGTCTGCCTCCGCTTACATTGTCTATCCAGGGTTTCATTACCGTCTCCAAAACCTCGATGTATGCAGCAGAGTTTACTCGAAGTCCTTGAGTAAAAAAGTGTGGTGGCATAACATGTCCTTCGTTGCTGACAACATCTAAAACCATAACAGTGGCTGGAAACTTTGTGTGCATAACAACAGGTACCTCCGTAGGATTTGAACATAGCCATCTGTCATTTCTGCGATTGGTCTTTTGATCTTGGTCAAAATTTTTCTCGTCGGAAAAAAACCATAACATTTTGGGCGCCTCAGGATGTTTGATTTTATTTAGAAGACGTTTTGATCGGAGAACTCTCTGTTCCCGTGTTAGTTCCGACATGAACTGTCCTCTGCGCATCACGTAAGACTTATACCGAAGGTCTTCGTGGACAACTCTACGAATAAGGCGCTCAGAAACATGAAGCTCACTCGCAAGGACCCTCAATGATTTTGAAGGGTCGTCGTCTATGATCGCTTGCACTTGGTCTAAAAATTCTGCAGATCGGCCAGTGTCAAAACGTTGTTCGTGCTTTTTGCGTTTTGCAACAGATTCTGTATCGCCTCCGGATGCTTTCAATTCACGGCGAACCTAATGCACGAATGAACGGGCGCAATTCAGAAAATTAGAGATCTCTAAATCTGTATGGTTCGCACATATAGCGACGATGACAGTATGTCTCTTCATTTCTTGAGTGATGTTTTAGTCCGCCATTTCATATCTGAAAAGGAAAAAAAATAAAAAAAAAAATTCGTGAAGTTATAGTCACATTCATGCATGTCCTCAATACCGGTACGCACCCTGTATAGATGATATCATCAGCATGTCAGACAATGCTAATCAACATCGAAAACACTTCAGCATTGTCCGTCAACGACTTGAGCAACATAACCCGTATATTAACATTCGGTCAAATGGAGTAGAGTATTTGGGCTACACGATCAACAGCAACGTTTCACAAACAACACAAGAGCGAATCACTGTGCTACTTAACTTCAAGCAACCTGAGACTATCGTTGAACTGCGCCGATTTCTTGGGGCCTGTAACTTCTACAGACGTTGTCTTAAACACTCAGCCCATCATCAGGCATCGTTGAACGCTTTCTTAAGTAACAACAAGAAATACAACAACCGCAAAGTTTCTTGGTCATCACAAACGGAATCAGATTTCCAAATGTGCAAACGCGACCTCGCAACTGCAGCCTTACTCGTCCACCCGTATCACAAGGCTCAACTTCAACTTGTCACAGACGCATCTGACATTGCCCTGGGAGCAGCCTTGAAACAGCACGATGGCGAAGACTGGCATCCACTTGGCATCTTCTCTCATGAGCTGAGTCCAACAGAAGCTAGATACAGTGCGTATGACGAAAGGTACGGACATTATCGAATTAACAGAAGAAAAAGAGAAAACTACAAAATTAAGAATGTGAACATTCAGTCATTACCGATATTTCATAAAAAGAACAAGCTACGCTAGTAGATCAATTCACTCACTTTCTTTTTATACATACTTAAATTACATGAAAAAATATCGACTTCATTTAGTTTGTCATTATAAAAGGTACATGAACGCCCGAGGACGGTATTCTTAGCATAATTGGTACGACAGAAAGGCAAGTTAAAAGTGTCATTAGAACGAGACGAAACAGAAAGCGGAATTTTGATCTGAATTGAATTTAACAAATCAGAGCAGTTTATGTGACTATTAATAATTTTATATAAGAAAACGGAATCCAAATAATTACATCTGGAGACGAAGAGTTGTAGATTGTGCCTAGATGCACTCACTTCGTATTTGTATAAGCATATCACATGCGATAATCAAGAGATTTCAAAAACTGTTTTTGCACTTTCTCAATTTTCTGAATATGAGTATCATATTGCGGTGACTAAATAACACTTCCGAATTCAAGGATACTACGAACATATGTATTATATAGAATTTTCAATGTGTCAGCTCTTGAAAAGGGCTTACTTAATTGAAGAATCAGTACTAGACGTTTAAAGGCCTTAGATACCATGTTGTCAAAATGCAGATTGAAGAAGAGTCTTGAATCTTAAATCAGACCAAGATCTCTAACCTCATTAGCCCGGTTTATCGACACTTCCGAGATTGTATATGCATAAGTTATTATATGACGCTTTCTTGAGAAAGTTATTACACTCCACTTTCTTGCATTTAAAAACAGTTGACTCGCATTGCAGTATTGTACAAACTGCCTGAGATTATGTTGCAATGTCTTACAATCGTCCAGTGTTTTGATTATTTTGTAAATTGTTGTGTCATCCGCATACAATAAATGATGAGAGTTGGAAAAACAAGTACCAATATCATTGACGTATAAGTTGAACAAAAACAGATCAAGGTGTGATCCTTGAGGAATTCCTGAGGATACCTCCAAGAAGTTTGAACAATAACCTCTTAATGGAACCGCTTGACTTCGATTACTCGTACTTATGTACGAACAGATCCATCTTAACAGATCACCATGTATACCAATTTTCGAGAGCTTCTTCATAAGTATAGCATGGTTAAATTTGTCAAAGGGCTTCGAAAAATCTGTATAGACGGCGTCAACTTGGTACCCAGCATCTAGAGCATTAAGGAAGAAGTTGGTGTACAGCGCTGAATTAATTTTGACACTCCAGCCGCTTAAAAATCCATGTTGTTGTGAAGCAATAATATGACCCATTTGTGAGTTAAGATTATCAACAACGATTTTCTTTGATATTTTGCCGAAAATGTTTAGCTTAGAAATTGGTCTGTATTGTTTGATAGCTTGCTTATCGTTCCCTTGTGGAATCGGAGTTATAATTGCTTCTTTCCAAATACTAGGAAAAGAACCTTCAGATACAGACTTTTGGTATATTATAGTGAAGGGGAAAGAAAGCTTTTTACTAAGTTTATTTTATTAGAGAAGGATGCACGCCATCACAGCCAGCGCCCTTTTTTACATCTAATAGCTCGAATGAACTTACTTTCTTTGGTAAATATTTTATCGCTAAGTTCTTGAATGAAACGCGCTGCACTCTGAATTTCAGATTTCATATTATCGAAGTCACTTTTCCTACAGCTTAAATCATCGCGGGAACCTTTGATCTGATATTTATGCCGCCATTAAGTTTTTTTTGGCATATTCTGGAGGGTCGGCATTTTATTATCAAATCCAACCCCAAGCCTTTAATCTACGCATTCGCTCAAAGTCTTGACAAAGCCAACCCGAGACAATTGAGACAGTTGGACTAAATACCTTAGCTTACGACGGAGATAGTCCACATCTCCGGCGCGGAGAACCTGGTAACCGAAGCCTTCTCCAGGAGAAACCCTAGAACCAACTCAACTAGCCGAGGCTCAACAAGAAGACGACGAGCTTCGTGTGCTCCTGGACAACAGCAACAATACTGGACTACAACTACAAAAGCTGTCAATCGAAGCTGCGAGTTTACTGTGATATTTCAACGGGACACATTCGCCCTTACGTCCCACCGAAACTTCGTCAACAGACCTTTGCTTCAGCACATGGACTCGCTCACCTGAGCGGCAAGGCCGCTCTTCACCAGCTGCGCCAAAAATACGCATTCGGAAGGACACAATACATTTGACCCGCAACTGCATCTCCTTTCAACAGTCGAAAATCCAACGCGACAGTAGAAACCGGCCCATCTAAATAAATGTACCGAACGAAAGATTCGGTCATGTCCACATCGACATCGCCATTCTGCCATTGGTGAGCGGGTATCGATACTGTCTTACCATGCAAGGCATGACTGCGGACACAGTCGCCGAGGCTTTTCACGCACCTAGGTTGCGTGTTTTGTAACTCCCAAAACGTTGACAACCGACCAAGGCGCTCAATTTGAGAGCGCACTTTTCGAGCTCTTGCGTTCAATGGTGCTATTTAGCGATGGCACTGAACCTTCTAATCAGCTCTTATGTGCAGTCAACCAAGATCCTGTATAAAACTACTTCCAACTGTTCTCCTGGAGTTACCAACATCACTCAAGAAGGACTTGAGACCTTCACCCGCCGAACTACTGTACGGGGAACAGCTACGTGTTCCGGGCGAATTTTTTACAAACTAGAACACGCCAGCCAATCCCACCTGTTTTGTTGAGAAATTTCGTGAGCACATGCGACTCCTTCGGCTGACACCAACAGTTCACCACATAAAAAGAAGCCTTTTTCAATACAAGAATCTCTACACTTGCAGTCATGTCGTCCTGCGAGTTGATGCAGACCGGCAGCCGTTGGAGCCACCCTATACAGGACCACACGAGGCGGTCAAACGAATCAACGATCACGTCTTGATGATCAAGGTCAAGGGACAAGATGCAACCGTCTCAACCGAGCGACTCAAACCAGCGTATACAGCGAAAGATGACAGTGAGCAACATCATGACATTCCCCTCAGAACTTACAGCCGGACGTCAAAGCCAACATCAACTTGACGTCAATTCTAGGAAGGGAGTGGTGTGACGATTATGACCACCATTTTCACCACTGAATGGCGCTAACATAGATGTCAGAGAGAATGGATACGAAATGCATCGAGAGAATTGAAGCACTTTATCATTTAGCGTGAAGTTGGTGCGTTATTGGCAGTTGATTCGAATTTCAAATGAATTTGACGTGACGTCTCCCACTAATTTTCGCATCTTGAACTAAATTAATTTTCCGTGCGGGTATTCTAACTTGAACGATATAAAAGATTGAACCTGACTTACCCTACGAAGGATAATCCCTGACATGCTGCCTAGAGCTGTTTATACAATCCCGCACACATCACTACATTTTTCATTTTTCGACACAAAAACACTTGTGATCCGTAACAAACTTTTTAGGTTGATTAATTATCACATTTGCAATGCTTTTGCAGTAGATTCAACACGGTTTATCTTAAAAAAAAATGTTTTGTGTACAATTTCAAATTCAACTTGATTAGACGTTTCCCATCAATGTTGAATTTTCACGAATCATATGTTTTCAATCATATGGTTGATATTTTGTTGACAATTCGGGGGTTAAGGTGTAAGAGGAGTGGGATTTTTGTGAGAGCAACAAGAGAGCCACTTGGATGTGTGGATTCTCTAGCGGCGTGAAAGGCAGGGGGATTTCAATTCGCATGCGAGAGGAAGGCACGTATGTAGTAAAAGTACTTCACTCACGTATGGATGAAAATAAGCTCATTTCGGGTCCATTACTTTATATGGCTTTGGGCGCTGACGTCGTCTTGAGGAAATCTAACAACACGATTTGCAACGAGCGAACTGACTATCCGCTGCTCTTTTTCTCTCTTTTTTGGTCGCAACTCGAACAAGAACAAGCAAGTTATAGTTTCCTTGTTGAACTTTATAGTATATTTAATTTCGCAATAAATTGTTTTGTTATCACATTAATTGAATCTTAACATTGCGTTGTATTCGTCTTGGTCGACGGCTTCGTTGTCTGCTTTGAATTGCCAAATTAAAGCGCGCTTATGCAGAGAGAATGACACTTCGAAAACCAGCAGTCCTCGTAGACTGAAATTAAATTTCCGAACTACTGAGAACAAAACGTTACTGTCAATATCTAGCAAGTTCATTAATGGAGTACAATGCTGTCCGTTGAATTTCAGCCCATTATTTTGCCTCTCAAATGTACGAGTAACCTCAAAAACACATTAATTTGAGTCAGAACCTGCATCGATTTATTCTGCCGAGAAATCATTGGTCAATTCAGAATTTACGCTGTTCAAGTTCCATATCCTTTGTATGGGACCGAATGGAAAGTGAACCAAATGGTTTAGCGAGCAGCAAATTCATTCAACTGTCCCCATGGCATACAAAAAAGCCAAAAATATACTTGCGAAACTGATAATTTTCTCGCCTTAAAGTCATTCAAAAAAATAAATTTTTAATGCCATTGACTTTTCTTTAAAGTAACAGCAGTTAGCTTGATCCATACAAAAATTGCATAAAGAAAACGACGATTTCATTTAATCAACATCGTTAATAATAACGTTGTTTTATGTCGTCATAAACATTAACTCTTTCAGTATGGTCGACACTATAAATTAATGTCGTATTCGAGTGATTATACAAGACTCTCGAATTTATTAATAGTTTTCTTCGTTCAATTTCTTTGGCCATTTCTCATAAAATCACCCATTAAAATTATTATGACCCATATGAATTCTGCATAAATTATGTAGACTACTTTGAAATTAATAAATGACATGTTTAGAACATCGTTAAAATGAACAGCTATAAATAAAGTCGAAAGTTTAAAATTAATTAACAAATCAAATACCAAAGCTTAACTTCCTAACATTAAAAATTCATTTACCAACTTTGGGGATCTTTTCCAGAAATTAATTTCCCATCCGACATTGCCATCTTCAACACCGTTGTCGCCACGTCGGTAAATACTTATTATGTTGTTTATCCTGTGTCTCGTGCTCTCCACATGATTTTTTCGGCTTAAATCGAGTTAACTATATCACGTTTACTGAATAATATCTTATAACGTGCGTTCGCTTCGTACACAAAGATATAATTTCAAGCATAATTGCACATAACTTGGGCCATATGTGGTGTAGATTGGAGCCACCAAGGGGAGCCAAGACAAAGGAAAAGCCCCAAAGAAAAAACAATCTTCACTTTTGGCACAGATGGTGAGATTCATTTACTTGTTGTCGCACTTTCTACATGACATAGCAATTGTTAAGGATTAGATATATGGACTGTGTGTGTGTCCTGCGGGGAAGTTTAATGACGACGGTCTTCTGTGGTTGGAGTTTGATGCAAGGATTGCTTTGGGGCTCTGGTGTAATTTAAGATAAGAGCTGAGATTACAGGAAGCTTATTTTTTCGTAGAGTTTGATTCTTTGAAGGATTAATTTATCTTTCGTTCTTTTGTGGTTGTTATTATAAAACCGATTGGGTAATCAATTTTGTGAACTTTTCTTTTTATTATTAAAGTGTTTTTCTATGCATTTTAAGAAAATTTTTTGTTCTAATCAATTCCAATATTTTTTAGACCAAACGTATATGCACTACAAGATCGTTTTTCTTGGCCAATTAGATTCAAAATCATAAATTCATCTTCACCTAACAATTTCGTGACTTATTATGTGTAGTACCTTCCTACAGACTACACTTTCATTTGAACTTCATATCCCCAAGTGAAATGATTATAGAGAAATTTATTTACGAACATTATTTTCGTGATTTACCTTTACACCAACCGTTGATAAATGTGAGGGCGTTCATATTCACGGTCTTTTCCTCACCTTGAAGTCATTCAAATTGGCTTTTCAGTTGAAAGTTAATCTCGGATCGAAAGGGAAAGAACATAAGATGTTGGAAGTATTTGTTTCATATTTTTGCTAAGTACGTATTAAATCATTACTGGAACTCCTAGGCGCCTCATATGAAAAAAGGAGGGTATTCATAAAATTATAGAATACTAGGGCATTTTATGTAAAAGTAATTAATTAGTTGTAGCGCGACAGCACTAGCCGTATTCAGTCGTGCCGTGGGTCCTCTCCCTGTGCTGGGCCCAGCTTACATAGATAAATGAATTACACAAGGACCCAGTACCCTCTGTAATTGCGTCACATTGCATATAGAAGTGCTTCGTAAAATCCGACTTAGTCAACACTGGAGCGAAAATAAGCAATTGCTTTTCTTTATTGAAGGCGTTGTTGTCGGTAGCAGTCAACTTGAAGGTACGTTTACTGTTTACCGTTAGCAGGGCGGATTGCTGAAGCAAAGTTCAAAATAAAATGTTTGTTCCATCCTACCATTCCTATGAGCCTTCTTACGTCTTTGGCCATTTGGGATTCAGAATGCAAGATTATACCTGAAACCTTCTCCAGGTCGGCGCGCAGAATACCATCACTCACTGCAAAGCCAAGATATTTGATCTCCTTCTTGGAGAACTTACCTTTTTCAACATTGATGGTCTATTTGGCGTCCCTGAGCAGTTTTGCAACGGTACTCAGGAACTCTAAGTACTCATCAAGTGTTGAACTCCTAATAAGGACGTCGTCTAAGTAAACAAATACCTTATCTTGCAGCTCGTGTGGTATGACTTGGAACAGTAAAGGTCGTTTTCTCTTTACTCGCATCATCCAACAGGATTTGCTAAAAGGCATCCTTCAGGTTCAAGCTGGTAATGAACCTGGTGCTCTGCAACCGTGCCAACAGTCCTTCAATTAGTGTCATCGAATAGGCGTCCTTAAAGGTCACCTCGTTGAGATGTCTAGCATCACGACACAAACTCACCTTACCGGATTTCCTAACAAGGTCACTGGAAAGCTCCACGAATCCTGACTTTCCTGTATTACCCCCAAAGACATCATACAGTCGAGTTCGTCGTAAAACAGTCTCTATATAACGGGCAAGATAGCATAATGCCGCTGCTTAATCGGTCGAGCAGGACCAGTGTCAAAATGATGAGACATGAGACTGCTCCTACCCAAGCCTTCTCGTTATACAAAGGAAACTACTGCTTGACCAAGTCAAGACGCTCCTGACACTTTGGAGACAACAGATGGAACTCAGCGCTTGGAGGGGTTGCTGCTGCTTCGATAACGTCGATTTTGACAATTTCAAGATACACCTCGTGCGTCGAGGGAAGGACCACCAGGAACCTCATCAATTTAGTAGCGTTGTTAAAACGCACCAATGTGGTGACGTATACCAGCATTGGATCCTTCTGTCCCGATGCAGTCTGGACATTGACATGCATGGAATGCATATGCAAGCCCAAGTACGACAGTAGGTCCAAAGTCCCGGCTCCGTGGATACTAATACTGGCTCCACTATCAAGCAAGCCCATTATTTGCGACACGATGAAAATCTCTGCATGGGGACTATTATCGCTAGAATTTGCAACAATTGACTCCACACAAGCACGCCTGGCGGAGAAATACCTCCGAAATCTCCGGAAGGGATCCCGGAAGGAACATGTTCTAAAACAGGCGGGCAGCTCTTGCGTATTATCCGCCATCCCATTACTTATGATAAAAATAGGTAATCCACTCGGGGCAATAGAATTGCTGAATGAATCTTAGAGCAATAGCTGACCGTATTGTTAGGACACAAATTTCCTCCAAACCAGCCGGTAACCCTTCTGACAGTCTCATAGTGTTGGAGCTATAGGGCTGAACTTAAGGTTGACAAGACTTAATTTGCAGTTCACGGCAAGCGTCCTCAATCTGACGACATTCCAGCGAGACTCATGGCTAGCCTAAAATTCATATTTTTGTAAACTAGGTCTCGCAGATCCGTGTCTCTAATCAGGGTCTTAAGTTGAAAAGTCATAGCCTGAAGATATTAATAAAACTCAATGAAAGGTTAAACTTCTCTTCCCTCAGTAACTCGCCAAAAAATAATTTTATTGAAAGTTTTCGTTTAATTTTCACGCCTACATAACAATTTTCAGAATTAGAAAATTCTGCTTCTAAGTCTTGATTTAAGGATGCGGCAAGCATTTTGGTTACCTATACATTGTCTTTTATATTCCATATACCAGGATCCTCCAGCATGAAGTCACTATCAGGAAGAGTTTTAAGTGTCATTAGTTTGGTAGTGTCAGAGCAAGTGACAGCCAAAGTCTGGGACGTTGATGGTTGGCCATTATTATTGTTTTCTTTCCGGTGTTTACTTCCATCGGCTGAAGAAGTTTGGGGAGTAGATTCACTATTTGATACAAAGTAACTTGTTATTTCAGATACTTTTTTAATGTCTTTTTCTTTGCTTAACACGGTGTTCAATGAGAATAACTTGTGTAGCTTGCAATGAAGTTAGCGAAAGAAAGATGTCGTTCACTCTAAGTCTCAAAACATGTCACCACATTAATAATACGTCTTCTTCTCATCGCAGCACTACAGCCCCCTCCAACTGTCTCGGTCAATTGATCGCGTCCTCCAATTTCGAAATCCGAGCAGCGATGAACTGTCTTCGTCGGCCGAGTCAGACCAGCGTTTCCTCGACTTCCCCACTGGTCTCCGGCCTTCAGTTCACCGGACGAATACCTTTTTGGGTATGCGCTATTCGTCCATACGATTCACGTGGCTAGCTCAATGAATAATACGAAGGCTGGGAGTTTTCCAGCGTGAGGACAAAAAGAAGAGAAGAGTATCAATCGATCGGCTTTCACGGGGCGTGGTGTATTAATCGAGCAGTTCGCCCCCCGTGAACTACTCGATAAATCAGCCAATGTACCCGCAAATGCATCAGGCGACGCATATGCATAGGCACTCGCAAAATGCATCCGCAACACGTAAGCGTATTTGGCTGGCAATATTATGCCACAAACAGCCGTCATAACCGCCAATCCCGCGGAGCAATACCCGACAGAGATCTGTCATCCCTACACAATTGCGATCAGCTGGCAAGTTTTGGATGACAGATCTCTGCCACTGAATGGCCACTTGACGTCGGCAGTGTGATGAGTAGATCTCTGCCACTGAATCGCCACTTAACGTTGGCAGTTTGGTGAGTTGATTTCTGTCACTGGACCGCCACTTGACGTCGGCCGTCTGGGAAAGAACACACCTAGTACTTGTGGGAGGACAATGGATTATTCCGTGAGGCCAGTGTAATTTGTGTCAAAATTCCTGTTATCAAGTGTGAAAGATTACTTACAGAATTTATCATACACGGATAAAAGGAAACCGAACCTGCGACGTGGGACAGCTAAAAACCAGGAAGACATACAAGGGGTTTTTAATGTAGTCCACTGTACTTGGATGCGCAGGCCACAACACCGTTGGATTAACGTGTTCGAGACGCTATGCTTCCTTATTTAGCTAGCTACTATGGAGGCCCACATGCAACCACACGTAGATATGGGGCAGAGTTACGAGGGATGTAAGCCAGTGAGTCGATTTGTATAGGTTAGGTACGATATAAAAAGTGCTCCTTGCGGGGTACAGATCATTTCCTATAAATCAGAAACAAATTATCACTTAAATATTGTACATACTTAACTCTGAATTAGCAACCCCAACTGGAACTCCACCTTAATTGACAGAGGTACTCAAATTAGTATGACTCTACTAATACCGTTCAAATATAGTATTTCGTAGACAAAATTAAAAAGAAAATAATCTAACAAGACCTTTTCGAAAATAATTGAAACTCTAAACAAGGACAAGAAGTATTTTATGACTTTTTATAAATCGTACTATCACAACTTACTTTCAAAAAAATAAATCGTTTCAATCATAAAACCTCTTCCGGATTTTAATATTAAACAATGCTTTCCTACGCAAAATTAAATATCTGAGAACGCCTTCAACGTTATCTAGATATTAAATAGAAGATAACAGCCATCTTTGTCTCTTTCAATCCCCACAACCACCATATTCATCGCAAACATCTTCTTCGATTCTCGATTCATTTTTAACCCACAACTACTAAACTAGAATCTCCAAAATTAAACTTGTACAAATATATTTTGAGTAAGAACATCTGCATAGTAAAACATATTTTTAAATTTTTTTTCAATTTCACCTAAGCCACCTAATTTTGAAATAGATTTTCTCACAATTTGTACTCCATCTCATTCAATGATTTCACGTTTTCCACCTCACCTACCCGATAAATACCAACAAACAGGACACTTTCAACACTTCCACGTACGCATTTTACACAAACTACCAATACCCTCTGAGAAAAGCACAAATAGACAAACTCGGGAAATTTTATTTTACTTTTACTAATGTACAGAATTAAAAATCAAAATTTAATCAAATATGAACCAAAAAAGATAACGTGAATACCAGGCAACAATCGAAAAAAAAACTCATTTCTAATACTAAAGTAAAAAAAGCGACAGCTGTTAAATAAATTGTATACATTTTCATCTGGTATTATCTCCTCACATTCACTAAAGTCTTCTACCTTCCCATACTAACTAGCTTTTTTTGTGGTTGGGAGTTGAATATCATTTACGCAGAGAGTGTGGGACTCCCATGATCGCAAAAAAAAACAACTGGACTACCCAATAAACACCTCCCCGGTCACCCTGAAACTCCAGCCTGGAACCTTTTAACACATTACTTCGGGCCAGGTCTCGTTTGGTAACGCCGTGAGGCACCTTCAAGCTGGGGGATCCCTCTTCTAGTGGGAGGGGAGAGGAATTGCCAGGCAAGCGGTTCCCCAGCCCCAACGCCCCCGGCTGCTGTGAGTCCTTTTTTTCATTTAGGAATGCCTGAGCATAGTGTGCCACCTGGTTCCATTTGTCAATCGATTCGAGCATCACCGCGACTATATTATCTGAGGTGAGATCTCCCGTTTCCTTGTAGAGATCCCTTCATAGCCTGCTCCATTCTATGCATGCAAAAAATTTGTGACAATCGGGGGACCGTGATCGTCATCTATGCCCGCTCAAAAGCTGGGTCAGATAGAAATCACTCTTACCATGCTTTCGATTTAGCCTCGATCTCACATCCAGGATCAGGCACGCAGTCCACCTTCCCTTCGTGCAATTCAGCCAAGACTGCCGCCAATCGTTGCCTGAGCGCTGTTTCCTCGCGGACAACCATCTCCCTCGCATCCTCGCTTCAACGCAGGTAAATAGCACGGCGCTCTCTAGCCAGGAGGCCGACAGGTATCAACGGCTGCAATAACTCTCACCGCCGAATCAGAGACTGTCGGATACGAAGATGCAAGCCTCAATGTTCCTCTTCTCTGTACCTGTGCCAAACGTTTTCGGTATACCTCCCTTTTGAGAGCGCTGCTCTATATTTTGTTCCGTACAGTAGCACTGACCCTACAGCACTCCTCAAGCGACGTCTTCTTGATGGTCTTTGGCCATAAGTTGACTAAGAGCCGATACGTTCGAAGCTACCTTCTCAGCCGTTCCCCTGATTTGCTCAGAAAAATTCATCTTCGAGTCGGTCAGTAGCCCTAGGTACTTGACCGCTGACTTGATTCGATTAGTACATCCAATACTGATCATCTTTACTCTAGGGGTTCTCTTTTTTGTCAAGGTGACCACTGCAGTTTTCTCCAGTGCTAAATTGAACCCGCGAGCAGTCATCGAGTCTTTCACTCGGCGCATAAGCATACCTAACCTAAGTTGCGCTTGTTCAACGGTGCGTCCAGTGACCAGAGCCGCAACATCATCCGCATAGCCGATCGAGCGTGACTCACCTAGCATCTCCAGTCTTAGTAGCCAACCTTAAGATACGGTTCACAAGTCTGGATCAAGAATAGATCCCTGGGCAACACCCGACGTAACTTCAATTCTTCGTTGGCCCTGTGTCGTGTCGTAAAGCGAACGTCCTGCTCTAAAGCCGTAGTGCCGAGGAGATACGTCCCCAGCAGCACGACTCGCATCAGTGAGCCTTCCCTTGATGAGTTTCTCTAGCACTTTCCCAGCCGTCTCTAGCATGCATAACCGGCGGCATGCAGACGGCGATCCGGGATTTCCTTTCCCCTTGCTTATCAGCACGAACCTCGCCACTTTCCATCGCACCGGGAAAACCCCATCCCGTGGGCAAGCGTTGAATGTGCTGAGTAGCGATTCGGGAGAATGGTGATAGAGAAGTTGCAACACCTTAGCTGGAACACTATTTGGACCTGCAGCCTTCCTCGCTTTCCGTGAGAGGACTGCCTCTTCCAGTTCCAGCTGTGTGAAGAGTGGACATTCGACTGCATTTTCGCCATAGACAGCGTCGACACGGACGATGTAGGCGGGAAGAGTGCTAGCACTATCTCGTCTATCTCTTCCGCATCATGTATGCAAGGTTTCTGTAGGGCACCAAGCTTCCGCATAACTAGGTTGTAGCCAAAGCCCCACGGATCCTTGTTCGCATTGTCCACTCGATCTTGCCAGCAGTAAGCCTTGCTGTTGTTGATCAATTTTCGAAGGCATTTCCTGGCCGGCTTATATGCTGCTACCCGATTGCATGCTTCATCACGGTTCCGTGCCCGCTGAGCCTCACGCCGAAGCTTCTGACACTCCCTTCGCTTTTCGGCGATTTCAGTCGACCACCAGTACACTGGGGGCTTGCCGTGTTAGGGTTTTCGACGGGGCATAGAAGCGTTGCAAACAGTTGTGATGATGCTCAAAGTTGAGTTCACCTTGTCTTGAGCTGCCAGTTCTTCCGTCCCCTGTGAATCTTCCTGTAGTGGAGCATCTGCTGTGAGCAGCTCGACGAGCCTCTCGACGTCCAGCCTTCCGATATTCCACTCAATTGTAGAAAGCCGAGAGCACGGACACAACATCATTGATCTCAGGCAGAATGCACCGATGTTCACTGGCTGAGTATTCCTCTAATACTCTCCAATTGTGTATCATCCGTACTATGGTCTCCGAGGCTAATGTCACGTCAGGTATGGTCCCTTCGCAGCCAATACGGCTGGATGGCCCACACTTATTTGGGTGTTGTAAGTGTTCGGAGTGAAGTTGAAATCGCCTCGCGTCCCGTGCGCATTAATCAAGCATAGTCAGTCGCGTTTCGCTTGACAATTCCTTTGGTAGGTTACCTGGACCTCGACACTATTGAACCGGTATATTTTTATCGAACAATTCGTGAATGCAAACACGGCACTGCGACACTATCCTGCGAGCGCACTCACCCGTCCTCAGGCAAGAATAATTCCGGCCAGCACTGATATCTTCGCTCGCTGAGGCAGCAGACCATCACTGCAGCCGTTTACGGACCTTCTACCCAAATAAACACTAAAGTGGGAGGGGAAAGCGGTCTACTGTATTAATGTTTTATCTTAGTCCCGGCAAACAGTACCAATGAAGTGATAGCTCATCATCAGTGGGGCGCACTGCACTATTCTGCCTTGCGCTCCGCACAAAAACATAAACAAAACGTATGCATAACTCGTTGGACGAAATAACTGGATATGAATGAAACAAAATAATAATTATTTTTGAGTAAGGGTACATCAAAATAAATATAAATCATCACAAAGTTCGCGTGACTAAAACAGTGTTTACCAGTGTTATTCGACTCATCAGAATTGTGGTAAATAATTCCCGATACCGTACCCTGATGCTTTCTCCGCTTCTCTTGTTTTCTATATACAGTCTTCCACAAAAGTCAAGGTACAGTGATAAATATCATGAAAATTGTTTGATATTTTTATTTAAAAAACCTATAGTGATAAAATTTTTTTTGGTATTACTTCAACTATAATCATTACACTTTAAATTCATGTAAAACAAAACGAAAATTCTGTCGTATTAATATATTATTACATATGATGTGTTGGAAAGTCAATGAATGAAGTCCACAAAAGTCATGGTACACCTAAAGAAAAATGATACAAATTGTAATTATAGTCTTGCATAGTAATTTGAATTATACTTTTCTTAATATTTTGTCGGATATCCTTTCATCTGAATTACTGACTTCAGTCTTTTAGGCATAGAATATACCAATTTTTTAGTAAATTCGCTGCTGATTCTGGCCCACTCCTCCAATATAACATCCTTAAGCTGCGCCTTGCTTGATATCACTCTTTTTCGGATTTTTGTCTCAAGCTCATTCCAAAGATGCGCTATAGGGTTCAAATCAGGGCTTTGAGGCGGTGTAGCAAGCATGCGAGTATTGTACAATAGCCACATTTGAACTTTATGCGCAATGTGCTTAGGGTCATTGTCCTGTTGAAACAAGAAATCTTCTCGCATACCTAATTTGGCTGCACTTTGTTTCATGTTGTTTCGTAGAATCTCTAAATAAGAGTTCTGATCCATAGTATTTTCGATGAATGTCAGATTTCCAACTCCAGCAGCAGCCATGCAACCCAAAACCATAACACCACCGCCTCCATGTTTTACTGTTTTAATAGTGTTCTTGGGATTAAATGCTTCACCTACTTTTCGCCAGACCCTCTTATGCCCATTTACACCAAATATACAAAATTTAGACTCATCCGAAAATAAAACATTATCCCAAAACGTTGTTGGTTTGTCAATATATGCTTTTGCAAATGTGATTCTTTTTTGTTTGTTTATGGAACTTACAAGAGGTTTTCTTCTAGGCGTACGAGATGAAAATCCAGCTTCTACGACAGCTCTACGCACAGTTTCTGTGCTAACCTCCTTCTTATCATTAATTCCAAGAACATCGCAGATTTTTCTACAGCTTAGAAATGGATCTTGTTTTACCATTCGCGAAATTTTTCTCTTGTCCTTTGCACTTAGTTTAGATGGACGACCTGTTCGGGGCACATTTTCCACTCTATTTTCCTTCTTAAATCGATTTATCACTTTTTGAATGGTTGACCGACTTCGCAACACTAGTTCAGCTATTTCAGAATATGATTTGCTCTGATTTGAATGCAGATTAATAATTATTTCACGCTCCTTAATACTCAACTCCTTTCGACTCATTTTTTAAAAATTTTATTAAATAAAAGATACACCACGAATACGGACGCGATATTAAAGACAGCGGCCTACGGTTGTTAACTCACTCTGATAATATGTACTTGGGGGACTCCCCTTTTTACAAATAACGGGGCATTTTCTTCAACTGTACCAAGACTTTTGTGGAGTAGAAAAGAGACATTGCCAACAAAAAATTATTGTCTTCAATGATCATTATTGCCGAATTCCTTTAAATTTATGAAAACTTAAATTCAACAGAACTCGTATTATTAACATTTCATAAATTTTGGTTTTAAAATAAAAATATTGATTCAGTAATACAATTTTCAGTTACCGATTCTCTGTACCTTGACTTTTGTGGAAGACTGTACGTATTCAGCAAGTTTTATAAATATTCATCTCGTTTTCAATTATAAATAGGCAGAGTTGTCTCTGCCGAGCGAGCACCCACATCAATTGTTATGGATAGGACTTTTGCTCGCCACGAATCAAATTAAGGATTCTAAGGATCATCCATCACCTAGCGAGGAAACAGCCAAAATAATTGCATGTTGTGTAGTCCAGTGATTTATTTTATATGTCATACAAAGTTCAGTTCTGCCACATGGCTTGGTGACATTTCCGGGGTCTCGGTCGTCTCAAAGACAGTTGCGACCTTAAATATCTGGTTTGGTTAAGAAATTAACGCCCTGATGTTGCCATTATTATTCAGGTTAAAAAAAATCTTGAAACCCTTTACGCAAAGATCCGTGATCGCAAAAACTCTTAGATGCCACCACACCTAGGGAATTTCCTGAAAATCGAAATTATTTTGATTTGTTTTCCTCGTTTATGAAGAAATTCCTTGACGGTACATGATCGATTACATTTTATTAGCCGATATGTATTTTTAATTCATGTCGATCGTCAACTGCATTCAATACAACTCTAAAGGCTATCTGCAGCTTTAAATATGGAGCTCCATGAATTTTAATTACTTTAATTAAGTCTAAAGGTGGCGCCAGACAAAATGAGTCTTATGTCATGCCTACTGACATCATTAAAGATGAATTCCTGCATTCTCGATGCATCCTGTACGCAATCGGTTTATCTGCGTGTCTATTTGATCATCTGTCCGTCGTCATTATGATCTCGTTTCTCACCAAATGAGCTGCTAACACTCTCCGTTGCCCATACTAGTAATTTGCAGGCTTCACCACTTTATATCTGACATAGTTACGAATGATTAGCTATAGATAATTTTTCATTAAGAAAAAATAATTAGGAATGCATGAGTTCTACGTGCCAGGGGTAAAAATAATTGATAGAATGCCGCAGGAAATAAATGCATTTTTGATTTGTTTTCTGTTGTATTTTAACAATGAGTAGGTATCCAGTTGGCCAAAGAATTCAGCGCAAAGCCCTCTAGAACATGGTCAATTAATTACAGTAATAAAGATCGCGAGACCAAAGGTTTGCTATTAAATGACAATAACTAAGTACAGTAGCATAGATTTGCATTAATTTTATAGTACGTTTCATTCTCGTTAATTTTGTTTCGCTATCACAGCCAGCAAAAGGTTGGAATAACATAGAGGCGTTGGATCCATTTGTTGTCCTTTCTACAAACAAACTCTTGGAAAGGCACATGACATCATCTTGGCTGCTATGACTCACTTTACTAGATCGCGATCGCACTGTCACGACTAACAAATCATTCGCAAATTGGTTTTAAAATTAATGCCGTCGGTAGTGGCTTGTTCTTTGCTAGACTTCTTTCTTTCTAGAATGGAATTTTAATTCACGAATTGTATAATGTTAATGTGAGTGTTGTGTTGGCACGATCAGGGGATTGAATGGTAGCTCAATAAAATTAATAGATCTTTGAACTTTTATAAGTTTTTGAGATGTAGCCAGTCGGGGTTTAATTAAATGCCAGAATTTTATGATGATGTGAATTTTGTTGGTTCGGATTGCCTGGTACAAGCTTATGAAAATTTCTCTACTTTTTTCAGCACTCTCGTACTTGAACGATTATGAGCACTTTTCATAGCCAACAATTGTGACCTCTATACTTGTACAATATCCATTTAGGACTTAACTGTTCTCCATTTTCTCAGTAGTAGTTGTCTTATAAGTTACGACTGCTGAGTTCATGGTCTCTGGTCACCACTTAAACGTTCCTAAACCTTTTAAAACATTACTTAGTTAGTATTACAGTCTTGCAATTTATTATTGCGGTCTTTCTCGCGGTTCTAGACTTCTAGGCTTTGATTCCGTGGCACAGAAGGAGAATTCCAAGCGAAATACTTGGCTTTTCAAAGCATTCCCATTTGTGGCTACATCTCACCATTATTTGCAGTTGACTTGACCAGTATTTAATTAGCAGATGGTGACCTTGCATTTGTGATGGCGAATACGAGTAGAAACTCCCCTTGTGAAGCGATAATGGAGGTAAAGCGATGACTTCAAATAAACGTGTCGATTTGAGCTAATGACCATATAAATTCTCAAGTGTTATTTTTGTGGAATGCTTTCTGTTCATTAGATCGTGGTCGGAGTGACCGTTGGTGGCGGGAAATGTGGCGAAAGAATGTCCAAGTAAGTGGTACTAATGTTGATCGATTCCTAGACGTCGGGTCGTTAATTTCAAATTCTTTAGAATAAAGAAAAACTAATTTTAGGCATCAGTATTGATAAACATTTTATGTTTCAACAAATTGTCCGAATACCATCGAATTCGCTCAATTAAAAACAGCTTTAAATTTAACCTAAAACCTAAATACAAAAAAAAAACATTCTTTTTTTTGCATTCAATCTGACCGACAGCCTGATCAATAATTGAATATTTCACTGTAAACAAACCAAAAAAAAAAATTAGAGCAATCATTCACCTTGACTTCCGAAAACTATTGTATCGATGGAAGTTATCTCACGATTTCAAGTTGATCATTTGAAATTTTCTCGATTTTCTTCGCTGTCAGAGTAATTGAATTCTCATTTTGAGATTACCGTTAGTACATTAGAAGAATACAATCTGAAATTGACTTCAGTACAAGTATCTTTTCATGGTTGGGTATCTTGAATTTCTTTTCATGTTAGCCATTCCACGCTAAGATTGTCCTATTGTTTTTTTTGGATCGTTTCAGTAAGCCGGTGACCACGGGTAGGTCAATATAAGCAATAATTCGGCTACTAACGACGTCAGCGTGATTTACTTTATATTCGAATGTACAAATGATTGACAAGATCAAGATTTGCTGTAAAATTCAAAAAAATGCGCATACCTATATCTGTTTCAAGTGGACGTGCTCTAAGGTCGATGCATTATCTTTGCTTTTACAATAATTAAAACAATTTAAAGGCGCGAAATGTTTTAAGCGGAACGATGACAAGGTAGCCTTGAAATTCAATCAATTTGATATGATACTAACTCAGTTCACTCTGGTTATAACTTTGGACATGATGATTTTCATGAACTTGTCCACTTTAAAATTTATTCGTCAAATTTTCGATAGTTTAATTTTGATGATGATGAACACATTCCCACCAGCTAGGTCGAATACGTAATCTGCGGGATGTACAGTCTGTCAAGTAAGAGCGTGGTCGACTTCACCGACAGGTAATGAAAAATTTCGCTCTAATTCCTTCGCGAGACGATAGAGGGAAGCTTTGTCCTTGATGCATTGTCAACAAAGATTCAGTTGTCGTTGATCTTATGAAAGAAAATCACGTTAAACGCCATGAGTGCTAAGTACGCGTCGCGCTACGAGGCTGTGTTCCTTTGCATCCACCCGAAAGGTCCCAAAATGTCGCAATCAGAGGCCGCTAAATATATGAGAAAGTCGAAATCGTTTGTACAGAAGTGGGTACAGCGATATAAAGTGGCTGAAAATGTCGATGATTTACCAGAACGTGGCTCGATAGGAAAAGTGAACAAAAAAGATGAAAAAAGAATAGTGAATCTGTTTTCGTGGAATCCTGCTTTAACACTGCGGCAAGGACAAGCAAAATTAATGGCAAAAGGTTTAGATATATCCTACGAAAGTATCCGAACCCATCTTCGTACTTATGATCTGAAATCGCGCAACACAATGAAGAGCCTCTGTTGACTGAAAAACATGTGACAAAGCGACTCGCTTGGGCGCATGAGAATATTGATAGAGATTTTGAAAATGTCGCGGTCGCAGTCGCCCGATGCAAACCCTATTGAAAATTGTTGCGCCGGAATGATCAAGAAAAAAAAGGAAACGAAACAGCGTTACGACAAAGAATAAAAAAAAAAAACGTGTCTACTCGTTGACGGTCAAAAACAGACTGGTTTATTGTGTACTGAACTGAAGAACATGAGATGACTACGTTATAGAATTCAAACAAAGAAAATAGATCAGAGAGAGTAGAGAACGCATACATTAACACTCCCACTCGTTCCTTATCTCTCAAAAGAATACAAATTATTTTATATTTAAAGTATTACGTAGCTTCATAAAGGTTTCACGATTAAGTCCTTTGGTGAATAGATCTGCAAATTGGTCTGAACTACCAATCTGCTTAATCTTGATTTTGTTGTCAACAACCAATTGCCTCGAATAGTGAAATTTGACTTCTATGTGTTTCGTGCGACGGTGAAATACCGGATTCTCTATTAATTTCTTCGCTGCTACGTTGTCAGTATACAAGATAGTTGGCTGTTGTTGCTTACAGCCTATCGATTCTAGAAGTAATCTAGCCCAAATTACTTCCTTTGCCGCATCGTGAATAGCTACGTACTCGGCTTCAGTTGTCGATGTCGCTACTATTGTTTGCTTCCGTGAAGACCATATCACGGGGCTGCCATTAACCGTTAAAACTACACCACTGACACTTTTCCTAGTGTCTAGGCATGCTGCATACTCAGCATCACCATATGCATCCAGTCTGCATACATCGTTGCCCCTAAATGACAGTCCGATGTCCAAAGTACCTCGTAAATACCGTAGGACACGTTTTGCTGCTTGCCAATGCTCCATTGATGGTCGTTCCAAGATAAGTTTGGCATATGCTGACTGAGATATTCGAATAATAGAATCGGTCTCCTTTTGAATTATCTCAATACCCAGAAAGCAGCTTGCAATATTGCTTTTAATTTCGAATGTATTGCTCATTTTTAGCAGCAGATCTTCATCGTCAGACTCGAGTCGACCACATACAAGTCCGTCGTCGACATACAGCACCACCAACAAATCGCCACCTTTGCCAATGTATACACATGGGTCAGCAGATGACTGCATCAACCCAGATTGCTTCATAAAATGATCGAATTTGATATCCCATTGTCGAGGAGCTTGCTTTAAGCCATACAAGGCCTTCCGTAAAAGATGAACTTTGTCTGTTCCATCGTCAAAACCATCAATCTGCTTCACATATATTTCTTCTGCTAGTTCGCCATACAAGAACGCTGTTTTGACATCGATTTGGAATACTCGATACTTTTTGGCTGCAGCAACTGCTAACAAAGCACGAACTGATTCAAACCGTGCCACCGGTGAAAACGTATCATCGTAGTCGATTCCCTTACGCTGACCGCAACCACGCACAACTAAGCGTGCTTTGAAGCGATCAACAGTTCCATCAGGGTGTGTTTTGATACGATACACCCACCGTGTTGAGATAGCTTTCTTACCACTAGGCAATTCGACCAATTGCCCAAGAACACCATGATCGCTTAATGATTTCATCTCGTCTTTCATACAAAGCTCCCACTTGTTAGCATCGGCACAAGACCGAGCCTCTGATACGCTGTTAGGAATGACAGTATCTGCAATGAAAGCACAACCGGCATTTAGCAGTTCTGCCATATTTACGGAACGAACATGGGATCTTGTCCTTTTCGAAATCGGAGCTTCCTCAATAGATCGACTTTTCGTTCGAATCGGTGAAATATTCGGTAGATTATTGTCATCGTCAATCGCATCGTCAATATCATCAATGTTTGAGCCATCACTGACTCTGATTGGTTCGTTGATAATATCAACGGTTTCTGGCGTAGTTCGCTTCGCAACAGTTTCCGCATTTTTGCTCGTCACATATTGAGTTTTCCGTAAATGAGTATCTTCTTCTACAAATACGACGTCACGACAGGTAACTACTTTGTTAGTACCAGGACGCCACAATCGATAGCCTGCAGGCGCATACCCAACTAAACGCAAAATTTCCGTTTTTGGTTCTAGTTTCGACCGCTTCGATTCATCAATCAGAGCGTATGCCTTGCAACCAACTGTTCGTAATTTTGTAAGCTCTGGTTTTCGTCCGTACCATACTTCAAATGGTGTAAGACCGCGAAGACGATTGAGCGGTATCACGCAGCGTAAGTTAGCTGCAGTTGATAAAACTTCAGCCTAAGCTTCGTATGGCAAGCCATTACACAACATTGTGCGTGTCGATTCTAAACAAGTTCGATTTTGCCGTTCTGCACGACCATTCATCTGTGGACAATATGGCACTGAGTTTTCCATTTTGATCGAATGCCGTAAAAGTAAATCACGCATTGGTTTCCCCGTAAATTCATTCGCGTTGTTGCATCTGACCCGGCGACCGACAGATTTAGAATTTATGATCAGTCATTCAAGCGCGTCGACTACTCTGTCTTTTGTTTTTAAAGGTTCGGCAAAAACACTTCCACTATAATCATCAGTAAATAAGACCGCGAAACGATTTCCTCCCCAAGACGGCACTTTCATCGGACCGATAATATCGAAATGGATAAGTTCTGCGCACTTTGTTGCTCGCTTCTCATTTTTTACATATGGTAGGCGATGCATTTTACCTAATATGCATGACTCACAAAATGTGTTTTCGTTCGCGTCGCAGGTAGAATTATCATTTTTACTGTCTTCTTGCCCTTCAACTTTAATGTTTCCGAACAAATTTCGTTTCAACATTTCACGAACCGCGCGATAATTCGGATGACCCAATCTTTCATGAAGTTGTCGAACACTTACAGACGCGACACATGCATTCGACGGTTGAACTTCTTCATAGTCCATTTCAAATAGGTTGTTGTTTACTTTCCAGGCACAGCCGACTATTTTACCATGTAATTTCAATACGGCTTTAGATCCTTCGGCTTCGTGTCTAGCACCCTTCTTCGAAATGAACGAACCTAACGACAGAAGTTTTCGTTTTAAGTGCGGTACATGATATACCTCTCTGATCGTTACGAGACCAGCCGACTTAGATACGAATTGTAGCGATCCCTTGCCAACTGCATAAATTATATGATCGTTTGCTACTGCGATAGGTTTCTCGTCTCTGCATAGCGGCACATAGTTGAACATGTTCGAGCAATCGTTTGTCATGTTGTCTGACGCTCCGCTGTCTAATAGCCATTTAGAGTTGTTTTGTGTGTGTTAGATGCATTGAATACAACATCTTCAGTGATTGCACCTTTCGCATCCGCGCCGTTAGTATTCTTCTTGTTCTTTCGGCGATAGCAATTTTTAGCCATGTGGCCAAGTTTGCCACATTCAAAGCATTTTATTGCTTTACGTTTAGGCTTACTTGCATACAATGCTTCGTTTGGTTCGACGTTGTTGGTACCTGCACCTGGTTGCAGTTGGTTTTCGATTATCTCTAATTGTTCACGCAACTTGTCAAAGGATAACGAAACTCCTGATGCGGCCGAAATCATGTACGTCTGCTTGAAAGTGGTGAATTTTGCAGGTAATTCGTTGATAACTTTGGCTACCATGTGTCCGTCGGTTATTTCATCGCCAGCTGTATGTAGCCTTTGTTTCAAAACGGACAATTCAGAGCAAAAGGCACCGACACTTTGGCCTTCTCCGAATTTCTTGCCCATAAATGCCTGAGCCAACAAATATTTATTTGTTTCGGTTTTTGCTTCGTACAGCGATTTGATTTTTACGAACATTTCTCTTGATGTCGTACACTCACGAATAACCGCGTGATCATTCGCGTTCAGGCCTGCTAATAATATGCGTCTCGCTTTTGCATCCCACATCTTCCATACTCGGAGATCAGCAGCTACTTGAGGCTTAATTACGACGCCATTAGCAACCTCGTCAACACCACACATTTCCAAAGACGCGTTGACTTCGAAAAGCCACTCTTCGTATGTCGCCTTGCTGAGTTTCGGAACAGAAATCTTTTCTTCTTGTCCAGCCATTATCAAATTTCAAAAAAAAGTCTAACACAAAAGAAACCACAATGAAATAAAAATTTCACTATGTCCGTAAAATACGATCCCGATTTTACACTTATTAAACTTTCGATTTTTGCACTAGAACTGGGCCCATAACCTGTTGCGCAGGAATGATCAAGAAAACAAAGGAAACGAAACAGCGTTACGACAAAGAATAAAATAAAAAAACGTGTCTACTCGTTGACGGTCAAAAACAGACTGGTTTATTGTGTACTGAATTGAAGAACATGAGATGACTACGTTATAGAATTCAAACAAAGAAAATAGATCAGAGAGAGTAGAGAACGCATACATTAACAAAAATGTGTCGGCATATATTAAACTGAAGCTTCGTGGAAGACGCACATACACTTTGAAGCAGTTGTCTTACGAAATTCGTCGGATCTGGAGATCCTTGCCACTAGAATACGCCATCAAATTAGTAGAAAGCATGCCTCGGAGATGCCAGGCAATTGTCGACGCCGGTGGTGACTGGACACATTATTGACCGCATCGCATCATTGTTTGTAATGTGAACAATGTATATATAAATATGAAAGTTTCATCAAATAAATTTTTTTATAAATTAACACGATCACGCTCTTACTTGACAGACTGCCTAAGCAATTCATGAAAAATATAATCATAAATAAGTTAGATAGAGGGATAAGTACTGCTACCAAAAAGGTTTTGTAACCATTCTTAGGTTTAACATAATTTTCCGTAAACAATCTATTTATACAAATCAGAATGGTAGAGGGCTTTAACCACTGCAAGTCAGCCAGCATTTTTATTTTCGCTGCCCTGAATTATTAGCTATACCAGATTTAATATTTTGTACTAACAGTTTGATGAAAATTTGAATAAAATTATAAACTTTTTTCTTGAAAAGCCGCCGGCGTTGTTTAAAAAAACACGTTTTGGGCTGGCGGATATGATATTTTGGACCTATTTCCATAGCGTGGTACCGTGTCCCAATGTAAGTACCATACCGTTTCCGTCCTGGTAAAACCTTACCAGGCCTCTGAATATGATCAGCGCTGGTCTGGCTCTGTGAACTTGTCCCCATAAGGGCTGGTGCCAACCCTCTGCAAAGGTAAACATGGGACCACATAAGCAACTAGGCGTGCAAACGAATGTAGTGACTCCCAACTCGTACCCAACAGCATAGTATACTCACCTAGTATCCACACTCAGTCTACCCTCCGGAAAAATCCGAACACAAGCCGAAGAGCGACCATAAACCTTCGGTAGCAGATAGTTAGTTAAACGCTGACGCGAGAATTAGCGCGACTATAAAATTGTGCTTCGATGAGAGATTTCAGGATTACCATATCTCAAAAATCAATAACATTGCAGAAAAAAAATTTGTTCTATGCAATTTTTTAGTTTTTTATTAGGATCTGGCAGCAACCCTATGTACTGAAATGCGTAAAAGAACACGTGCATCAGAGAGTTTATTTACTTTTTGTTTGTTTTTTTTTTTTTTTGAATACAACTGGCCGCGCCTCAGCTGACGTTCCCGGATCAGCTGACCGGCCCCTCCGAAAATTCAGAAAGTGTGCAACACAGGGTAAATGGAAGGTGTGGATACTATGTGAATGTACTATGCCCAACACATATGTCATCTCTGAGCACATCAAAAACAACAACGACTAAGGCATTAAAATCTTTACTAGGCACTAATGATTCAAAGAACGCAGACAAACGGGAGACTGAACGCAAAGGCTCAGAAAGTACATATCAGCCCGACAGAATCGTGGCGTTCGGTTGCAGTAAAAAATTGCTAGCACTCCAGAGGGCCGTACAAGAGAAGAGCGCGTAATGAACTACCCCGACGTCAGAAAAAAAAACGCGATAGAAAAAGAAAAGGGTGAGGAGATCAATGAAGGGCCATTGCGAGAAGCTGCTGACATCGCCAAAAATGTAAAGAAAGCATTGTATCCAAAAACCGAAGCAGAGAAGCTCTCTCTAAAAAGAAGCTTAGAAAACACAATAGCCGTTGAGCACTACCAGGAAGAAAGGCCAATCCGAATTGTGGGACTAATTCTGAAAGGAATCAAATCTGAATGTGACTCGCACAAAACTATTAGAAAAGGTGTAAGGAATGGGCTCTTGGAGCTAAAGAAACTCCTTGAACACATTGGGCATTACCGGTGGAACTGGTTAAAGACAAGAAGAGCAGAAAGCCGAACAAGAGAAGAAAGCTAAAGAAGAGTTAAGTCTGCTGAGGAAGCATAGACAGCTCCACCATTAAACATCATCAAAAGAATAGTCTCTAGTCAAATAAAAGGAAACCGGGTTAAAAGAGGAGAGAGCGGGCATTTAATGGGCATGAATTGTTGGATTTCAGTGCTGACAAAAGCAGCCAAAAAAGTCCCCAAAAAAGCCTATGAAATGACCCGGAAACGACATTTCTCACAGATGCCCAACAAAAAGAAGTACCTGGTGAGATGCAAAAAAGAAAAAAGCTACGACAAAGACCCCCGCGGCAGGTACTGCTCGTGAATCTTAATGATGACCGATCCTACGCAGAAGTTTTGCGGGAGATCAGGGGAGGTGTAAGGCCCGAGCACACCAAAATCGCCATTAAAGAAGTGCGACGAAACAGATCTGCCCCGCTTTTGTCGGGTTTGGAGCAGAGACCAATAATAAAAAAGCATTTCGCGATGCACTATAGAAGGTCCTCAGCATGAGCGTAACTGTAGCCTCGATCGAGCCGATGGCAAAGATTCAAATCCGGGACATTGGCTGCATCACGAATCTGGCCGAGGTAGATGAGGTAATCAAAGGAAGATCCTTAGCGTAGGAAGGGTTAAAGTGACGTTGATACTAGAAAACTATAGGGCACAACGTATGGCTATCATCAATCTGGCTGAGAAGAACGCTGAACAACATCTGAGTAAGGGGAAAATAAGAACAGGGTGGGAAATCTTCAGGGTACGCCATAGAGCAAGACTTCTTCACTGCTTTAACTGCCATGATTATGGTCATACTGCGCAGGGACTGAAAGGACCCAATAGGCGTTTCCGACGCTACAAATCTAGCGACATGGAGCATAAAGGAAAGCAATGTATGGAGGAAGCACACTGCTTCCTTTGCAATAATGTTGATCCAAAACTGAATTTCTAGTGCGGCTTGGATTAGGAAAATATCGGGTTTTTCAGGAAGTCCTAGCAAAGGTCAAAGCAGAACTTCGATGACCCGTATCCTGTAGGTACACCTATATTATACCGCCGTACAACTGTCCAAAAACCTGCTTGGGCAGTTTGTGAGGGACATGAAAGCCCACTTTTTGTTGCTGAGCGAGCAACATCACGACAAAAGCTCGTCATCGAAACTGGTACTGCCGTCATCTGGGCGCGGAAAAGTGCTAATTTCGAAGTGGAGAGTTGTAGACGGAGGGATGGTTTCGTGTGGGTTCAATGTTCAGAGACGATATTCTTCAGTGTTGACCTAATGCCGGACGAACCGATATCTGTCTAAGCCAAGCTTAATGCTTTGAAGGGCGTAGTCTCGAGCGCAGATGGCCATGTACTCGTTGGGGGAGACTTCAATGCTAACACAGTTGAATGGGGAATGCCTCAAACTAATCCGTAGGAAAAAGAGGTCCTAGACATGGA
This sequence comes from Odontomyia ornata, assembly GCA_963969285.1. Classification (NCBI taxonomy): domain Eukaryota; kingdom Metazoa; phylum Arthropoda; class Insecta; order Diptera; family Stratiomyidae; genus Odontomyia; species Odontomyia ornata. The sequence goes on along the minus strand of OZ017738.1, from coordinate 37,336,673 downwards.
TGCCAGGATAGGGCGATGCACCGACATTCCACCGTATTGGCTGTAAAAGAATGACACCCACCCTGACAATATTATTATGATTATTATTTTTTGGGATTTGATTTATATTTTTAAGAAAATGTTGACTCTGAACATGCCTTCGAAAAATGATGAACAGTAGTAAGGGGCATTGCTGGTAAGGTCTAGTGAAGAATGTGAACAAGGATCAGTGGGGCCTTAGCTACCAGCTAGCTATGCATAAGTTGGTGTCTACAAGTTCTGCACATATGAAGCAGAAAAGATGGCCAAGAAAATGCGGGCACGTTTCCCCGCCCATCCCGTCCATGTTGACGCTATCCACGGTGTAACAGCAGTGGAATGGCCACTCTTTGCGTAGCTAGAACTGGAAGAGGCAGTCCTATCTCTGAAACCAAAGAAGGCTTCAGGTCCAACTGGCATTCCAGCTGAGATATTGTAGCTTGTCTACCACCATTGTCCTGATTTGCTACTCCGTATATTCAACGCTGACCTGTGGGAAGGAGTTTCCCGGAACCTTAGAAGGTAGTGAAATTCGTACTGATCAGAAAGTGGAATTTCAGGTCGCTGTCTGCATACCATCCATTATGCATGTTACAATAGACATGGCTGGGAAAGTGCCAGAGAAACTTGTCAAGGGAAAACTCACGCTGTTTGTTCTCGTGAAGACCTATCTCCTTTGCACTGCGGTTTTAGAGTATGGCGCTCCATCACTACGCATGCAATTGTAAAGGTGGTAAGCGCGGTACAAAAGGTGGAGGCACATAACCGTACCAAGCAATGGGTGGTTCCGTTAGTGGCATGTGATATTGGAACGCTTTCGACTGCGCTAAATGGGTGGATATTCTGTATACTCGTACGCTGAAAACCACTGTTCAAGTTCCGGTATATCCTATGCGGCTTTTGAGAGACTACCTAAAGGACTGAAGCCTGCTTTATGATATAATACTGGGCCTACAAAGGATGGAAGTTACATCAGCTGTTACAAAAATATCTATCCTACGTCCAGACTTGTGGCATGTATCGTTTGACGGTCAACTGTGACTAAAACTGCCGGATGAGTTGTGCGTGATCGGTTATGTGAATGATGTTGCTGAGCGCCTAATGCGCCGGGGGAGAGGCTGGACGACTGTCAAGGGTTCAATCAAGTACTGGAGAAGGCTAAAGTGGTCGTCCTGACAAAGAAGAGAATCCCCAGCGTAAGGACGATCAGTATTTGGGAAGTACTGGTTGAATGAAAACCAACCGAAAAGTACATGGAATTCCTGAATGACTGGAAGAAGAGTTTCTCGGAGCAAATCAAGGCAACGGCTGATAGAGCTGATTCAAGCCTATTGGCTCTGAGTTGACCTATGGCCAACAAGAAGATGACGATGGGGTCTGTAGAGTTGGTGCTACTATAAGGAACAGAAATATGGGACGATGCTCTCAGCAAGGACCTGTACCAAACACGCTCGATACAGGAACAGAGAGCAGGAGCACTGAGAGTCGCGTATTCATATCCGATAGTCTCTGATTCGGTAGTCCTAGTCATCGCTGGTATGATACCTATCGCCATCCACGAGGGAGACAATGGCCTACTAGAAAAGAGATCACTTAATGATTGACCGCAGTCATGGGTGAACAGCATGAAGGAAAGATAGACTGCACCGTTCATCCTTGATCTGAGACTACGGCTCAATCGGACATACGGCGAGGCCTACTTCTACCTGACCCAGCTTTTGAGTGGGAATGTGTCTTTTTAGTCTTACTTGCACACGATTGGTAAGTGCGGTCCCCCGACTATAGATTTTACGTTGGTGAGAAAGGCGATGCCTTTCTCTTTCCCCTCTCGCTAGGGGAGAGATACCTCAACTTGGAGGCACTCCACAGCGTAGCAAAATGAGGCTTAGCCGGAAGTAATAAGATGAACGGTTCTACACTAGGTTTTCAGGTTGACAGAAGAGGTGTCAAGTGGGTAATCCAGACGTCTTGCGCTTCTGGGAGCACTACACTTAGGGCGTAAATAGCTTTCACCTCCCAATCACATAAAAAAACGAGAAATGTACTGCAGATATCAAATAAACAAAATTGATTGAAAAAAACGGTATATCTAAAGCTATACTAATATTCTGTACCTTTGCTTTCGTTTGCGCCCTCTAGAGCATGTAAGCCATTTTCAACTAATGATTCTAAAGTTCTTATAACGGCCTTTTAAAGGAGAGCGCACCCGAATTTAAGTACTTAGAGAGCTTTTGTTGGATATCATATTTCTTCTCCTTCATATCCCCACAGCCCTTGTCGGGCCATCACTTTCTGCAAACAGCGCCTCCAACTGTCTCGCTCTATTGTTTGCGTCCTTCAATTTCGAAATTCGGGCAGCGATAAACTGTCTTCGTCGACCGAGTCAGACCAGCGCTTCCTCAGTTTCCCTACTGGTCTTCGCCCTTCAGTTTTCCCAACCAAAACCTTTTTGGGTATCCGTTGTTCGTCCATATGAATCTAGTGGCCAGCCCATGGCAACTTTCGCAGTTTTACAATCGTTGAGACCTGCGGCTTGACAAAAATTTCATACAGCTCAGGGTTGTATCGAATTCACTATTGATCCCCGTCTAGCTGCGCTCCTACCATTCGCCTCAGGACTCGTCGCTCAAAAGCATTCAATATATTTGCGGATGCTGGGGTTAGGGTCCATGTTTCACAGCCATAGCATAACACAGGTCTTATCACAGTTTTGTATGCTTGGAGCTTTGTTCTCCTGTGGTATACAGCTGCTCTTCAAAATCGTCAAAATTGAATAGAATATTTTATTTGCGAGCTGTATTCTTCGGCATATTTCGTCTCTTTCATTACTGGTTCTCGTTATTTTGGCGCCTAAATACGCGAATTTTCGATGATGTATTCGCCAAGTGTGATATTTTGTGTATTTAGGGTATTTTTCCTCGATTGCGTCATGAGCTTTGTTTTATTCTTATTGATTTGTAGCCCTACTAGTTCTGCTTTGCTGTTGAGTTTCAGGAAAAGCTCTTTGGCAATTATTAATGCCCGTGACAAAATATTGATGTCGTCCGCATATGCTACTACTTGGTTCGACTTGTATAGTAATGTCCTTCAGGTATCGACAGGTAGCTTTTTGACGACCTATTTCAGAGGCAAATTGAATAGCAATGGGCCCAGCCCATCTCTCTACTTTAGTCCGATGTTTGTGTCAGAGGCATCGGTGAGTTGGTTATTGATGCGGACTTGGGAGGTCGTCGACAGCATTGTCATTTTGGTAAGACGGACTGATTTGGCTGGAATGCAAAAGCAAAGCATTATTTGGTACAGTACGTATACTGTCGTATGCTTGCTTGAAGTCAGCGAAAATTTGATGTACGTCTATGTTGAACTCTCAGCATTTCTCAAGTGCCTGCTGGTCAGTGAACAATATGTCTATCGTCGATCTACCTGCTTTAAAACCACCTTGATAAACCCCAATAAAACTGTTGGCGTATGATCCGATTTTATTTTCTAAGATTTTAGAAAATATTTTGTACGCTGTACAAAGTAGTGATATGCCTCTATAATTTTCGCACTGTAGCTTGTCACCTTTTTTGTGGATATAGAATATAATTCTGAAGAAACTTGCTGTACAGTACGGATCGATGAATATGACACAAAACTGGCAAGTTTTCGTAAAATTTGTTTTATAAAGCCTGATATGGTCAGTAATACAATTTGGCCGTGTGTCCATCCACTTTAAACTTTACCCAGTATGTATCATAAATGAACGGACTTATACTCCATCAAAAGAATATCCCGAAACAAATCTCATTGTCACCAATGGGATTTGAACCAGAGATCTTCGACTTTTGGGGTTGGCAATCTAATCAGTGCACCATGCAGACTACTATATGCTTCCGTAGGCTTTTTTAAGGAATAATCTGGTCTTTTATGCTGTGAATTTTTTTTTAACATGCGCTTGCGAAATACTAGTATAATTTTAAATCAGTTGGCATAACAATAATATCACATCCTGTGAGTAAGCCTCTTTTGTCACACATATTTTGCGATTCTCACTACAATTGAATAATTGATGACATATCAACATCCGAAAATCCATTCGGAGTAAATAGAAATACTGAAATATTTGCAGTAGAACAGACATCAATAAAGTGTTGTAGTAAATTCTTATGAATTTTCTCGATCATCAGGCGATTAATCGAAATTTCGAGGGCATAAAGAGAAAATTGAAGCAATAGTATTATTATTGATAGTTTTAATGGTTTATCGTTGGTTCCATAAAGCTTTGTGGTCTTTTCTGCACCAAACTTATATGAAATTCACAACGTTGAATTTTGAAATATTATTGATGTCTTCTATTTATTCAAAGTTTAATCCATTCATTGGCCACAAAGAAATTTCTCTATGCTGACACTGAATCTGCACACAAGCTACGCACTCTTTGGCAAACTGATGGTGTATCTAAGATACTCTCTTGTCGTTGGTAATGTCTTATATCCCTTTGGCTGTTCCCAACATATCAGCATTTGTTATCCTCCAAAAGTGTAGTGTAGTGTAGCGCCACCCCAATGAGAACATCAATTAGGTCTTCTTGTTTAATAGTTGTAGTCCGCGTGTTGTAGTGGTTAGAGCACTCATCCCGTAAGCCGAAGGTCCCTGGTTCGAGCCTCGTTGCCGGCAACAAGGTTTAGTTCGAGTGCTTCTTCGGACGGACTATAAGCCCGTTCATTCATGATACATGCTGGTTTAAAATCAGAACGTATCGCAGCTGGGTAGACGGACACACAGCCAAAGCGTGATACTGAACATATCACCATGTGGAGTGCCGATACATTCGATCATGATAATGAGATACTCTTAACTATACTTAAGCGAAGGGGCGAAAGCTGCTACAGTGCTACAACAACACCAACAATAATTTTATTGTGCTCTGTCCTGTTACAGCAACAAGTGCATTAAGTCATACAAACACGGCAACCGAAAACAATACATTACACAATTCGAAGCCAAGCACAATATAAATCGGCACAATGTAGAAAAGGGTAATATTCCTTGTTTCGCCTTTTTTGTAATAATTAAATTTCCTCAAAATAGCAAATGCAAATTCTGCAGGTATCAGCAATGGCAACAGTAATTCAAAGTTGGTATGTACGTCATAGCTTTTTCTAAAATGAACTGAAATGGCAACTAGAGTTGCGCTCGACCTAGATATGTTGCCAGCGGGGTTGGTGACGCTGCAACTGGAATCTACCAAGCTCCAGCAACTTGCTGGCAGCGTGGAAGTGATATTTTTAGCATCGCGAACGATTTTTCAGTTGCTTTTCGATTTAGTTTTTCGCTTCAAATCTCTCAACTCCCGTTAGCTCACTCTTCAGTTCCCGTTTTTATTGGAGAATAAACAGTGTCAGTGGCGCACAATGAACAACAAAATTCGTCCGAACCAGGCTTCGAATGCAGAACAAGAAAAAATCTCAAATGAGGTGTTCATCACCGCACAAATGCACAAAAAAAATCGCGGAAAATATCCTCTGCCTCGTACTAGCGAATTGAGCATACTCCGTGCTTTACGGCAATCCTCATGCAACTACCGCTCTGGTATGAATTTTATGCCGTCGACCAACTGGCTATGCTTGGCAGCCAACCTCGTGGCAATTAGTGAATTGCAGATGTCAAAACAAAGTGCAGACAGGCATATTTACAAAATTCTATCCGGAGTTCCCAATCAATAAGAGCGTAAGATTCCCTGGAATTTTCGTTTTAACGTCATTGTGTGGTTCGCATATTTGCGGTTGCACACTTGGTTGTAGCAAAATCGCGTTTCCTCGGTAAAGTCACCCACAACAAGACACTGGGAATGAATATAAATCTCCAAAAGAATCGATCCGGTCGAGAAAAACATTCTGCAAAACTATTCACTCTTCAACGTACTCCACACGACCAATTGTAGTGTAAGGAGTGATATTAAATGTCCGTGAAGGACTGCAGCGATGGTCTACTGCCTCGGCGAAAGAGGATGGTAAGATCCGCCGAGATTGGCCTTGTCTGGGGACGCGTGAATGCGCTGACAGGCTAGCGTTGACTTTAGCACATTCACATTTGCCTATAACATCACGCACGCTCTTAGTGATTGGAGCTTCAAGGTTTAACGCATCAGTGAGTGCTTGGACACCATCCTTCTATTCATGATTTCCAACTGTGGGCACCGTGATTAAATTTGTAACCGAATCAGTTAGTTGACCACGCATTGACAGATATTCAGTTAAAGGTCGAGCATGCTCTCGCTTTTCACTGGCTGCCTTGAAGAAAGTTTCCGCGAAACCTGGACGGTCAACGGTATTAGGCGAGAAATAAGCTCCCATGGACCAGCACGTAACTGACGCGTCAATTTCTTTTTGAATTTGTGTTCGCATGGAGTTGATGTACTGAATAGTCCGTTACCACTCAGTTGGGAGGTCCAGAGTTGCAACGCTACTAAGTGGAGGGTAATTGAAGGGAATACATAATTTAAATATAAGCACCTCCCGTAAACATACTCGTAATCATCGTGGCTAAACGGTTTCACGTGATTTCCACTTACGCGTCAAAAGGATTGTCGATCATATATCATTTTATTTAATTCGCTGTTTATCTTTAGACAAATTCTCAAACACTCTGTTCATTAAATTGAAAAACTAACACTGCTATACGTGTCTACATGAAAAATGACACATGCCCTAATACTCAAATAAGTTCCAGTCTTCGGGAAAGATATAATTTGCAATATTGACCGTTCTTCACTTGCCAACCATATTTCAATGTCCTCTTTGTACTTTAAGTTTGATTTTCCTCAGAAGACTTTGTTTGTATGGTGTTTGCACTAGTTGTTAATTTAAAATTCTCAGCAAACTTGTTCAAATTGAGATAAGTTATTTACATTCATATCAACCTAGTGCTCCGCACTCTAGGGTAAAACGAGTAGGAATGTCTAATTAAGAGGTTTGTGTACATACTTTTTTACTTGGGCGCCGAGAAGAACGGGTTGGCACGCTTTTCGTTGACTCAGCGAGTTAAGTTCGTGTTTTCTCTTTCTTCTCAATGAAGCATGCATTAAGATTCATAGAATGCCGCATCAACTTGTTGCGATTTCGTACCTCATTCTCAAACAGGAAAACGCGGGCAATATTTTTGACCTACACTGTGCTCCCTATAACGCACTTGCGCAATACGTTCAAGGTTGACCAATATACGGATTAAGCGTATGCTTTTATCGTTTAAGAACTTCTCAGAAAGAATAATCAAGACACTAAACACGTCATCAATAACTGCTTTATTTAACACGTTAATCAACTCCGTGACCAACAGATACACACACAAATTTTAACAATTTTTTTTTGCTTCTTCACTGCGGTATTTGCTTACACAACGACGCGTCCAACTTTCACACACGTTGTTTGGCTCGTGAAACTGATGGGGAGGGTTTTCATGGAATTTCCCAACCAAGCCAACAAGTCGATTTTATTAATATCCAAACGCGTCTCTTTGCCGTTCCACGGTTGTCTTTATGCTCACGGGCACACACTGACTACCCGGTGAACAATACAAACACGCAAAACTTCGCACTCAATGAGGTAGGTGGGGCTCTTCTATCTAAGGGCTCTTCGCCTTCCGTAACCAATTCCTGCTCAAGTTTTCACGAGACTCAGTCGTCAAAGCGATATCCAATATCGTTGCTTGTACGATGTCGACAACGAGCATATCTATGGAATGCATTGCGTCAATTCCGGATGACTCCGACAAATTCGTCACATCAAGCTGTTTTCGGACACCACAAGACTCACTTTTCCCGAAGAAAACGAAAATTGCGGCTGCATTCAAATTGAAGTTTGGGATTATTGGGTTGCTGCTGCTGCCGTTTGTTGTCTTCGTCTGCGTCACACACATTACTTTCCTCCGCGAACATTCAATAACTTCACGGGACATTTCGCGGGAGCCCACACTTATCAATTAGCACTGATCATGCACTTTCCCGCAGGTAATTGCTACAAAACAAAACTATCTCACACGGTTGTCCACCAGATGATCCCCATTTTATCGAACATAAATTCGCCAATTTTCCGTGGATCTTTCCAATCTCCCTTCGACTCCTCATCCGTCCAAATCTTTCTCTTTCTTGTCTCCCGTGTCACCACCGGTAAATTCAATCAGCTGCTCGCTCAGCCGAGTTCGATTGCATTCGGTAATGCAATAGACTATTGAGATGCACTAAATCAGTGCTCCCATGTTCGAAAAATTAATTAGCAGATTTAACATTTTTCAAAAAATCAACTAGTAAAGAAAGATGAAAAAGATTTTAAATAGTAATAAATATTAAATTCATGAAGAATATAATTAAAGAAGAACATTTAAATTTAATATTAAGGAAAATTGATATAAAATTACGTTTAATAACAATAATGAAAAAAATATTTTATAATTAATAGCTGGGAATAGAAGCAATGAAATCTTTTATTTTTCAAATCTGCAATTAAAATTTCGAATAAGGGTTAGGAAGGTTTTCGAGCAGTTTGCTTGAGTGACTACTCGATTACTACACAATCTTTACTCCATTCACGATTTAAGGTTTTGACAGATCCCTCCATCATCTACTGACTGACAAAACTGATCAATTTCGACTTAAAAAAAGGAGCAGGAAAATTCGATCTGTGGCCACAAATCATTGCGTCTCACCAAGCCTACCCCAACCAGCCAAAGCTAACTGGGGAAACAAGCCATAAATTATGCCCGAGTACTATAGTATATTAAAGCATTTGAAAATCAAACGAATTCAAAATAAACTTTAAATTGATCATTTCACCCATTTTACATCAATTTAATGTGAATCTATATGATAAGTTTTTGCTCTATAGTGAACTTTCATTGCTTCGTGCGGATATCGATCTCGTTTTCCAATCATGTAGCTACAAAAGAATTTGATAAATTATTTTCAAGCTATCGGAGCCATCCGAAAAATGAGAGCAATAAAAGCTCATTGTAGAGCAAAAAATTATCGTATAGATTTACATTAAATTGATGTAAAAAAGGTAAAATGATCAATTTTATTTTTTTTATTTTTTATTTTTATTTATTGGAGAAAAAAACAGTTACAGTTTCAGTTAATAATTCAAAAGAACATATTCAGGGAAAAAGTAGTAAACAGTAACCTAAAAACATTTTCTCACTGAGAGATTTAATATAGAAATTGAATGTTAATGACGGTGTAGTACGTATACCTTGAAGCTTTTTAAATTTTTTTTTTTTTAATTTTTTTTTTATGTTTTTTTAATTTTTTTGGATTTTTTCATTAATATTTTACTAAATACTAAATTTAATTCTACTATATACAAAACCAAAATATATTTCAACACAATACAATATCCGTTACATTATGATTAGTTTAACTTCATTTTTGAAAGCCTCCCTGCTTTTATTGTAAAAATCACAGCTACTGAAATAACGGTTAAAATCGCTGCATAATCTGTACAAGGGAGCTCTTTGACCTGCGTTAGTTCGACACTTAGTCAAGGCAAATACATGGGACGATCTAGACGTGATACGTGGGAGTCGAAATTTTATTTGAGCTAGAAGCTCTGGACAATCTACATCAGATAGACAAATATTTCTCAAGCTCATCGCATCAAGGAACAAACGTCTTTTTTTCCAGCGTCGAAATTTTAAGATATGACAAACGATCAATATAGGGGCGTTGTTTCAATTTTAGTCGGTAGAAGAGGATCTTAGAAAATTTTCTTTGTATGGACTCTATATTATTTTTATAAATCTCATAATATGGATTTCAGACCGGAGATGCGTATTCCAGTTGAGACTTTACTAATGCTTGATAAAGCGTCAAATACATAGAACACAACTTATATTTCTTCGTGGTCCGGTACGAAAATCCTAGCATTTGATAAGCTTTATTAGTCATCATCTGAATATGTTAGTCAAACAATAATTTAGAGTCAAATATAACCCCGAGATCTTTGATATTACTAACTCTATTCAGGATTTGATTAGAAAGAGTATAATTATATTTGATTTGAAGTCTCTTTCTTGAGAATGTTATTACTTTACATTTATCGGTTGCAAGCGTTAGCCTATTTAAGGAACAATATAATGTGAAGCGGTTAATATCATCTTGAAGTAGCACACAAACCCTACGACTGTTTATTTTTTTATATATTTTTAAGTCATCCGCATATAACAATATTGAGCTATTAAGAAAGCACTTATTTATATCGCATATATATAGAATGAAAAGAAATGGTCCTAAAATGGAGCCCTGCGGAACACCGGAAGTGATAACACCCGATGGAGAGGAGTAACCGTTGAGCGTAACTGATTGACGCCTACATTTCAAATATGAGGAAAACCATCGTAACAGATTTCTCTTAATGCCGTTGAAGTTTAGTTTCTTAAGTAAAATCAGGTGGTCAACTTTGTCAAAGGCTTTTCGAAAATCGGTATAAATACTATCAACCGAAGCACCCTGGTCTAAAGCTTGAAAAATGAAGTTCGAATATACCAATAAATTAAAAACTGTAGATCTTGATTTTACAAAGCCATGTTGGCTAAGAGGAATGCTAGATTTTAAAATTGGATACAAATTATCATGAATTGATCGTTCGAATATTTTTGCGATACAAGATAAAATAGAAATAGGCCTATAGTTTTCAATATTATCCTTACCACCTGATTTATGAATTGGTGTGGTATTAGCTGTCTTCCAAATGTGAGGAACGTATCCTTCCACAAGACTCTTGTAAAAAATAATAGTGAGAGGTATGTACAATGCATCAGAGACGTTTTTAAGAAAGAAGGGAGTAATTCTGTCCGGACCAGCTCCTTTATTAACATCCACCGATTTTAAAGCTATTTTAACTTCATCACATGACAATACAATATTTGAGATACATGTATTATTTTTGTCAAAACATTCTGTTAATTTATTAATCAGATCAGCATCATATGCGAGGTCAGATGTAGGTTCAAAAACAGATAAGAAATAGTCAGAAAACATTTTGCAAATTGTATCGGGATTACTAGAAAGTTGATCACGCAGTTTCATCAAAAAAGGATAACCATTACTGCTATTTTTTAAGTTGTGGGGGAACTTCCAAAACGATTTAATGTTATATGTGGTTGTTTGCTCAATGTGAGAGATATATTTATCGTGACAACTTGTTATCAGTTTTTTTGCGTTAGCGCGAGCCCAAGAAAATTTATCATAATCAGATTTACTACCTTAAATTTTCCAACGTTTCAAATATTTATGTTTTTTATTCAATTGGGTTTTTAACTCTTTAGAAAACTAAGTGGGATATTTCTGCGATTTAAATTTATGTAGAGGTACATGGGTATCTAAGATTCGGTACAAATTTGTGTAAAAGAAATCTACAGCTTGCTGTGTGCTCAGCCCATTTAAGCGGTGACTCCAATCAACATTTGCAAGCTCCTCATTTATGAGTGAATAGTTTACTTTTTTGAAGTTGTATTTCCTTATATTTTTATTATTACTTATCTGATGTAGGGTTTGCGATATGCTGAACTCACAGATAAGTAGTGGATGCAGTGGATCAACGTTGACGAGTGGTGAAAAACACTCAGAAACGTTGCAATATGAGTTGGCCAATACTAAATCAAGTAATCGGTTATTAACATTATGGATTAAGTTATATTGTTTAAGATCTAGGTACGATATTATATTGCTTATATAATGTGGCATAATAGTGGCGCTACTTTCTAAGATTCGATTACTATTAGGACACCAATCAATGTTAGGTAGATTATAGTCCCCTATGAGTATGAACTTATGATTTACGAAGTTAGAAGCTATGCTGTATAATTTGTTAAAATGTGTGACATAAGTACAATTTGAAGTTTAGCAAATACAAATATTCACAGGGGAAATTTAACCTGAACATAATTCATAGTTACAAAAACATATTGAGTTCTCATAAGTAGGCTATTAAAAATAGCTCTCTCACCTCTAAGCATGGTGGCCGCCATCACCGCTATGTATCTAATAAGAGTGATGGCCCGATGAGAATTAGTACACACGTCGACACCACCTTCTTCTAACGTTTTTCTTCTCTAATAAATTCTCAAAAAAATTAATTCAAAAAAGCAACTCAATCATGTAGCTACAAAAGAATTTCATAAGTTATCTTTACTGTAAGTTAAGTGCGTACACTTGGGTGAGCCTGTCCTACTGCTTATCCAAACTGTCTTACTTTGGGTTTCGAATTTTGGAATATAAATATTTTATATTTGTTATGATACATAAAATTCAAATAATAAATATACAAATTATTTCTTTTCAAAAATAAAATTAATTTTTTTAAAAAACGTTAGTCCGAAGTTAATTTTTATCGGAAAAAATTTTATATTGTCGAAGTAATCGACTCAGGAAATTTCTATCGAATATTTTTACTTCGATTGGTAACGAAAAACAAATTACCAAAGAAAATTTCGCCGCTGGTATGGAGGAGCCCGACGGCTTCCCACCGTTGGGACAACCTGGGGAAACGACGAATACGAAACTGGCAACAATCACCAAAAGAAAACATAACGAAGAAAACTCCGCAGATGGAGGGTGCAAGCTGCAAATAATAGCGGACAATCAACAAATGGCCAAATTGCAGAAAGAAAATGATGAACTAAGACAAGAGATACAGTCTCTCAAGGATCTCTTCAAGAAAGGGATGAAGCCTCAAAAGCCGCAGCAACAAAATCAATGGCAACAGGTAACAAAGCCGAGGAAAAGCACAAAGCAAGCAATTCCAGAAGAAGTTCCAAATGTTGGTGGCAACAAGGAGAGCCAAAACTATTTTGCAGCTCTGGAGGGATCACCCGAAGATATGGAAATCGAAGAAAACATCGGAGGTAATTTTAATCAAGATAATGACGTTAATTTTATTCAATATTTAAAGAACAAAAATAAGGAGAAAAAACCAGCCCGCAGTTCTGCTGGTTCCTCTGAAAAAGCTTCGAACAAGATAGAAAAAGTTCCGCCAATCAACGTGTTCGGACAAACCGGGAAAGATATGGTTCGGCTATTGGCAGCCGAAAATAAACTGGCCAATTTCGAAATAAAAAGAGTTAATGCCGAAAAATTAACTATAAGGACGAAATCACTGGTTGATTTTAAGTCAGCAAAAGATGCGCTGATTTCTGGGGAGGTTCCATACTTCACCTATACCCCAAAAAGTGAAAAGAATCAGACCTTCTTGTTGAAGGGTTTGGACAGCGGAGAGGATACGGTTGATCTTCTTCAGGTTCTCAAGGAGGCTGCACCAGATATTGATTTTGTTTCGGTCAAAGCCTTTGCGACAAGAAGGTCGACCATAGAAAGGAAGAATTTACCACTTTACTTGGTACAAATTGCAAATAAGAGCAGTCCAAGTGCCCTTCAACAAACAAGGTACTTGAATTTCAGAGTGGTGAGGTGGGAACGCCTCCAGAAAAGAGAAGTCAACCAGTGTTACCGGTGTCAAAGATTTGGACATTCGCCTGCCAATTGTGCCATGCACTATCGTTGCGTTAAATGCAAAGACGTTCATGCTCCCGGTGAGTGCAAATTGGCTCAGACGGAGCCTAAAGAAAAATTATACTGCGTTAACTGCGGTGTTTTTGGTCACCCAGCATCATATCGAGGATGCTCCCGATATCAAGATGCAAAAGTTAAATTTTCTCCAAAGCAAACACAAGTACACCGTAATATCATACCTCCCAACTTCGTCAAGCCCGGAGTATCATTTGCACTCGCCGCTAGAGGACCAGCAGAAAATGCTGGAAATAATGTAAATAATGTAAGTGGCAATAATGAGCTGCTTCTCAAAATTTACCAGCAACTTAATTCTTTATCGGAGAGAATCGACAAACAAGATTCAAAAATTAACTTTGCATTTCAGCGTTTAGGTCTTTCAAATGCCTAATAATAACTTGGCATCCAGTTATATTCCCATGGATAGGCTTCGCCTCATATCGATCAACGTTAACTCTATCGTTGCTATACATCGGCGTGATTATCTCCTTGAATTTATTGTTAAGCAAAAGCCTGACATCATACTTCTCACTGAAACCCACCTCAATTCATGGCATTCCATGGAATTCAAAGATTTTGCATTCGTAAGAAACGATAGGGTAATAGGTGATGGGGGAGGTGGCACCGGGATATTGGTTAGAAGACCCTATCGTTTCCAAAATATTGAAAAGGTCGAATTCAAAAACTTTGAATTTCTTGAAGTGTCCGTCATCAAAATTTCACTGCCACGTGGGGATAACCTCTTCGTTATCTCTGCCTATGCAACTGGTCAAAATGTTCTCAAGTTCAAGGAGGAACTCAATTCCTTGTTTGAAATACTCGAATTGAACAGGCTGCATAGTTATTATATTTTTGCCGGTGACCTGAATGCCAAGCATACATCATGGCTAAACGCCACCAATAATCCAAGAGGTGTATTCCTGAAATCATGGATAACAGAGAACCAAATTGAATACAGGTGCAACCTATATGGGTCGGAGTACCCAACATACCCTAGGACAAATTCATATTCGGAACTCTGCATTGCTGACGCAAGACTTGAATTCAGCTTTAATAGTCCTCAACGGAAACTGCAGGTGCTTCCTTATGATAACGACCATAACGCAATCGTAATGGAAATCAATCATCAAAGGGATGATTTCTTCCTCATTCCAGTTCAACAAAAACAGACTGGGGAAAGTTTCAAAAGAAGTTTAATCGGGAGTACCAGAAGCAATGTCCTCCTTCTGATGATGGCAACGCTTGCTCAATGGTTCCTAATAACAGAAATCTAACTGACGATGAAATAGATCTCTATTTGTCGAAGTTAGAGAAGCTGACGTTGGAAACGATTGAGAAAGTTGTTCCCAAGATAAAACATCGAAACAATATGGAAGGATATGAAACACCAACCATCGCAAGGTTGAAAAGATTGAAAAGCCTTCTTCTCACCCGCATCAACAATATTTATCGACGATTTTTGGACTACAACCATCCCTCGTTGGCTTTGTTGAAGTTACATCTGAAGAATGTCCGGAACTTAATCCGGTCATATTTCAGGAGTGAGGTCAGCAATCAATGGGCGGAAAAACTGAGAGGTATTAGCCTACAGGACCCAGATGGCGTTTTCGCGAAAGTGAATAGCTTATCCCGCAGGAAGTCTCGAGTGAAGGTATCGAATCTTGAAGTCGCTAGTGATGAGATAAATCTTCTCGATAGGGCTGGTATCGGAATTGATAGTACGACTCCGGATAGAAATGGAAACAGGATTATATGTGATGGATTGCAGAAGCTTGCCCTGATTGGAACACATTTTGAATTGGTTCATCTGCCAAACCCAGAAAGAAGGAATGAAATATTTTCGGAGGTCGTTGAAGCAAAAGTTACCGACTTCAAATCAAGCCTGAACGGCCAATCAATTCTTCATTTCGATGAAACGTTAACATCTGACCTCATACCGACCATGAATCTTATTGATTATTTTGTCAGCTATGAAGACTTGTGTTTCATATTTCGCAGAATAAACAACAAAAAATCATGTGGTACTGACGGTATTCCAAACATAGTTCTCCGACATTTGCCTGAGGTTGCTATTAGGAATTATTGCATATTGTTCAACAACATGTTGCACAATTCATATTTCCCAATTGAGTGGAAAAAGGCTAAGATATTTCCGATCTTGAAGAAAGGAAAAGAATCTTTATGCCCTGAAAGCTATCGCCCAATCAGCTTGCTGCCTAACATCAGCAAGGTGTTTGAAGTGATACTCAACAGAGCATTAAACGCCCACATTGAGAAATATGAGTTGATGCCGAATTGCCAATTTGGTTTTCGTGCCAGGCATTCGACCATATATGCAGTAACGAAAGTAACCTCAGACATCTGTTGGAAACTAAACAACAAGGAATGTGTTGGAGCATATCTCATTGATATGGAGAAAGCCTTCGATACGGTGTGGCTAGATGGACTAGTTTTCAAACTTCTTCAGGACAGGTTCCCCAGACACCTTGTCGCCATGATTTGTAATATGTTATACGGGAAATCATTTGTTGTAACTGATGGAAATCTGACAACAATGCGCGAATTCAAGGTCTTGAATGGTCTACAGCAAGGAACAGTTACTGCGCCCCTGCTTTTCTCAATATTCATTCGCAAGCTATTGAACAGCTTTGATTTTAGTGTCTCGCCCACGCGATCATCGGTAGCGTTTGCTGATGATCTGATCATCTATACGGCAGACCGAAAAGCTACAATTGTTCAGAGCAATCTTCAAAAAATGTTTAATGATGTGCAGCTCTACACCGACAATTGGCGAATGAAAATCAATGCGCAGAAGTGCGAAACAATGTTGTTTCGGACAACGCTGCAGGGGGCCAGTCATGAGTAATTGGAAGGATTTCCACATTATGGCTGGTGAGGGTAGTTCAGAACGGGTTCCACATAAATCCTGTGTTCGATACCTCGGTATTCATCTCGATCAGTATCTGTACTGTACTGAACATGTGAAGATCATGCTCAGTAAGGCACTTAAAGTAGTCATGGCCCTTCGAAAGCTCTTTCATTCCAGATACATTGATCAAAAGGTCAAAATTATCTGTTACAAGACACTGGTTAGGCCAGTTTTGACATACGGATGCCAGATCTGGTACAACCAGAGTGCTAGTACAATGGAAAGATTAAGAGTTTTCGAAAGGAAATGTCTTCGTGCATGTACTGGTTTGTACAGGAAGCCTGAGACGGATTGGAAGCACTATATATCGAATAGAAAAATTTATCAAACCGCTCAAGTGACAAGAGTCGATATCTTCATATTGAAACTTCTTCGGAATCATATCGCAAGATATGTAACTGTGAGTGAAAACCCTTGGATTTCACAGTCGTTCCACCCTACAGACGGGTATATAGCGACTTGCCTCGCTACTGGCTTCATTCCTCCAGAAGCATTCGTATATTTGGACATGAATCGATATGTTTTTGATTCTGACGGCGTCCCAGTCATATATCACATATATAGACGGGCCACCGATAAGAAGATAAAATATCCTCCGAATTTGAGTTCACGAGACCAACAATTCGAATGGAGATACTCATTTGCTAGATTCGTTGAGGCTGGTCGGGCTGAGATGGAGCAATCTAGGTATTGGTGGCTGAATGACAATGTCTAAATTATTCGTGTTTATTTTCTGTTTTTGTGCTTTTTCTCGTTACTTAGTTTTTTAGATTCACCTCATTATTGCTACATCTAGAGTTGTTTATTTGTATTATAAATTAGGTATAGGTTTCAATATAAGGTAACGTTTTTTTTTTTATTGGACTTATTTAGAATTAGTGTGTAACATATTAGGTATAGGATATAAGTTCATTGTTGTGTTAGTAATAAAAGTAATTTTTGAATAATGCTGGTTGGTTTTTTCTCCTTTTTCCAATTGAAACAAAAAATATGTAATAATCTTAATTAATTTAAATTTGGTAGTGTATTTTTTTTAATTAAATGTGTTTAACTGATAAGGTATAAATTTAGAGAGCCATTCGGGCCATTAAGTTTTTTATAGTTTTATTGTTTGGAATTTGCTTTATGTTCTTTTAAAAATTTATAACGATTGGTATTAAATAAAGCGCTTTTGACTTTGACTTTGACTTTATACAAATTATTTCATGTGTTCTAGATTATTCATACTAATATTTTCTAATCGACTTAAACGAGTTTCAGGCTTCAGCCTTCAATTTTTCATATTCACTAGAGCTAAAAATAGTTAACTATTTGACTTAAATTTCCACTTACATTCAAAGAAATTTGCTAGAAAATACATCGCACGATTTAACGAACACCTCAAAAATAGGAAGTCGATGGGTCTATGAAGCGTTCATTCACTTTACCTACTATCATATCAATTTAAAAATAATTCATCTCGTCGCTGGAATGGAAGTAATTATCACCGACATACTTACCAGGAAGTGAACTCACTACGCAATATCAGTAATGACAAGCTCTAATAATGCTTGTGAAGTCAACTTGACTTATAAACCTCCAAGAGGTATCTCTACTATTCACCTACTACTTCGAGGATCAAGGCTAACTTAAAGTGCACTTGAGAAGCTTGGTCCACTGTTGCTCTCCCCTCACATAAATGAATCTGCAAAGCACGAATCAACTATCCAATGCTATAAACAATTTGAATTCTGGCAACCGGCGTCAGCGATAAACAACCAAACCACCTATTTTAATTAGCATAATCCGATTAATGTAAGGTGACAAAAACCAGAAAATTATTTTTTCCGTATAAGCTGGGACGTAGAAAAAATCGGAACAGGAATGCGTCAAATTGTTGTAATGCCAGTTTAAATGATATATGCGCCATGAAATAGGATCGAATCTTAAGTGGAGTGTAGATACGAGTAAAGATACATAGATACGATTTGTAGTGAAAGTAGATTTTCATTTAAATGTCGCGTGAAATCCAGTTGTGTGTTTGGTAGAGCTACGAACGTAGCTATTTTATTTTTTGCAGATTACAGCGAATGGGTTTAGAAGGAGATTTATACAGCAGAGCGCAGCAAGTGGTAATTAATGGCAAGGAGATTGTTAAATTCTTGATCTTGGTTTATCCGAAGGTCACTGAATAGTTGACGGATTTAATGAAGAGATCGTTCTTCGGGAATGCAAATCCACTCAATGATTTAGAAAATATTTAAATACTTTAATTGATTATATAACGCCGGACTAATTTGACTAAATGTTGATCTCCTTAAGCTCGAAAACTTTATTTTTATAGCCAAATATCTACAACTTGAAAATTTATGTCCAATTATCTTTCCCTTACCTTTCACTCTGAATATTATTCAACGACAATCTCGCCCCTCTCGCCAACCTCTACCCTAACAACAATTTCACTTGTAATCATACTTCAAATCATTTTAATATCAGGCGTGGCACAACTCATCCGCCTTAATATAATAACAATAATTTCAAATGCAATCGACAATATTGTTTGTGCGTACAAAAGATATATTTGCTCAATTCCTAAGCTCAATCTACAATTTGCATAATATTGTTATAGCAAAAATACAAGACAAAAAGTTTAACTCACAAGTTACGAATTACGGGCAATCATCTCACCATTTAAGTGATGGCAATTTTACTTGAATTGTTTATTCTTGCGCGCGGCACGGGCTCTTTCTTTCACTCCTTTCACCTGATAAAATAGAGCAATTCCAAAATGCAAAGGTGGAAAATCAATCAATTGATGGCGTTTGAATATTCAGCCGTGAATGATGGAATTATAAGAAATGTATTGTACAATTTTATTATTTAAAATTAGATAGTTCAAATCCGTACTGCAGGCGTTCAGGTATTGTCTTGCATTGCGGTAATAATGGAGTGATTGCTTTCAAAGAGAAAACAATATTGAAAGAATTTTTGATTTATTTTTGTTAATCGGTAGGGAAAAAATAAAACTAATTTGCACAACACATCTTCGGCATTACTGCACTACAGCCCCTCATGGACCTTGGCTTCCCCCAAGACAGAGCCTCCAGTTGACTCGGTCCATCGACCGCTTCCTCTAATTTTCGAAATCGAGTAGCATTGCAACGGCTTCGTCGACAGAGCTGAGCGTTTCATCGGTTTTCCAACTGATTTTCATTCGTAGTTTTCCCAGCGAATACCTTATTAGGTACCCGCTATTCGTCCATATACACCACTTGGCCAGCTCAATATAGCTTTCGTAATTTTATAGTTGTGGAGAGTTTCAACTCGTCAAATGCTTCATATTACTCGTGGTTGTACCTCGTTCGCAATCGGTCCTCTTCTTACTCACTCCTATCGCAGCAGACCATAATGTAGTGAATTCACTATTTGAATTCATTAGGAAATTCATGAAAAACCTAACAGAGCTTCGAGTAAACATTCATATATGTATTTACTTCTCTTCAGTGATAATGCGTGTGCATTTCCCATATGGAAAATTTTTCATACGTCTTGCTACGCACCCTATTGTTTGCATGGCGGGAAGTGTGCATTGTATAAATTTCTGAATATGTTTTGGAATTTCTTAGTGCCAATCAATTCAATTGATTGGCAATATATCTAATGCATTATACAAACCGATTTGCTTAAAGTGTAAATCATAGTCAGCTCTTAAAATTGCACGAGGGGACACATAGAGAATTAGAAATAAATCAGGTTATTTACTGTGCTTTTAGAGTAGGGCGAACGAATTTTTAATTAAATAGGATAGGGGTTTCTTTGTGGTTGGGAGGTGAATGTCATTCATGCATGCTCGCAAGAAGGCGACTGGACTACCCACTAAACACCTCCCCTGTCAACCCGGAAACCCAGCCTGAAATCGTTTGACACATTACTTCGGAACAGGTCTCGTTTTGTTACGTCGTGAGGTGCCTTCAAGCTTGGGGATTCTTCTTCTAGCGAGAGGGGAAGAGGAATTGCCAGACACGGCTGCTGTGAGTCCCTTTTTTCTTTTAGGACTGCCCGAGCATAATGTTCGACCTGGCTCCATTTGTCAACCGATTCGAGCATCACCGCAACTTTAATTTTTGGGGTAAGCTCTCCCGTCTCCCTGTAGAGGTCCCTTCGCAGCCTGCTCCATTTTGTGCACGCAAAAAATGTGTGGCAGGCATTGTCTTCCTCTCCCGGGCAATACCGACAATCGGGGCACCGTGCCTTACCAATCTTGTGCTGATAAAACTGAAAACACCCATGTCTGCTCAAAAGCTGGGTCGGATAGAAGTCAGTCTCACCATGCCTTCGATTTAGCCATGGTCTCACATCCGGGATGAGGCGCGCAGTCCACCTTCCCTTCATGCAATTCACCCAAGATTGCTGCCAATCGTTAAGTGAGTGCGTCATCGTTTCGACGCAGGTAAATAACGCGACGCTCTCTAGCAAGGAAGGCAACAGGTATCTCGGCTGCAATAACTCTCACCACCGAGTCGGAGACTGTTGGATACGAAGAAGACGCAATCTTCAGTAATCCTCTTCTCTGTACATGTGACAAGCGTTTTCGGTAAACCTCCTAACTGAGTGCGTCACCCCATATTTCTGCTCCGTACAATAGCATTGACCCTACAGCACTCATCAAGAGGTGTCTTCTTGATGGGTTGGATCCCCCTACGTTGGCCATAGGTCGACTCAGTGCGAATACTCGCGAGGCAGCCTTCACAGCCGTTGCCCTTAGAGAAACTCATCTTCGAGTCGATCAATAGCATCAGGTACTTCACTGTTTGCTTCGATTTTATTAGTATGTCTCTAATACTGATTATCCTTACTCTAGGGATTCTCTTTTTTGTCAAGATGGCTACTTCAGTTTTCTTCAGTGCTAAACTGAATCTGCGAGCAGTCATCCAGTCTCTCACTCGGCGCATTAGCATACCTAGCCTAAGTTGCGCTTGTTCAACGGTGCGTCCAGCGACCAGAGCCTCAACATAATCCGCATAGCCGGTCAAGCGCAACTCATCTGGCATCGCCGGTCTCAGTAGCCCGTGGTAAGAAACGTTCCACAGGTCTTGACCAAGGATAGATCCCTGGGCAATGCCCGATGTAACTTCCATCCTTCGTTCGCCCTGTGTTGTGTTGTGAAGCAGGCTTTGGTCCTTCAGGTAGTCCCTCAAAAGCCGCATTAGATATTCTGAAACTTGAAAAGAGGTCTTCAGCGTATCCAGAAAATCTACCCATCTAGTGAAGTTGAAGGCGTTCCTAATGTCGAATGTCAACATCAATACGATCCGTTGCTTGTCGTGGCGATATGCTTCTGCGTTTTAGACCGTGCTCACCACCTCTGCAATCGCATCAATGGTGGAGCTTCCGCTCCAAAGCCGTACTGCGGAGGAGATAGGTCCCCAGCAGCATGAATCACGTCAGGGGATCTTCCATTGATGAGTTTCTCTAGCATCCTCCTAGCAGTGCTTGCTGATCAGCACGAGCCTCGTCACCTTCCATCGTACCGAGAAAACTCCGTCCCGTAGGCAAGAGTTGAACGTGCTGAGCAGCAAGTGAGGGCAATGGTGATAGACACGTTGTACCACCTCAGCTGGAACACCATCTGCAACTGGAGCCTTCCTCGCTTTCAGTGAAAGGACTGCCTCTTCCAGTTTCGACTTGGTGAAGTGTGGACGCTCGACTGCTATGTTACCATGAAGAGCGTCAACACGGATGAAAAGGGGGAAGAGTGCCCGCACTATCACGTCCATCTTTTCTGCATCCTGTATGCAAGATTTCCATAGGGCACCAAGCTTCCCCATAACTTGCTTGTAGCCAAGGCGCCACGGATCCTTGTTCACATTATCCATTAAATTTTACCAGCAGCAAGCCTTGCTGTTGTTGATCAATTTGTGAAGGCATTTCCTGGCCGACTTATATGCTGCGACCAAGTTGAATGCCTCATCACGGTTCCGTGCCCATTGAGTCTCACGCCGAAGCTTGTGACACTCCCTTCGCTTTTAGGCGATTCAGTCGACCACCACTACACTGGAGGCCTGCCGTGTCGATGTTTCCGACGGGGCATAGAAACTTTGCAAGCAGTCGCGCTGATGCTCAAGTTCAGAGGTGCCAGTTCTTCCGTCCCCTTCAAGTCTCCCTGTAGCGGGGCACCAGCTGAAATCACTTCAACGAACCTCTCGACGTCCATGCTTCCGTTGTTCTACCAATTGTAGGTCGAGAGCTCAGACGTCGAGAGACAGCATCACTGATCTCAAGCAGAATGTAATTTCGTACTTTCCAATTGTGTATCCTCCGTACTAAAGACTCCGAGGCGAATGTCATGTCAGGTCTGGTTCTTTCACAGCCAATACGGTGGAAATTCTTCATATTTCCGGTGTTAAATACAACGAGCGTTGTCTTGGCGGCCATTTCTAGGATTCGTTTTCCCCACGGATTTGTTTGAGGCATGCCCCTGTCGATTGCTTCAGCGTTGAGGTCTCCCCCAAAGCCAGCACGTTGCCGTCTGCATTCGAGACAGTGCCCTATGAAGCATTCAGCTTTGCCTAGATATCGATTCGTTCGGCGTTAGGTACACACTAAAGAATGTGATCCCTGGACACCAAACCAACATGAAACCATCCTCCTGTACATAGCTCTCCGCCTGGAAATCACTATTCCGAGCCCAGGTGGTGGCAATACCAGCTTCATAAGTATACCGTGATGCTGAACTTTTATCATGTGTTCTCACTCAGCAGCATAAAGTCGGCTTTCATGCCCCTGGCAAACTACTCAAGTAGATTTTGGGCGGTTGAGCTGGAGTGTCGGTTTAGCTGCAGAGCGTGGTGATTTTGCCTCGGGCAGGGCTTCCTGGAAAATTTGGCAGTTTTCTGATCCCAAGACGTGCCCAAAATCTGGTCTAGGATCAGCATCCTTGCAAAGAATACAGTGTGCCTCCTTTGTGCACTTCTTTTATGTTCCATTTTTCCGCATTTGTAACATAAGGAACTCTTATCGGGTCCTTGGCATACTTATGCAGTGTGACCACAGCCAAAGCATTTGAAACATTGAAGAGGCGCTGCTCTTCGCCATAGCCTGCAGGCAGCCCACCCTATTCTTATTTTGCCCTTATTGAGAAATTGTTCGGCGTCCTTTTCGGTCAGGTCAATGATGGTCATGCGTTGTCCCCTTGGGTTTTCTAGTTTTGGCCTCGCTTTAATCCTGCCCAAGCTTGGAAACTACCTTTTGAACAGCCTCTTCCACCGCGGCCTCTGCTCCAAATTCGATAGTATGTGGCCTGATAGCGTTAGTCGTACTGGTTTAATGGCAGTGTTTGTGTCTTCGGGCCTTACATTCTCCTTGATTTCCCGGAGCACCTCCGCGTAGGATCAGCCATCTTGGAGTTTTACGAGCAGTGCCTGCTGGCAGGATCTTCGTCGGGGCTTCTTTCTCTCTGTTTTGCATCAGGTCTTTTTTCTTTTTAGGCGTCCGTGTGAACTTTATTTTCTTGCACTTTCTGAAGGAGCTTCTTTGCGACTTTCTTCGCTCCTTTTGTCTACAACCCCTGATCTAGCGTTCTGCACTCATCAAGTGCTTCTTCCTTACTTCTTTCATCCCGATCTCCTTCGATTGAGCTTGATGCCATTGTTTCATTGATGTTTGATGGTGGAACTATCTGCGCGTGCCCTTTAGACTGAGCCCTTAGCGCTTTTTTAGCTCTTTTTCGGCCTTCTGGCCCTCTTCGGCTTTTGACCTGCTCCTCCGGTAATGCCGTATATGGTCTAGGAGCTTCTCTCGTTCAAGGAGTACAATCTTTACTCCTTTGTTGATTTTTGGTGAGTCGCATGCAGATTGTATTCTTTTTAGAACATCTCCCGCTTTTAGGATTAGCCTTTCTTCTTCATTTCGCTTAGCGGCAATTGTACTTTGTGACCAACTTTCTTGGGATAGGTTATAGGCTTCCATTTCCGAGTACATTACTTCCGCCACAATTTTGACGGTGGTGATGAAATTACTCAACAGCGCCTTATTTGTCTGGTCACTTCTGTCTTTTCCTGTCGTAATCCCTTTTTGGACTTCAGGATGGTTCGTTATTATTTCGGAATGCTTCGGTCGCTTCGGGAGCGAACTTTACCATGATAAAAATGTTGACTTTGACTGACGTTTAAACATTGACAGTTCATCAAAAAAGTTGAAGGGTGCGTTCATGTAACTATATGAAATTTTTATATCCCTAATGGAAAACCCTTTATAATAAAAATAAAACTGTCCGGTTATGAGGGATGTCCGGTTGTTAGAAGTGTCCGTTTAAGGAAGTTTGACTGTGTTCAAATGGTATATATTATTTAACCTAAACAATGTCTGCGAATTTCTAGGAATTGATCGATTGTCTGCCATTGTAACCTAGGTCGGTTGAGGTGGATATAGTACAACAACTTCCTACTTCTATAGAAAGAAAAAAAAACTTTTTCTCAGATAAATCGCTATCTATGTAAGATTTGACAGTAACTGCACCAGATTTCTAGATCAAATGAAAGTTCATTGTACGTTGATACTTGAAAAATAATTTGTTGATTATCAGGGACTTGTTTTGCATTGCATAACTTCCTGTAGTAATGCTTGATCCAGTTTTAATTTTAAATTTTAAAAAATAAATATTTAAATTTACAATTAAAATTCGATCACGGCAACCCCATTGCAGCCCATCCTACCAACGAATTGCGTTGTCCCGCAGTGCAAACTACAGTTGACGGCATGGAACCCCCGTTGCGACACAAGAACAAATTCTGTTGCTGATCGCCGCAGGTAGTGAGATCTGCTTGGAGACGTGACTCAGTGTCTGAAGTTTGAACGAGGTGGAGTAGTAGCCGACTACTTCGGTTTTGGTTTAGTGTATCGCAACTACTAGTTTTTCCAGTTTGAAGCGCGTTTCGATTCAATTTTCGCACACGGAAGTGTTTCGCGAAGAATGTTCACGTCGAGGTCTTGTCGTGCTGCATGTTTTGCGACCCCGCAAATCGTGTGAAAGGTCCTGCAGCCGGGTTTGGTTAGCGCGACGTGACATTATAGGGTTGTGTTTAAACCTTCAGTTGGATTGTATTTTGGACATTGCGCACTGCTACCGGTTTATGTCGCTCGTAGCGATGACGCCCATTGCGTTTCTATCACAATAGCTTTTATTGTGTTTTGTGCTAATTAGTGGTTATCTAAATTTAAGTTAAGAGGAAGGTTAAGATAATACGTGCAGCGAATGCTCACCATTGTCTCAATAAGACGAAGATCAATTCATTATTAGAAGTAGTGTTTGCGGATTAATTCGATCAGAAAATTGTTCATTGCGAATGGAATGTCCCGGAATTAGCAGCGGTTGTGCAGGTCACGTGAAATTTAGAATTGTGGGGCTCTGCGGCAGTGGTGGAGACTGGAGACTGTCGAGTGCAAGTGAGTGATTCCGTGTGTGCGAATTCCTGTTTTGAACAGAGTAGAGAAAAAAAACAAATTATAGAAACGCACTGGATTTGGGGGGTCGCTGTCGACTCGATGGAATAAATATGAGAAGAAGACTATGGTTCCATGCAGGCTGGATTTAGTGCTTACAAAGTACAGTGAATTTTACGCAAACAAATTGCTACAACGAAAAGTGTCCATGTAGCCCCATTATATATTTTTCTTGTGTTTCCTGCAAATGCATCAAGCTCGGTTCCGCCTGCTTTTCGTGTGGTTTCGTGGGCGTTGTTCGTTCGTTTTAATCCCATATAACTAACAAAATCTTTTTTTAACGCCAAAGATTTTTGCTTTTGTTGTACAAAAATCATCAACAAAAAAGGAAATCAGTGTCGATAACTTTCCAAGATAAACTCGAGGTGATAAAACATAGAAACGAAACTCATATTTTCTCTTATAATAAAACATTTACACGTTCACGCGGTGAATAAATTTCATACTTTATCTACATACTATCCGCTGTCGTTGTCGTCGTTGTTAAAATCGAAAATACCAAATACGGCAAATCATACGAAAAAAAATCGTAACCCCACAAGTCATAAATAATAACCAGATACATTCAAAAACGACAATAGCAACAAGGCTTAAATAATGAGAAACAGTAGTAGAAGCAGTTTCAGCACCACAAACAGCATGAATTGCATTAACTTTAGCCTTTTGGCATAGATTTTAATTTTTGTGATATACGTTATCCAGGCCATGCCCTCCCCGAACACGAGCGCTTGTCGGAGGAACATTGGATAAGTACCCTTTTGTTTCTTCTTTCATATTAATTTATGTAACATAGTTTTATCAAAATTTAATTTTTATTGCAAAATATTCCATTCCATAAAGTATAAGTTGATATGATTTTCAAATTCGGGAAAGAAAAATGACAAGATTTCAAAACAAATTTTCAAGCAGAGTGTCAACACATTACCATTTTATGAATTAAATAATTTTAGCTTCTAGTATTTTTTTATGAAAATAAAAATAAAAAATTTTAAAGAATTGAAAATAAAATGAAAAGATAAACGGAAGAATTTGGTCTTTTCATTATTGGAAACCGGACCAGGTTTGTAACCCACCACGTTGGTTGGCCCCTCCACTCATGAGCTAGTTGCCGGGTGAGCTCACGTTACAGGTGCTCTCACAGGGTAGAGTGGCCTTCCGCTTGCGTGCTTATTTATGTCATCGTATGATGTGACTCCATCATATAAGACTAACATAAATCTGAAACGTTGATGGTTTTCATTTGCGGGAAAAGTTCATGCGAATTATGTTTGCACCAGTTTTTCATTCAAATAAAAACATCATCTACAATGGATCTTGATCTGTATGGGGGGTTGGGGGGTTGTGCGAAGAGGCACCACTTCTACCTGGATGCCCCACTCTTGGTTGGGGGCCATAAGCATCGCCAGTAAAGACGAAATATTCTCAAGTCTCGTCTGTTTTCGCCGGGCCCAGTTTGTTATTTGCTTTGGCAATCTTCTCCTTTAGTAGGTTACCTCGACCGCGACACCATTGGACCGAGTCGTGTTATTCACTAATTCGTGAATGCGAAATTTTTTTGTAATGGGTGCTTGTACTGGGGAAAGGACCCGCAATCCTCACTCGCCGAGGCAGCAGACTATCACTGCAGTCCTTAACGGACATTTAAATTGTGAGAACGAAGTACCTGGAAATTGTAATTTAAATTCTCCGGGTAAATGATATTTAAAAAAATGTATTTTGTTAAGTTGGTAGAACTGTCCTTAATTACTATGCCAAATATGAGCGCGATTTGTCAACCAGTTTGTTTACCAGCAGCTGCTTAAGTCGGTACACCTCAGTAGTGCGTTGCGATTTTCGTGATTTTTTTTATTGTGACCGAATTTAAAGCCCAAAACGCAATAAATACCATCGATCAACCACCGTACTTACCAGATTTGGCTCCGTGTGATTATGATGAATAATTAAATATTTTGCGTGTTATTTGCAATTTCCGGGTACTTTTTTGTTACAATGTAAAACAAACGATGAAGGAGCTCAAG
This sequence comes from Odontomyia ornata, assembly GCA_963969285.1. Taxonomy (NCBI): domain Eukaryota; kingdom Metazoa; phylum Arthropoda; class Insecta; order Diptera; family Stratiomyidae; genus Odontomyia; species Odontomyia ornata. The sequence goes on along the minus strand of OZ017738.1, from coordinate 37,308,688 downwards.
GCCATCCCAAAAAGTTCGTATGAACAGTGTTTCGAGGACTGGAAAAATCGTTGTGTAGTGCAATGCATCTGATGGGGATAACTTTGAAGGCGACAAAATAAACATTGATGAATTAAATATTTTGCGTTTTATTTGTAATTTCCGGGTACCTTTTTGTCACAATATATATCCATTACATAAACTACATTCTTAATGATAGCAGTAGTCAATAATGGTTTCTGTTTTAACTTTTCAAACTCTGAACTTTCCTTTACGCTAGACTGTTCAATAAAGCTAATATATTGTTGATGGCTGGATGCACGATCTTCTCGGCTAGTTATTGAATTAACGATACCAAAGTTCTTATTACTATCATTGAAGGAATGACCTCGTATTAATTTTTATTTTTCCCAGTGAGTACAATGCTAATGAAAATCTTGTTAGAGTATTATTTTTATTCTTCCCAAGGCAATCATCGCAAAAAATGTAGCTCATTTATTGAATTTGTCACAAAGTTGCCTACACAATCGTATTATAAAAATGTCTGTACTTCATTAGATCCTTTTAAGGCTTGACCTTCATGGGATGAATAGAAAGTCCCCTTACTAGTTTTCATATTATGGATGCAGAACTCATGAATCCAAAGTTGTCGATTGCAAAACACTTCTTGCTCGGGCATTACTGTCCATGGCAAATTTTGCACATATGTACAATAATTAAATGACAGACCTAAAACTGTTACCGAGTTGCACTTTTTTTTTTTGAATTTCTGGCTCTTTCTCATAGAACTTACTAGCATAACACATGTGATCTAATAATTCTGCACTCTCTATATTTTTGATCGCTCTGTTTAAATGAGGATTCTTAATTTTAACACTAAGCTCTTTACATTTATTTGTGATTTGACAAAGGATATTCAATATTTGTAATCGAATTCATTTTCGCCTTCACAAAACACTCCAACTGAAAATAGAAAAAGACTTCTTCATCGCTGAAGAAAACCGAACGATTACGGTCGAAAATCGATTTCGAGAAGAAAAAGAAAAATAAAATACACAAAATTAAAAGGAAGCTGTCTTTTTCTATTTTCAAAGGATATTCGAAATTCGAATTGAAATACTTTGGGCAATACTGATAGCTTATAATGCTCCGCACTTCAGGTTTCTTTGCCAAAAACATTTCATGCTGCTTTTGAATCTTTAGTGAGAATGATAAATACTGTTTTTCGATCGTATTCGAATTGTGAATATCTTTTTTGCTAAGAGAACCATGAAAGAATGGATTTGAATACAATGTTCTCCTAGAACAACATTTCTTCCCGAGCCAATTGCTTCTTTTCTACGATCATTAGGAATTTTAATTTGCTTCTTGAAATCGATCAAACGTCTGGATCTTTTCGTGGCAATCCCACGTAAGCTTACGAAAGTTGACTTAAAAACCCTCCTTTTCCGGTCTCTATTCCTAGAAATTATTTACGGGAAACATATTTGCGTTTCGCCTTTGCCATTAATTAGTATTCTTCTGGTTTTCCTTTAGCAATATAGCTCTTTTTGCGGTGTTGGTTAGAGATAGTCAGAGTATCTCATTACCTTAGTCGAATGTATCGGCACTCAAGAAGGTGATATGGCCAGTACCATGCTTTGGTCGTGTATCTGTCCACCTAGTTTCGATACGTTCTGATTAAATCGGTACATATCATAGCTGGACGGGCTTATAGGCCGCCCGAAGAATCATTCGAAACAAACCTCCTTCTCACCAACGGGGTTCGAACCAGAGACTTTCCGCTTACGGGATGAGTACTCTAACCACTACAGCACTATTAGTTGGAGTAGTTTGTAATTGGTACTGATGAAGAGTACAATTGCCACCCGAGATACGGGTATTTGTAATTCAATAATAAAATTTACGAAATAAATGAAAAATATATCGTTTTAATTAATTTATAAATTTTGTACCCTTGTCGAAATGGCATATTCAATTGAACTTTGACTTTTGAGGCATTTGCCGGCTTCCACTCATAAAAATCTACCTCTATGATTGTTTGAGATATTTCGAATCAAGACCTTTTATTTGGTATCCCGCTCGACTATATCTGATAAAAAAAATTAAAGGGGCCTCCCCTGAACAAGCTTTGGAAATGTTGATAACGCCAACAATTTAGAAAGACCATCGCACTGACCAATAAGGTTGACTATTGTATCTGTGAAATCTGGGCAGATAGAAAGACTATTGCAAAAATAGTTGGCCTTTGTAAAATTTGCTTTACAAAGGCCCTTCTATGCTTGTTGATGGCTTCAATGAAAGCTTCAAGAAAAATAACAGCATTTACCTCCACAATTGCATTCATCTAAAAACAATTAGCATTTATGAATTAAAGATAAAACACAAATAATAGCATACACATATCCTAGCATTACTAACAATGTCTTTCTTTCATTTCAGATAGCAAGACGAATCCTCATGCCAACGACCTAACAGAAGACCCACAACAACGTTTTGATCATTAACGGCAACTACTTAAGAACAACACCAAGAAAATCATCTTCTTATTCCTCCCCGAAAATAGAAAAAAACGGAAACAAAAACTTATTGCAATCACATTTGTACCTAACTTAATTGGCACAGGTGTGTGTCAAACAAGAAAAATAATAAAAATGAAATATACTAGCAATGGCTTGAGAAGCCATCATCGTCGTCACAGTTACAACAAAGATATCAGATACTAGCAATATCAAAGTGCGAGAAACGTAACAGTTTCCGTGAAGAAGGAGAAGAAAGCACGTAATCGACAAGAAAAACATACAAACATACACTGGCGAAGCACTAGATCAACGGAGAGCTAAGCAACTTAAGTACTTCCGCCGATTGCAACACAACATTAGCCGCTGTAACGTCAGCAATTGAGTAAATATTGTAAAACCTGTAAAAAAGAGTCTTAGGGAAAGTAACTATAGTAATAATAGTTGAACTAATAGCTAACTAACATTAACAGCTGGAAACAAAGGCTCTCAGTTGCCAGAAATAATAAAACAAGAACGGAAAGATAGCTTCGATACACAACAAGAAAAATGCCGACTGGAAGTGAACCTACATCACCCACACCACACAATAATTTAAATGGTAACGATCGTAAGACTTCCGCCGACAATACCGCAAGCAATAATGGTAGCATCGGACACAGCAATGGTAGTTCAAAATTGGTAAGTTAATTTTTGGTTTTTTTTATTGTTTTTATTTGCTGGCGTTTTATTTGAATTCAGGGAGCTTATTTGTGTGAAAAAGTGAATCTTGTAGTGCAACAGATGTGAAATGAACAAAGATGAGTTCAAAGACGATTGTACAATACAATTTTTTTCTCATTTAAAACTAGATCCTAATGGGCTCAATGAATTATGATTATTTCATATATGATCCCATTGGGAGAAATAATTTATTCAAATTTTTTTATAATGTATCCTTCATTTGACTTTACAGGTCCCTGGGTGATTTTGAATTGACCAATTTCAAATTTATAGGATTTTTTCCTATTAACCTTCAATTTCTCGACCCTTCACACAATTTCGCTATGGATATCCAATACGCTATGGCTTCCATGAATAGACTAGGAAGCCCAACTGAGTCCTTTAATATAGGTTATGAATTGCGCTGTTTCTAGCTGAGTTTCCAAATAATTCTCGCTTTGGGTTCGCTGAGCTAAATATGAAACGTACAAATACATATTTCAGGATTTCGGTAGGCAATGAAAATTGATCGATTCTAACGTTACAAAGACATTTTCATGGGCTTGTAAATAACCGGTCGTAAAGTTTGACCCACCTTCAGCGTGGCATGCAGATGATTAAGGAGCAGTCGATATAGTAACTTTTGTCGCAATCAGACTCAGAATCATATTTAGATGATTTAAATCAATGCATAATGAGGAATGCACTAAATATGTGCCGCAGTGTGGACTTCACCCATATGAATTTTTGTAAATGGTTAGAGTTATTTTTTTGGAATTTCAATTTAAAACACTTATAATCCCACCATGGCGGTCTTATTATTGAAAAAATTAGTAAAAAAATATTTGACTAATAAAACTAGGTTTTTTTATGTTCCTTTGAAAGAACAATGGCATTTAATTAACATATTATTCGTCATTGTGTTAGAGAGTATGGAAATACTTTTCCGTTCTTTTAGTGCCTTAGATGCACTAAAACTTCTCAAAGATACATATCAAGGAGTCAAGAAGAGTGAGTGTTGTAGTTAAACGATTTCAGTTTTGTCTTCAGTATGTATTTTTATTAAAGACATCAAAATAAAATTTTCGCATCTGCACAATATTTTCGTTCGGTGTGCCCTATTCAGCTTCTATAGCCCTGTGTTGTAGGCAAGAACTAACCACACACAAATTCAAAAGGTAAGAGATAACGCGAATCGTCCACTTTTTGTACGATTGCGGGAGGGACAAACCGAATGCATCCGATCAGCGAGATCGACGCCACCCATGTTTTCGTTGTACTTTTTAATGACATCTGGCCGCCTCACTATAACGTATCTTTTGTCTTTCTTAGACCACCGCTCACATTTATCGTGGTTTTGAGCTAAATAGCGCGTAGACATCATCAGTACAGGTCTATTGTCAAGCGAGTTTACGATCTTCCCTTATTTCTACTTCGCAACTACTCATGCTTGCTTTTTAAACATTTTTTCTTCGGCTAATGCGCTGTTTTTTGGAATTCTATCCTTCGTAATAGTTCCGGTGCCGTGGAAGCCAAGCTTAATTAGTTCGCCGCAAAGTTTTGGAGTGGTGAAAAACCGGTCAAAAAATAATAAATGCCCAGGAACTAAAGTTATAGTCAAATGAACAATAGCAGCGTCTCCCAAATTAAATTCTTGGTTGATTAAATGAGGAAATCTTGTGTCTCCTTGACAAATTGCCATGTCGTAAACGACACCTTTTGTTGAGGACGAAATTTTTAGGCCGACACTTTCCAGTAAAAAAGATGATCATCCCATTAATACTCATTTCCCTTGCACGATTTCGTTCGTAATATCCAGCTAGGATGCGTTCAAATAGAGGCTGGATTTTCTAAATTTTTTGAAGCTTTGGTTTTATTCTCACTTCAGAATCATAGACACATTTCAGCCTGAAAAAAAATCTATTATGGGTCATGGCCATTGCTATTATTGGCTCTCTCTCCATTTTTCTTACCAATACATTGATATCTGCGGATACTGTAATGCGGAAATGATGACCATGGTAGTTCCAATATAGACTTTGACCTCCTTTAATGTAAGCCCCATGGATTTACCAGTTTCTAAAACATGGGTTCTATTGGTACAGTCAACCATATTAGTAAGAATATTTTCATCTATGTATTGGTCATACAATTGATACCATGGAGTGCATGTAGGGTTCTCAATCAGCATTGAGCTTGTTCGTGCTGAAGTTATCTCTTATCAGAGAAACTCAACAACTTCAGGTACTGATTTCTATTCGCGCATACTTCCCCAATATTGATCATCCTTAATCTGAGGATTGTCAGGATGACCATTTAGGCTTCCTCAAGTGCTAGCCTAAATCCGCGAGCGACTATCCAGTTCCTCAATGGTGCATTAGTATATTACGTCTAAATTGCATCTCTTCAACTGTGCGTCCAGCGACTAGCGCCGCAACATGATCCACGTAGCCGATCAGACGTGACTCATCCGACAGCTCTATCTCAGTTGCCCCTTGTACAATATGTTCCACAGGTCTAGACCAAAGACTTTAGGCAGCACCCGATGTAATTTCCATGCTTCGTTGGCCCCACGTTGTATGATAAAGCATGCTTTGGTTCTTCAGGTAGTCCCTCAAAAGCCGTATAAGATATTCTGGAACTTGAAAAGGGTTTTCCAGCATGTCCAAAATATCCGCCCATCTACTGGAGTTGAAGGCGCTCCGAACATCGTGTCACAAACAGAGCTACCCGTCGCCTAGTACGACTACGGGCCTCCTCCAGTTAGACCACGCTAACCACTTGGGCGCATTAATGGTGAAACAACCTGCTCTAACGCCATACTGCCAAATAAATAGGTCACCGGTAGGATGAATCGCGTCATTGATGTAGGATCAGTAAGTCTGATCTGGCCCTGGAGCCTTCCTTTTGATCATTGGCAAGATTTTTAGTTCCAGGCACTTGTAGACGGGGTATTCGAAGGCTTTTTCGCCATAAACAGTGTCAGCATGGCCGGAATGGGCGAGGAAAAGTGCCTGCACTATCTCGTCCATTTTCATGTATTCAGGGCATGCGTAAGGCACCAAGCTTCTATGTAACTAGCTTGTAGCCGAGCCCCAACGGATCTCTGGTCACATCGTCTAGATCCACTAGATCTTGCCAGCGGCGAGCCCAACTGCTTAGTCAGTTTGCGGGACATTTTCTGGTTGGCTTATATGCATGCCTCGCCTACTGAAGGCTTGTCATGCTGGGGGCTCCGACGGGCCATAGAGCACTGGGAATAGACGGAATGATGTTCATAGTTGAGTTCATCGCATCTTGAGCTGTTAGCTCTTCAATACTCTGTGAAATTTGCAGCAGTAGCGCATCTGTCGTGAGAACGTTGACGAACCGTTTGACGTTCATTCTCGCAATATTCCACCCAATCGTGGAAAGTCGAGAGCATAGGCGTTTGGAGATAACATCATGGATCTCAAGCTGAATGCAAGGTTGATCGCTCTAATATTATCAAATTATCTACCCTCCGCACTAGGGACTCCAAGGTGAATGTCGATCCTATCGATTCTCTTGCATCCATCCCTGTGCCGTTTAACGAAAAGAGAGTTACTGCTCATTTATGTACTCTGCGGATGACCCAACCTATTCTTGTTTTACTCATAATCAGGAGTTATTTGGCTTCCTTCCAAGCAAGTCGATGATGGCCATACGTTATCCTCTATTATTTTTTCGTGTCAGTCTCGCCTTACCCCTGCTTCCACTAGGGAACTCCTTTTTCATGGCCACCTCTACCTCAGCCAGGTTCCGTCACGTAACCTATGTCCCTGATTTCAATGGTTGCCTTAGGCTCGGCCGAGGCTACAGTTGCTCCTTCGTCGAGAACCTTTTTGACCGCCCCGCAGAATGCTTCTATTATTGGCTTCTGCTCCAAATTCGGTCAGCATGTGATCAGACCGAGTTTGTCGTACTGCTTTATAGGTCAACACATGTGCGTAGGATCGGCCATCCTTGGGTTTCACTAGCAGTACCTGCCGCATGGGTATACGCCACAGGTTTCATTCTCTCTGTTTTATATCTAGTACTTCTTTTTGTGGCGCATCTATGAGATGCATATTTTCTGAAACCTTCTGGAAAACATTTGGGGTGGCTTTTTTGCCCACCTTTATTGGTACACGTTGACTACCACTCAAATGTTACAAATGCGAATTAGCACTGGGTTTGTACTGGTCCTCTTAAATTCTTTACGTAACATAATGTTTTTTGCTGATCGTTTCTCATTTGTGAAATTTCGATAAATATCCAAAAATAACTACGGTACCTTGGTCCATTAGAAGCTTATCATACATAATAGTCAAAAGAAACAACTTCGATTCCCTGCTTGTTTGGCTCGATCCGTACCTTTTCCATCAAACCTAAGTCTAACTCATTCAGTATACTTCTCGTGCTCCTCAAGAAACCATTCTTGACCCTCTTTTTTTTATCTGTACGAATGATTTTCCTGATGTCATTACGTTGCATTATCTTGTATTTATAATAGTTATAATCTTTAAAATTTCACACATTTAAAGTATATTGCGGTACCGGAGTTGTGATTGGGCCGTATTTTTCCGTGGATGAAAACGATTGTCATGTTTCCGTCAATGGAGAGCGCTATCATGTTATGTTGGAAGATTATTTGTGGCCAGAATTGGATATCAACGATATGTGGTTCCAACAAGACGGTGCCACTACCCACACAGCACGCCTCACAATCGATTTATTGAAAATTGTTATGTCCTTAATGGAAATCCCTGTACTATTTGGGCGGCCACTTAGTAATTTGGTAGCGTTTAGTGAAGTTTCTAGCAAAATCCTGGTAGATATGACACTCAAGCCTAAATAGCTTATTTTTCATCCCGCGAAAAAGATTGCGCTTTCGTCATATATATTTTTCAATTTAGTTCTGTAACAGGATCAATTAAAAGCATACCTAAAAGCAGGCACATTCACTCGAAATTATTAATTTTCCTTGAACTCGTAGTACTAGGTAGATGAAGAAGGCACAAGAAATTCTCTTAAACCAATCATTAATTAACTTCGTGCAGCCTAAGATACCAAGCAGTTAAACATTAAAGTTTATACCCTGACGGGATAACAAATTTCTCATGAAACGATAACCGCTGCATGAGCTATGATTTCGAAGTGACTGCATACGCCATATAACACATACCACAACTGCTAAGTATATAAATTTTCAAATGGAAAATATCTTGGGCAAATGAAAAGGGAAAATGCTGGTTCACAATATTTATACTCTATGATAACATACGTCACTATAATCATCAGTCACATATAATGTTGCACTGTACCTCAAACAAAGTGCACCATTCAAAACGATAAAACCTGCACCGAATGTATGGTAACATTCCTCTTGCGGCACCTGTTCAACAATTCGGTCAGGTGAAACTCCTCATGGAGTCAATGATGAAGTTTGGTCTATTGCACGCTCTTGGCGGTTGTCGAGTGATAGTTGGACTGCTGTTTGTTGCTACTCTCAGATAGTTCGTTACCTTTATGTGAAATCATAAGAGGTAAAGCCGCAATGTACCAAAAAAAAAACGTCAGAGTGTGTTATTTGGTCGCATAAAGCACATTAAAAGTTGAATACTCGTAAATGAGTACATACTTATATGAAAGTGAAAACTACATACATATGCATACGAGTATGCGGGATTGCAGGTAATAGTGGCATAGATTGTGACTATTGATGATGATAATGGAGAGTTTCCAACCTTATACTCGTACATATTTGTCCACTTGGTGTGTATTCAATGGAAATTGCCACAATTCATGTTGCGTTTGAGCTTGAAAAAATTTTATGTACGAGTATGCTAAATAAATGCTATACAAGTACACGTGAGCGGTCATCCATGATGACCAGTACCAAAAGATAACTACTTGTATGAACAGTAATTCTCTATTGTTAACCATTTTTAAGTGTAATTGATATGTGATTTTGTAGAGAGATGCAGTTGACAATGTAGTAAAAATTCATTATTTTTTTTTTTTTTTGAGTTGAACGGCCGAGAAGAATACGAAGATGATTACATTAACCCTTAACTGTAGTAGTGAAAAATATTCACATTTATATAGAACAACCTATTTTTGATTTTAAATAAAATAAAAATACATTTCCCATTTTAAGTTTTTATTTTTAATTAAACTTTACATTGAGACATTAACAATCGTAGAATAAAATAAAATCAAGAATAGACACTTCTTTTCTTATCTTTAATGGCCCTTCTTTTAATCAGTCGTTATTTACTTAACCATGCTTTCGAATAATAATCATATAAAATAGAAAAACACAATGAAAAATTAAATGCAACTCGTTTCACGTACAAAAAATAATACTTTTTAAAAGAGCTAAAACAAAATCTAAAAACCTTATTTCAAAAAAATTTTGACAATATAAACTGATCATCAGGTTGTAAGCATGAATTGCATGCCGTTTTTGCACATGCCATGCAAATAGGCAGTCTACACTTAGGAAACAACTGTACAGTCTTCGTTCTCTTGTTTGGCGGACAAAAAGAGTATCTCTTTCTTTTATTCTCTCCAATTTGATGCTGATGTTAGTTGCAGTTTCAGAGCTGTAACAATGCTTCTCCTGAGTTGAGTAGGAAGTCTTTGGTTGTAACATCTTTCTTTCATGTAGGATTCACACATCATTTTTGCAAGTCCTTTCAAAAACATCATCCTTGTCATCTTCGAAGTCCTTTCATAACTTTGCTGGATGTTAAAAGCATTCAGTGCACTCATGTCTAATATTCTATATAAAAAAGGCATTGGCCAACGACGTGTTCCGCGGCTACTTGAATATGCCGAACGCATTTGATCGACAGAATTAACACCACCTTAGGTGCTGTTATAATGAAGAATAATGTCAAGTTTGTAAGTAGATTCATCAACAACGTTGTCATGATGCATGGAAGAAACAAGAATAACAGACTTGTTCTTCTGCGACGCATAACTTACAATTGCCGTGTCATTTGTAAACCCGAAAATTAATGATGCGGTTGGTAAATCCTTGTGAGGCAAGAAGTCTCTAGGAATTTCCTTCTTGTCTTTCTTCTTGGTTCCAACGGCAGTAAGACCTTTGGATTTCATAACATTGATGAGTTCAAAATGGGCTGATATAGTTGCAGACAAGCTTGTACAGATATTGGATATTTTCTCTCTTCTTCTGTCAAAGTCGGGCCGTCGGTATTTTTTCCGCAGTACAAATACGTAGTGTGTTTTAGAATATGCAAAACATTGCATTTTCAACCCATATCCGTTGGGTTTGCTTGGATTGTACATTTTGAAGGAGTAGTGTCCCCTAAAAGCAAGCAACATCTCATCAATAGTTTCATTAGCACCGATAGAGTAATTTGTTTGTGAATTTTTATTGAAGATATTGATAATCTCTGTCACTATGCAATTCGGATCAGTTCTTCTTTGTTCTTCTCTATCATCTGGGTTATTAAAGCGAAGGCACAGTAGAAGTATATAAAATCGCAATGAAGACATACACAGCCGGAAAATCTCGCGTCCAGTGCCATCAGTAGCAAATAGCAATAATACTGCAGAGTATAGCCAAAGACCTGAAAAGGCATCCAGCCCCTGCAGAGTGCATTCCCTCAAATCTGTGCAGTTTGCTGACTGGTACTTCAATCTAAACCCTGCTAATTTGTTGTTTGTCTACAAAAGTATTTTATTTTTGATATCGGCATTAAATATTGTCTGAAATGCATCATTTGGTATGAACGGTTCAATAGGTATTGATCGAGATGTACTACATGGCAATCTGATAATATTATGGCTCCTGATACGGGTGTTTCTTGCAGGTTGTGTTTTTGCCCACTTGAATCTATTTTTTCCGTAAAAATAGCCAGTAGAACTGGTCTGTACATCCACTTCTTCATCTTGGTAAGTGTCTTCGCTTTCAGACAATTCACAGTTATTATAAACTCCTCTTCATTGTCAGAAAACTCATTTTCTGAGAGGGTCGTCGGAGCATTATTTCGAGATGTGGGTGAATTTCTACGATTTCATCTTCATCACCATTTGATTCGTTCGTAGACATGTTCCTACCATTAGCCATCACAAATAACTGAAAAAAACAGTAAAATTAATAATCAACAAAAACTAAAAAAGTTACTTATCCATAGTGCTGGGTCCCCCACACAAATACTCATCTTTCTAGTAGCGAGCGAAGCATAGTCGTTTCCTGCAAAGCGCTTTGGTGTACGAGGTATGACAATTAAGTAATGAGACTGATTCCACGAAAACCGTATGTTTAAAAATTATTCTACAACTCTGCCATCCCCTTCAAAGTAGTCCCCTTAGACAGCTATACAACGACTCCAGCGCGTTTTCCATGCTTCGTAACATTTTTGGAATGCTTCGACTGGGATGACCGCAAGTACTCTGGTCACGGCGGCCTGAATGTCTGTAATCGACTCACAATGGGCTACTTTGATCACCGATTTTGTTCTAGGGAACAAAAAAAAGTCTCATCGCCTAAAATAATCGATCAAGCAGCGTGAGATCTTTTTCCACTTGTCTTCTGCAACGGTCATTCCATGCTGCTTTTGCTCTTCAGAAAGGTTCTTTGGAACCATCTTCGCGCATAACTTTTTCATCCCAAAATCGTTGAACTTTATTGTTGGTGACAACATTTTTTTTTTTTCAAATGTAAGCGCTTGTATTAAAGCAAGTTTTTTTCAGCAACAGTTGAAGAAATGTATATAAATTTTTGGACTCACAAGGTGCAGTTCACCACCTTAATATTCTACTTCATCATATTATTTCTTGATTCAATTAATCTAAACAATAAAATAGAATTTGTGGCCTGCCCTTCTTCTCATTACTAGCCAGTTTTACATTTGACTGGATGCGAAGTGAATACTAGCGCAATACACAACGGAAATTGCCGATATTTTGGGTCTTAATACATATTAAACTGTTTTATTGCAAAGTTCAACAATTTTATTTTGAAAACCTTGCAATATTTTGTTTAAAAAGGTATAAGGCAACTTAATACTGAATCATTTGATTTATAAAACCAACATGTGGTTTTCTTTAAAAGACAAGTTTGATTAGTTTTAAACCATTTAAAAATGTTAAGTGGCACCTAAACTAGTTTTTTGGCATCATGAGGGGGAACGGTGGTCATCTCCTTTGCCTCATTCAATCATTGTGACTGGTCACGTTTTGCTAAAGTCAAAATTAGGGAGTAAATAAATTCATTTAAAAGTCATAGCATCAAATATTTTCTTGAACCTAATTGATTTATACAGGCATATACGAAAGCCACTAATAAAAAATACCAGGAAACAATTTCCAGAAGAAAAATGTATGAGTATGTCATCTCACAGAAGATCAACTAACAATAAGTTTGTGATGTAATCTTCTTCGCACCCTTTGAGTCTGAAGACAGCACCACTGATTCTCTCTAATGAAGTATCCGTATGTTCCTACGGCCATAATCACGGCCTCTTGAGCTTCGAAAACAAAGTTCGTCAAAATCGATATAAAATGAACAAACCCTTTTCAAGAATTGACAAAAAGCTTATAAACTCGGTATAATATCACACAAACATTCATGCAGAGTCGAATCACGTAACTTCCTGATGAGAGATTGTAGCAACTTAATTTCTGGTCGTAATTACTTTAAACTCACATCCGTTTTTGAGTATCCGGATACTAAAATGGTGTTTTTTATCACTAATTGAAGCTATAAAGAAGAAGAAGAATTGAAGTTAATTTCGTCTCCTTCTTCGTTGCACTACAGCCCCTCTCGAGCCTTCACTTCCTGCAAAACCCACCTCCCAACTGTCTCGGTCCATTGGCCGCTTCCTCCAATTTTGAAATCCGAGCACACATGTATTATCTTCTTCAACCAAGTCAGACCAGCGTTTTCTCGGTTTCCCCACTGGCCTTTGCCTTTAGTTCTCCCAACGAATACCTTTTTGGGTATTCGTTGTTCATCCATACGATTCATGTGACCAGCCCATTGCAGCTTTCGCAGTCTTACAATCGTTGAAACCTCTGGCTCGACAAATATCATACAATTCATAGTTTTACCGAATTCGCAATTGGTCCCCGTCTAGCTTTGCTCCGATTATTCGCCTCAGGACCCGTTTTTCGAAGGCGTTTAATATGTTTACAGGTGCTTGAGTTAAGGCTCGTTTTTCCCACCTATAGTATAACACAGGTCTTATCACAGATTTGTACACTTGAAGCATTTTTTTCGTATGTATGCAGCTGGCAAAACTGAATAAAATATTTTATTTGCGAGCTGTATTCTTCGGCGTATTTTGTCTCTTTCATTGCTGGTTCTCGTTAGTTTGGCGCTGAAATACACTAATTCGCCCACATTTTTGAGACTGTATTCCCCAAGTGTTTATTTTGGGTGTTTGAGGTATTTTACCTTGACTGCGTCATGAGCTTTGTTTTATTCTGATTGATTTATGGCCCTTATAGTTTTGCTTCGCTTTTGAGTGTCAGGAAAAGTTCTTCGGCGGTTATTCACGACCGTGACAAAATGTTAATGTCGTCCGCATAGGCTACCAGTTGGCTTGACTCGTATGATAACGTACCTCTTGTGTTGACAGATAGCTTTCTTATGACGTATTCCAGAGCCAAATTGAATAGCGGTGGGGTTAGCCTATTGCCGTGATCAAGTCCGATATTTTTTTCAAAGGTCTCGTTGAATTGGTTCTTGATGCGGGCTTGAGAGGTTGTCTATGTCACTATCATTTTGGTGAGACGGAATAATTTGGCTGGGATGCGAAAGCAAAGCATTATTTGATATAGTAAATTAAGATCAAAATGCTTGCTTAAAGTCAACGAAAATTTGTTGTACGTCTATGTTGAACTCCCAGCATTTCTCAACTACCTTTTTGACTCAAAAAATAGGTCTATCGTTGATCTACCGACAATTCTGTTGGAATACGATCTGATTTTATTTTCTAAGCTCTTGAAAATATTTTGTAGCCGTACAAAATGGTGACATGCCTCAGTAGTTTTCGCTCTGTAGCTTGTTACCTTTGTTGTGGATAGGGAATATAATTGATTGGCTCCTCTCGTTCGGCATACAGGGTCTGCATAATAAGCAACCGGACTGACCTCAGGAAATTTTTTATTGGCAAAAAAAGTACAATTTTTCTTTAGAAATCTTCAAAGTAGTCCCCATTGGAGTCGATAGCACGCTGATACCGGATTTTCCAATCCCAGAACGCACCCTGGAAGTCGGCATCCTCGATGCTGTCTAGAGCCCTCGTCGTAGCACGTTGAACGTTTTCTAGAGTCCCGAACCGCGTCCCCTTAAGGTGTCTCTCGATCTTGCGGAACAGAAAGAAGTCCGCTGGTACGATAACCGCGCTGTAAGAACTCTGGTTCGGTTTGCAGTCGATCAAGGATTTCCGAAGCGACAGCAACACGACTCTCCTTTTGCTCATCAGTCAGGTGTTTGGGTACCAGCTTCGCGCAGATCTTCCTCATGCCCAGATCGTTCTTAATAATGTTGTGAACGGTCATCTTATCAATTCCAACCTCATCTGCGATAGCCCAAATGCTCAGACGACGATCACTGTTCAACACATCACGCACTTTTTGCACATTTGTGTCCGTGTGACTCGTTGATGGAGGACCGACGCGCTGTTTATCATGGACGTCATCGCGGCCCTCCCGGAAATTTCTGTTCCACTGAAACACTTAAGTTCTGGACAGAGCATCCCCACCGTAAGCCTCTTGAATCATTTGAAGGGTTTCCGTGGCCGTTTTCTTGAGTTTGACACAAAATTTGATGCTAACACGTTGCTCGATCGTACGCTCCATTTTCACTCCGACGACATAACTGAACACGAACTCCGCTCTCGCTCGATGCTATCCCTCCAAGCGCTTGGAGGCAACTGCTGCAGCCCGGTTCCCTTTACCTAGACCTCCACCACCACTACAGCACCAGATACCGGTTAGCAGACGCTTTGACGGCGCGGGACAGGCTCAGTCCGGTTACTTATTATACAGTCCCTGTATGTTCCTGTTCCCAAATGTGCTGGATGGCTTTATGATGGCTTTCTGAACACCGCTGCTATCATATTTAATAAGCTCTACTGGAATCTAATTGATGCCCGACGGTTTTATTCCTTACAATTTATTCTATTTTTTACTCTCTCTGTAACGCTTTGGGTCAGAGTATGATGTTTCCAATCAATGTTCGTATATTCTTGAGCTTCTTTTTATTTTGAAAAAAAACCTTAATATGGTTTTTAAGTTCCCGCAGGGAATGCACAAGCTGTAATAAGATGATCCAATTTATCAACCAAGAAAGCAAAAAATTAATCAATATTATTGCCGAAGTGAGTTTCAATTTGCGCTTATTTTTTCAACATGTTTATAATAACAAAATATTTCTTTACGCATCTCATAAAATACAAATTGTCGTTTCTGCTTATCATAGTTCAAAGTTTTTTGAATAAAAAGCGTGAAAAATTTGTAAAGTCACAAATATTCGATGTTCTAAGCGACAAAGAGTGAAATACAGTGAAAAATATAATGTTTGAATACCAACTTCAACCGGTAATTACGCAAATCTTCCTTTTTTCTCGGCATACACTTTACGCGTTTATGTACTTGCTTTGTAAAATTGACAATTTACGAGCTACTTCTCGACGAAATAAACAAGAGGAAGAACGTAAATTTTATCTACTATCTACGTCCAATTTTGATCCAGAAAATGTTTCCGAATGGATTCTGGAAAAACGGAAAATCTTCGAAAATCTCACCGAATCTGTTGCAGAAATAGAAAAACCTCTTGGCCAGGAAGAGGAAATAAATTCATCCGAAGAAGAGGAAATGCTTCTTCTTGAGCAGCTTAGTAGCTGACGAAGAAAGCCTAATCATATCTAAAGATAGTATCGTGTGGATGAGCTAACCGCCAGTTCAGCGAAGAATTTGCAGAGGTAAGAGCGGTCCGCATCTCCACACGTTATCGAATTGAGTTGATAAAACTGCCGCGATGGTCTGCGGTCTCGGCGAGATAGACCTTGTCTGAGGACGCGTAAATGCGCTGTTAGGCTAGCATTGCGGTGTCGAGGCGCGGTTCTTTTCCCCGCATTCACATTTACACACATCGAGGCCGAGATAACCTACTAAGGGTGGAAATTGCCAAAGCAAATAGCAAACTGGGCCTGGCGAAAACAGACGAGACTTGGGAGTATTTCTTCTTCACCGACGACACTTATGGCCCCCAAATAAGAGTGAGGCATCCATGTGGAAGCGGTGCCCCTCGTAGCCCCCTGGTCTGCTGCCTCAGCGATCGAGGACGTTGGTTTTCACCGAGATTGGCCTTTTCTGAGAATGCGTGAATGCGCTGGAAGGCCAGCATTGCGGTGTCGTGGGGCGGGTCCTTTTCCCCAGCACAAGGGCCCACTATAAAAAATTTCGCATTCACGAATTTATGGATAACACGACTCGGTCTAATGGTGTCGAGGCCGAGGTAACCTACTAAGGGTGGAAATTGCCAAGCAAATAGCAAACTGGGCCTGGCGAAAACAGACGAGACTTGGGAGTATTTCTTCTTTACCGACGACACTTATGGCCCCCAAATAAGAGTGGGGCATCCAGGTGGAAGCGGTGCCCCTCGTAGCCCCCCTCACCCGGATCAAGATCCATCATAGACATGGCCAGATGTTTTTCATTTGAATGAAAAACTCATGCAAACATACTTCGCATGAACGTTTCCCTCAAATGGAAACTATCAACGTGGCAAATTTATGTGATAGTCTTATGTGATGGAATCACATAAAATATACTATACCATAAATGAGCACGCGAGCGGAAGACCACTCTTCCCCGCGAGAGCACCTGTAACGTCGTAATAAGGGTGAGCTCACCCGATGGCTAGCTCATGAGTGGAGGGGCCTGCTAACGTGGCGGGTCCTGCTAACGTGGCGGGTCCCATACCTGGTCAGGTTTTGAAACGAAATGGAAATATCGAGTTTTTTTTGGTTTGCTATTAAAACAATTCTAAAATTGTAATTTCACGCGCGAAAAGTACATCAGTTAGCGATCTCATTGCGATTCGTATAGCAATGCTGCATTTTGGTATGAATTCCATATAACAGCAATGGGATAACAATCGGATTGTGTAATCATTTTTAAAACTTCCCAAAGGTAATGCCAGTTTCTTGTAAACTTTTAGGAGACGAAAATGGAATACGTTTAATTTTGGGTTAAGGCTAAACTCAACCGGAATGGCACACAATTAGATTAACTGTCACAAGTAACCTCGATGTCAACATAAACACTTGTATTTTTGTAGGAACATTTGAAATTGTATTCAGGTTGGACCGCAATAAAATTCCATACCAAGCGGGTAGAATTCAAAGAAACTTCAACTACGCCTCCAAACATCTTTTTGCACGTACAAAAATTCGCACCCGAAATTAAAGCACTTCCCAAGATAAGCTGAGAGATTTCCCGTTATTTAGCGGCGACTTCAATGACCATTCAACTCGTACACACTTTTCTTCCTCAGGAAATTCAATGCGCATTACGATAGAAAATCATACTAGCTTTTTCTATTTAGCACAGTCGCGCTTTTTGCACATTTTCTTCTTTAAATTTCCTTCATTTAATCTTCAATTGCGGTCAACAATCATTCAAACAGACGTTGAGATACTCCAAATGATCCATAACACGCCGGTTACTGTAGTTGTCATTGAAACGCAACACAAATCTACGAAAGGTGACTACAAAAACAAAACTCAATCCCTCGACCGATTTATGTAATGGTTTCCACTGCAGAAATAATTGGTGGCTAAAATTGATTAAAGTCGCGAAGGAACCGTTCACGCGCAATTTCTCACTACAGTCAGTGGATTGCCTTGGACTACCGGAATTCTCAGTCGGCTCAATTTTGAATTAAATCGCGCTTTTGCAAATCGCCCGCGGTTGGCTAACGGTCGCGACGAATTTCAGTTCCAGACTCTCGCGAGCATCAAGACGAGGGACGTTTCTCTGCAACAAGATCTTTCCAACTTCCGATTATTTTTATATGTGGGGAAATTCATCGGTGCCGATGTTTCACATGGCTAAGTAAGTTTCGGTAATGGCCAGACGCGAGAAATACAGAAAACTACAGACAAAGCAGCACCTATTAGAGATATTTGTACGAAACTTATACAAAACGTTTCGATAACGGCCTGACGCGAGAAATGCAGATAACCACAAACAAAGCAACAACCATTACAAATATTTGGAAGATATATTATGCAAACTAGAAGCCTTCATAGTGCTGAACCGTGGACGAGTAAGTGTTCCCTTACAAAGGCGGTACTAATACTTTCACCCAATATATTCCGTCAAAATCCGCCAAATACTTGGTATAAACTAGGGAGAAAACGTCATCAAGATATTGAGGCAGAAATTCAAAGGAACACGCCGAGATATTACCATGGATAACTTTTTTCAACCTTGAGATTGGCATAACTTTTGATGGCGTGGGCTCTTACAATGGTTTTAATAATACGAAACACCAAAAGCTGTATCACTGCTTCAATGCCTCCGAGCAACACGCGACCAGTAACTTTATTTGGATTCCACGAGAATGTGGCAATGTCCTTTAAGGTGCCCAAAAAGTTGACATTTGTGATACTGCCTTCGATAGTCCATTAAACGATGAATCTATCCAGTACTACAAATAAACTAAAGCTGCCGTCGACATTATAGAAAAAATGTTGTGATACTCCTCTATAGAAAGCGAACAACATGACGGTGACCTTACGCATTCTTTTTTAACATTTTGGATATTGCTTAGTCTACCAGCCTACATTTTGTACGTAGAGAAAAATAATTTCATAATCACCATCTATGACACGACAGGCAAAGCGAGGCCCTGGCCTCTCCCATTCATCACGGTTCCACGACCTTGTCCACCAGTTGATTACGCCTAACAAGGAACTGTTGTCAGCTTCTATCGTGTCTTCCCATAGAGTCCTCCGTTTTCACGCTGTAAATTTCTTGTGCTCTACCCGTTAATGCTCTTTTGGGTAGCCGGTTTTCTTCCATTCTTTCTACATACTCCGTCCATGATAATTTACGTAATTTTAGGTAGAGTAAACAGGCGGATCGTCAAAAATTTCATACAACTCCTCGTTGTAACGTAGCCTCCACTCTGTTCCTTGTTTCACTGGGCTGTAGATTTTCCGGCGCACTTTGCATTCAAATACGTCCATTGCCTTTTCAGATTTGCTCGTCAAGGTCCATGTTTCACTTCCATATAACAGCACAGGTTGGACTAATGTTTTGTAAATGCGGAGCTTATTTTGCCTGTGCATAACTCTAGACCTTAGAATGGAAAATACTGAGTAATAGGCTTTATTTGGCGTCTAATCTTGTCCTTTTCAGCGTGTCTTCTATTCAGGTTGACTCCACGGTAGATAAAGTTATTCACACTTTCAAGGCTATAGTCCCCTACGGTCAGGTTTTGTCGAACTGGAGTTTTCTTCCTTGTTTGAGTCATGAATTTAGTTTTCGTCCCATTAACTCGTAGGCCAATTCGGTTTGCTTCAGATTCTAGACTCAGAAATGTTTTTTTGGCATGTAAGATTGAACGCGCTATAAGATTGACGTTTTGATTAAATGCTACCAATTGTGTGAAATTGAACATAAGTCTACCCGAAGTTTCAGCTGATGGCTTCCTGGTGACGTTTTCCAGTGATAATATTAAAGAGCTTTGGGAAGTCAATCCCCTTGTTTCAAGCCTGTTTCCATAATTAAGCTGTTCGTTAGTTCACCATTTACCTTGACCTGGGACTCTGTGTTTAGCATCATGACCCAGACCATGCGAAATAGTTTTGTTGGGACGCCAAAGTCAATCATTATTTTGTACAGTAAATTTCTGTCAACAGTGTCACTGTTGTTTGAAGTCTATAAAGAGTAGGTGCACATCGATGTTATATTCGCAGCACTTTTGGAGGGCCTGCTTTACTGAGAATATTTGGTCTATTGTAGACCATCCCCTTCGAAAGTCTGCCTGATACTCTACTATAATACTTCCATAGTACAGCTTTAATTTTCTTTCTATGATTTAGGAGAGCACTTTTTAAGACGTGCACAGTAGAGTGATACCTCTATAGTTTTCACACCTTAACTTGGCACCGTTTTTGTGTACAGGACATATTATAATTTTTCGCCAGTCTCCTGGTAACTGGTCCTCTGCCCATATTCGGCATATTAGTCGATGCAGTAAGCTACTTACATGGGAACCCCCGTCTAGAGCAGCTCTGCTGCTATTGCATATATTCTAGGAGCCTTATTTTTTTAGGTTCCGTACTGCTGCCTGTAATTCGCCTCTAGTTGGGGATGAGACTAGGACCGCTTGCTCTACTTCTGGAATGTTTTTAGCTTCAATCGTTGTAGGGGAGACTGCGAATAACCTATGGAAATATTGTAACCATCTGTTTTTAATTTCGACTGGTTATCCTTTGCTCGATTCTTCTACACATTTGCAAAGATTTGTTTGTGGAATGAAGACGTTTGTTAGTTGTTTTTTTGAGGTGTACGCCTATCTGACTTCATGTTGGGTAATGTTTTCATTGATCTGTTGGATCTTGGTGTTGATTGTCAGTCGTTTCTTTCTTCGGCACATTTTTTCATCTTGACGATGAAGAGTTTTATATTGCTGGTTATTGGCCAGAGTTGGTCGCTGGATATATTCTTTGTGCGCCTTTTTTTATCGTTTCCTTGTATTCTTCGTCATACTAGTTGTCTTCGGCTGCTTCTGATGCAGCATCTCTTACTGTCTTCTACATGGTTTTGATGTCATCTTTACTTTCTCCAGTCTGTGGACAAATGTGGATGCGATTTTCCAGCGGTAACATGTATGTGGAGGTTACTGAGCTAGCATTTTTCCATGGTATCTGATGCCTTCGGTTAAGTGATGCCCCTTATTTAGAGCTCCTGGAGATGTGGCATCGGGTGGCCCGAATCGCAGATAACGCCGCGGAACAAATGTCTGTCGAAAACGGTGTTGACGGATCCTTTTTGTATGAAAACATGGTCGATCTGGCTTAATGTTAGACCGTCTGGAGATGCCGACATTCTCTTATGGATGTCTCGATGTGGAAAATATGTTGAGCTTAATGTGAAGCCTCTTCTAGTATTGAAGTCTATCAGGCGTTTTCTATTCTCATTGGTGTCTGCATGGAAGCTGTGTCCACCGGTTGTTCTCTATGAGCTATTTTCGGCCGATTTTTACATTGAAGACCCCCAGAACAATTTAAATATGTTTTAATGGCAATGCGTTGTCAGTGTGTTCCAGGGTACTGTAAAATTAGTCTTTGATCACCCTTTCTTCTGTGGCCGAGTGGCAGTTGACCAGCCATACATTAAAGAGTTTGGTCTTGATACGAATTGCACAAAGTCTATCGTTAACGAGCTTGCAGTCGGTGAAAATTGCTTTTAATGTGTTGTTAACAATGAAAGCCACTCCTAAATCATGGCTTCCTTTCAGTTTTCGGCTTTTAAACACGGTGTGCGTGCGCTACAAATATGTTCTCACCGTGTCATCAAGTTTCTTTTACTGCGAGGATGTTGATTTTATATTTCTTTATTTCATCCAGAATTTGTCGCAGTGCACCTGGTCCGTTGAATGATCTAACATACCAAAATCCAAAACAATCCTAAGAGCTCTTGGATTTTTTTTCTGGTTATGCTTCGTTGAAACTAATTAAATCAAGTTTTTACGGTCGCCATTGCACTAGCAAAGTCGCCGTACCCAACATCTAAGTGCTCTTTGATTTAGCTGCGTAATTTTCCTTCCAAAAACAAGAATCGAATCACCGACCGATATTGCTCTTTCCCCATTTTTCTAAAATCCGCGGGCAAGCTCGCATTCACACGCGGTCGAAACAAAATTACGAGTTCGATTCGTCTGACATTTTGACAGTAGACGTCTACGAGAACGTACTACTCTCTTGCGATAGTGGCGCCATCGGGCGGTGAGGCTAAGTACTTTTTGAACCGCCCTCGTGGAATATACTCGTATATCATATTTAATCCTTCTATAGATTAGATTATGTTTTAGAAGCGAAGAAAAATGACTTGAATTGGATCTAAGGGATTGGTATTTAAAATTTAACTATTTTTTCAGGAAAATGCGGTTCCCGAAGAAAATACCCCTGGGATGCCAAAAGTGGGGCAACTAAGCTATTCCCCAGGATATAGGGAATCCTTGTTGCGCGATAGAGGGTCTCACTCTAGTTCGATGTTATTCAATCAAGGAAAAGACAAAAGTATGTCTTCGAAAGAATGACAAATAAATTGTAGATTTTATCCTCAATGTTTTCAAATTGTACGAACATAAAAGCAATCTGAACGCTATCCCTGTAAAAAAAAAGGCTAATTCAGACAGTTGTAGGGCAAAGTTAAGTGCTTGAACATTTTAAAAGTATCGATCAAAGCTTAAATACGTTGCTCATAGAATGAACGAAATCCTTGTTCATGCGTTGGTTAGATTTTTAACGCTTTAGATAGACCTTGGAATTTGTATTTCTCAGATTTAAAAGCACTTAATTATTTGTCAGTCAATGTGTCCATAATGATAAATCAATTTTTAGCCAAATTAATTTTATTAGCCAGTATATTGATGCTTTAGCCAACCACACGGTCCTTTGATTTAAAGTCATGGTTTAATGAGAGGTCTCCATGTAAAAGGATGTGAGTTCTCAAAAATTTATTTTAACCGCAGAAAGTCGGAATGTTTTTTTGTTAACTCTGGATTAAGGAACAAGTTTGATTTCTGATCTATTAATTGTTAAGCTTACTGCTGGAGCACTTGTAATAATACATCGACATGTCCAACAGTCAGTTTGTCTTCATCCGATGATCTTATCTTCAGATAGAAAAGTTGTTAAAGAGAAGCAATTCATTTTGTATCCACGATCGTCATGGGAAAGTAATTTACATGTATGTCGCGGCATTTAACTTCTTCTATTTCTTCGTCAGCTGCTATTAGCCTCAACATTTTTCCGCTTTTCTTATCTAGCGAGCAAGATGTAACTACAATTACATTTGTATCTAATGACTGGCAACTACAGTTCCATGACATCTGTTGCAATAATATCTTTAGATACATATCAATGAACATATCAAATCAGAATTCAAGTGGTGTGTGAAGTCTTTAGGGAAAGTCAGGGCTGGAAAGTTAGTTATGAAATCCTCATTTTGCGGTCTAATTTAAATTCATTGTGTGTGTTGAATTAATTGTTGAGTGAATTTCAGCGAATGTAAATCTGCTATGATGATTGGGGTAGTATGAAATTTAATTTTATATTTAATAAATTAATCCACAGTGGGGCCTTAAAAAATCCAAATGGCCTTAATTTCACCAATTAGCAGCTCCTTACAATTTCTCCATCGGAACTTATTTCTACACTTTTCATTGATTTTCTTTTGCAATAATATTTATTATTTGATCTGTCCATTGCACGACAAAACAACAGTCTCTGCAAACTGCGCCAATAATAGCCAATAAAAAGATTTTCCCTCATTCAATCCTTCAATACCATGCGACACTAGCAATCTTTCTAATTAGCTTTCACACTGTCGGTGTCGAGGTCGAAATCCGTGTCACTTTACAATAACGTAATGAGACATCTTGCAATTGAGACCTCTAATCACCTTCGTATCCATTTGTGGAATTTCAACTTTGACAGGAAAGTTGATTCGTTGAAAGATTCTGGTTAAATTTATGAGGCGCCGATTTGATTAAGTACGCACACTATACAAAAGGTAATAACATGAAGCAGTTTCGCAATAACAAGACCTTCTTCTTCTTTTCTTGCAGTCAGCTTGGTACCCCCTCAAGTAACGCGTTGTTACTTTTGCGCGCCAAGGTGCCTATCATTCTGTTGACAAAGTGAGCAAAGGATTTTAATAGTCTACCTTGGCCGAGAGTGTGTGTATAGGATTAGGAGGAGAGGATGAGGATTGGGAGACTAAGGTATTATTGTCTTTCAGTGCTTTCGAGCGGCTTTCGATCGTATCCAAGAAAGCATGTTATAAATTTTCAATGACAGACATTGAATTGTTGTTAACCAAACAACAAAAGACAGCGTGCAGTGCCGATAACGAGGTGCGAGAATGTTGAATTGGAATTAATATGTTTGGAGGATATATGTTGAAGGAGAATTATTACTGAGATGATAGCTCTTGATTTAGTAAGACTTCTTAAAAATGCAGGAAATAACAGACTATCCATTAGCTTTTCATGATCACCCTTGATGATATGGGGAAGGAGATTGCATCTTTGAATATGAATAAAATTCTGTAGTTTTTTAACTTTTTTCTTAATCTTTAATTTTCTTTATTCAATACAAAATGATTCCAGTAAAATAAAATAATTTAAAATAAATTGGTTTGCGGATTATTTTCGATATTAGTATCGATTACTTTGTACTTAAAACTAAGCAATCTACATTGCTGATTAACAATTGTAATAGTTGAGTATTGTTCACATGCTACATTACATATGGGAGTACTCTTACAATAACAGAAGGATTTGTACCAGCACAGGAGTCGAGTATTTTCGAAGATCAGCTGGCAACTTGGCATTTATTCATGAAATTTGCAATAATGGTTATGAGAAGCTTTTGAGGATATACTGTTTGAGCGTGGTACTGACCATATCATATTCTCGAGAGCCGATACGTACGGTCAAGATAATGAGATACTCTAACTATCTCTGAGCGAAGACTTGAAAAGATGTGTAGCGCTAAAACAGACGAAACTGTTTGTTCACGTATTGAGTGGTATAATATCCAAAATAATTAATCTATTGTGTTGTTTGACAAATAATGTCGTTCGAAAACGCCGTGGTTTTTAGAAGCGAAGAACTAGTCCAACTCATTTTAACAGGTTGATCGGAATCGAAAGTATTACCATTCAAATGGTTTTGAAGTGCTAAGTCAGGGCTATAGGGCGGATGTAGCATCAGTTCCGAATTAAAAAATAATCGATACATGAACGACAGTAAACATTCGAAACAATAGTTTGGTTTCTTTGAAGCAGCTCAAATTAGACTATAACCTTGTAATCCCACTACACAGATAGCATAACCTTCTTTCGGTGAATATTGGCTTTGGATATCGTTCGTGGGGGCTCATCTTGCTTGGTCCATGATCGTTTTCGGACTACGTTATCGTAAACAATCCATTTTTCAGCACCCGTTATTATTTTTTTAAGAAATGGGTCGTTTTGGTTACGATTAAGCAAAGAGTCCGATATGTCAATGCGCTTGGTGAGATGGATTTTCTTGAATTCGTAAGGAACCCAACCATCCAGTTTGTTTACGTAACCAAGCAGTTGTAAGTGCAAGTAAACGATTAGATTCGATATAATGAGCTTCTCTGCTATCTCTCAAGTTGTCAAAGGCCGGTTAGTTTCGATTAACGCCATATATAACTGGCAAATATTGAGAAAAAGTGTGATTCACTAGAAAATAAATTACAGGAGCAGTGTGAAGTACACCACACATTTCCAGTGGAGAGTGATGCAAGCGGCCTAAATTCGAAATGTCCAGAACCGAAAGCATCAATTCAAGCTCCAGAAGCCGTAAAACGTATTTTCAAGCTACGCTCATTTTGGTCAGTGGATGAATGGAATGTAAGGCTCCAAAAGTTAGAAGCAGTTAACGACAAAATAGCTACTGAAGCAAATTATGAATCATTCTTCTTATAAAAAGCACCAACAAATATTAGTGCCGCTGGAGTTCGAAAGTTTTTGGAGAATAGTGTCATGCTCAAAGGTTGCAAAGTTGCGGACGTATCAAAGGGGAATAAGCGTAAGCGTTCGATCAAGGCTTCCATCCCACGTAAGTATGCCTGGATTTTCTCCAACCATCAATCTGAAAACGATACTGTCAACTAGAATGGAATTATCTTCAAAGAGTGGAAATCACATAAGCCTATTTACAACATGGATCAACGAAGTAAATCTATGAACAGTATAATAATAGCTCCCACTAATAATAAAAATACCAATGCTAACATGATTTACAAAATCCACTCAAAGATTACTTATAAAACTGTAAATCCTTCAGATCCTTCAGATGGTAGTCTAATGGCAAACAGCACTGTTTGTCATAGTAACCAACCGAGTAGTGTTGGTTCTTCACATGAGCATTCTATTTCCACTCCTGAACTGAAGACTATGAAACCGCACCCCAAATATCCCAATTTCGTAAGTGATGGTCTTCAAAGTTCATCCACGCAAGGATCAATTCAGTTGCCTAGCACATCAAATAACTCGTTAGCCGAAAAGGAGTCCTTCTTAGAACCTCTCTTACCTCCAGTTGTAAAAGTAACAATTAACTCTAGTAACGATCTTGAAAGTAGGTATCTCTTATCAAGACTGTTCGACTCTTTCTGGCCTACATGCATAAAGCGCCAGTTACAACATGCATTGATGGTAAAACGAAGACTTTACTTTAATATTGATACAAAGAGAAGGTCTTCCTATAGAATTAGATGCTCTTCGCAAATTATATTTTAAATATCACGAGCAATTAGGTATCAATCCAGGACAAGCACAAAAAGATCTTGAGACCTACGCTTCACATGTAAGCTCAAATCATATATCTTCGCTTCAAAGGACACGAGAATAGCATCAAAAATTTTTTTCGTCCGAAATAAAAATACTTCCTCCAAATGCATCAAAATGTTCTACCATAACTGTGGTGGTATGAGAAGTAAACTCAGAAAACTTTTTCTTGACACTAAATCATGCCTTTTTACTGTCTTTGCTCTAACGGAAACTTGGTTGAATAACTCCTTTCGAAATGGAAGAGATTCACGATAGTAGTTAGACTATATATCAGAATGATCGAGACTATCAAACTACCGAGTTGTCACGAGGTGGTGGAGTCCTAATCGCTGTACACAACCCGATATTGAGTCACCTCGTCGCTACGACCACATATAAACATTTCGAGCATACAATAGTTCGAATCAAATTTGACTTGTACATTGGTGCATTTTATATTCCTCCAAAGTCCAATGAGGTTATAATGATTTTCGAAATGTCCGTGTAGGGCACGTGTGCCGGTGGTCTGGTACAAGTGTCGGCGAGCTATAAACAACACCGAGCTCAGTTAACTAGCTTCGCTTAACGACCGCGTACGCGTGCTTGACGACTAGCATTTGCGGTGTCATATGAGGCGGGTTCTTGTCGAGCCACGAAGCTACACTAAAAATACTTATCACGCGTACTCTACTCTACAAGACGTACCGATCAATTTTTATTATCTTTGGAAATGTTTTGGTAGGTGTCAATTAAGCTACTCTACAGTAATTCAATATTTTTTTGCTTCGTTAAAGTTAGCAGACACGGAGGCTTGAGACAAACGCAAACATTACACAAAAAGCAACCGTTACTTTCTCCGAAGAAGGTCGTCGCATTACAAGGGGAATGTCAAACCTAAGGTGGCTGAAGTGAACCACTCATCTCTGCCTAAAGGATGGAAACTTGACGGAAGTAGTTTACTTCAGATTAGTAAAACAACAAACTAAGCAGTTTCGACGGGGTGACCACCTTTTCTCTTCAGGAGCAGCCACTCCTGATCACCACGGGGCTGCTCGACTACTTATGTTTATTACAGGACAGTCTCTTCGATGCCGACCCAGACATGAAGGATTTCGCTCTTCACTAGTGAAGAAACAATTATTTCCGCTGTGGAGAGATAGTTGTTATAATTTTAGGCCCCTCTCCTTGAATACAAGTCCCTTTCTTCTACGAAAGTATGCTAATAAAAACCGCTAACCAATCATAAAAACAAAGCGGATGTCGGTCAGGACTAATTGATGATGCGGATTTTATCACTGCCGGTCATCAGATTAGCTCCCAGTAAAAACTGACGCAATTCAAAGCAGTGTATTTGAAAACCCCTGGCACCATCAGTTTGTTCAAAATTAGAACTGTTTGACTTCAAACTTTATAACAATGTGCAAACTTTTCTTTTGGTGACATTAAGGGACGCACTACTCTATAACATCATCGGCATGTTCAGGCGGCAGAGCCACCACGAACGAAGAACTCCAGAAGATGCTATAGACCTTATTATACCGAAGACAAGACAAACAAACCAAAAGAAAGTTTATCGGTGACTCTATCTTTACTTTACGGAACTCTCCAAAGTTTGCTACGTTAATATCAAATAGTGAGGGCGACAATGAAAATTGAATCGGTTCATCTGCCGACAGCAAAATCAAAAATGTGAGGACTCGAAGGAGAGTGGTGTTGTTTCCCCTTCGGGCCCCACGTTGGGCGCCATTGTAATGATTTTCGAAATGTCCGTGTAGGACACGTGTGCCGGTGGCCTGGCACAAGTGTCAGCGAGCTTTAAACAACACCGAGCTCAGTAAACTAGCTTCGCTTAACGACCGCGTACGCGTGCTTGACGACTAGCATTTGCGGGATCATATAAGGCGGGTTCCTGTCGAGCCACGAAGCTACACTACAAAATACTTATCACGCGTACTCTACTCTACAAGACGTACCGATCAATTTTTATTATCTTTGGAAATGTTCTATTAGGTGTCAATTAAGCTACTCTACAGTAATTCAATATTTTTTTGCCTCGTTAAAGTTAGCGGACACGGAGGCTTGAGACAAACGCAAACATTACACAAAAAGCAACCGTTACTTTCTCCGAAGAAGGTCGTTGCATTACAAGTGGAATGTCAAACCTAAAGACGTTAAAGTGTCTGAAGTGATCCACTCATCTCTGCCTAAAGGATGGAAACTTGACGGAAGTAGTTTACTTTAGACTAGTAAAACAGCAAACTAAGCAGTTTCGACGGGGTGACCACCTTATCTCTTCAGCTCCTGATCACTAAGGGGCTGCTCGACTGGTCATGTCTATTACTGGGTCGTTTACAATGATGCATGTAGAGTTATTTCTTCACTTGCTGAAGAAGATAAAATTATTATACTTGGAGACTTTAATAGGTCCAATTTAACGTTTATAGTCGATGAGCTTGATAATCGTCTCCGTCCAGTCAATCTTCTGGACGACAGTGATAACAACCTTGTTTTTACATTTTATGGCAATGATTTACAGCAAGTAGCTCCGACACCCAATTGCAGTGGTAATTGGCTAGATCTTATCTTTACCAATGCTTATGACGATGTGGTGGTTAATCCAGCCAGTGAGGTGGAAATTCTTTTCTCAAACACCCTCCACCATTCCGCACTTTCGGTTCAATTTTTCAATGCTGAAGCTTCAAACCCTCTTTCGTACAATAGCTTGATTGTTTTTGATTTTCGCGATAATGATTACAAGAGCATTCGAAAGCATATTTTGAATATAGACTGGACTGCCACCCTTTCAACGTTAGATATAAATGATTCAGTAAATTTATTCTATCAGCACATCCTTGACGCCGTTGAAAGACATGTTCCTAAAATCAAGAAAAAGGACAAATTATCAGAGCCCTGGCTGGATAGTGATCTTCGATCTTTACGGAACAGAAGAAATAAACTGTATAAAATTATGCAAAGTAGACCTGATGTGAATGACGAAATTAAAAGAGAGCATGATGAACTGTCAGAAGGATTTCAATTGAAGTCGCGCGAAGCCTATGAAATTAGAGTTATAGGTGAAAACATCATCAAAGACCCCAAGAAATTTTTTGAATTTGTGAACATCAAACGCAAAGCTCATGGCTATCCCAAACAAATGACCTTCAAAGACTGCAGTTCTACTCTCCCTGAAGAAACCAGTAATTATTTTGCAGACCATTTTCAATCAGTTTACTGTTCAGCAAACAATTTCCATAATTTTTCACCACTAGACACAGAATGTGGGTCTGTACTTCAAGAAATTTCAGTTTCAGAGGGTGACATATTCGACGGAATTGAAACTCTTGATTTTAGTCATAGACCTGGCCCTGATTTACTTCCTCCATATTTTTTATTTCAATGCAGAGAACAATTAGTTTAACCTCTTTGCATCATTTTTAACAAATCGCTATCAAGCGGCGTGTTCCCAGCATACTGGAGATCCTCCTACTTAACTCCAATCCATAAAAACAAAAGCAAAGGAGCCGTTGTAGATTATAGAGGGATTGCCATACCATCCACTACCCCAAAGTTATTTGAAAAAATAGTATGATCCAAAATATCACCTTTTATTGCACAGCGTCTCAATGACCAACAGCATGGCTTCAGAAAAAATCGATCCACAACCACCAACTTAACAGTTTTGGTCTTTAAAATCCTTTGTGCAATGGAAAATGGACACCGAACGACGCAATTTATATTGACTTTAGTAAGGCTTTTGACCGTGTCAATCATACGATTTTGTCTCATAAATTGAATAAGTTTGGAATCATTGGCTCCCTACTTTATTGGCTGGACTCGTATTTCAAAAATCAGACTCAAACTGTTAAATTTCAGGGATATATGCCATTCATGTCTATTCCGGCGTTCCTCAAGGCAGTCATCTCTGACCTCTTCTCTTCAACATTTTTATAGTCGACCTTTCTGAAGTGTTATCCGATATACCACACTTATTTTATGCGGATGATCTCAAATTATATCATGTAATAGCATCCCAAAGTGATTCTTTGTTCCTGCAGGACAAAATAAACACTCTATTAGAGTGGTCCAACAAAAATCTTCTATATTCGAATTTTGAGGAATGCCAGCTGATAATTTTTTCTCGGAAAAGTACAATTATATTATCTGATTATCACCTCAATGATACAAAGCCTTCCAGAGTTGATAGTATAGTAGATCTTGGTGTTCACTTGGATAAGAAACTCTGCTTTAATTTGCACTAAAATGAGGTTCTCTGCAAAGTGAATAAGCTTTTAGGTTAAGAACCTGTGGGTAACGAAAACATTATACACATCATTAGTGCGCCCAATTCTGGAATATGCTTGTGTCGTTTGGAATCCGGTCTTTGATGTTCACTCAGAGAGGTTTGAGTCCGTTCAGGAACAATTCCTACTGTTTGCTCTGAGATCCATCTATGATCCAAAAAATTTCTATAATTTGCCATCATACGAGAACCGGCTATCCCTTCTCAATATGACACCACTTGCCTCCCGTAGAACCACATTATGCTCTTCTTTCGCATTTGATGTCTTAGAGGAACCAGAAAGATGTCATTAGAGGAACCAGGAAGTCCAATATCGAATCGAAAAAATAACCTTAAACGAGCCAGTAGGATTGACGAGACATTCACCTTTGCTCGTAGAAAGTAAACATCATACTATCTATGGTGATAATGAGCCGATAAATAGGTGTGTCAAAATTTTCAACAGGATGAGCCATCTTTATTCTCCAACCATATCCAGATCCCAATTTAAATCCAATTTATCGAAGTTCCTCGGTTCCTTATCCTTCACTGCAAATGAAAATTTATACCTGTATTGTAAAAAAAATAAATACATAAAAAACTGTGATATGTATTTTAATAGAATGTAAAAATTTATACCTTGTTTGGTCAAATAAATAAATATTTTATCCTTATCAGTAGTGATTGGACGACCAGTAAGTGGTGCATCTTGCACATTAAAATTTTCAGAATGAAAGCGAGCAGACGAACGCTGACACTGACGTTCAGTAAGGCAGTCCTCACCATAAACTTTAAACAATTTCTTTTGAGCTTGCACCGCATTTTGGCCCTTTCGGTGGTAAAACAATAAAATACGCGATAATGCTCTCTTTGATAGTCCATTTTCAAGTTTATTTGTAACCAACTTGTTGTTTGCTAATGACGCTCAGTTTTTGACTGAAGACAGTCAAAAGCCTAATCTTTAAAATAGTATATATGTAACTATATAGGCCACGCAATCACTACTACATGAAATATGCAGTTCACGTCACCTATGAGAAAAAACGATATGAATTATTGAACAACCCAATATATCGTGTTCTAAATTTTTGTTTCCCCGGTGTTTTTGCGCCTTTACAACTTCGTTATTCATTTAATACTTTTCCAAAAAAAAAAACGCAAATCTGTTTTGTTTAAATAAATACATGTCCAAAAAATAAGGTGACATTTGAATTTAAACTGCGCGCGTCGAAGGATTTGGAGAATTATTTTTTTTTAGGTTCGTAGTACTGTCAGTGACATCTATGTCAAATTGACAAGTCAAAATATACATTAGTGTTTGGGATACGCGTCGTTTTGTGAGCTGCTAAAAGTAAGTTTTTCGTTTTTTGCGATGTCGAAATTTGTTGAATTTGCATTAAATTTTGTTCGCGCAATCAATTTTCTGCTGCGGTTACGTTGAGGATGGTGCAGAAAGCCTTTGGTGATGAGGCAATCTCTAAAAAATGTTTACAATTGGTATAGTGGGTTCCAAGTCGGCCGTGAACGTGTCGAAGATGAAAAGCGTCCTGGGCGACCACTAACCTCTTCTCTTCTTGAATTATCGTGGTGTTGTGCATTATGAATTCCTTCCGCCGGGCCAAACAGTCAACAAGGAATATTATTTGAACGTTATGCGTCGTTTGCGTAACGCTATCCGCCTAAAAAGGCCGGAATTGTGGAAAGACAATTCTTGGTTTTTACACCACGATAATGCACCATCCCATACTGCACTCGTAATTCGTAATCATTTCGTCAAACTCAACCCATATCGTTCCGCAACGACCGTATTCACCTGATCTGGCGCCGTGCGACTTCTGGCTGTTCAGCAAGCTCAAAAGACCGCTCCGAGGACACCGTTTTGATACGATAGAGGAGATTCCCGGAAACGACGCGTGTCTCAAACACTAATGATTATTTTGACATGTAAATTTGACATAGATGTCACTGACAGTAATACCAACCTAAAAAAAAATAATTCTCCAAATTCTTCGACGCGCGCAGTTTAAATTCTAATGTCACCTTATTTTTTGGTCTAAGTAGAATAAAAACATCTTCGCTGAGTTGTAACGATAGAAAGAGCTTATCAAGTTTGGTCCTTAATCCTCTTACATTTTGGTAATATACTGAACTGTTAGAAGCTAAACTACAGTCA
Organism: Odontomyia ornata; assembly: GCA_963969285.1. Taxonomy (NCBI): domain Eukaryota; kingdom Metazoa; phylum Arthropoda; class Insecta; order Diptera; family Stratiomyidae; genus Odontomyia; species Odontomyia ornata. Next base: position 37,275,447 of record OZ017738.1, on the reverse strand, counting down.
TGAAATCTTATACTAGTTCGAAGGGTATGGTCTTCCCGGTGCACGAAAGAACTTCATTCTTCTTGAGCTGAATGCTTTAATAAGTACTCCAGGTGCCCTAGCTTCAGGATTCAAAATAGTATCACAATTTGAGGGCACTGTAAGCTTGAAAGAAGCTACCACTCTGTCCTCCAGATTATCCTTAGTTAATTTGGAGCAACTAATAAACTTAACAGCTGGCCCAAATTTTTTGCAAACGTAGTTTTTCAGGTAGTCCGCTGTGAATTTAGTGAAGTAAAGGGTATTTTGAAATAATATTAAAAACAAACTACAGAGTTCTTGAAAGGAATACAATTCTGTGCCGAAAAATTTTAGTCCCAGATGTTGTCTATCACTTGCTAAAGGTATTCCTCCACCTTGTGCAAATTGGCAACAATGGCTAAAAATGAACAAACTTGAAACACGTCTCTATCGTACGATTTTTCAGCTCTAACTAAATTTTGAAAATTTTCATAAAAATATTTTTTTTTGTGGTAGGGAGGAGAGGAGAAGGCATTTACGCCCGCCGAGTCTGGCAGTGTGGGACTCCCATGGAGGATACCCTTGGACTACCCACTAAACACCTCCCCTGTCAATCTGAGAATATAGCCTGGAACCGTTTGACACATTACTTCGGGCCAGGTCTCGTTTTGTTACGCCGTGGGGCGCCTTCAAGCTGGGGAGTCCCTTTCCTAGCGGGAGGGGAGAGGGGAAGAGGAAATGCCAGGAGAACGATCCCCCAGCCCCAGCGCCTCCGGCTGCTGTGAGTCCCTTTTATATTTTAAGACTGCCCGAGCATAATGTGCCACCTGGTTCCATTTGTCAACCGATTCGAGCATCACCGCAACTATATTATCCGGGGTGAGCTCTCCCGTCTCCCTGTAGAGTTCCCCTCGCAGCCTGCCCCATTTTGTACACGCAAAAAATGTGTGACAGGCATTGTCCTCCTCTCCTGGGCAAAACCGACAATCGGGAGACCGTGACTTACCGAACTTGTGCAGGTAAGACTGAAAACACCCGTGCCCGCTCAAGAGCTGGGTCAGATAGAAGTCAGTCTCACCATGCCTTCGATGGTGAGAAATATTACAATGACAATTGATACCTACTCGTAGATTACAAAATGTTGTGTAAAGTGACTAAGTGTAAAGTTTCTGAATGGGAATATATTTTTGAATGAAATGTTTTGTGTCAATGATTAAAAATTGAGTGTGGTGTAAATCAAAACATTGTGTGAAATGTTGTCTCCTTTTAGAGATATTGTTGCAACCGCGGAAGTCACCGCAGTTGCAGACATTGTGTTTCAGCAGAGGGGCAGCCCGGGGTGGCCTACTGAGGCCAGCTAGCGCGTGGGACTTCCGGGACACCCCGTGTTCGTGCTGAGCCACCCTACATAAAAACACTAACACTAAGGGAAAGATTGTCTTATCGAGACACGGCCGTTTATTTAATTCACAACAAAAAAAGAATTCTACAAGTAAAATTCACAAATTTTTACTCCCATTTTGAAATTTATGTAGGAAAATCCGTTAAATAAAATTTTATAAAAAGAAAAGAAAAAAATTAATTTGATAACCTAAACTAACAGTATATAAAGAAAAACAAATCCAAATAATTACTCACACTTTCCTTGTTGAGCTCCGAACGCTCGGTGAAGAACAAAAAAAGGAATTCGGGGCACCTGAAGTTCACGTTTCAATTTGAAAATAACTGTTAACAAAAAAATCCAAAATAAAAACACAGAGCGGCCACTTTTCACCAAAACGCTAGATACACCCTCGTCACTAATCCACGGTTCTTTCAATTTCACCCAATAGTATAATTTCAAATCCAATTGAATTTTTCATCACTTTGTAGATACAGCAAAGTATTTCTCAGAAAACTTTCCTCTTCCTCTTTTTTTTGTTTTCTTCTCGCCTTTTAGTTTATTAAATTAGGATAATTTTCTATTTCACTTTTAACTGCCCCCTACAACAATTATAATTCGAATCCACAGCATAAGTTTCTTGATTTTATTTTCCACACAATCTTTGGGTTTGGGTTATGCAGGAATATATTTAAGCTGTCATTATTTTTATTCTCGGTTCACTCCACTTAACTACGTTTTTCTTTCTCTAAAATCCGAACTTAACTTCCACTAGTATAGGCCACAAACGGAATTTCACTAATTTTGCTATTCCAATTCACACGTTTGTTATTAAATCCAATTCAAAACCCCACTTTTTCAAAAATTCAAAATTAGTCTTTATGTCGAAACTGGCAAAACACTCCCTCTTCTTCTCCAAACCAAATACCGAATCAAAATTTAACCACCGCCAAAAGCAATCTCTCTTATTTTTCCCAAAGTCCAAAACTGACTACCCTTCTAAATCCAGAATTTCACTCCTGAATCCCTCAATCCTTTCATTCTCAATTACCGCTGCCGCATCTAGGTAACGTAATCGAAGTTCATAACACTTCGATTCCGCAACCCACACATCTTTTTGCATATCGAAAACCGAAACAATTTCCATTTTGCATATATGGCGATTTGCATAACCATGATAGCGTTTGGTTAGATGCAAATCATCATATATATACGGAAAGAATTGCTTTTGCCGATATTCCAAAAACAGTTCTTTCCTGCGCTCGGGGCACTTGCACCCAGCGGACCCGCCACTGAGAATCCACAACGCTACCAATGGAGCCTCCTTCTGCTGATTTCGCATTCATTGTAGTAGCAACTTCAACTATGCTACTTTCTTAGTGGGCATTGAGATGAAATTTGTTAGTAGGGAAACGTTAATGAATTTATGTTAGTATGAAAAATAAAATTTGTTAGTGGTAGCTAATGAATAAAATTAGTTAGTATGAAGGATGGAATAAGGTTTTGTTTGGAAAAATGTATCGAATGAAATTTTGTTAATGGGAAGTAATGAATGGAGTGTTGTTAGTGGGGAAAATTAAAATTATTTTTATATACTATTTTTTTTGTAATTGAATATAAGGAAACAGGGTAGGATTGAGATGATGGGGAAGTAAAATTTATAGGGAAATTGTTTAATGTTAATAAAATTAAATAAATTTACAGAGGAAAAGGGTATAGGTGCCCAAAAGAAGGTGGAGATGTTACGGCGGCAATTTGAAGTTGCGAATGGGAGAATGCCGGTACGCCGGAATTCGCAACAATAGTAAATTTCTTTTAAATGTAACCGCCACACATTTGACATCCCTACAATCAAAATCCTCTTCAAATGCCTGTGTTAAATGTAATATGCCAACATGGTCGTCGAAATTAATTGTTGGTCTCCTGAAAACTTGTAGATATAGTTCTATGTTAGATCCTGCCATATGCTATTCATGTCCAAAAATATAAAGAGTGGTATATATCTCATATATATCCAACTCAAAAAATATTGTATGATGCATCATTTTCCTAATTCATCATTCTCGTTGCTAAAAAAGGAGTTGCAAACCCGCTCCTGCAACATTATAATTTCCAATTAAATCCACCACCTACCCATAATTGCATTTATGCATACACTTCTGATACAAAACAAGATTTAATTTATGGATCATATAATCCCAGTATTTATATGCTTTGCGGCCTTCGAACTGCATTTATTTATTTATCAGAACTTTATATGCATTTACAGACTCAATTAAATGATGATTCTCATTCCTCCTTGCTTTTATTTTCTATTTACAGCCAACATTGTCATACGATCACACATCATATGTACAAAGAGCACGAGTAACACGTCCTGCGCCACCAAAGCCTTCCGCCAATCCAATGCAATTTGTACAAATAAAACCGTGCAATTTATATCAGAGTGCACAGGAACAGTTGAAACGCGCCGAAGAGGTGAAAAAAGTCAAGGAAATCAAGAAAGAAGATCCTGAAGATTGGCAAAGTGTAAGTAGTTTATTTAAATTTATGTGCTTTTATAGTAGCGTATATTTGTGCAAAAATATTGTAGAATTCATAGAAAGGGGAAACCTACGAATAGTATGTTAAGAAGGCAAAAGCTTAGCATTACCTTAATGCCATTGGATTTGTAGTGCAAATTTTGCGATATATCAAGTTTATGTCCAACAACTTTTACAACCGCTATCCAGGAAGTACATTCTTCAATTCTGTATTGAGCATGCAATACACTTTTAAAAAGATACCCAAATAAATTACTCTTATAGTCCCGTCCGCCCATTCACGTCCTTGAAAGAAGCAATTTGTAATGGAATGCATGAGATATTTTTATTTCTATCTCGAGTATCATTCTAAATTGCAGTGCATTACTTCAGATCGTATTTTCAATAAATCTCCGCGAAAGATCACGGCAAAACACTTTACAATGGAGCCATCATAATTGCAAAGATCTTAATAAATTCCGCATATATCTTCAATTTAAGATGATTTTTTTGTTTCTCGCTGCATCCACTCCTCCTTCTCTGTACCTTTTGATCTTTCGCCTTTTGTTTTCGCGCGATCACTTTCAAGACCAAAATGCACATTCATTCAGTGGCGAGTAACCTTCAGTCGCTACCATTATCATCATCAACAACATCATCGTTGGCTGAACTCCATCAGCAGTCCAGCAGCCACCACAGCATCCCCAGCCTCATCATTGGCAAGAATCCAAGCAATGCATCGTACCCGCGAGACCACAAATCGTGTTTTCCAATATTCACGATCATGTGTGAAAATTTTTTTCCTGTTGAACGAAAACAAGACTTTGATGATGCTGATGATGATCACATTCGCAACTACTCAAACGTATGAAGTATGACCACAAAAACCGCTTCACTCATTACCGCCGCTGTGCAATATGTTGCATTGGAGGTATTTCTTTGATGAGTTACTCATATAAGTCGCGGATCACACTTGGAATGTGAAAAATTGAAAAGGACATTAATAGGAGGTCTGCAAAGGCAAAAGGTACTTTCGATTATGATAATCACCTTCGACTTTATTCACTTATTCGCGTATCTTACAATACCTCGCGCGATATTGCAATTTAAGTGTGCAGCACGATTATTTGATTCATTGCTCGCTCATCTTTCAAATCTGCAAGTCTTGTGAAATTTCTCAACGTAACGATTTCCATGTTAAGTAATTGAAGTATCTTCTTCTCCTGTGTGTACTCTGGTTGGGATTTTTTCCCGAAAGTGATTATTGTGAATATCAATTCGATGCTTTATTGTTGGTGGTAGACAATTTAATTAAATGAAATGATTAAGGAAGGAAAAAAATTCCAAACATTTATTGGCTAGCTCCGCGAAGATGGTGACGATCACGTTTCTGATACGTGATGTTGAAAAAATTGACAATTTTATTAAGAGATTATTCAATAGTTGAGGTTTATTCATTTATATGTATTTTGAAATTTCATTCATTAACGAGAAAGAGGTAATAAATGGTGCAATTAAGAGATGTTCTGTATAATTTTTCGTATTAGGTAAAAATCTTACGTAGCTATCAAAAATTTGTGCTGAAAGTTGTTGCCACATAGAAGCATAATTTATTGTTACGATTATGTCAAGTACATTTCAGAATTTTTTTTTTTTTTGATAAGTTCAATTCACCATTTGGAGTAATGAAGTTATCTAAAATTATTGAATTTCAGCTCCTTCAAATGGCCACACTGGTATTAAATTTAAAGATCTACTTTTCATACGGTGTACAGATAGTGTTGCCCAAATGTAAGACCAAGAAGAGACGAAGCCAGTCTTGGTATTGGTCTTCCATCAATACATCTGGTCTTGATCTTGGTGTTGCGCTCGCAGTCTTAGACTCGGTCTTGCAGCAAGAGTCTCGCAAGTCTGCCAATTACCTATTAGCCTATTTCTTTTTATAAAACACGTTAGTTTTTTTTGTGGTTGGAAGGTGAATGCCATTTACGCACAGTGTGAGAAGAAGGCGATTGGACTACCTACTAAACACCTTCCCTGTCAACCCGAGAACCCAGCCTGGAACTGTTTGACACATTACTCCGGACCAGCTCTCGTTTTGTTACGCCGTGAGGCGCCTTCAAGCTGGGGGATCCCTCCTCTAGCGGGGGGAGAGGGGAAGAGAAATTGCCAGACAAGTGATGCCCGAGTCCCAACGCCCCCGGCTGCTATGAGTCCCTTTTACCTTTTAGGACTGGCCGAACATAATGTGCCACCTATTTCCATTTGTCAACTGCGTCGAGCATCACCGCGACTATATTATCCGGGGTGAGCTCTCCCATCTCCCTGTAGAGGTTCGCAGCTTGTCTTGTTTTGTGCACGCAAAAAATGTGTGGCAGGCATTGTCTTCTTTTCCTGGGCAAAACCGACAATCGGGGGACCGTGACTTACCAATTTTGTGCAGGTAAGCCTGAAAACACTCATGCCAGCTCAAAAGCTGGGTCAGGTAGAAGTCAGTCTCACCATGCCTTCGATTTAGCCACGGTCCCACATCCGCGATGAAGCGCGCAGTCCACCCTCCCTTCGTGCAATTCACCCAAGACTGCTGCCAATCGTTGAGTGAGTGCTGTCTCTCCTCGCGGACAACCATTTCAACGCAGGTAAATAACGCGGCGCTCTCTAGCAAGGATGGCAACAGGGCTTGCAATAACTCTCACCGCCGAATCAGAGGCTGTCGGATACGAAAATGCAGTACTCAGTGTTCCTTTTCTCTGTACCTGTGCCAAGCGTTTTTGGTATACCTCCTTACTGAGAGGGTCGCCCCATATTTCTGCTCTGTTAGTTTAAACCTTACAACTTCTGTTAGTTTAAACCTTACAACAACGCAACAGAAAAGGTATACCTTAAGCTTAAATTGGCATAGACACAAGAAAGGCCAAAAAATTATTAAAACTAACTTGTCAATATTTTAAAGATATTGTAAAAATTGAAAATGATAGCCTCTTTCCTTATACGGAATGGAATACTTGTAGAAAAAAGACAATCCATAAAGTTTATCATTTATTTAAAGAAAAAAATGCAACCCAAACTATTTCGCAGTAAAATAACATTGACGAGTTGTTACTTTATATTGATGCTATTGACCAAGAATTAATACCAAGTAATCATCTGGCTGATTCATCACTTAACCTATTTCTTTCTTTTCTAATTACTAGTGCTGCTTCAGAAAAGAGTCTCTCCGCAGGCAATGAAGTAGCAGGTATTGAAAGGAAGTCAGGAGCCATCTTGGATAAAATCGGGTATTCCATCTCATGCGTTTTCCACCACTCTAAAATGTCAGCCGAGCTAGTGGCTCTAGGTTTACTTAGATATTCCTCCAACTCGTCGAGAACCTTGCAACGGAGCCCACAACCTGATGACGTAAAAGGGAATGCTTCTAGTTTCTCAAAGTCTATTACGTCTTTATTATATTAACATACTTTCCTTTCATTTCTAGCCAAATCTGGAGATGCAGACCCCAAGTGTAGCCTTTTATATTCTTCATAAAGTTCATTAAATTTGCGTAGGCTTTCTGGTTTAATTTGTTTCCCCCCTAATCTGATATCAAAATATTAAAGCAAAAAATTTTATTGATTTTTTAGGCGAACTATAGTTTTTATTTTCCTAGACGCACGTTTCAGAAGGTACTTCCTTCCTTCCTCAGTGAACAAATTAGTTTGGGAATTAAAAGAAAAATGCCATTTTTTAATATAAATGATGGGATGTTTATTTCATTATAAAGAGGAAGGTATGCCGTTAATAGTGGAAAATAACATCAGGCAAATGACCACCACCACGCTTACAGGACCATATCCTTTTCATGAAATTTTCCATAACCAAATCGCAAAGTAGCTGCCCCATGTCCTCAATAGCGTCACGAGTTCCATCTTTGAGGTCTTAAATCGACGTTGGGCTGTTGGCGTAGACCTTATCTTTCACGTGGCCCCAAAGGAAGAAGCCGCAAGATGTTAAATCACAAGATCTCAGTGGCCAATTGTGATCACCACTTCGAGTGATAATACGGTCCGGAAACTTTTCCCGTAAAATATCAATGGTTTCGTTGCTTGTGTGGCCGTAGCGCCGTCTTGTTGAAAGTAAACGTTGTCCAGATCAATACCATCCAATTCCGACCATAAATCATTAATCATCTCTCTATAGCGCAATCCATTGACCGTAACTATTGCTCCAGCCTCATTTTCGAAAAAGTAAGGTCCAATGACTCCGCCAGACCATAAACCGCACCAAACAGTCACACGTTGAAGATAGAGAGGTTTTCCAACAATAAATCTTGTGTTTTCCGAGCCCCAGATGCGACAATTTTGCTTCTTGACGAAGCCACCGAAGTGAAAATGGGCCTCATCACTCAAAATGATTGGTCGATGGAATTCCGGATCATTTTCATGCATTTCAAGAACCCAATCAGCATAGACATGACGTTGTTGATGGTCGACCGGCTTGAGTTCTAGTGTTAACTGAACTTTTTAAGCCTTAAGACCCAAATCTTTATGCAAAATACGGTGTAATGACGTTTGTGGAATGCCTAATTCCCAAGAGAATGACGAGGAATAGACAAACCTGGGTTTTCTTCAACACTTTCGGGTACAGCAGCAATATTCTCGGCTGTTCTTGAATCACGTGCACGGGTTTTATTCTTCACATCACTAAGTTGTCCCAACAGCTCGAATTTTTCCGACAAAGTGCTTCACGACGACCCAACAATGTTCGCGTTTTACGAATCGTCTCTGCCAAATTTTCATCATTTTTATAGTGAATTTTAATAATTTCAATGCATTGTTGAAGCGTGTATCGTTCCATTTTTAATGTCGTAGTTTCTACTTGTTAAATGTCAAAAAATGACAGCTTCAAAAGTGACATCTGCCGAAATAGCGGGCTACTCAAAATAACACCTCTTATTGGAAAACCCTTTATTTTCTACTTTTTTTGAAAAAAAAACAAATTTAACTATCCTTTAATTGCTTTAGCTAACAGCAGCTAATCGTGTATCCTATTTTACATCTACATATATATGCTAATCTATTTTGAAAGCAAATTCTACTATAGCTAATTACGTTCATTACTTAAACTAGGTAATCCTAAGCCACTATTTATTTTTATTTCTAGGAGACTTAATGCATATAGAGGAGATCAATTATTACCCAGGTCGGTGTTCATCCTTTTTTGTTTTTCTATCCGGCTGATATGTAGGCTTTCGTAAGGGTGCAATTTCCGCTGATCTATAACCTCTTTGATGGCTCTAACGTTGTCGTTGCTTATCGCGTGGTTCGTTTCGATCACACGGTTCTCCACTATGGATTTAAGATTGCATTGTCTCATTTTGCCAATTTGGCAGTTTTCAGCTTCTCTGAAGTGCTCCTGCAGTCTTACGTCGATCAACCGTTTGGTTTGTCCGATATATACCGCTTCGCATTCTGGGCATGTTATTTTATAAATGCCATTCTTCTCCCACATGTTTGTGGGATCCTTTGGGCTTCCGAACTATGACGATGTTCCGTTTATTCAGTATTGTTTTTGCCCCTTGAAACAATGGCGAGTATTTTGTCGTCGCCTTAATATTTTTGGATTCACTATTATGCCACATTAATGTGACAAGGTGGTTTATTGCGTCCTTCGATCTCTTTTTATCTAGCATTTGGTCGATCATTGTTTGACGATAACCGTTAATAAATTGCAGCTGTTGGTCTTCTCGGGTGATGAATGGGATTCTTCCGTTGTTTTTCCGCTACATGCTAAATTGTATGTTGTTATTTATCGAGTTTTGTTTTGTCAATATTTCGTAAAGGTCCATTATTTTTACTATCGCTAGTACGTAATCCACATATCTAAGCCACACTCTAGGCGTCACTCCAAATTCTTCTATTCTCTTTTCCATCGCTGCCATGTAAATTTTTGCTAATACCGGTGAAACTGAGCTCCCCATTGCTGTTCCTCGCACCGTTTTGACGAACTTACCCCGAAGCATAAAATAGTTTTCGGACATGAATAGTGTAGCTAACTTTGCGTATTGTTTCAGTTTACTCCATTCCATTGTTTCATCTTCTCGTGACAGTGTTTGCTCGAATTCATATTATAAGTGTACTCGGGAGCAACGACTTTACATCAAACGACACGATTGTTTCGTCGTTATTGATTGGGCTGCCTGCCTGGAGCTGACTGATGAGTTCCGCTGAGTTTTTGATCGATATTTCCTATTTTGGTGCATTCTTGCGCTAGCCATTTTGCTATTTTGTACATAGGGGAACTAAGGTCCGCTATAATTTCTCTCGTCTTGTTTCCTTGTATATTTTTGGCTGTCCTCTTATTCGGGGGAGAACTGGATTCGGGATTCGTAAGTATCATATGTTGTCGATTACATCTTTGCATTCCTTAAGTGTTTTTTCCACTCGTTTTATGATTTCTTGTAAGGTATCCTTCCGCAATTCAAAAAATCTTCCGCTATTTAATATTTGTGCTATCGTTATATCATAATCGTCCTTGTTCATAATAACGACATTGTATCCTTTATCGGCCTTCAGGTAATAAACTGGCTTCTCCTTTAGTTGTTTGATTAAACGGTTTCTTTTCCACTGCCATTTTTCTTTTTTGTGCGGAAAATCGTTTTAGGAAGCCCAAAGGACTCAAAAAACATGTGGGAGAAGAATGGCATTTATTAAATAACATGCCCAGAATGCGAAGCGGTATATATCGGAAAAACCAAACAGTTGATCGGCGTAATACTGCAGGAGCACTTCCGAGAAGCTGAAAACTGCCAAATTGACAAAAAGAGACAATGCAATCTTAAATTCACAGTGGAGACACATGTGGTCGAAATGAACCACGCAATAAGCAACGACAACGTTAGAGTCATCAAAGAGGTTATAAATCAGCGGAAATTGCACCCTTACGAAAGCCTACATATCAGCTGGATAGAAAAACAAAAAAGGATGAACCCCGACCTGAGCATTAATTATTCTCTTCTATATGCATTAAGTCTCCTAGAAACAAAAAATAAATAGTGGCTTAGGATTTCCTAGACTACGTAATGAACGTAACTAGCTATTGTAAAATTTGCTTTCACAATAGATTAGTAGATATGGATGTAAAATAGGATATACGATTAGCAACTATAAGCTAAAGCAATTAAAGGATAGTTAAATTTGTTTTTTGAAAAAAAGTAGAAAGTACAAAAGTCAATGTAAGAATTGCTAAATCACAAACTAATTTGTTCACTGAGGAAGGAAGGAAATACCTTCCGAAACTTGCGTACGAGAAAATAAAAACTATAATTTATCGAAAAAGAAAATAAAATTTTTTTGTTTTAATATTACCCTGTGGTGAAAACTGTCCGGAAACTAAAAAGTTTTGTGATATCAAAAGTCTGAGCTTCTCCACCAAGTTCCGTTTAAAAATGTTTATTAGAAACATGTATATTTTTTCAAGTATTTGCCATTCAATTTCTGTGATTTGAAAATCTTTCAATTCGTTAACAGAAGTGCACAATATGTTAATGCCAGCTCAGACTTTTAAACCAAATCCAATTATATCATGGGTCGAATTCCATCTCGTTGGACAATCAAGTAGAGGATTCAGATTCGTTGCTACGCCAGCTGCTTTGCAAGCAGGCTGGAAATTCCTCTTTAATATCTCACTTCTCTTTGGTTTACTTGATATACTGCGTAATTTTGTAATAATTGTACGAGAGTTAGCAATATTTGATGCATATTTTTAAACTTCTTCAGTTTCGCTTTCAGAATTTTCTTACTGCTCTTCTTGATCTTCACTTTCTGTTTCACTATATAATTCCAATTTCTTTAGTAAACCTTGTGTGCCAAGGTTCAAAATGTGACAAAGATTGGAAATGTTGATTATCTGAATGAAAATGTAGCGATTGTTTGCTCAGTTCATGCATAAATTTGGTATTTGCTGTTGCGTTGTCAACCGTGATACCCTGAATTTCATCAGCTAAGTCATACTCCAATAAGCATTCCTTAAAAATCGTTGCAATGCCTGACCCAGTATGTCGACCGTGCGATGGTATTAAGTCAAGAACAATAGATCGATACTTCCATCGATGGTATAAAGTCGATAGTATAAAGTCAAGAACAACAGATCGATACTTCCTTTCGTTGTCTTTACCTGTATAATGAATAGGTACCTCATCGTAACTTTTACCTGCAATGGTCGTCCAGCCATCAATGGTAAATTACATGTTATACATATGTGTATTGCCGTTGTCGATTTTTAACATCCAATTGTAGCTCTTTAAATCGCTCTTTGACTTTTCTTCTGATCCTACAACTCTCACTACTTAAACTAGAACTATTTGAATCTTTGTCACTCATTTCAAATTGTAAACTTATCACTCTAAGAAAAGTTGATTCACTTGACTCGAAGCAAAGTTTCAGCGGGAATAAATGAAACTTGAACAAAACTCCTGAGTATCTTTATGCCACATCGAATGGCGAGTTAAGGAATATTCGTCATTTAAACAGAGCGGCGGCAATAAAACAGCAATGCCAATGCTGCGATGTATTTGTGGGCACAGTCTTGCAATAAAACGGCAGTTTTTCGGTAAATTATCAAGTAAGCTATCATAAACACCGACCGATACCTAGTGAATCAGCATATCGCTTGACGTAAAAGAAATAGAACATAATATTATTATTATCGTATATTCTGTTAGTTTTTAACTGTGCTGAATAGACTTTCATCTTTGAAACGGAAGTTCATATATTGGTATAATTTGCTCAATAAATTTTTTAACACATACGTTAAACCCACAGGCTTTGAACAACGTGGACGAATGCCAGGTTGCGCCTTGTGTCTTTCTCTTTAACTTGCGCCTCGTGCCTCTTTCTTTAGTTTTTCGAATTTCGGTATTTTTCAGTGCGTATTTTGCTGGATTCGCTAGAAAGAAATTTTATTATGTGTTACATATGCACCACATGCATACATATTTTATTTATGTGAACAAGATACTACTTGCTAAATATATATATCAATCAATACAAAAGCTTTTACGGTTATAGCGACCAACTTTGTTGTCAGATTGAAGAATCGTGATTTTGAAACCAATACTAGGGATCGTCTATCAATAACGGTGTTGAAACCAAATACTCAATATCGCTCAAATAATTGTTTGACTTAACTGCGAGATTCAAGAGTCTTGCAACCTCAGGCTGGTTCTTTGTAAAATCTTGTAAGGTAAGTCTTGGTCTTGGTCTTGCTACTATCAGGTAGTCTTGATCTTGCGAAAATACAAAAATAAGACCAAGCTGCAAGACCAAGACCAATTTTGGACAACACTAGTACAGACCTTTCTTTTAATTATGTTGGACAATCGACCACAATTCCCACTGTCGCGGCTTTAGGCGAAGGAAATATCCAAAACATAAAAACACGTTTCTTATGAAACTTAATGGCCGCAGTGGTGAATTTTTTAAAAATATTAAAATATACGATATTTTTTACTTATACAAGTATTACATATGATATTTTCTACTTGCTGATATTCTCCTCGACGTCATCTTCCATTCGTGTTAAGGAACTGGCTTTTACTGATGTCATGGCGTTGTCGATTGGTGTTCGCCGCTAGAAACATTGTTTCTTCAGCCAATACCCCGCTCCCCGTGAACCGCTTGCAGCATTCAACGTATTGAAATCTTAAACGGTTATTTTTAATGCAGGTTGACTAACTATTCTACAGGCTATACTTCGGCACTTCTGGTTTGGCCATTCTTTCGAGCATTAACATTCACCATTATTCCACTTTGCCAGTTCTTTCTAGGTGTATTTTCATCGCATATTATCACAGTATCTCCTTGTTTTACCGGTCTCATATTTTCTTATCATTTTTCATAGTGGGCTAGCGTTGGCAAATATTCTAATGTCCATCTCTTCTATAGCATATTGTAGTGATTTTAAAATGTTAAAGATGTCCGTTCAGGACTGCAGCGCCGTTCTGCTGCCTCAGCGAGCGGAATCAGTGCTCGCTCAGGTGAATTGGCCTCGCCTGGGGACGCATGAATGCGCTTGCAAGCTAGCGTTGCAGTATCGTGGGGCGAATTCCTTTCCCACAGCGTGGAGGCCCACTACAGATTATTTTCACATTCACAAATTAAAAAGGTGACCGGAGCCAAAAAGTCAAACCGATTGGTCGGTGGTAGAGGTGCCAATGGCCGACGCAACCTAGCGAAAGGGATTAAAGACCGAAAACGCGACATCGAATAACGAATTATCGCGTGCGATACTGAAGTTAATTTCGTCCTTGCTGAGAACGGTCACGGCCTACAAATAAGAGTGGGGCATCCACGTGGCGGCAGTGCCCCCACGCGCCCCTCCATACCGGATCAGGATCCAAAAGATTTTGCCCTGGCCCATATCGGGTGTACAAGGCCAATCAGCTCTGGGAGAGCACCTGTAACAATTGAAAAGGGGAAAAGCTCACCCGATAGCTACCTCATGAGCAGAAGGGCCAGCCAACGTAGCGGGTCCCATTTTCCTCTGATATTTTCAAAAAAATTGTCCAAATCCAACAAAAAAATGGGTATACAAGCGATAAAGATACCTCCCTTACAACAACATCATAAAAAAATTTTTCCCCATTCAATCAATATTTGTTTCTTTAAAATTCGTTTCTTTTAGGATGCAAAAGAGGTAAAGTAAAGGTACTTATCCACTCCCTCCACGAGCGCTCGTGATTGGTGGGGGGGTAAGAATGCCTGAAACTCCAGAACTACAGCTGGAAATTTTTCGGTCGATATGACACATGAATTCTATTAGCGGACTAATGGACACGATTAGAGGGATGTTATATCAACATGCAACACACACAGCAAATTAATAAATTTACGATTTGAATGAATTTTAATAATTTCACATTTACGACGATCTTGGAAACTGTATTAATACACCAGGTTTCTTAATTCACGTTGCTCACGGAGGCCGGTGTGAAAATTCTCTCTTCCGCACAGCGTTGCCATCGATGCAATAATACAACGTCCAAAGCCCTCTAAATCTCAATTATGCCGTACAAATTAGCGCACATTCCACTCCTCTCTGCTGCTGCACTTGCAAATCCTATTGCATTTCAGTCGTTTCCACCAAGTGCACTTTTAATTTAATTCGCAAGAGAACTCGGACTAACCCATTACTTTTCCGTTCGTTGCAGATCTTCTGATGGAAATAGTAGGGAAAATGCTAAGTCATAGGCCCTTTTAGATACTGTTGGGTTATGCGACTCAGCCAACTCACACCCGAAATCACGTTCCTGGTCGACTCTTTCAGGATTTCGGCGTTGCACTCAAGTTTGGGGTTATTCGAAGATTTTTGATCTTGCGACGGTAATTGTAAGGAATTTCAGCTTCACTTGGGTTTGACCCATTAGCTCTTTAAATTCATTATCAATTTTTTGCAAGAGGTTTTTGTTGCAAGCGAATTTTCAGTCAATGAAGAGTCTCTCGTATATGAAACCATCATGCGTTTGTGACCAATCCCTTTTTCGATGCAGATTCGAGATGGCCTGTTTCGCAAGATGAGCATTTGGAATAGATATTTTCGCATGAAAATTTGCCTCAAGAGTCAACGCTGCAATAGGCGTAATGGGTTTTAGTTGGCTCAAGAGGAAATGTGTCAAACTGTTCTCATTCAAAAATCAGTCGAAATTATAAATCTGCAATGTAACAGGCTGATTGATCTGTTCGTCGCCGCCATTACTGACTGAACTTGCGTTGCTTTCATCGCTGAATCCGATTGTACAGATGGAGCATAATGAGCAGATGCTGGACCAGATCCAGATGAAGATGCTGAGCAAGGCGCTCCGTAGAATGGCATATTCAAACTGCTGCCTGCACTTTCGTAGTAGGCACGGCTCGAGTAATAAAGTGCGTATTGATGGCGTTAACTGTGACCGCTGTAGTTTTGCATTGGCTGCGTCATTCCCATAGATTTTAAACCGGACCCATGCGACTTGATTGGAGCGAGCACATTCTAGACCTTTACGGTCATATTGCAGCTTCGATTGCTGAAATATCGTACAGGTAAATGAATCTCTTCCAGCTGACGATTATATTGCGGGGTTGTCACGGCCAGCAGATCAGGAAGAGATTCTTGCGGGTAGAATGAGGTGTAGAAGTGGAGGAAACTATCTAATTGATTGATCTTGTCCTTTTCCTGACGGCTCCTCGAGCAGTTTGCTTAGGCGCACTGCTTGATTCCTACAATGTGTAGTATCTTAGAAAACAACATCATATTGCAGAACAGCTCTGCAATATGTTGTTTGCCATTATAGATTATTATATCGAGAATCTGCTTCGGTGATTGTGCTGAACTGGCTTCACCCAATAAAAACTCATTAGGCATTAACGAGTCGGCTTCCGTAGAGTCTTGATACTCTCACTATTTTGCGGTGCTGCTTCAAAATCTCCGACTGGGGCCACTTAACCCGGTAAACCCACCAAAGAGGGGTCGTGCGCCACTCGCTTTCAGTGGGCCGAGTCAGGAGGTTCGCATCGGCCTAACCTCAAATTTAATTGCGCGGAGAACCAAATCTTTCCTAACCCTGAATAACGTTCCTAACTTTGCCCCGTACTGTAGCGCGCTTCGCGCTCCTACTTCACAGATGGTACTCGAGGACACTTCCACACGACGGTCATAAACCACCCCAAAACCTAGTCACTGTCGCAACAACACCTCAAGTAACCTCGCGAGCCAGACTTCACACTGTTCACTAAACACCTTTTTTCCCACTTATTTCAACAAATTAATTTGTGGTCACTCTACATATATGTAAATTTTTAAATACTTATAAAATTCAAATTAACTACTACCTATCAATTGATACTCTTGTTTCCACGTGATCGGGGGCCCCAATTTCTTCAATGGCTGGCTTTGACTGCTGTTTCTTTGATCGGCGGGCTGAAAATCGTGGCACAAACTGCTCGTCGCCCTCCTGGCCAGCTCGTTTCATGCCTTTCCTTCCTTTTGTCGGCCGCTATGTAGTAGCCGACAGTGGACTACACGTTGATCCAGAAAAAGTAGAATGTATACTACATATTCCCCGGCCGAACAACGTGAAGAAGGTCCGACGGTTTATCCCAGACCATGCAACGTTGAAAGCACCACTCACGAATCTGCTTCGCAAAAATAAAAGGCTCTAATGGACGGCTTTCTGGTGCTGCAAAACTATGCTGTCAACGGCACCCATCCTCACATGCCCGGATTTCTCCCTTCCGTTCAGGGTAGAAACGGATGTTTCAGACCATGGTATCGGAGCGGTGTTGAGCCAGAGCCACCCAGAGGGTGAAAAGGTAGTATGCTACCTTAGTCGTGGCCTTGCCAAAGCGAAAAAGAATTACTCCACCACCGAAAAGGAGTGTTTGGCGGTGCTGTAAGCCGTGGAGAAGCTCAAGCCCTACTTAGAAGGGTCGCGCTTTACAGTGATTACCGACCACCACTCGCTGGTATGGCTCAACAATTTGCGAGACCCAAATGATTGGCTGGCGCGCTGGGCGGTAAGGCTCCAGCAATTCGATTTTAAAGTCATTCACCGGAAGGGAAAAGAGCATTTCGTTCCCGACGCCCTGTCGCGAGCAATCGTTGAGGTTGGCGCGATAGAGAAGGGGAACCAAGGGAACAAGTGGGTAGACGGCATGCGATATCAAAAGACCCCGACATGTTCCCCGATCGGCGAGTGGAAGGAGAGATCTTATGGTGGCATCTATCCGGACGGCATATAGAGTTGGCAGGAAATTCTTGGAAGCAGGTGGTTCCCAAGAACGAGCGGCAAGTCACCCTCCTATAATACCATGACGATGCCACGGCTGGGCATATGGGGGTCAGCCGAACGTACGACCCGATTGCCCAACGTTTTTAATGGCCAAAAATGAGGGCGGACGTTCGTCGGTATGTGGCACGGTGCAGGACCTGCCAAGCGACCAAGGTGGAACGGGGATCTCTCTATGGGCCGATGGCCTTCGGGGCGGGGCAAGCCAAGGGACCCTGGGAAGTTATTTGTGTCGACCTGGTGAGACCCTTGCCACGCTCCACTCAGGGGGATACCCATATTTTGACAGTGGTTGACTATTTCTCAAAAATGCCCTTGATTTTCCCCCTCCCGGCAAGCGACAGCGGCCCAGGTCGCGAGGCTGTTAGAGGAACGGATTTTCCTGATGTTTGGGGTACCCGCCTTTGTTATCTGCGACAAGGGGGTCCAATTCCGGTCCAAAGAGATGGACAAGTTGGTGAGAGGGTATGGCAGCCGCATACTTCTCCTTCTTCTTTGTAGCCCTACAGCCTCTTTCGGGCCTTTGCTTAGAGATAGAGTATCTCATTGTCATAATCGAATGTATCAGCACTCCACAACGTGATATGATCATTTCTCCCCGATGATTTTGTGTGGAGGCAGAATTTTAGCTTGTCGGATGCGGCTCAGTATTACTCGGCTAAGCTGGCACCGGAGTTCCTTGGCTCGTACAGAATAGAGAAACGAGAGTCCCCATCCCTTTCTAAACTACTGGATATGAGTGGAAAGGGTGCAGGGACCTGGCACGCAAAGGATCTCAAACCATATCGTTCCTGAGATCTTAAGCAACGTTGAGTGCACTAGGTAGGCTGACAAGCGGAATTAGTAAGTTAGCGAATAACTTAAACCTATAAGGTAGTGATAGGCTGCGGGGATTAAAAGATAGAGAGTAGTAAGTCGTGTCGATGGTAAAGCGTATCGGTAAGCACGCGCGGCGCGGTTTGGGGGCGGGATCCTGTGATCCCGTTTTATGGCCTTATCCGGATTAGTTCGTTGACGTACTTAAGCTTAAACGCGTTCTTCTTTCCAGGCGGCACGAAATTTCGGAAAAGAAGTTGTCGGATGGCAATCGTACCGTTAGGTCGCACATCTTTGCCCGGCAAAGGTGTTGCGAGCCCGAGAACGGCCACCGTGGTCATGAGGCTTCACGAATTTCCAATACCTTAGAATTTGGACGATATCAGAGTGCGGAATATAGTAGAATTCAGTACACATTAGAATTTAGTGTCCAACAAAATTGCGTATAAATTAGAACTTCGACTACATTAAAATTTATAGTACCGTAGGACTTAGGGTATAATCGAATTTAGAGTATAATAGGAGTTCGAGTAAAATTAGGTTTTAAAATATATTGATCAATTTGGTGGTAGAGTAAGAGAAGGGTAATTTATTAAATTAGCTGACAGGGCGGGAGCTATTGGTTGTAGATTTCAGGGAAATCCACTTGAAGTAGGGGGGATGTCTCAGAACACTTTCACATGCGAGCCTACAAGTAAGGCCCCGCGAGCTAAAGGTAATATTTATCACGCCAGCTAGACTGAAGAAGAATTGGTAACGTAATTTTTTGAATTAAATATTGTATTTTCAATTGTAATTTTCTTGACACATGTAATGACAAGACTAAGTAGATTCTAAGTGGAATGCCAAATCATAGTGTCTCTATAAATCGTTGCGTACAAAAGCTTCGATTACTAATGGAGGACTCCGATTTGTATTTCAAATATTTGAGATTGGTGAAAACGACTGAGGGAACTGAAGAAATATTGGGAAATATTTAGAGGAAGCTGATTCGGATATAATATCTTTAGTGTATTATAAAAGCTGTTACGATTGAAATGAAAAGAATCCTTGACAGTTCTTTCTAATATGAATAACATACAATATATACAATTGGTTTGCAATATATGTAAATACTTAAAATTTTATGCCACAGGTTGAACCAAATCGCTGTATTAAACTAAAATAGTTTAATTTCAAATGAGTTATTCAACAGTACATAGCCACCTTGATAAACTTTCAGCAAAAACTTCGATACACCACCGAATTTAATCTCAAACTGAATCATAATCTGACATCTTCTATGATACATTAACTTTAACCTTGATCACTTGTCACATTGCTGCCAATTCTCTGTACCTACCCATTAAATGATTTTTTTTTATTGACATTGTAGCGGCTGCTCGTGTTGGTGATAAATTCAAAGAACTTGCTCTGAATAATGACACGGTATGCTCATACACGGATCAATATGTATGTTAACTTCTAATATGGTCAAGGTTACTAGCAATCTACTATTCCCCAACAAATGATTCAACAAGTCTTAACGTACGCATAAACTTACCTACCAACATGGCTCCAATAATGACTACCATTTTTTCTTCGCCTCCATTATTCTGTTAGCACAAGTCTTTAATTATTCTTGTAAATTGTGCTTTGAAAGTCATTATTTATATTTACCTGTCGTTAATGATCAAGAACTATTTCGCTATAAACACATTTCATCAGACTACTCTATTAAAGATCCTGATAAGTTAGTATCAGTATTTAAACTGGTTATGCATTAGATAATCATTATATTTGTCCGCAGACGTGTATTATTAAAAGCATGATTTGGAGAAAATCATATTTAAAAAGAATCGATTTACCTGTTGGATTCCATGCAGGAAGCCCAAGTGGTATCTTTTTATCTATTCATTGTGGGTATAAATATTCACATATATACATTCGACAGGTTGTTTTAGCTGCGCTGTTGAAAAATACCTTGATACATGGTAGCTGGTAGATTGTAAATATATGTCAGTCAACGCGACTTCTGCTGAGTCGACTAACAGTAGTTAAACATTATAAATAATAATCAATTCAGATCATGTCGATATTACTATACTTGTGTACGCCAGACTGTTTCTAATTGATATGCATGAAGTATCTAAGATGATCATCAAAATATCTTCCCAGTCAATTGATAAAATATTGACTGAAGTGATTGTAAAGTTTGCTTCATTGATGAGTACTTGGAACTTTTTAACTGTTGATTTAAAATTTGGCCTACATTCTTATAGTTTACTTATGTGGATACTAGTATTAAGACTTTAGAGTATAGGTTCGCATGCGGAGATCTAAGTTAAATTATGTATTTTATAGTACAAGTTTATTAATTGTGCTTCGGTTATATTTAGAGAATTACGGAATTTCTTTTATTCTATAAAAGTAGAAATCGTCTTATTTTATTATCCTAAAATAAATTTTTAAAGTTACTTGTTAGACATGCCTAATTAGGCCCCCATTAGGCCCGTATTAGGCATGCCTAACTTATGCGTGCCGCATCAGTCCCACATTAGTTCGTGCGGTGCGGTGGTTAGGTCGCTCACGGCTTGCACAGTAGGTCCCAAGTTCAAAGTTCGTTGGTGCAAATGAGTTTGTGCTTATGGCACTTATGTCGGATTATCAGCCTAACCAGCTGTGATGGGTACTGGTTGCAGGTTAATCACATTATTGAGCGTGATGCTGATCATATCACCTCGAATACCGTTTTGGTTATGAAATGAAACTGCCTAACAATTTTCAACACCAAGAGTCAAATTAGGCTTGTACACGACTATTTTTTTTTTAGTTTGATGCATTACTTCGGCCTAAACCTCATTTGACTACGCCGTGAGGCGCCCTTAAGTTGAGAGATCACTCCTTTAGCGGAAGGGGAGGGAGGAAGAGGAATTTTTAGAAGAGTAATCCCCCAACCCCGACTGCTGTGGCCCTTTTCAATCTCTTGCCCGAGCATAATGTGCCACATGGTTCCATTTGTCAACCTCCTAATTCTTTGTAGAGGCCCCATCTTTTGCATGCATCGCCTTCCTCTGCTGCACAAAACCTATTATCGGGGGACCGTGACTTATCAATCTTGTGTAAATAAGACTGAAAACATCCATGCCCACTCAAGAGCTGGGTCAGGCACAAGTCAGTCTCACTTTGCGTTCGATTCAACCATGGCCTCAACTCAGAGATGAAGCGCGCAGTCTATATTCCCTTCATGCTGTTCACGAAAGAACTGCTGCCAATTTTTAATTGAGTGTTATCTCTCCTCGCGGGCAACTGTCAGTCTCGTGTCTTCATTCCGATGCAAGTAAATAGAACGGCCATATTGAAGTCTGTCAAATATAAATATGCAGTCCTCTGGGCTAGACTGACCACGGAAGCACTCATTCGGTCTCTCATCCGGCGCATTGGCGTACCTAATCTAAGTTGCGCCTGTTCGGTGGTGCGTCCAGCATCTAGCACCGCAACATCACCCGTACAGCCGCTCAGGCGCGACTCATCTGGCAGCTATAGTCTCGCAGCCCGTCGTACGGTATTTACCACAGATCTGGACCAAGGATAGATCCTTGAGCGACACCTGATGTAACTTCTATCCATCGTATAATCAAGCAGGCTTCGGCTCTTCAGGTAGTTCCTCAAAAGCCTCATAAGATATTTTCAACGTATCCAGAATATCTACCCATCCAGCGGAGTTAAAGAATTTCCGAACATCAAGTGACACCAACAGAGCCACTCCTCGCTTGGTACGCCCCTGTGCCTCCGCCTTTTAGACCGCGCTTACCATTTCTGCAGTGCCATCAATGGTGGAGCGTCCTGCTCTAAAGTCCCCTGTAGCACAAATCGCGTCAGTGAGTCTTCTCTTGATAAGTTTCTCTAGCATTTTCCCAGCCATTTCTAGCATGCATAACGTGAGTCCTCTTCCCCTTGTTAATCAATACGTGCCTTGCTACCATTCAACGTTCCGGAAAAACCTCTTCTAGTAGGCAGCAAGACGGGACAATGGCGAAAGACGAGATGCAACACATCAGCTGGGACGCCGTCTGGATCTGGAGCCTTCTTTAGCCTCGATAATAGAACTGTTTTTTTTTAAGCAGAGTGAAAAGTGGGCATTCGACTGCTGTTTCGCCATGGACAACATCAACACGGATGGGATGCGCGGAAAAGAGTGCCCGCACTATCTAGTGCATCTTTTCTACTTCATACATGCAGGACTTGCGCAGGACACCAACCTTTCGCATAACTAATTTGTAGCCAAAGCTCCCTATTCATATTGTCTAATAAATCATGTCAGCACCGAGCCTTATTACTGTTAATCATTTTACCTAGGCATTTTCTGGCCAACTTATTCCCTGCTAACCAATTGCGTGCTTCATCACGGTTCCGTGTACGTTGAGCTTCACATCAAGTTGTCACACTCCCTTCAATTTTCAGCAATTTCAGCCAACCACCAGTTCACTTGAGGCTTGTCATATCAGAATCTCTGGCAGGGCATAGAAGCGCTGCAAGTAGGCATGATGATGCTCTTTGTTGAGTTCAACACATCTTGAGCTGCCGACTCTTCAGTTTCATGCAAATTTTCCAGCAACGGTGCACCTGCCGTGAGCACCTTGGCATACCTCTCAACGTCCATTTTTCCAGTGTTCCACCAAATCGTGTAAGGTCGAAACCTTGAGCGTTGGGAGGCAACATTACGGATCTTAAGCGATATGTACTGATGATCACTGGCTGCGTAGTCTTCTAATACTCTCCAATTTTGTACCCTCCGGGCTAGGGGCCCTGACGTGAAAGTCACATTTAGTATGGTTCCTTCACAGTCCACAGGCAGAAAGTCGGCGTATCTTCGGCGTTCAGCACCGCAAATCCTGTCCAGGCCGCTAATTCTAGGATTTGTTTTCCCCGCAGATCAGTTGAGGCATGTCCCATTGTATTGCGTTAGCATTGAAATCTCCCCAAACGAAAACATGGCGATCTGCGCTCGAGGCAGCGCCCTCCAAAGGTACACACTAAAAAATGTAGTCCTTGAACACCGAAACCCACATGAAACTATCCCTCCGTTCAAAGCATTCCACTAGAAAATCAGCACCCTACCGAGCCCAGATGGCGTCAGCACCAGTTTCATCAGGGTACCATGATGGCAAATTTTTGTCGTGGTGTTGCTCACTCAGCAGTAAAAAGTAGGTTTTCATGTCCCTCGTAAACTGCTCAAGTTGTGCTGTAGATTTACCTGTAGGGTATAGGTCATCAAAGCTCTGCTCTTATCTTAGCTAGAGCTTCCTGGGACATCCGATACTTTCCTGATCTTGAGGCGTCCTAAAAATCTGGGTTTAAATCAACATCATTGCAAAGAATGCAGTATGCCTCGCTTTTACATCCTTTTCTTATATGTCCCATGTCGCTGTGTATGTAGCATAGGGTACTTCCATCGGGCCTCTTGCATCGCTGTGTGGCATAACCATAACTAAGGCAGTGGAGAAGTTCTGCTCTTCGCCGTATCCTGCAGATGACCCACACTATTCTTACTTTAGGGAGCTCGCTTTTGATGACTTTCTCTACCTCGGCCAAGTGCGTGATGCAGTCAACGCCCCTGGTTTCGATTATTGTCATCAGCTCGAGCAAGGTTACAGCTGCTCTTTTGCCAGAACCTTCTTGACTGCATTGCAGAATGCTTCTTTATTATTAGCCTCTGCTCCAAATTCGACCAGTTTGCAGCAAGACCAAGTTTATCGCACTGGTTTAATCGTATTTCACGTGTCTTCAGGCCTTATATCTCCCCTGATTTCCCGCAATACATCTGCATGCGATCGGTTATCTTTGGGTTTCGCAAGCAGTGCCTGCTGCCGGGGTTTTCGTCGTGGCCTTTGTCTCTTCTACTTTGAATCAGGTACTTGTTTTCTTTTCTATTAGAAATTTATTTTCTGAGACATTTTTAGGCGTTTTTCTCGGCTGCCTTTTTCAGCACTGTCTAAAAACCCGGATCTCATATTTCATGCCCATTTCCTCCTTATACTCTAAGCTCGTTCAATTGGAATAGAATCTATTCTTGTGATGATGTTTGGTGGTAGAGCTTTCTACGCTTCCTCTTAGCACTCCACTCTTCTTTAGCCTCTTCTTCAGCTTTTTTCTCTTTTTCAGCCTTCTGCTCTTCTCCAGTCTTCAATTACCTCAGCCAGTAAGGCCTAATTCTGAACTCCTCTAGCTTGAAGAGGCCGTTCCTTACACCTTTGCTGCCTTTATTTTTGCGAGTTGCATTCGGATTTAATTTTCTTCTGAATGCTTTCCGCTTTTCGGATCAACCTTTCTTCCCGACAGCGCTCAACGGCTATTGTATTTCCCAGGCTTCTTTTTGGAGAAAGGCTCCCTACTTCGGTCTCTGGATACAATGCTTTAGGTCCAGTTTCCCGGCTAGGTTTCCAGGCTGACAAGGGAGGTGTTTAGTGGGTAGTCCAGTCGCTCGAGAACATGAAAACCCGACACTCAGTGCGTAAATGGCATTCACCTGCCAACTCCCCAGAAAATGTCTCAACTTCGCGTAATGGAACTCCATTGGTCTTGATTTTGGGGTGGTTCATTCCGAGCTGTTGCAGAATGGTAAATATCATTCAGAGTTCAGAGTTTCGAAGATAATTAGGTTTTCAAGGTCGGCGGCAATTTGTTCAAATGTGCTGCCCATAATAAAAGTCACTCCCAACTCACGGCTTCCTTGCGATTTTCAAGTGTCGAATGTATCTTCATCATGTTATCTAGTTTCTTGGTTTGCTAGAATGTCATTCGATATTTGTATTTCTTTATTTCATCCAAACTTTGCCGTAGTGCAAGCAAGTTCCAAGAGACTCGATGTTTCGTACTGATTGTAATATATTGCAAATAAGGTTACTTACAGGTAAGAATTATTTGACCAAAAAAACGCAATTTTTGTTTTAACACTACAGCCCCTTTCAGGCCTTTGCCTAGAGATAGTTAAAGAATCACATCTCGATCGTATCGACACTTGAGAAAGTGATATGGTCAGTACCCATAACTTTGGCCGTGTGTCCATCCACCCAGCTGCGATACGTTCTGATTTAAAACCAGTTCGCATCATAACTGAAAAATCACTCGAAACTTATCTCGTTCTCACCACCGGGATCCAAAACAGGGATCTTCAGTAAGTCATTAACTGAAGCAAAAAAGGTGGGAATAATTAGCGAATGACTTATCCACCAAAAGCACTCGAGTCTCTTGGAAAGTAAAACCTCTGAACACTGCACGCCCATGGTTGAAAACTACCCCAAGAAGTAGTCTTAAACTTACATGAGAAAAAAGGTCAGCACTAGACCCGGGCAAAACATTTTCTAATAGAAATAAGTGGGCCATATAGATCCAAAAGAAAATTCAAATTCACAAAAAAACCTTCCACTGTTCATTAATTTACAATGGGCATTTGTACGCTTGACGAGCAAAAGTGTTGTCGAGGGACTAGGAGGTATAATTATTTTATGATTGCTATCTCATTGCAATAACTACATAATAATAATAATAATAATAATAATTCATCGCACAACAGTCCAAATTCGCACCAAAATACTGATAGAAACTGACAATCGTAAAGAGATACTTTTTATATCGAAAACCATGATGCTAACTTTGGTAAACGAGTTGACAAGACGAAAAGTTCTTAAATTTATGAACCACCAAAAAAATTTTCAAAGTTAGCAAAATGAGCCAACAGTCTTTAAAACTAGGAGCTCAGTTTAAAATGGACTCTAGCTATGATGTAGTCTTCAAAAGGCGTCCGTACATCTTGGACATCTTATAAGGGTTCGATGTAGACATACCCACAAGCATAAAAATAAATAAACTGACCTATTTCCATTTCATAGACCCCTCTGCGTTTAGTGCAGAATAGATCAAGATGGAAATAGACTCGTTAATATCTTAACATAATCGTCATCGTCTATGGTTGGATAGTCAGTTTTATCCCTTGGCCTCTTAATCGCCTCCAATCGTCACGGTCTATCGAACTTTTTCGCCAATTTGCAGGGATCTGCTGTCAGCTTCCACTGTGTTTCCCATCGCTTCCACTGTTTTCCAACTGGATGCTTCTCTTGTGCTTTGCCTCAAAGAGTTCTTTTCGGTAGTCATTATTCATTCATACGTTTTATATGGCCCATCTTGCTGTTTGCGTAAATTTACGCATTTGGACACAGGTGAATCGTCAAACAGCTTGTATAATTCATCGGTTTAACGGTGTCTGCATTCGGTTCCATCCGAAAAAAACATTTTGGCGATAATTTGCAAAAGCGAAAAAATGGCAGAAGTGACTTATTGCCAAAGGTGAGTGTAACTAGTTGATTAGTGAGTCATGTTAAAAACGTATCCAAAAAAATAGTAATAAGTGGACACTCAGTTGCTACTTAACATAGTTATTGCCGTATTATTTGTTGCGATATTATTTGGCTTTGAAATCAAATTCGGCATGCCTAGAAACATTTCTCTTAGGAAAATCTTAATTTATGTAGATATATTTTGCATCATTTGGATGTTTTTATGTTTATATATTGGAAAAGTACAGGGTGGCCCAGAAAGAAACTTGTTTTATATTATAAAATATATGCAATTTTAAAAGTCCGCCGAATCGATGGGATATATTTTCTATTACAAGATGTTGTTTTTTTGTGTTTAGATAACGATTTCCCGTTGATTTAAAGAAGTCGCTCAGTTTTAAGTTTTTTTTACTTTTATATTCTTTCGATCCCGACACATCCTTTAATCGACAGCGTATTACTTCAATCGCGATAACAAGGTTTTTTCCCTCAAAGTTACTAAATGGTGGCGGCAATACTTCTTAGTAAAAGCCCGCTGTCAACACTCCACAGACCGCAATTATTTTAAGCCAATTGTCAAACATTGCGACTTCCGGCGCATCAGCACGATATTTCCAATTTCTAGAAAATCATGTCGCACTCCAACAAGAGCGAAACATTAAATGATAAACATCAGCCGGCCGGCACACTCAAAGTGCGAATCCTCCGCAAAACTAAATCCAACGATAAATCACCGCACGAAACTGTTCGCGCAAACCAAAGTCCTCCTACCAATTCACAAGTTCGGAATGCTGAAAGCCTCGACAGCCTCCCTATTTGACGTCGAATCAATTAATATTCTGCTAGCTGCACCCATCCAACGTTAAAACGTTGCAATATGTACATACCTGGGCATCGCTGCATAACAATACTACGTCCAAATACGGGAAAATTCGCAACAAACTTGCATTCAATAAAATGATGCGTATTTTTATTCCCTTCCTAAATTCCGGCGATTTTTCGTCTTCATATGAAGTTCTTCAGCATATTCCAGCACAAGATTCATATCCTCGTCAAATCCAACAATGTTTACTACGAAATGTTTGCATACAGTCAGACTTGTACGCGCGAACGATTATGTAACTACAGAAAGTATTAAAAGATTCCGCAATCGCCGTTTAGTGGCAACCTTCTGCTATATTTGGATTCAATTCTAAACATGCAGGCTAAAGGTTTTCGAAAGGAAAACGTTCAAATTGGTTGAAAATTTTAGTTTGAATTTAGGCCATTTGTGCCACTCGCGGGATATTTAATTTGAAACACTGAACTAATTTGCACAAACATTCACGAAAGACCCGACAAGAAAAGAAAACTCTCAAATCCCAACCTGTCCGGCGTGCTTTCGGTTTCGCGATCTTAAGTGGACTTCTCGATTTGACCAAATCTTTCTTTCTTTTTCCGTGTCGTAACGGTACCCCGACTACAGCTGCCCGCTCAGCCGAGTTAGATTGCATTCGGCAATGCAATATGCAGATGAGATGCACTAAATCAGTTTTCCCATGTCCGAAATTATAATTTGCAGATTTAAAAAATTTTTTTTTTTTTTAATTAACAGAAGAATTAAATATTAAATGAAGAATATAATTAAAGGGAAACGTTTAAATTTAGTATAAAGAAAATGATATAAAATTTCCATTTAATAACCATAGTAAAAAAAATATTTTATAATTTATAACTGTGAATGAATGCAATGAAAAAATTTTTTTTCAAATCTGCAATTTATAATTTCGGATACGTGTCAGGAAGGCTTCCGAGCAGTTTGCTTGTGTGACTGCTTGATTACTACATATGTACTTGTTTTAAATCCCAACGAATTGCAGCTGGTTGGATGAACACACGGCCAAAGCGTGGTAATGATTTTATTACCTTCTTGAGAGCCAATAAATTTGATGAAGTTAATGAGATACTCTAAGTATATCTAAGCGAAGGACCAAAAAGGCTGTAGTGCTAAAGCAAAAAAAAATAATAGCGTGCCTGTAAAGTCTACCAGTGTCTTTCTGATGGCGTATTTTACTTTGATATTGAGAACCATAGAGGCTAGTCAATTTCCCTGTTTTTGACCTGGTTCCATTTAAAAGACATCCGTATGGTACCAGTTGATCCTGACCTGAGACTCGGTCCTTTCCATTGTGAACTTGACCAGGCGGCCGAGTTTGGTTGGGACGGCAAAGTTAAGCATTATAATTTACAGGGCGTTCGGTTCACAATGTCGTTTGCTTGTTTAAAGTCTACTTGTACAAAAATTTGTTGCACATCAATGTTGATTTCCCAGCACTTCTCGAGCACCTGCTTCACTGAGAATATTTAACATAATATATGATACATCGTCCCTTTTGAAAAGTCAGCTTGGTACTCTTCTATTATATTTTCATAAAAAGGTTGGAGTTTGCATGCAGTTGTTTTGGGGGTAGCACTTTGTAGGATGTGCATAGTAGGGCAATTCCTCTATAGCTTTTGCAAAGCTTATCTCCCTATTTGCGCATAACTTTCGGACTCGGCATGAACCGCGCTTGTATAGTAAGAAGTAACGAGAGCCTTAGCAGCAACCTCCCCAATGAAATAATATCACATAACGGTGAACTCGAAGACATCCTCCTCCCTTTGCAAAAAAAAAATACTATGGAAACTTTATCATCCCGGGCTACTGGCGCTCAAAACTCCACAAATTCACTATGTCCACGTAAAGAACTTTAAATCGCGTGGATTAAGAAATAACAACGAATGCAATTGATAAACTGATAATTTTATTTTGTTCTCATTTACAATTTAGACAACTTTTTCGCCTTTATTAGTGGAACCGCAATCTTGAAGATCGTTCTTTCAATTGAGATCCTAGCTTCAATGCATATCAGCATGTAGAGTAGAATTAAACACTTACGTGTGGATTGTCCGATGGATGATTCGTATTTCATTCATTAGCTGATTCGGTGACAGGATCGAAGGGTTCTCTTTTCCATTCCGACTGTTGGTAATAACGTTGAACAGCTATGACTGCGTTTGTTCGTATGTTTCTTTGATGGTGAAGCTTATGTACGAGTATTAAATGCTGAAAAAAGATGCGATTCCGTTAGAATCCTGGAGTTAACTTCTTGAATGAAGTGCTCTAAGGAATCGTTAATGGTTCGTAGCTGTTTATTGAAAAAGTCTCTGTCTCTTGAAATCACATTTATGCTCGAGTCAATAAGAGATGGTTCTTTATTAGTCCGAGTAAATGCTTATCGTCAGTCGTTATTTTGTCAATTGTGTATGATATGTAATCTGCGTATTCTTGGTCTAATATGCCAAAGAATCTGTTACTTACTGTCCCTATGAAGTCGAATGTGAATTAGGTTCTCGGGGTGGTTCTGGATGAAAGGTTAGTACTGCTAGTTGTTGAATGGAGGGTTGATGAGGGTTCCGGTTCGTTAGATTTTTCATTGGTGTTGTCGTTATCTAATGGTAGAGGACAAAGATTGTGAATAGCTCTTCGAAAAATTCTATTTCCAGTCTTAACGTCGACATCCCTGATGCGACCAATCAGGGCCTTTATGAACTGGGGTAACTCTGCCTAAAGGCCATTTCAGAAGGGGAGTGTTGTCCTCCTTGGGTAAAACTAAAGTTCCGAGTGAGAGCGAAGATGAAGAACTTCTACGTTTGAATGTTATCTGCAAGAACAGCAGATATTCTTAGCTCCACGGACTCCAAAATTCTATTTGGTAGGCTTCGATTAATTCTCTTCTCTTCAAAAATGAGACGTTCTTTTGGTGTAGAGATGGGTTTGGAATAGTTTTTAGAGGCTCTCCTATCAGAAGATGACCCGGTGTTAAGGCTTGAACGTCGTTAGGATCATTGGATAATTGAATGAGTGGTCTGGAGCTCAGAATTGTCCCTACTTCGGTTATTATGGTGTTTAATTCCTCGTAGGTTAGCGATACGCTACCAATCATTCTCTTTAAATGATATTTCGCTGCCTTCACTGCTGCCTCCCAAAGCCCCCCGAAGTGAGGGGATCTGAGTGGAATCAAACACCATTCGATTTGCTCATCCGTACAATATTGAATAATATCCGATTGGATGTTTGTGAGAAGAGCATGTGAAGCTCGTGCAATTCGTTTTTTGTGCAAACAAAGTTTGTGGCATTGTCACAAAGTATTTTTGGTGGTCTGCCTCTTCCGGCAATAAACTTTTTCAGAGCGCCTAGGAATGCATTTTTCATCAATTATGAGACTAATTCTAAGTGTATGGCGTTCATGCAAAAGCATACGAAAACATATATATAAGCTTTGGTACGCTTCTTCCCACGGATTTCTGTAGTGAATGAAGGTAGGAACACAAAAGTCGATACTAATATTTTTGAATGGACGAGATGGTTGGATGCGTTCCGCTGACAGATTATCCATGACTTGTTCCATAAGCTTTGGATCAGTCTTATAATACTGATTACATTTGTGTACAATACTTGTGGCTAATTGTCTGCTATTGAGAGACCAAAATCGTTGTCGCACAATAGCCAAAAGCTCTTGAGGGCCAACATGTAAGTGTTTTCATGTAGGTCTTGTACTAGGAATTTAACGATACTATTGGAATGTGGCAGTAGGATTTGATGTTTTGCGTCTTAGTCTACGTTTGCCTTCTCAATCCTTCCACCAACCCGGATAAGACCATTTTTATCAAGAAAGAGTTTTAGATCGCTTTCAGAATTTCGTTGAGGCGAAATCCGGTTCTTCTCTAGTTGCTTCAGCGCTTCACTGAAGGCGGGTGCTTGGATTGTTTGGAGTATACTAGACAGATAATTCTGAAGCTCTACTGGTTTAAGGGTGCCCACTATTCGCTCAGATAGTGGTTTCCCGAGATTCGCTGCAAATCTGTGTACGTAAGCCATCGTGTGAGTTGAGAAATTAAATAAATTTCTGTGATTTAGGGCTTCCAAAATTAACGAAGATGTTTGAACAATAAGAGTTGCCTTTGCCTTTCGAGTCTCTGAGTCATGTTGAAGTTGTCAGGTTGGCATTTTCGACAGAAGGAACTCAGGCTCATTGAACCAAATTTTTGATGTGAGC
The DNA here is from genome assembly GCA_963969285.1 of Odontomyia ornata. Lineage (NCBI taxonomy): Eukaryota > Metazoa > Arthropoda > Insecta > Diptera > Stratiomyidae > Odontomyia > Odontomyia ornata. The sequence goes on along the minus strand of OZ017738.1, from coordinate 37,243,537 downwards.
AGTTCATTTGGAGTAGCACCTCTAGACACAATGTCTGCTGGATTAAACTCTGAGGAACATGCATCCATTGTGAACTTCGTCTGTGCTCTTGAATGTAAGAGCCTCTGTTTGCAACAAACGTTTTGAAATTGGAGGAGGAAGCATTAATTCGAGCTAGTCCAATAAGTCGTCTATTTAATCTGAATACACACAGATTTTCTTATTTTTCCCGTTAATGTTACCAGCAGTTGAGCCACACACAATTCTAGTCAATGGGGATACGCATGACTTTACACGTAGGAGGTGACATACACGGTTATTGGAATGCATATACTGTATGTACATAACCGCTCCATAGGCATTATCACTTTCATCTACAAATCCATGCAAATTCACTTCTAATACCCTGTGACTCGGTAATGCAAACCGTGGAATAGTAAACGAGTTTGACTGATGAAGCAGTTGTCTAAATTTAAGCCATTTCGATTGAAGCTCGTGTGGAAGCTTTAAGTCCGACCCTTTTTTTTTGCCATAACTCTTGCAGGAAAATATTTCCCGAAACTACGATAGGATTATTTAGTCCTAGTGGATCGTTTACAAGGGCAAGATCACAGAGAATAGAGCTTTTTGTCATCTCATTTTGAATTGATAGGTTCACTTAAATTAAGTAAACATCTGTTTCAGGATACTGGATGAGGACAAGTGACTTTGTATGGAGTTCTTCTTCTGCATCAAATGACGCCATTATCTTCCATTGGTCTTTATGAATCGATTGAAGCAGTGTTGGGTGGTTTGCACACCTTTTCCGTAATTGGAAACCTCCTTCCGCCAGCATCTTTCTTAGCTTACCTTGTATTTGAAGACTCTATTCGAGAATTTTTGATCAGGTAATAATGTCATTCATGTAAAAATCTCGAAGTGCTGAGTTTGAACGAAGTGGGTATCTCCGATTTTGCTTCTTTGCAATGTGTTGAAGTTCTTTTGTGGCCAAATATGGAGCGCAGGATGTACCATAAGTCACTGTACGAAAGCGATAGTATTTTAATTCTTGGATGGGATCATCCCTCTGGGCAATAAGTTAAAAATTGTGATATTCTCGAGCAAAAAGAATTTGACGGTACATCTTCACCATATCTGCTGTGAACACGTACTTATGAAGACGAAAACGTAGAGAATAGTAGTTCCCAAGTGAACCTTTATTTGCACTCCCCCTCTCACTTGACGACGAACCTGCAAGGCGGTAGGTGCTGTTGGACAGCAGGGCGTCGAGCTACAGCTCCGAGATAGACCTGATGCTGAAGGTGTTGCTCTATAGCAGAACATTATGTACTGTAGCTTGGTCGACGGGGGAGCGGGATCATCAGCAGCAGCCTTGAGCCTTCTCTTCAACGTCTGGATACTGCATTCTGCGGGACCATTCGTGGCTGGATGATTTGACACGATGAACTTTTGGAATATCCCACGCTCTTTACAATATCTCTGAAATTCTTGGCCTTTGAAAATGGTAGCGTTGTCCGAAACCATCATGTTAGGTTCACCAAATGTTCACGTAAAGAACTTTAAATCGCGTGGATAAAGAAATAACAATGAATGCACATGATAAACTGATAATTTTATTTTGTTCGCAATTACAATTTATGCAATTTTTTTGCTTATGCAAGTAAATGAACTTTATCATGCGTAAGTCGTTGCCTGAAATATTTGTATGTGCATTTTATCATTATTTCGGGCAATTATCTATGCACGTTACATTACCTAAGTATTTTCTTCTGGCAATTACCTTTGATACATGATCGATTCATTAGACGGAAATCATGGAAAATATGGAATTGCATTTATGCTACTCAGGCAAAAACCTATGGATGTTGCAATGAAATGAATGAATTTAAAATCAATGATTAAGTTAAATGAATTGATTGATTATTATGAACGATTTGGTATGTACACACTGAAGATTAAAAGCATCCAAACCACAACCGGATTTAAACTCGAGGCCCTAAAACTTTATACAGCTGCTAAGAATGGTAAGGTAAAATGATCATCGAGGTGCTGGCATTTTTCTGCGTATCAGATCTGGAGTTCCAAATGATTTCAATGCGACGTACTACTCGTTACAATAGGAATCCAATGAAGCCTATTGCCTTAATAAGGGCCATGAAGGCAGTTGGACGTAGATCGTATGCATAACTGTTGTAATTATTCAACAACAATTGCCCAATTGACTGAAAAAGTAAGGAAAGCTAAAACTGAAAGTTAAAATACAAATATTAATAAAGTAAAAGAAAAAATTGGTTAATAGAAATGCTGGTAAAATTATCTTTAATATTGATGAAGAATGAAGAAGGTATATTTAAAAATAAATGTCTGCCGCAGAGTATTTCTAACTTAATTTGAAAAATATCCAAATGTGATACATAGGCAAATGCCTGCAACAACCGGAAATTGTAACATTCATTCCCTTAGGTAACACATTCTATATAAATAAATTAATAGTAAAATAAAAACAGCACTTAATTAATTTAAAATGAAACATTGTCTTTTTCGGATAACCCTGCATTGAATCTGAAAATTTCATCATTAATAATGGAATAACTCCATTTTAGGGTTTTGTAAAAAAAATTGTTTACAATAACCTTCTTCTTCTTTGTAGTATTACAGTCCCTCTCGGGCCTTCGCATAGAGATAGTTAGAGTATCTCATTTTTATGACCGTATTGAATTTTTTCGGAAGTTTGTTTGGCCAGTACCGTGCTCCCATGTGCTCGCTCAGCTATGATATGACCTGATTAAATCAGTGCATATCGCCACTGAGTGAACACTCATAGTCTGTCCGAAGAATCCCCTGGACTAAATCACGTTGCTCCCAACGAGATGGGAACCTGGGACCTTCGGCTTATGTGTTCATGCTCTTACCACTAGACCACTCAGGCTATTATATTGCGGGTAATATCGGTAGCTGTCCGTCCGTCCGTCAGTGCATCACAGTAAGCTTTTTCAAGAACTTTAGATGCTACAGTGATCAAATTTTGTGAACAGCTCAGAAGTTTCTGGTTAATAAAAGTTTCGTAGTCAAAAAAGATCTCTAACGCTTTTAACAGCGGATTCCCCATACAAGGATGTCAACATTTTTTCACGAACGATAGTCGAATATGGTATCAAATGAAAGGTTTTAATGAGATCTTTTAATATCCGTTATTGAAATTGCAATATCGTTGACGGGGTAGGCAGGGGAAGCGAAAAATTGTGTCCCTCGTCCTTGCGATTGGACATTTATAGACCGAAAAATCTGGAAAAAAATAATGGCGTTAGTTCTCTATGAGTACAACAACGACAAACACCTGAAAAGTTGAAATTCACTTAACTTAGTTAGGCATAGTATGATTTATCAATTTTACATTTTCTTGTATAAAATCGTTAAGGTACCTTAAAATTTAATGAAATTTTACACATATAAGGTGAGATTCATTATGCGGTTTGGTTTTTAATCTCAAATAAAAGGCATCAAGTTGAATTCTTAAGTAAAAATTTTAGCTATGACATTTACTTTTTAAAGATTATCTTGTTTAAATGTTGACCGCGACTACGCCGTAAATGGTCCATCCTGAGGGGCCAAGTTTAGACGACGCATTCCAGCATAGTGGCCGGTATCTCGCGAATGACACGAGTAATGTTGGCTTCAAAAGCGTGAATTGAAGCTTATCCCTGAAGACTAGAGACTTCGTGTATCCCCAAAGAAAATAATCTAAAGGTGTGATATCGCATGATCTAGGCGGACAATTTACTGGCACTAAACGTGAAATCAGGTTCTTAGGTTCGATAGGTCGTCAATGCACACCATAAGTTGCTCTAAGAGCACGAACATTTCTCATAGAACGCTGATTTTCGTAATATACCTGAACAATTAAATACGTTGTTGCGATGTCTTTCCATGATGATTTGTCAAACAATACTGAATAAAAATTACATTAAAGTTTAACAGGAGTCACACATTATCTGTCAAAGAAAGCCTATTGAAAATCAAACATCATAATGAATCGCCCTTTATATGTCCACCTTTAAGGCGAATAAACTATGAAAATTTCATAAGAATTGGAAAGTATTTAACGAAGTTATGGTCCTTTAAATTTTCGGTTCTACAATAAAAACGATACGTGACTATTTAGGAATATGTGCTAGCAATCGACTCAGACATTACGGAGTTGTTAGTATTTGCATGAGAATTTCAGGAAGGATGTATATCATGCACATCAGTGAGAATATTGAGTAAATTTAAGTTATTTTCCCAACGGCAGCATTTAAAGTACAGGCTATTAACTCATACATAACATTTTAAAGGTGAAAAATTCATGGTGGGAGGTTATCATGAGTACACAAATTAACAAATACCTTTGAAGTTGAAATCCACTCAATTTTGTATAATAGTAGAATTTGTAAATAAAACATTTTTCCCTGTGAATTCATATGAGTTCATTTAAATTCAAGGGCCTTATAATCTGGATGTTCCAATAAAGTTCAATCGCATTCACGGAAGTAGTAGCCATTCCAAACCTCTCTGACTACAACCAAAACAAGGTTTTTCTACCATTCGGACTTTTCATCGAACCAGACACTACACTTTTAATTGGGTCTCCTTACCTCCAGATAAAATCAATAATTAAATAATCTTTAAGATTTTATTCAGTCAATGATTGTTAGTGACATTGCAACGAAATGGGAGCAAGTTTCCCTTTTAAAGCAAATATGTATTTATTGTAGATGTCGTTAATGGGTTTCTTGAGTTTATTTATTATCAGTGTCTGCATATCGTAGGCTAATTACAACACCCTTCTGATATGAGCGTAGCTTTGTCCACCCAACTTGTTAATATAATAGAATGGAAAAAATCTTTATTTTTACTCCAAATCGTTTGAGTTAAGCCCGATTTGAAAAAAATATATAAATTATTACTAAGAAATTTACATAAATCCCTTCTAAATCTATTTCTTAGCGCCCCCTTAAGCAATTGCCAATCCAAAACTCAACCACACCCGCTAATTCCTAGTCATAAATCAATTTCAATTACATTAAAATATTTCAAATCATATCTCAACAACTTCCTACTACTTAATCTTAAATCAAACTAATATGATTGATTGGTCAGCTTTTAACAGTTTTTATAAATATAGCTCTGATTACAATACAATCAAAGAAATGCCGAAAATATAGCTGTATCGCTGCGAATGTGAATGAAGAAAAAAAAAATTACAACAAACTCCACATAGTTGTTGAGTAGTTTAGTTGATACAATTTCATGTATATATCAAAGTCACTGACCGTGATAATGAAACATATAATTAGTATCGATATGAGTTTATTATAACGCCACCGATCTTATAAATTTTTTTCTACTCACCTCAAGCTTTGATAGTATGTAGCTAGTTTTCAGACATTGCACTCTCACGCCTTCTTTGCGATGAAGGCTATCGCTTTTCGTCATTTTATTTTCACATTAAAATTTCTGTTGAATTTTCGTTGAACATTAGTGGGTGAGCGAGCACAGTGTTGTGAGTCAATACGAAATCGGCAATGAAATTTTGATTTGACCTTGATCTTAGATTCAAATGAAATTTTATTCAGATTTCGGACGAGAAAATTGGAATATTTCTCGTTATTTTCCAATAATTGATTTTTCTGACTTTGTTTTACAACTAAAATATTTGCTAAGCTTCCTTTCAAGAATTTTTTTAAATATTCGATTCGATTTCGGAAATATGTAGAATTTATATTCCGAAGATCATAGGTTTTTTCCGAAAAGGATATTTTATTTTACCTCAATATTTCTGAAAACAAAAAAAAATCAAAAGTCTTAAAATAACTAAAATACTGATGTTATCTTAAACAAATTATCTCATTCGTCGTGAAGTCATTTGTTTGTCTCAAAGCCACTTGATGTGCAATTTGTCATCACGTCTCAATTTAGTCCAGGAAAAAAAAAACGCTTGACAACTTATTAAAAGAATGATCAAACGGAATCTCCAATTTCGTGTTTTTTTTTCTTGTTCAAATTCGCTTCAACTGTTTTCAGCACTACTAGAATTTTTTTGACAAAATGATTGATTTTTGCTTAACTCCAAACGACCTTCACTTCACTCCACACATCCAACATTCTAAACAGCATGCCATAACAAGAAAAGCGTGTGGTCCGTTTTAAGAATAAATTCTTAGTCGAGTAAAGTGAAAATTTGCATAAGATGGCAATCATTCATCATCACCGTTCAAGAAAATATTTTATGAAATATACTTACAAGGACAAAATCAACGTTTAACCATATTCATCCAATCTATCCACTTCCAATTCCATTCTATTCTACTCGCGATTGCAATATATAAATCAACTCTCAAACTCTTTAAAAGTCCATAAAAATTCCGTGCAAGTAAGCACGCCCAGCCTTAGTTAAAGACTCAATCAAAGTGTTGTTAATGTTCTTGCGAGTTCTTACTTAAGTTATTATTCTTCTTAGAATGTTAACGCAAATCAATGCGCGAACCATGGAAGAACAAATCCTTCAGTGAACAGAAGCAAATGTTCTGAATTGCCTTGACCACTTTTGAAATCATTTAAAAGTCGTTGGGGGTTTGTTTGTTATTTCGTTTTTCATTAGTTATGGGAATTTTAATATTGTTTATTGTATGACAAGATGAAATTTGCATACTTGACGCATATGAAGACAATCAATGATAAATATAATAAACAAAGTAGAGGCGGGTTGGGTTATGACTTGCAAATATGCTGACTTAATTGTAGTGATTGCTGAACCAAGCTTGTTGCAAACGATAAATTTTTAATTGCACTGAGCTGTATTTAATGGAATATTTATTAAAAATATAGAATGTCACACAAGACGTTTGTAAATGAGAACTGATTGCCGTTAGCAATTCTTTTGATCTCATAATTAATAAAAAGCTTACATCTCACATGCCAAGCCCCTTACTATTAAGCATCAAATAACCCATTATAACCATGACCACGCATTTACAAATAATTGAAAATAATACAGGACTTCGTATGCTTGGATTCTCACTAAATTCGTTAATTTTATACCATAGTCAAATAACGTACATTTAATAAACTTCCTGTACAAGGGAAAAACATGAGAACAGATTCTCAAAGCAGGTTCTTTTTATGAGATTTGCCATAACCCCAGGATGCATCGCAGTCGCAAAAGATTTAATATCAAGCAGAATGTTTTAACTCTCAGGAGAACATTCTGCCCGGGCTGGGCCACCTACATTTAACGACAAACTAAAGAGGGAATGAAAGGAAAGGTGCAAATCATTTGGGAAATGAATCGATTAAAATTCACCAAATCATGATGTAGAATTTCTGTTGACGACCTGCTTACCGGCACGAATAATCTCCAGCAAGCCATCAATTTTCAGCAACAACTCATTGAAATCTTACAGCGTTATGGATTCCACTTACACCAATGGTGTGCTAATAACACAACAGTGCTGAACAGAATATAATGCCACCGACTCCGATGATACCGGCATTGTTAAGGCTCTAGGACTAATATGATATCCCGTAGCAGATCAATTCAAAATCAATACCAACGTTTCGGAGTCAACTCAGCCATTTATAAAACGAGTTGTTCTTGCGCAGATATTGCAATTCTTTGAAACCTACGTTCTTGTTAACCCTGTTGTCGTACTTGCAAAGATATTCATGCAGCAACTCTGGGAATCAAAAATTGATTGGGATACATATCTATCTGAAAAGCTCCAACAAAGCTGAAAGAATTATAGAGTTCAACTGTCATACTTGAGGTAACTAGCCATACTGCGGTATATAATGAATTCCACCAAACGGAAAAGTGCGGAAGCCGTGCATCGTTGCAATTAGTGAGTGAGTGAACATAGTAAGTGATTGAAGTCAGAAGTTACAGCGGTAAGTGAAAAGTGCGATCAGGAGGGAAGAATCCAATGAGAAGAAGAAAGAGCAAGCTCGCAAAAGAGGGAAGAATCCAACGAAAAGAAGAAAGAGCAAGCTGGCAAAAAAGCAAGGAGTCTTCTGGGTGACCATATTATTTTTATTATTTTTGGTTCGCATAATAAGTATTTAAATAGTTGGATAGGTTTCAAAGTGTTTGAGTTTAGTTTGGGTGGGTTATGGATATGACGGATATATCCACAATGGACAAAGATCAGCAGATTGCTCTACTAATTACCCAATTGAAAGCTTCACAAACTGTGCAGGCACAGCTTAGTGAAGTAAAACAACAGCTAAGGAAGGCTAAACAGCAACTTATTGACGTAAACTTGGAGTTGGCAGAACAACGCCGATTCAATAAAGAGTTCATGGAGCAATTGAGGGATTTGACGCTAACCAAATCAAAAAAGAAGAATAAAAACAAAAAGAGGAAAATGGAGTCTTCATCTTCATCATCAGACCCTTTCCGCCCTCTCCTCCTTCTTCAGAAGAAGAAGCTATGGAAGAAGATGAAGAAAATGAGTCCATGCAGGAAGACTCTGCTGAGGAGAATGAAGAATTTCCTGCTCTGCTACCGCCGGGTCTCTCAATGGCTCTACCAGGATTGGCCATCCCACCGAAAAATAAAACCAAAACCAGTGATCCAGCCAACTATGGTGGATGTCCTCGAAACCCAGTGAGTGTCAGGAAATCGTTCGCGCAAGTTGCAGCTGCAAATAGCAATAAAACACCACAACGTCTTCACAACAACAAAATAAAAACACACAAAGACAAGCAAATACTCCACAAAATACAAATGAAAACATGCACAGACTCTTTGCCACCTTACAGACAAAGTTCCAAACAATGGTGCAAGACATGATGGCGAAAATGATTCAGGGAATGTTTGCATCACAAAACAGTTTCTATTGCCCACTGACAAATAAACAAAAATGACCTTTATGGATCATTTAACTATTCTCAAATGGAATGCAAATTCCCTGCTTCATAAGACTGGTGAGTTGACTTAACTTATATTTGATTATAAGTTTGACATCATTCTCATCCAGGAAACCTTTCTGAAGGCTGGAAATCGCCTGCGCTTCCCAAGCTTTTTTCTGTACAGAAACGACAGAACAACATGTAGAGGAGGCGGAATGGCCATTCTTGTGAGAATGAATGTGAACCATAATCTCGTATTGACACCTACCTTACAAACGCTAGAAACTACTGCAATTCAAGTGCGGATGGATTCTTTTGAATTGATGGTAGTCTCGATATACACCCGCCCACATGCATCTACGCTCATTGAAGATACTAAAAAACTTCTGGATTTTCAGGGTCCCATACTCCTTGCCGGAGACTTCAATGCCTATCACCGTAGTTGGGGAGCTATGAGAAGCAAGCGTGCTGGGACTGAGTTAAATCGATTCCTCACAGGTAATCCATTAAGCGTGTATATCCCCAACGAGCCAACACATTACGGCTACCGAAATAGTTATCCTCTCGATATTGGTATATCACGTACCTTTAAACTCGATGTATGCATCGAAGACCTCGACGAATTTTCATCCGATCACAAACCGGTGCTCTTTTTATAGGAGGAATATACCTAGACGAACCCCTACAAGTAATGAAGAAAACTGATTGGCTAGCTTTCCAAGTCGTACAGGCTAAAGAAACCATTATTCAAACACCTGAAACAGCTAGCGACACTGAAAAAATGATAGAAAAAATCACAGACAAAATAATAGGTACAGGCAAAAGATGACAACACAGTCATAACTCTGACAAGGGTGACAAACCCCTATGAATTCCCTAACGACTTCAAAAACTTAATAAGGAGAAGGAATCGATTTCGGAGGAGGGCTAGGAGCAGAGGTGATCCTAGATTACGCCAGGAAGCAAATCAAATTGCAAACAAAATTCGTGATCGGATATCAAAACTTCGTAATGAATAATAAGAGAACTTCTCGCAAAGTCTGGAGCCTCGGTGCGACGCTTTCTGTTTCCGAATGCTTTTATATTAAAAACAAGCTTATAATACCCCCAATTGACGGCCCTTATGGAATCAAACTCGACAGTTTTGTGAAAATTCATCTGATGGGGAGGATCTTGACGAACATGAAGATCACGTCAATCGGTTGACCAACAGGCTCATGAGGTCAGACTACAGACTCCGGCCTAATACAAAGCACCTGTCTTCAAGAGGTTAAAGACATCATACAAGTACTGAACAGACGGAAAGCACCGGAGTTTGATTTAATACCAAATACAATGGTAAAATGGCTCCCGGATAACATTCTCGATGCAATAACAGCGAGCATAAACGCAATTTTCCGCTTGCGAAAATACCCCAAAATATGGAAATCGACAATTGTTATTGTTCTTCCAAAACCTGGTAAATACCTCATGTTTCCACAAAACTAGTGGCCTATTAGCCGATTGTCTTCTCTGTCGAAAATAATAGAGCGGGTGCTACTAAATCGACTAACTGAGGTTGTTACCAAAAAAGAAATAGTTGGCTGCAATCCAGCACACTCCATAGAACTCCAACTTACTAGGGTGGCCGAAAACATTAGAATAGGGCTTAACCGCAGGAAATCAACGGGTTTTGTTATGTTTGACATAGCCAAAGCCTTCGATAAAGTCTGGAATGCAGGACTTATTTACAAAATGCATGAATCCCAAATGCCACTGTAGCTCATCCAAATCATTGGCTTCTTTCTAAAAGGCAGATCACTTCGTGTCAAAATTGACAACCACCTCTCAACCATGCGGCAAATTCATACTGGAGTCCCACAAAGAGCAACCATCTCCCCCATACTATTCAGACATACCTCGGCTGCCTTTGAATGTCCACAAGTCCCTATATGCCGACTTTATCTGTATTTTATACTCATTCAGACAAGCAAGAGTCATCACCACCAAACTGCAACTCTCCATAGACATACTTTTGAAGTATTTTCAAGTTGAACACAGACAAGACCCAGGCATTATTTATAACTAGAAAAACATAACAACAAACGAAAACTCTGACTGTTGACAACGAAAATTTTGCCTGGTCAGGTACCTGGAACTCCTGGAACGACCACATACGTAACAAACGAGGACATTGCTATAGCGTACTATCCCAACTCTATCCACTCCTTAAGGCCGAAAAACTCAATTTCAAGATTCGTCTACTGATCTACAAACAAATAATACGACCAACGCTACTATATGGTAGTACAGCCTTCTACCAGACGACATGGACCAACAAAAAGGCACTATAATCCATGCTAAATAAATTCATCAGACAAATCTTCGTAATCCCATGGTATATTAGATATACGGATTTATACAAGGACTTCAGAATCGAACCTGTCGAAATATACGTACGTGACAAAGCACTTAAACCGCTCGAAAAAGTAGACAAACATCCTAACACTACCCTGGGAATTCTAAGACACAAAGCACTCCCAAATGAAATTTATCCAACTATCCGCGCTAGCTTTAAAGAAACATAATTAACTATAAACAAGAACAAAATAATTTGATCTCGTTAATCACATTGAGCAAATAATTTCTCACAGATAGAAGGGAGCTAGGATGCTAAATCGTACCAGCTCCAAGTAGAACGAATCCAAGCAAGTGGAAAAGTGTGCAACTCCATGGGTTTGCAGATGCAAGCAGGCTAGCTTACGGTGCTTGTATCTATATGCACACTAAAAACATCTATGGAAGTATCGACGTTGCTCTAGTTTGTGCGAAGAGCAGAGTCGCACCTACTTATCAAGCAATAATAGCGCGGTTAGAACTATACGGCGCCAAGCTACTTGCCCTGCTTATGAGAAAGCTCAAAAACTCTATATTAAAGAGATTGAAAGAGTTTTTTATTGGAGTGATTCTCAAACAGTCGTCCAATGAATAGTTTTGCCGCCATTAAAATTACCACTTTTGTCGGCAATCGAGTGGCTTATATTCAAATGTTGAACGAACCGAACATCTAGCAGCACATTGATTCAGCCAGCAACCGAGCAGATATAGTTTCCTAGCGAACTATGTTCAAGTAAATTCTGATTTGAGGGTCCTTAACTTTTCAAACAACAGCTACCAGCGTCAAACGGGATACAGACCATAACTAAGTAAGAATTCACAGAGTTACAGAAGTGGAAGATGGTTTTGATTGGCTCAAGCGGTTTGCAACCCCAAATCATACGACATAAACCATCAGAATAATTTTAAACGCTTACAAGAAACAACCGTATTTATATTACATTTCACTCGAAATTGTAAACTGTCCAGTGAGAAAGAATGTTGAGCAGGAGACCCAGCCCATTGGAAATGAAAGACGCTCTCAAGATACTTGTTGTCGTAATACAGATCAAACATCTAAAAAAAAAAGGAACGGTCCAACAAAACAGTAAAATTCGGTTCTTAACGCCATGCATAAATCCAGACAGACTTATACGAGTTGCGGGGCGAATTAAAAATAGTGATATTCCAACGCATCACCAAATCACGAGCTAATTTCGCTTATTTTCGCTCATCTCCATCAAAAATATTAGACGCAGGAGCACTAGAGCTTCATTATGTGTGACGTGAAACGTTTTAGAGCATGCAATCCATCCTGTGTGCACGTCTTAAACTAAAAACTCTCACTCAATTGATGGGGGACTTACCAGCGGACAGAGTACGAAGATTGAGGCGATTTCTTCATGTTGGCTTTTGTGATCCAATCCAGGTGCACCATAGAATGCATTGTAAACGTCCGGACAAGGCCTACATAGCACTCTTTGTATGCTTTTCAGCAAGGGCCATCCACTTGGAGCTAGTCTGTGTGCCTTCATCAGCGGCCTTCATTGGATGTCTTAAGCAGTTCATCGCAAGGCGAGGACTTCCTTCAAAATCTTTAGCGACAGCGCTACAAATTTTGTTGGAGCAAACACCGAGCTCCAGGAACTTACTTTAATGTTTAACCAGCCATTTTCAGAGTTGAGGATAGCTGTGTCTCGCTCCCCCCACCTCGATGGGTGGGAATTAAATCTGCTAAATACCATTTGAATCGAATGGCAGGATGCGCTTCGTTGACGAATGAGGAACTAAATACGGTGATTTGCCAAATAGAGGCCTTACTGAATCCTCGACCAATCAGCCAGATATTACCGGATACAATTGATGTAAAGGCACTAACACCTGGCCATTTCTTGATCGGCGAAACATTAACAATAATTTCAGATCCTCAACTAGACCCTGGATCATTGTCTTTTTTTAACTCAATGGAAATTGGCGGGAGGTCTTCATGAAGCCTTCTAGCGTCGATGTTCTAAAGAATACCTTCAAGACTTGCAACAGAGGCCAAAATGGCAAGAAATCAAGCAAAAAGTTGAGACAGGATTATTAGTCATGCTAAAGGAAGAGAACTTGCCACCTCTCAAATGGCGCTTGGGAAGAATAATCAATGCAAAAAGAGGATCTGATTGCAGCATAAAATTGGTTGAGATAAAAACCGCTAGTGGAATGACCTCAAGAACAAAAAATATGATCAGTCCACTACCAAACATTGGAGAACATTCCACAACAGAGAACAACACTACCAACGACGTTCACCAAACACATATCTCCCCAGTCAACACTGATCTCATTGACGCAGTTAAAGGCCAATCCAGGAAAAGATTAGAGAATATATCCAATGACTCAGCACCGAAACGAGTACGAAAGTTTCCTCTACAAACCTTACTCTGCTTGCTACTAGTTCTTCCGGTAGTGGTTTTGGAGAAACGAAAACGAATTCAGGCGAAGGAATAGTGGAGCTAATACCATTCAAGGAAAACCCTGGTACATATTTCGAGGAAGTCAATAGGATAAAATTAACGGATGGCAGCTGGAAAATCATCACATTTTACCATACAACAACTTACTGAATGGAATACAATGGTATTAGAAGATATATTCCTAGACTGATCGAAATATGTTCTCAAGAGGATCCGCTACTCCACATCGACCAATATTGCAAGAACTTAATATCTAGGCCTTCACGATACAGTACGATGCCTATATGAAGGCTATTATCGGTATCGTATAGAGTTAGATTTTTAGGGTTTTGTAAAATAATTTTACAAAACCCTACTAAAATCGCGTCCTGCCTATCCGTCCGTCCGTGTGTCACAGCACTTTTTCTCGAAAACTACTTAAGCTAGAAACATCAAATTTTGTATGCAGGTGTAAAGTGGTGCTTTCTTCAAAGTTTATAAGGTTTTCAAGGGGGTCTTCCCAAATAGGGGAGTGGCCCCCGAAAAAAAATCATTAAAGGTAACTGATATGGGTATCAAATAAAAGGTCTTGATGAGAACTTTTCAAAACAACTTTTTGCTTCGAGGAGTGCACAGGGAGGGGAAATACATGAAAAATTTGTGTCTCCATTTGTCGATCATCCTGCTCTGAAGCTACTTTGGTACTCTCCAATAATTCTGTCAGCATACACTTCCAATTGCTGCTCAATTATTTTGAAGAGCACTTTGTAGCACGTATACAATAAGTATATTCCTGTGTAGTTTTAAAAACATAGTCGATCTCTTTTTTTTTGTATGTTTTACAGATCACAATTTTGTGTCAGTCTGCCGGGATATTCTCTTCGGTCCCGATTTTCACAATGAACTTCCCTTTGCCAACCTTCAATTGCTCCGTGGCTTTATTTAGTTTCAAATACCTGAGCTCAGACTCAAACCACCAGTGCTTTCGACTAAAATAAAAGTCGACTTTACAATCCCTAATGGAGGAACTCTATTATATTTTTATCGGACTGAATGTTAATTTTTTTTTTAAATTCTTAACGTCGATATAAATATTTTCGATAATATCGGGAGTATTTATCGGCGATACGATAATTTCGATAATTTCCTTAATCAATTGTATCGTATCGTTATTGGTATCGTCACACTGAATATTGTATCGCATATCGTATCGAAAATCGATACGATATCCATACTTTTATCGATTATCGTGAAGGCCTACTAATATCACAGTTCGAATATTTGCTTCGCGAAATCGAGCGCAAAAACGAGCTTTTGCATCCAAATCAACTACGCACACGAAGACCACCTCTGAATATAATAGGCTCAGCTGCTCACCTTTTATTCGGGATATTAAATGAGGAGTTCGCCACTCAGTTCGAAAACGGCATCGGTCAAATAATTTTATAAAAAATCAAACAATGATACTTGATTGTACTTCAAACATATTAGCTAAGGAAACAGAACAACACAGTTTGAGCACTTCACAAACGCAACATTGTAAAATATTATATGTTCCCACCTGAGGTCCTGCCGGCCTCTTCCGGGGAGCCCCGCGGTATTACCTTCAGTTAAACTCACCTACGCACCTGTAAGTTGTCCAAGCAGACCTCCTTGAATTTGTAGCGAAACACAGTTAAATTTTATTTAATTAATTTTTATTATAACGGCTGTGGTTTACAGCGTTTTGGTTGTTTACTGCAGTATTGTTGATTGTTGAGGGCTGAGGACGTGCCTCAGCGTGATGCCGGGTCGCTATCTCCCTTCGGATCCCTCGGCGCAGCTCCTGTGCTTGCCGACGGAAGAAGGCCCGCTCCGTGAGTGTGACGGACAAGCTGACTAGTCGCCTCAGCTCGTACAGCTCTTGCCTTGTACGCTCCCGTCGGCCTCCGCGTGGACGCTTCTGTTTGGTGGTGTCCAGGGGCGCCTTCAGGCTCCTCACGTATTCCTCCCTCGTAATCGGCCGGGCTCGGCTCGGGGCTCTGCCTTGAGCACCTGCTCCAGACTTCGAGCTGGTGCCTGATAGGGGCGGGTTGCTGGTACGAGATGCCGGGTCGCACTAGCTGGCAGAGGTTAGAGAGGCACACAAATATTGGCGATCTTGGGTCTGGGGTATGCTGCGGGAATTCCTTTTCGCACTGTGCCACTAACTGCTGCAGCGGCTGTTTGTCTTGAACGCTCTTCGTTTGACTGAAAGGGAGAGTGAAATTAGCTATGGTGGCTACACATCGTTAACGCTAAAAGCCAGGAGGAACATGGCCAAAATGCCAACACCTCGCCATTAGCTAATATTTTCGGGATTCTTCTCCAAGGTCCGGATTCGATGTCCGTCCATGCACATTACGTTTTTCAACTGATTTGCATACCTTGCCCAAAAACTTTAAATACCGTTCTTTCGTGAGCTTTCAACCTACATTCTCTTAAAAGGTGCTGAGTAGCCGAGCACGTGCGCTCTCGTTCCACGAAAGCTTTTCCTCCCCGCTCCGTTTCGCTTGCCCGGATGGTGAATATGCGGAACTGGAAAAATTTAGCGAAAGAGTGCTTTTCGCTTAAGCTTTCGGCTTTCCCACGATCTTTTGATGTGAATTAGCAAACCTGGGGACATTAAATAAAGGAGCGTTTACGCTGGAACTTTTAGTTTTCCTTTTTGCTTAACTCTCTTCGAAGCACACCCAAAGCTTGTCGTTCACGATGTGATAATCATATGGAGCGCATTGCGGGTTAATCTTTTTTATTTACTTTTCCGCTCGCTTATTTACTTTTACGCTTGATCAATGGACGACATGCTTCAATAGCAATGGGCGTATGTGCTTGCTTGACTAATTTCATTGGCGAAGCGCGAGTACATAGGTAGTGATTGCTCGATCGCAACTACTTCAGTGATGAAGCGTAAGTATAAACGGGTATGTTGTATGTTTTCGCTCGCAACAACATTTCAAATTGAGACGCTGAACAATATTTTTAATTCTTTAGCTCTGCAAACAGCAATTCTTCTATCTAACTTCAAAGACATACAGGATGTTCTATTGCAAGTTGTAACCAATACATATCATGACTTAATGAACCTATTGCTAATAAAGCTCTCAAAACATCGCAGGCAACTACAAATCATCAGAGAAAATCTGCCCAAAAATCAAATGCTTACGGTATCTTCCGAACTTATAACTAAAATCTACAGCATTGCTACCGTGCGTACGAGGACAACTATGAAGTGAATCATATTTGATATGCCGATACCACTCACGTGTGTGGAAGAGTTTCAGTTGCTCAAGTTTTAAGCTGTTCCTTTCGTAATACTTTTCTAATAAACGTTGAGTAGGATGGATTAAATAATTGAGTTTGAAATTTTCATAATGTTAACGTGTTTGGTTGGACTTGAAATTCCCTTCCCTTGTCTTTTGTCTACAAGATATCTAGGCTAAAATAATTTGCTATAATCTAATGTTATTTGTAATTAATGATGAATTTATGATTGTTGAAAAGAGAATTATTATAAAGTACCGATTATGATGAGAACTTAACTTTATTTGAAGCACACACATGCCTATTTTTATTGGATATCATAATTATTAACAATGAAATACATATGTGAGATAAAAAAAATAAGCTACGGAATAAAAAATGATTAAATTATCGCGAAAAGTCGGTCTTTCCGTTTTTGAACCCTGTCCGGGTGTGGGAACCGCCACGTTGGCTGGCCCCTCCGCTCATGAGCTAACCATCGGATGAGCTCTCTCCTGTTTTGATTGTTACAGGTGCTCGCGCAGGGCTGCTTGGCCTACCGAACTCGATATGGGCCCAGGCAGCATATATTTTGGATTTCATCCGGTTGAGAGGGGTGCGTGGAGGCGCCGCCACCACCACCAAAATGCTCCACTATTATTTGTGGGCCGTGATCGTCCTCCGCAAGGACGAAATCGACTTGAGCATCGCGCGTGACAAATCGGTTATTCGATGACGCGTTTTTCTCCTGTAATCCCTTTCGGTAGGTTGCTTCAGCCATTGGCACATTCAACACCAGCAACCGGTCCACTCCGGTCACCTTCCTAATTCGTGAGTGCGAAAATAATTTGTAGTGGGCCTTTGCACTGTGAGAAAGGAACCCGCCCCAACACGCCGCAACGCTAGCTTGCCAGTGCATTCATGCATCCCCAGGCAAGGCCAGCCCAGCTGAGCATTGATCCTTCGCTCGCTGAGGCAGCAGAACACCGCTGTATTCCTATACAGACAACAGAACCACCCGCAATCACTGCAAGTTTTTGCTAATTTTGTTTGTTTAGAAATTAGGTCATACACACGAGGGCTTTCAAAAAATGTTGAATGCAAAATACAAAATTTTTGTGCAGTTTGCGTTCACCTGAACCCCCCTCTGATGCTTTCAGATTCTAAAAGTTTTAAGCAAGACCTTTCATTTGATACCCAACTCGACTAGCATCTTCTTCTTCTTAGCACTACAGCCCCTCTCGGGCCTTTGCTTCCTGCAAATAGCACCTCCAACTGTCTCGGTCCATTGACCGCGTTCTCCGATTTCGAAACCTGAGCAGAGATGAACTGTCTTTGTCGACCAATTCAGACCAGCGTTTCCTCGGTTTCCCCACTGGTCTCCACCCTTCAGTTCTCCCAACGAATACCTTCCTGGGTATCCGTTGTTCGTCCATACGATTCATGTGTCTTGCCCATTGCAGCTTTCGCAGTCTTACAATCGTTGAGACCTCCAGTTCGTTAAAAATTTCATATAGCTCAACTTCTTTGTAGCACTACAGCCCCTTTCGGGCCTTCGCTTAGAGATAGGTAGAGTATCTCATTTTCATGACCGTATTGATTTTTTTCGGAATTTGGTTTGGTCAGTACCATCCTCCCGTGTGCCCGCTCAGCTATGATATGATCTGATTAAATCAGTACATATCACCGCTGAGTGAACACTCATAGTCAGTCCGAAAAATCCCCTGAACTAAATCACGTTGCTCTCAACGAGATTTGAACCTGGGACCTTCGGCTTATGCGTTCATGCTCTAACCACTAGACCGCACAGACTACGGCTCATGCGGCTCATGGTTGTATCGAATTCGCCATTGGTGCCCGTCTAGCTTCGCTCCGATTCTTCGCCTCAGGGCCCGTCGCTCAAAGGCGTTCCATGTATTTGCAGATGCTTGGGATAGGATCCATGTTTCACACCCATAGCATAACACAGATCTTATCACAGATTTGGTCTTCAAGATCGTCAAAACTGAATAAAATATTTTATTGGCGAGCTTTGTATTCTTTGGTGTATTTCGTCTCTTCCATTACTGGTTCTCGTTATTTTGGCGCCTAGATACACAAATTCGTCCACATTTTCGATACTGTATTCGCCAGGTGTGATATTTTGTGTGCTTGAGGTATTTTTCGTCGACTACGTCATGAGCTTTGTTTCATACTCGACTAATATACCTTTTATTTTAAAAAAATTTAAGGGCTACTTGTTTATTAGGGGGAACTCCCCTTAAAACATTTTTAAATTTTTGGTAACACCTAAACTTTGGAGAGACCGTCTATTCTGACCTTTTTACAAAGTTTGAGCATGCTAGCTTCTATAGTTTTTGAGAAATCTTGCTGTGACGCGAGCTACGTCGTCAACATCAATATCAACCATCATCAATTTCATGCGACCATAGGGAATCACCTGTAAATGTGCTGCACAATCATCAATAATAATTTCACTGTAAATCTAGAAATTAGCTCAACATTTTGCAACTTCTGAAATAAGCATATTTTTCATGTTATAAATACGAGTATAAATGTATTGTGATCAGTTCGTTATAGCTTATCAATAAAGGTAGATTTATGCCCAGAAATTCTGTTTTTTAACTTGGAGGAAAAAAAATTAGAAAAACCTAAAAACAAAAATTACCATGCTGACTTCAGTTGACATGTTCACACATGTACCATAATACCTAATTTGCATCCTTACTCATCAGTCGGTTCTTATTCAACATTTCACAACAATACCAAATCGTGACTCATCCATTATCAGTTTTAAATATTTGCGATTTTAATGCGATGAGCTTTTTTCCACGCACATATGTATGACATTCTGATCCAGCCAATATTCAACCTCAACGTTCTCAGTTACAGCCATTTCATATGCAAATATACGTACATTTGTACAACCCCTATGTGATTTGAATAAATCATTTCAAATCAACCTGGCATCACTATCTTATTCGTTTTTTTTTTTATTTTCAAAAATATTTACCTTTGTAACATCACCATACACGGAGAAGTCATATTGAATTCTTGTATAATTTAATACATTTCACACAGATGATACAACTTCTGCATTCTACATATGGTAACGATGAAGTTACGTGTTGGTTCGCGCTACTATTCTTATTTGTTTGTTGCGGGGTTTGTTCGTCTGTCGGTTGTTTGCATTTTATTATATTTTAGAGAATTTGTTCTTCGCGGCTTTTCCCATTACATTGCCGTGATGTCTTGCTTTCAAGAAGAATGCTAATAAAGTGGTAACTGAACAAAGATATCATTTGGCTCTCGTGATGATGGTCAATTGCCAATCGCCCATGGGCGCACTTAGTATGGTAAGAGTGCGGCGAGGATCGTAAATAAATCTTTCATCAAATACAAACGATAACCAATAAAACACTTTGAGAATTTTCAAATCGCCAATATATCATCAAAGGTTAACGATGATAGCGGCTACGATTGACAGGAAATGGGTTTTTGATAGTATCTAACGGATCTAACGCTGATTCGTTTAAAAGTAGACAACGTACTGATGCATCCGTCTGGAAAATCCTTTTATAGAATGCATAATTGCATTTTTGTACTTAACATTTTTAATTTTACTCTTTTTACAAAAAAAAAAAACGGGGAATAAAATTCTGATGTTAATTTTCTTAATTTGCAGAATTTGGACAATTGGAAATCATGTAGAAGAAAACGTGTAGAGCACATAATTGATCGTGTTGTCGAAGTTAAGAAACTGGAACTGGAAGAACACGATCGCACGCGAAGGAAATCAAAAACATTTTCAGAAATGATGGAAGAAAAGAAGTAAGTAAACATTTTTATTCAAAAATTCATTTCTACTAGATTTTATTGAAAATCTAGGTCAACGTTCTTTTTTAACTTAACCGCCAGTTCATTTTTCTACAAACTCAATGTTTGTATTACTTAAATCGTACAATGCGTTACCTCAAAAACCACTAATTACATTTTGTAATTCCATTCATCCAACACAAACGACTACCTCCGTTGAATGTTTCTCAAAATTAAAAAGTATACCGCCTCTGCTATTTATTTGCTATTTATCTTCTCTTGCTTGTTGTTTTCTTGTTTTATCCAGATTACATTAATGTTTACTTTTTCGCCAACAACAAATATTTGCACTAGCTTTTGGTCGGAAATGCCAACAAGAACTATTCAAATTAAAATGCCATTTAGAGAAATGTTATCCAGAGGATTATACGAGCTTTTGACCTTCACGGCGCGTATGTAAATTGTTCGTAATTTGCAAATATATGTAATTATTCATACCTGTTGCATTGTATGCGAAGACCAACTGCAATGAATGACAAATGCAATGCAGAAAGTCATTGGGGGGTGAATTTAAATATCATGAAAGTTTATCTGCTGCTTGCTCATTGCTTTCTAGAAGGTTTCTTTTGGTGCGACTGATGAATATTGTCATACGGAAATAGAGAGACCTAGAATAAGTCGTTTGCTTAATTATTCAGAGCTGGGGAAGAACAGAAGGAAAATTACATAAATAGAACTAAAATGTGGTACACTGGAAACAGGGTAGCGCAAAAGCTTCAACATAATAAATCAACCCGAATAAATTTATCGGCAGAAAATATCTTCAAAAATGTTGCCACCCACTTTAAATTTTCTTATAGCTGAAATAGAAATTTAAACGATAATTCAAAAAAATGACTTTTATTTAAAAGCCTGCAAAAACGGGTACGAAAATTCGAAGAGGGTTTGTAGGGAAGCCTGATTACAAGTAAAATATGCAGACCCATAATTACTTGGGCATTTTATTATTAACCTTAGATATTAACTCCTGTACAGTAAAAAGACATTTGAAATTAAAAATTGATTTGAGTACTTGAAGTGAAAGTACCAAATTTATCGAAGGATCTTAAATTTAACGATCTTGCGTAGAAACCCTAAAAACTTCGTGAATCTTCAATGAATTGAATTGGAATTTTTTCGCGACGATAATGGCAAATAGACGCATTGCGACTCAATGCATGCATTTATTGAGGTGCAGCTTCAGCGACATATGCAGAAAACTTAGGGTCAGCAAGAACGCCGTGAAAAAATGGTACATGCAGAGGAGGGAAATGTGGAGATATGCAAAGAAGTGGTCGACCGACAGTACTTTCAGCAGACGCAAAAAGGAAGATTCGAACATTGGTTGAAAATAGACCAGGAGCGGGGCGCGAACAGTGACGAAACGGCTTAACAGCTCTCCGGAGGCTATTAAAAACGTTTCGAATCGAAACATTCAGCATTCAGTCCACTATCTGAGGTCGACCCCGGCTGAATTTCTGCAAAAATCTCAAAAACCTCAGAGTTGCTGATGACAACGCCCGTGGTGAAAGGCTGCGTGCAAATATTCTTTTTACGGACGAGTCGTGGATTCAACTGCATCCAATATCCAATCGACAGAACAGGGCAGTGAAAACCAGCGATCCCACAAATATTCCCGGTATACAGACTCCTAAATTCGACTTAAAAATCATGATAGCTCGTAGAGTGAGCAGTCGCGGAAAAAGCCAGCTTCACTTTGTTCAGCAAGGAGTGTCTGTTAATGGAGAATATTGCAGAGAAAATATTCTCCCTGTCTATGTGCAGTACCTTACTAATCGCCAACAATTGTTACGGGGAATTTGAGAACAGCTTAAGTTAGCCAACTTAAACATCACTTAAACACTACCACCGGGTAACGTGGACGAAGAATGCATTCTCGAGCCAAACTAGGATAGGAAACTTTACCATCTTTTCTCTTTCTTTGCAGCACTACAGCCCCTCTCGGGCCTTCGCTTAGAGATAATTAGAGTATCTCATTTTCATGACCGTATTGATTTTTTCGGAAGTTAGTTTGGTCAGTATCATGCTCCCGTGTGCCTGCTCAGCTATGACATGATCTGATTAAATTAGTACATATCACCACTGAGTGAACACTCATAGTCTGTTCGAAAAATCCCCTGAACTAAATCACGTTGCTCCCAACGAGATTTGAACCTGGAACATTCGGCTTATGCGTTCATGCTCTAACCGCTAGACCACATAGACTCAAACTTTACCATGCATTGTACATATTCCTAGTAAAGTTATAATAAGTAGAAATTCTAATGCTAATGACTACAGTAGAGTAGACTTTTATTTTCTCAATGTAAATCAATGCAGCTCAACTTAAATTAATTAGGCTGGACGCATTCTACGATATCACTCCCGTTTGTGCACGGTTGCTCCACAATGACATCATCTGTAATCAACAATCAACAACCACAGAAAGAACGAGCCAAAGGATGCGTGCGGAAGAAACCTTACGTCGAAGGCAGGAAGATATGAAACTTCGAATGAGCCAACAATGTGAAGAAATTCGTTGCAGGCAACAGGAAAACACTTTGATCATGCAAGTAAACGTAATAATCCCGGTGAAAACATGAATCGCAACTTTGGAGGTGGCGGCGGTGGTGATAACATGTGCCCTGAAAATGTGGAACAGGGATACATGCCGTTTGCTCTTGACTTAAGTGATAAACTACAATTCGTTAATGCAAATCAAAGCGGAGGCGGACCAAACCAACGTGTTTGTGGTGGAAGAACCGGTGGTAGACATGATTTCCAAAACAATAAACATATTTGCAAACAACTTAAATCTATCAAATAATATTTGACATTCGAAATCATACCTCTACATAGTAACTCACTCAAGGTTGTGCTCCACATCTAATTAGTTGACCGTGTGTCCTTCAACAATTTCTTATGGCAGAGAATAGTCAGCCAAATACCAACTCTTGCCTCAAATAGTGAGCTAAGGTACCTAGAAAAGAAGTTAAAAGGGCCCACAAAGTGTCTTGTCCAAAGATAAAACATAAAAGCACTACTTATCTAATAACCTCGTTGCTCAGTGAAGTCCAGCCACTGAAAATCCTCGAAAACTTCAGCACCCTCTCAAAATTGTATAGAACGTAAACAATAACATCACGACTATAACACATCAAATGTCCGTCGCAGTTCAATTCCGAAAAATATTTAAGACTCTGGATTTCGGAAACACCAGTTGAAGTGAGATGAAAATTGCGATGGAATTGCCCGACCGCACGAACCGGGTTAGAATTTTTGCTAGAAAAGGAGAACTATGAGGTTCACTCCGGGATGAGTGGTGCTCCGTTGGGAACGAAGTAATAAAATGGCGAGGAACAAAATAAAAGTCCTCTTTTGGTGTCTGAACGTTAAGAAGTGGCTAATGCAAGATTTGTTTTTGTATAAAAAAGATTCAAAAAGAAATTAGAAAAAAAATCAATCATTAAAAATTGTTTTCTACTTCAATTACCACCGGAGAAAGGCAAGGTTGCCCGGAAGAATTGAAAACATCAATTGGTCAATGCACGAGTGCGACCCGGGAAAAGTGTGTGGAATCAACGCAAGGTCTTTTTCGCCGTGCCGTCGACGACGGGAGTTGTACGAGGAGGCCTCCTTATTTGTTACTGTAGGTTGACAGAGGTTAGTTAAAATTGATAGAAATTTTTGCTGATGATATTTTCATATCTCATTGTTTTGATAATTATATTGATAATTGGTTCTATTTTTGTGACTTCACGAATTCAAATTAAATCTTAAATAAAGTGTGTTTATTCAATTTTTTTGGAACATATAATTTTGTTTTTCAGGAAGTGTAACGGTTTCGCTCCGGTAAATATCGTGCGTGGGGTGCATTTGGTGAGTTTAAATGCTCGGTGGTGTTTGAGTGGCGAAGCGTGGGTTGGAAGAGATAGGGTCCATCCCGAGTAGTGTGCTTTGTGTGTTTTAGTTTGAGGAGTTCGTGGAACAAACTTCGGCCAACCGCCTTACTCGCTGAGTGGTCAAGTGTGGGGCCTAGGCCAAAGCAGCGAGTTGGCGCCCACGCCCGTTGACAGCGAGCCAAGTCGGGACCGCAGGGCCCCCGCTCCCGAAGCACCCTAGTGTTCTGGGTAACACAATTCAGGGACGGAAATGAAGTGATTCTGATGCAAGATGGCGCCAAGGCGAATATGAGCCGATTTATGAGCATTTTTCTAATGTATAGATGGATTGGCCCGGTAATTCCCCTGATTTAAACCCCATCGAAAATTTGTGGTCCAAACTAAAGGAGGGTGTCTTTAGAGATCCCAAACCAAAACGTATATGCAGCAGCTGATTTTACGTATGCAGGTTATGTGGGACGCAATTTCTGCAGACTACCTAAAAAATGTATGTGAAAGTTCCAAAAAGGACTTTTAGAGTAAATAGAAAACGAAAGAAGGCACACTTATACTAATTATTTATTATATTACCTGATGTATGTAGTTTATAATAAAATTATAATATTAAAGCAGTCGCTTTTACACCACCCTCAAGTATCTCGAATGCAAATTAATTATATAGAGATATGGTTTTACTATTTGCAGTTTTTGGCTTCCGAAGAAAAGGACGAAAAAACTTTTGCAATACATAATGAATATCAATTATTAAATTTCTGACATATATGCATACCCTCCTTATCGAAGCATAGTACACACAAACACCCTTACACAGGGTCTCCAAGAAATCAACATCAACCCGGTAACGGGTGATAGGCCGCCATGGCAGTTATCGAAAAAATATAAAAAAAAAACGATGGTTGTGTACGTCAAATTATAAGTATTGTCTTGTAACTAGAAATATTAACTTTTCTTCGATTCTGTAACCATTATCAACCCTTCTGTAAATAACAGTTTAAATTAAAAAAAAACTGCTTCAGTTTTAAATAAAATGTTAGGTTTTTGCCCAACATCGAGTTCAAAATAATTACATCCTCCTGCTTTAACTGACTTTACTGTAAAATAATGTCTACCTTATTTTGGCAAGTCACTTTGAAAGATGGCGCTTTAAGTCTGGAATCCAAAATAGTATGAAAGTCCCTAGATGACTTCATAACTGACAGCCAAAATTTTTTCCTTGAAACTGAATTTCATGCCGATTCTGCTTAAGTGTGAGCGAATACTCCAGTACGTTCTTTCGTTTACCCCGCATCTTTCTTAAGGTAGGCTCTTAAAAAGTATTTGACTTTCAAAGGGGCAGCCAATGAAATTATCATTTGCTTTGTAAAATGAGGGTTCCTTCTTCTTCTGCTTCGTAGCGCTACAGCCCCTCTCGGGCCTTCACTTCCTACAACAAGCGCCTCCAATCGTCTTGTTCCATTAACCGCGTCCGCAAATTTTGAAATCTTTGCCCTTCAGTTCTCCCAGCAAGCGAATACCTTTTTGGGTTTCCGTTGTTCGTACATACGATTCACATGGACAGAAAGTGGACGTGGTTCACGTGAGTTCCTGTCACGAATTGACCTAACCTCACGGTCACCATTAGACGGGGATTGGTTTGAAGGGCTAATCAACGCCCCACAGCCCGAAGTTTGGGATCTCTGTTTACTATCCATTTTGGGACACACGCAACGCAACTGGCGTCTGCTCAAAATTACTTTCTACGCTATTCAAGCCACAGCCACGCCAAAGATAAGCTCCTCAACCGTGTAGCGGGTGATATTAACTGTCGTGAGCTCCCCCTAGCCCGTGGTACAGATCAAAGCTCTACTCAGCTTTTCGTGACACAGCCTGAGTGACATTGCCTTTGTGGCTCTCTAGCCGAAGTAGGTTGCCTCGCCTCGGGTGCGTGGGGGCGGTCTTCCCCAAAGACTACTAGTTCCTGAGATTTCTATCAAAGTTTAGCTAGTCTCCCTGCGCTTTTGCCAACCGTATTTCAACTGACAAGCATCTTCTAGTTTAGGGCCGAGAAAAGTAGTTGCGGACTTCATGCAACACAAGCCACTTACTGTAAGTACAGCCAGAAATTTCATGCCTTCAGATCCTTGACTTCACCTCACTACTGAGCTTGCGCCCTTCGTTCATATTCACTTCTCCCTTCAGCCACCTCACCTTCAGGTCTCCATTTCCCCTCGGTACTAGGCTTTGACTCCGCTCGCTCGGTTCAACTTCTCCCTTCAACCATCATGCACCACCACTCAACATGCCTCAAGGTATATCGTTTCCCCTTTCTACTATGCTGCGCCGTTCGTCCAGTCCCACTTCTCCCATCAGCCAGCTCACCTTCAAGTCTCCGCTTCTCCTTGCTACTAGGTTCACGACTCCTTTCGCTGAGTTCCACTTCTCCCTTCCGGCCATCTACTCCTTCGGCCTTTCCATACGTGGGTACACTCGGTACTTCCATTCCTCCGATACGTCAGTTCTGCTATATGAACGAAATCTTCCACTGTTCCGGCTTCTGCTTCGCTTTCCTTTTAGATCCGTACCCTACGACTACAAGAATGCTTCACGTCCAGTTCTACTTCACCGTTGCAGCCTCCACAGTCTTAAAATTGTTGAGAACTCCAGCTCATCAAAAATTTCATACAGCTCATAGCTGTATCGAATCCGCCATTCGTTCCCATCTAGTTTTGCTCCAGTTATCTGCCTCAGGACTCGTCGCTCAAAGGCGTTCAATATGTTTGCAGATGCATGGGTTAGGATCCATATTTCGTTACTTTGGCGCCTAGATACACAAACTCGCCCACATTTTCGGTATTGTACTCTCCAAGTGTGATATTTTGGGTATTTGACGTATTTTTTCTCGACTATGTCATGAGTTTTGTTTTATTCTCATTGATTTGTAGCCTTATTAGTTTTCTTTCGCTGTCGAGTTTCAAGAAGAGTTCTTTGGCAGTTGTTACCGACCGCGACAAAATGTTCGTCTCGTCCGCATAGCATGTCTTGTATAATAACGTACCTCTTATATGATTCCAGAGCCAAATTGAATAGCAATGGCACCAACCCATCTCCCTGCTTTAGTCCGATATTTCCGAGTATATTAAAGGCGTTGGTGAGTTGGTTATTGATGCGGACTTGGGAGGTCGTCGACGACATTGTCATTTTGGTAAGATGGACTAATTTTGCTGGGATGCGAAAGCAAAGCATTATTTGGTACAGTACGTTACAATCAATACTGTTGTATGGTTGCATAAAGTTAACGAAAATTTTTTGTTCGTCTATGTTGAAGCCCCACCATCTCTCAAATGCCTGCTTGACAGTAAACAACCGGGCTCTCGTTGATTTGCCTGTTTTAATACCACCTTGATACTCCCCAATAATATTGTTGGCGTATGAACTGATTTCATTTTCTAAGACTTTCGAAAATATTTTGTACACCGTGCAAAGAAGTGATATACCTGTATAGCTTTCGCACTGTAGTTTGTCACCCTTTTTGTAGATAGGGAATATAATTGATTGGCTCCATTCTTTTGGCATATGTTCCTGTTGCCGAATGCGCTGGATGACTTTGTGGATGGCTTTCTGAACACCGCTGCCACCATATTTGATGAGCTCCCATCGATGCCCGGCGCTTCATTATTCTTTTGGGCTTTGATGATGGAATAAACTTTATTCAGAGTTGGTGGGCCAATGGAGGCTGTCCATGGTTTGTCTGTAAAAATTGGAAAAATCGAAACAAAAGCTATAAATTTTTTGGAAATAGATTCCGTTTGCTGCACTTCGCAAAAACTTACTAGTTTGCATATTTTCCGTAAAAATCCGCATTATTGGCTCCGGTGCAAATTATCTGCAGTGAAATATTTTTATTTGTCTTTTTTTAAGTTACGCATCCCACATTAGGGCCTGCATTAGGCAGTTCGTAACTTAGACATACCGCATTAAGGCCCCCACTAGGCATGCCCAACTTAGGGAAAAGGGAGAAACTCATTATCACATCCGAACATTTAAAGTTACTCATTCCCGTGTTCCACATTATAATTCTAACTTTTAACCAATAAATTTTGTTTCAACTTTACACAAAAGAACATTTTCTGCTTAGCAATTATTTAGGCAAGCCTCAACTTTGTCTAAATTAGGAACTGTTTAGACAAGCTTTATAGCTGGTTTTCAGATAAGGAATTGCTAAGGGAAATCACCATAGACCCTAATCCAGTAAGCCCTTTCAGTTTTCTGTTTTGGAATTGATGGGGTAGCGCCTCATGGGGTTTCCCCCAGCAAATCTTGATTAAAACAAGTTTACGCATACCTAGTTAGGCACCCCTTAGACCTGTATTAGACATACCTTACTTAGGCGTGCCCTAATAGGACCCTATTATAACCGCGTTAGGCATTGTTGCAATCTCGGAAGTCACCGCAGTTGCAGACGTTAATTTCTGGCAGAGGATTCTTTAATCCAGGCTGGCATCCTGAGGCCGACTAGTGCTCAGTCATGTGATCGGTCTTCACCGACCTGAAACTTAACACACAATTTGGAAGTAAATCATACGCGTGGGGGTATTTTGAGAAATGAAAAATGGTCTCTTAAAGAGGTATGGCCGTTTTATTTAATTCAGAAAAATTTTACTAACAATTCATAAAATTTTGATAAACATTTGAAAAGAACAAATCAGTCCCCCAAAATTTAATATAATTTAATATAAAAAAAATTCAAAAACAATTTTATTCAAACGAAACCAAAAACTAATTTGATAATATGAAAAAATAAAATATAGAAATTTAAGATTTCAGTAAATGTGTAATGTTATAAAAAAAATCAAAAAGACACGTAACGGTCACTTTTATTACCACCATCCGCTGCCTAACAGTCTTTTCTGCTCTAATTAAAAGGAAGAAAATTCAAAGTTCGGCACTTTGCCATCTCAATACTTCAATAAAGCAGTCTTTAAAACAACAAATCTTTAATGCACTCTTCAGCTTTTACAATTTAGGACAATTATTTGTTTAAATATTGTGTATTTGTACCGAATATCCGATTTTATTTTCAACACACTGTTGGTGGTTAGATTATACAAGTATATTTAAATCGTCGTTAGTTTTTTTTTACTTCATTTCTTTCAATTTAAAAATAAATACTTAATGGTTCGTTCTTTCCTTTTTTCTTAATACACTTATCATAATGTGAAACAAATTGAGTTTTATCCAGACTTTTCGCCTTGCCATTTCATCTAAAATTGGAATGCAATAATTTATTCACGGATGCCACAAACAAAAATTTAATTTTCCTCACAAAATCACGAAACTTCTTTTGTTCACCTTTAAAAATCCAGCTCGAATTTTATCCACGTATCCACAAGTAAATTTATTTCTTTCACCATCAATTGCACTTTTTCTTCTATACCACACCAAACTGCCGCCACTAACCTTCGCTGTCACCAGACTTTTATTCACGGATTCACAAGCAATAATTCAATTCTTTCGCTATCAATCGTACTTTTTCTTTTATTCTTTACCACACCATACGTCCGCCACTAACCTTCGCTAACACCTGACTGCCTCAATCCCGTAACACTTTTTTTCCAATCATCCGCTGCCATACAGAGGTAACGCAATTGAAGTTCAATACAATTTAGTCCCGTTCCCTACATAGATCTTTCGATAAATGCGACAATTCCAATTGCATATATGGCGATTTGCATGTAACCATGATAACGCTTAGCTATATGCAAATCGTCATACGTACAGAAAAAATTACATTTGCTGAAGCTAAAAAGATTTCTTGCGCCTGGTTTAACTCGAACCCAGGATCGTAATATTGATAGGATTTATACCAGCTTCCGATATTCACCCATGCATTCAATACTCAACTTTAATTGAGCGAAGCATTTGAAAGCTTGCATCAATAGTATCGTAATGGGCAATTAAATACAATATAAGAGATTTTGTTAGTAGAAAGCCAAAAATGAAATTTTGTTAGTAGGAAAGAAAATACATATGTATTATTTTAATTTTTTTTTTTTAATTTTTTTTTGTTTATTTTTTTGTTGTTTTTTTTTGTATTCAAAAAGATAAAGTATTTTCTAAAATAAATGAGACTGAGCTAAAATACCTGTAGAAACGACAGGAGCTTTGTTCTAACAAATTCGAGTTTATTTATTCAAAATAATCTCCTCCGGCCTCGATGCTTTTAGAAAGAGTATTTCAGGTCATTGAAGATGTCGGTACAAGCTTTTTTGATGTCCTCTACGGACGCAAAGCGTTTTCCTTTCATGGCCAAATGCAATTTTCGGAATAGGTCACAGGGAGTCATATTAGGCGAATACGGTGAGTGATTGATGGTTAAAATGCGATTCCTAGTCGAAAAATCAGTCACAAAAGTGGATTGATGAGATGGTGCATTATCATGCAATAAGCGCCAGCTTCCTCCTTCGCGGTATTCAGGCCGAATTCGACGAATGCGTTGCAACAAACGCTTCAAAACACCAAGATAGAAAATTGCATTGACGGTTTGTCCCGTTGGAACGAACTCCTTGTGGACAATTCCTTTGGAATCGTAAAAACAAATGAGCATCGACTTGATTTTTGACTTCTCCAAAACGCGATTTTTTGGTTGGTGGCTGGTCTGAGGCCTTCCATTCGGCACTTTGACGCTTGGTTTCGGGTTCATATTGGGAACACCACGTTTCATCACCAGTTACAATGTTCTAACGGAAGTTCTCGTCTTTTCTCGCCTCTTTAATGATGTTTTTCGAATGTTGAATTTTGAGCAATTTTTGGTCATCAGTTAACATGTGCGGAACAAAATGTGCACAGATCTTTCATAAGTCTAAATGATCGGTGAAAATGCTATAAATCCATGTTTTGGAGATGCTCAAATCGGATTCCATGAATTTCAACGACGATTTCGGCTCATTTTTGATAAATTCACGCACAATTTCTATGGAATTTTGGTGATCACTGATTTTGGGCGACCTGTATGTTCATCGTCATTTATGTCCTCTTGACCATCTCTGAAACGTGTGAACCACTCACGAACTCTGGCACGAGATAGACACTCATCGCCATAAACTTTTTTCATCAATTCAAATATTTCGGTAATCGTTTTACCGATTTTAAAATAAAATTTGATATTAGCACTTTGTAAGAAACTCATTTTTGCACCGATGACATAAACATACTGTCACTTTAGTCGCAATAACTTCGCTTCCACTGAACCGAATGTCACCAAACTGTCACTGGAAGTCAGGGAGGGATTTCTAACGCACTATCTCATTCACAGATAGCGCAACCAAAAAAAATCTTATGACAAAAGTCTCGTATATTTTGGAACGCACCTTGTCTGGTAGGAAATATTATATTAATAAAGACATGGAATAAAGAAATTGGTAAATGATTAAATATTTTTTTATTTAAAATAAAGGTAGTGTGCCCAAAAGAAGGTGGAAGATGATATCTATGAAGTTTAAATTTGTAAATTGGAAAATGCCGCCACGGCCGGAATTCGCCATGATTTCAGGAAATCAAATCGATATCTCAACAGTTTAAAGACGTTAAGTCACGAGCCGTCCCAACGAATTGTACTCTTTGGGTGTACAGATTTGGAAACTCAACAGCCTACTTCGTGGTAGGTGCTGGTCGACCAGCTAGTTCGAAGAGGAGTTAGATCGTGGGTTGTATCGTGAGTAGAACGGTTGCCCGATTACAACTTTCAGCCACTGTCAAATTTCCCCGAATAAAAAGCGTCCGAAATGTACGTCGAACTCTTCGATACTCTAGCGATTCTCAATATCAGTTGCAGAAACAGCACATGTCCCAACAACAGCAAATTCATCATCAACAGCAAAACACTTCACAGTAACAGCAACAAAAGGCAGTTAAGATTTCGTTATCGCAAATGTCGTTCAAAATGCCAAAAAGCGACTACGACGAGAATGTTAACCTAGGACTTGCCTTCGATGCCAAGCTTAGTCATTTGTTGGACGAAAAGAATGCTACGATAGCATCGAGCTTAGATTCCTCTTCTGTTATTCATTCCATTGTAAGTTCTCATTTAAATCTAAATTATTTGAATCGAAATGACTTACCGTGAGTCTCATCATATAAAATATGCGATCGCGGTTTTGTTCGTGTAAATGTCCGGGGACTCACCACGACACAAGATACTTAGGCCATCCAGTTTTAATTTGCCTATTCACAGTATTACGTGGTTACATGCCCAACTAGCAAACAAAACTTGTTGTTGTTGTTGTGGTTGTATCACTACATCGCCTTTCGGGCCTTCACTTAGAGATAGTAAGAGTATCTATTATCATGATCGAATGTGTCGGCACTCCACAAGGTAATATGGTCAGTATCACGCTTTAGCTGTGTATCCGTCCACCCAGCTACGATAAGATCTGATTACAAACCAGCACGTATTAAACTGAACTGGCTTGTATTCCGTCCGAAAAATCACTCGAACTAAATCTTGTTTCTGCCAGTGAGAGACAAACCAGGGACCTTCGGCTTACAGATGAGTAATCTAACCACCACACCACGTGGACTACAGCAAACTAAACTTAGAAACGTCAAATGTCAATTGGAGTGATAATTTAGAAAGTCAGTGTGACTTCGAAAGTACAGGGTGTTAATGTATAATGCAGTATAGTATTCCCCCTGCAAATGAATCTATTGAGAAAAATGTGCTAGAGGTATTGGGGGGGTTTTTTGTGGTTTGATGGTGAATGCCATTTACGCACTAAGTGTGGGACTCCCATACTTGCAAGCAACTGGACTACCCACTAAACACCCTCTGCCGCCCCGAGAACACAGTATGGAACCGTTTGACACATTAATTCGGGCACCTGAATAAACAAAATTGTCGTTTTTTGACCGTAGCCAATCCAGGAGCCCCTGCGTTTGCCGAAGGTAACCGTTTGGGAGGCCATTTCAGCACACGGGATCATCGGTCCTTATTTCTTTGAGAATCAACAAGGGCAAACTGTATCTGTAAATTCCTACCCACACACAGCCATATTGCAAGTCTTTTTCTTTCCGCAACTGCAAACATTTGCAGCCTGTAACTGCGCGACATGATCTCAACAAGACGGGGCAATATGCCACACATTTAATCACTCATTTGCAGCCGTAAACGAAATATTTACAAGGAAACTCATATTGCCCAGAGGTGACATTGC
Organism: Odontomyia ornata; assembly: GCA_963969285.1. Lineage (NCBI taxonomy): Eukaryota > Metazoa > Arthropoda > Insecta > Diptera > Stratiomyidae > Odontomyia > Odontomyia ornata. Next base: position 37,209,670 of record OZ017738.1, on the reverse strand, counting down.
ACGGCCATCCAGAAGCCAAAAATTCACACCACCAGATTTTTTAGGGTTTTGTAAAATAATTTTACAATACCCTACTAAAATCGTGTCCTGTCTGTCTGTCCGTCCGTCCATCCGTCCGTCCGTGTATCACAGCACTTTTTCTCGCAAACTAGCTAGAAACATCAAATTTTGTATGCAAGTGATGCTCTCTTTAAAGTTCAACAAAAAAATTTTTTTAATAAGGTATTTAAGGGAGGTCTCCCCATATAGGGGAGTGGCCCCTGAAAAAAAAAATTCATCAAAGGTAGCTGATATGGGTATCAAATGAAAGGTCTTGATGAGAGCTTTTCAAAACAGGTCCTAATTTTTTGCTTCGAGGGGTGCACAGGGAGGAGAAACACACGAAAAATTTCTCCAATTACAAGAACAATAACACATGATTTTGGTATTTTATGGACTTTCCATCGAATCAGTCACTTCAGTTTTGATTTAAAATTCTTGAAATTTTCAAATATGGTCAATAACATTTTTTTTTTTTTGAGAATTCATGATTTGAGTGATTTTTGTTGGTTTGCAACAAAATGGCGACCGTTGAAAATAGAAAAACAATGGATTTTCTTTTAAACGTGCACATCTCTTTGGCATATTTCTTGACTTTATTCGTTGCTGGTGACTGCACTTCTGAGAAGTTGGGTAAAAAATCCTTCTGACATGAGCCTAAGTCTGTCTTCTCAACTTGTTTCTATAGTGATATATGAAGAGTAGTGTTTACTGTCATAAACCACGCAAAATTGTCAATTTGAAGAACAATATCCGGGAAGGAATGGTCGCTTTTACACGCGTAATGTGCCAGCGAGCTTTTACAAATTTGAGGTCCAGATTAATGGAGTGTTCGCAACGCGACGTCACACATCTGGATGATGCTGTTTTAAATAAATGAATTTCCTAGATCTTTATTTTATTATAATATTTAGAATCCACCTAACTTTCTGGTCCATCCTGTTGAACATTAAAATTCAATGATTCGAATCTAGGCATAAGCTTAAAACATTTATTAACACCTTACAATGCAGCCGGTTTCATTAAAACTCAAATAAAGAATACTAATCAAAATTTTTCATCCCATCGTAACAATTCAGTTCGTTCTATAAAGATACATATTTTGCTTTGCGCAAATCCTTAACCGAATTCATAATTCTTAACAGAAACAAAAATAATATACAAAAGTTCTTGACATCATTTCCAAGCCATTTGTTATAAATACTTGCATTTCTTTTTCCCGTGCCTTCATTGCCATTCTTATGTATTTTTCATCTGCAACAAAAATACTAAACAATCGTTGACAATTTTTAAAAGTATATGTGACTAAACAATAAACAATGCCGGGTATCTCTGAATAGATAAATTTTTTAAAAGCCATGGTAAATTTCGCTTTTTAATATTCTTGCAACTGCATATACATACATATATTAGTGAATGAGTAAATATAATGAATAAAAGATCAAATTTAGTGGTGGTATGGTTTTAGTAATTTTTTTTTCGTATTGTTTTAAATTGCTTGATTATGCTCCTAGTCTATATACGATTGTAAGATTTAAAAAAATTCACATCTTCCCTTTGAAATTAATAAAAGATTTCACTGTTTCACTGCCAGTTAATGTGCTATTAAACAAAAATATACGAAAAAAACCGCAGAAATTTTTCATTATGATGAACCGAAACGAATACAATGATTCATTAAATAGAAGACAAAGTAGTATATCTTGTATAGCAGTTGCGTTATATTAAATAATCTTATGGCGTCTACTAATTAGTAGCTGAAGTGAAAAGATTAAAGTTGAATCTTATGTTTTTAAATCATTTTTATTATTAACTTGTCGTCTCATAAAAATGCGTGTAGTATTAGTGAACTTTAGTAGAAAGCGTTCGTATATACATACTTGTTTTATTATTAAGAGGTCGGTGTATGTTAGAAAACTTGCTACGAAGCTTAATGTACTCGTTATAAATAAGCGATACAAAAATATTTTAGGACTTGTTCTTGCAAAATAAAAACAAATGCCATAAAATTACCATAAATACTTTACTGCAATAACATATAAACAGAATTATATGAAAATATGTATTTTTCGCAATGCTTAACAACTAATCCCTTTGTTAATTGAATTGATTGAAACCAGCCACAAGAAAACAAATTTATTCAAAATAAACAAGATAAATTTTTAAAAAATTGTCTCAATAAAGTTTTTGGTTGAAACAAGGCACGTCCACGAAACAATAAACTCAATGCCTTTCAATCGCAGTCTATCGAATTCTTTACCGTTATCTGGCTTATATGATAATATGGATCCTGCGGAATCTAACAGCAATTTAAACTCGCTAATTTCTGTATGTGCTAACTCTTCTGCAACGATGCGTACGACGAGAAGCAAATCGAACCAACCTGTTAGATAGAGAAAGACTTAATCTATATCGGACGTTAATCGTATAGTTCATACCAGCAGCAACAAAACGATGGTAAATACTCCTAGCGCCAACAACCTTGTAAAGGATAATCTTCTGCAGCTTCCGAATCACAGCCATGCTCAACATTCTGCAGGAAGCCCATCTCTTAGGAGCTGTACCAACGAAAATAACGGCGGTTAAGCTGATGTTTTACCCTCAATCAGTATCGTCTCTCCACCATTATCGCTCTGGGTCTCCCGTGTAGCTTCGGACACTTCTATTGAAGAATTAAAATTATACATTACTGTTAGACTAGATAATTCTCCGCAGTTTTCGGACTGTATAATTAACGCGTGACAATCGTCCAAATCGTATTGTTGGCTATTCCGGCAAACATATCATTCTCACCTAATCTAGACTTCTGGCCTCCCGGTATTTTAGTAAAACGCTTTGAGCAGACTCCGCGAAAAATTTTTGTCCATCAGGCAAGTCTCAGTGGAAAGATTAAATCGCCTTGACTCGTTATTCTCTCTGAATTTCTTTTATCAAAATGTTCGTGGTTTGAGGACCAAGCTGAACGCAATAAATCTTGCACCTTACATTGCCAACGATGACATAATCTGTTTTTCTGAGACTTGGCTTTCAAATGACTTTACAGATTAAGAAATTCTTCCTCTTTATGTAATCTTTAGACAAGATAGTGAACGCCTATTATATGGGAAATCAAATGGGGGTGGGCTAATAGCGGTCAACAATAGCTTTTAGACTTCACTTGCTCGGGTTTGAACATTTTTTCGCCTGTAGAAAGTATCGCAGTCCAAATTTACTTTTCTGCCAATCTTCTAGTTTGCGTCGTATGTCCGTACGTTTCCTGTTAGATGCCACTTCGCTCCTAGGAACGGCTTTTTAGTCAACTTCCTTATTTATAAATAATACAAATACTTCTGTCCAAATCCTTGTCTGTGGTGATTTCAACATGCCGTCGGTAAGCTGGATCGCTTCTTCTAAAACTTCAGTTGATGAAATTTCCATTGTTATTTCGTCTTTCTTGTTCCTTTGCTCTCTCACTCAACTCAATCCTTTATTAAATGCTAACAAAAAAATCCTCGACCTGATTTTATCAAATAATCCATCTTCCGTTAGTCCAATTTCTCTGACGGTGTCGCCGTATGTTATACCGGATATTCATCATCCTTCACTAGAAACACAATTTACGGTGCATTCAATACGTTTGCACCGGAAAAAAAACCCTCGTCGTTTTAACTTTTTTAAAGCAAACTACGAAGTAATAGCATCAAAGCTTGCGAAAATTGATTAGGTTTCTCTTTTGGATCCAACCCATTCCGACCTTGCTGTAAAATCTTCCTACTCTACGCTGTTCAACATTATTGCTCAGTTCACGCCATGTCCTAAGCATCCAGCTTGGTTCAATGCTGAGGTTGCATAAGTACTGCGTGTAAAAGGCAAAGCCCGTAGAATCTACCTTCAATCAGGATCCAATGTAGCTCTTTTAAGGTATTAACTTCTTTGAAATGATGCCAAAAAAGCCATTTCTCAAGCTTTACTTGCCTATTACCAGTCCATTGAAGCCTCCTTCTGCTCTAATAACTCTAAATCTTTTTGGTCATATGATCATTCACTTCAATCTTCCAACACTCCTCCTTATTCAGTATCAGTGCTTAATCAAACAGCCTCTAACAAGCAAGACATATGCGATCTCTTCGCCAACTTTTATTTTTCATTCAAATTCAGATTCTCCTCGCCTTGTTCCATAAATTCCTGTAGTCCAGCTCACTTCAATTTCAGTTTTATCTCTACCAATTCTGTAGAAGTGGAAGATATCATCACCTCGATAGATGCAAGCGGATCTATGGGACCTGATGGCCTTCCTTACTTCTTCATTAAATCACTATGCTCTTCTCTGAGTTTTCCTCTATCCTTGATTTTTAATTTGAGTCTTCGACTGGTGTTTTTCCAGATGCATGGAAACGTGCTAATATTTTTCCCATCCATAAATCCGGCAACCGCAATTCTATTTTGAATTATCGGTAAATATCTCTCCTCTCATCCGTTGGCAAAATTTTAGAGAGGATTGTCCAATCCTGAATTTACGATGCTTTCCATACGAATCTCGCCGTTACGCAAGCATGGGCTCATAAAAGGTCGTTCAACCATTACTAATCTACTAGACGCATTGACCACCAAACTTGAACAAACAAAGTTGGTCAATACGGAATATCCGGTCCCCTCTTTGCCTGGACCAGTTCCTGTATCCATAGCCTTTCTTGCTCGGTAGTTTGGAACGGATGCTCTTCTGCACCTTCGCCCAGACTTCTGACGTGCCACAGGGATCTATCCGAAGACCTCTCCTATTCAACCTTTTCATCAATGACCTTCCTAGTGTTTTTACTTCTAACTTTCTTCTCTACGCCGATGATCCTAAAATCTTCAGGATCATTCGCTCGATGAATGACTGCTTGATACTCGAAAATGACATGAATGTATTGGCCGAATAGTGTCGTATCAATCGTGTTGCTCTCAACATTCCTAAATGTTTTCATATGTCTTTTTTCCAATAAATTAAATACCTTAAGCTTCGACTATTCGATTAGTGGCTCAGTACTTTTATCAGTTGACCGACATAAGGATCTTGATGTGACGTTTCAAATTCTTACACGGCCTTAAAAAAATATATTGCAAGGACACTTTTTGACCGTTGCTTTTCAATTTTCCGTTTTCAAGTAGTCAGGACTTGGTTAGACTAGATCAAAACAACTTCGATAGGCAGGGGACGAGCTTGTAACTAACGTAAGATTCAAAATAACTTTGACATGCATCGATGGCATTGACTACATATGGTATATATGGTATTGATTAAAACCATCGAAAAAAATCGTAAACCAAATTGTAAACTTGAAGTTTATGATTGCTTATTTAAAAACAATTGAGTTTTTTAAGGTAAAAACTATTGGCAAGGCTGAAAATCAGTCTTACAGGTTAAGCCTAACCGATCATTTGTTTTTAAGGGAAAAATGAGAGATGGTAGTCTCGATGTGTGTTATGATTCTCATCAGGGCATATACTATAGACGCACTGATGATGCCGAACACCGGAGAAGTGATCCAATTCAATATTTTGTACCAACTCGAATAGTATCCAGATTCAATCCCTGTGAGCACACTTTCGAGCTTCTCCCCTTACAATGGCTCTCTCATTTTTCCCTAAACAAAATCCAAACTCAATTGTGTTTAAGTTAGCAATCATGAGCTTCAATTTTTAACGTTTTGAAAAATAATTTTACGAAACCCTACTAAAATCGCGTCCTGTCTGTCCGCCCATCCGTCCGTTTGTCACAGCAATTTTTCTCGCAAACTGCTTAAGCTAGAAACATCAAATTTTGTATGTAGGTGTACAGTCTCTTCAAAGTTTCACTACAAAAAATTTATATAAGGTATTTAAGGGGGTCTCCCTATATAGGGGAGTGGCCCTCGAAAAAAAATTCATCAAAAGTAGCCGATATGGAAGGTCTTGATGAGAACTTTTCAATACAGGTCTTCAACTGACAGTTTTTGCTTTGAGGAGCGCACAGGGAGGGGAAATATACGAAAAATTTGTGTTCCCCTCGCGATTGAACGCCTGTGATCCGAAAAATCTGAAGAAAGTTATGGAGGTAGGTATTTATGAGCACAACAACAAAAAATACCTCATAAGTCAAAATTCACTCAACTTTGTTAATAATAGTATGATCTAAGAATTTCACATTTTCCCCGAATAAAATCGTATGGGTGCGCTTAGCTCCACGAAATTCGATATTTAAGTAGTCTTAGAAAAGGTGCTAAAACTCTGTTAGTTTGATGACCTGTGATCCGAAAAATCTGAAGGAAGTTATGGAGGTAGGTATTTATGAGCACAACAACAAAAAATACCTCATAAGTCAAAATTCACTCAACTTTGTTAATAATAGTATGATCTAAGAATTTCACATGTTCCCCAATAAAATCGTTTGGGTGCCCTTAACTCCACGAAATTCGATATTTAGGTAGTCTTAGAAAAGGTGCTAAAACTCTGTAAGTTTGATGACAATCGAATCATATTCACGGAAGTTCTAGCCATTTGAAATTTCTCCAATTACAACAACAATAACACATAATTTTGGTATTTTATAACTTTCCATCGAATCAGCCACTGCAGTTTTGATTTGATCTTCTTGAAATATCTGAAAAATGGTCCAAAAGCAATCCGCATCGTATCTGTCCAAGCTTGAGTAGCGAAGATGCGATATACTCGTAATTGTGTATACCTTGTGCACGGAAAATGTCAAATTATCGCTTTAAAGTTTCGTACAATACAAATCGTAAAGGGCAAGGGTTCTTGCATCACCACAGAGTAGCCGCCATTTGGTTTTAGCTTGGATAATTTTGCTAACTGATTTTCCATTTCAATAAATATTTACATAACACACTATTCTTGGAATTGTAAAAATTCGTAAAAATTATAGTGTCTTAGTCTATTTAGAGCTTATTTCAAATATTACCAGCACTTATTGTTGTCCTGAAAATTCAAATTACTGTATATCACTTGATTATGATCGAATTTGCATGAAATTTTACGATTTTTATACAGCAGACCATAAAGCAAATAATGCTATTTTAAGAAAGTCAGTTGAGTTCTTCTTCAGCTCAAAAATATCCAACCATATTGTCTGAGCATTAAAACTCCTCTTGGATCCTCCAACGCATAAATCAACTCTTTATTTTCAGTTACTAAAAGCTCTTACATAAATCCCTCAATTAAAACATGATCAACTACCTTCGCGAAAAATGTTTTAAGGATTACTTCATCATATGGACAGAATCCTTTTAAAACTATTTGAAACCCTCGACAAAGCCAAAAATTTCATTGGGTGACTTTTCAACAAAATTTGATGTACGCAGATTCAGTTTTTTTTCTAGCAAACCTACTATGACGCAAGGTGTATGAATGGATGCATGGACAAACAGACAGGATGTAAAACTCAAAAGTGTTGATCAGATTATTTTCACAAAGCCGCCACAATATTAGATCAGGGGCCCAATATAAGGTAGTGGTTCTATCATCAGAAGCCAACTTAATATTTTATAAATATTCAGTTTCATAAGATTTTTTTATCAATGCTTGCCCAAGCCGGGCCTTGGCGTCTAGGACTAATTGCCTCCAATCATCACGGTTCTGCGACCTCAGCTTCTGTTGTGTCTTTCCAACGGGTTCTCGGTCTTCCCCCTGGATATCGACCTTGTGCTCTACTTTATAATGTTCTTTTAGGTAGCCATTTTTCTCCTTCTTTCTACATGGCCCACCCATTGCAATTTGCGTAACTTTACGATACAGGAAGTTATGCAAAAAATTCATGCAAGTCATTGTCAGAACGTAGTCTCCAATCTGTTCATTGCTTCACTGGGGCATATTTTTCCAGAGCACTTAAACTGCTTTCAAACATGTCCATTGCCTTTCCGAATTTGCTCGTCAGGGTCCATGTTTCACTTCCATATGACTGTACAGGTTTGTTTAATGAGTTGTAAATAGGAAGCTTATTTTGCCAATGCCTTAGAAAGAGAAGTACGGAGTTACAGGCTTTATTTGCAGCATTTTAGCGGCGTTAATTTTGTCTTTTTTGGCGTCAAGTTGACTCTAAGGTAAACGAAATTATCAACACTTTCAAAGTTATAGTCTCCTACGGTTAGGTTTTGTCGAAGTGGAGTGTTCTTCCGCATTTGAGTCATGAATTTAGTTTTATTTGCATTAACTCGTAGGCACGTTCGATTTGCTTCAGATTATAGGCTTAGAAAGAGATTGAACGTGTCATAATATTGACATTGTCAGTATATGCTTCCAATCTTGTGGATTTGAAAATTAGTGTAACCGAGTATTCAGCTGATGTCTTCCTGATGACATGTTCCAGCGCCTTATTTAAGAGGGCAAGTTCATCCCTTTGTTTTAAGCCTAATTCCATTCTGAAGCTATCCGTCAGTTCGCTGTTTACCTTAACCTGCGATTGTATGTTTAGCATTGTGGCTTTGACCATGCGGGCCAGTTTTGTTGGGACGCCAAAGTCAAGCATTATTTTGTATTTCGTATGCTTGCTTGAAGTCTACAAGAATTGGTGCACGCCGATTTTATATTCTCAGCATTTTTCGAGCACCTGCGTCACTGAGAATATTTAGTTTATTACAGACCTAATACTCTCCTATAATACTTTCATAGTACGGCCTTAATTTTCCTACTTTGGTTTTGGAGAGCACTGTATAAGACGTACACAATACAGCGATGCCCCTATAATTTTCAGACCTTATCTTGTCCCCCTTTTTGTATACTGGACATATTAAACTTTTCGATAGTCCTCTGGTAACTACTCCTCTGACCATAATCTGCATATTAGTCTATGGAGAAGATTACATAGATGGGGATCATTGCTATGGAGCAGTTCTGCTTGTATTTTATCTATTTCAGGAGCCGTATCTTTTTTGAGGTCCCGTACTAATACCTGTACTTCGTCTTTGGTTGGCGGTGAGTCTGGGATATCTTACTCTGCTTCTGGAATATTCAAAGCTGTTTTTAATTTCGACTGGATTACCAATGATCTCGTTACTGTTTCATCTGAACAGCATTCAATCGAATTTAAAATTCGCCTCTACACTCGGATTAGTCCTAACTAAACTGGAAGGATGACTCGGAGCGTTGCTGATAAGAAGAAGCACCTTGAAAGCCCGGTTTTGCGAAGTTAGATATTTTTTTACCTCTTCTATAAAACAAGAATGAAACCATTCCTAGAATAAGGCACCAGTGACCCATGCTTTGCTATTAGCCCTCCAAAAAGCAGGTCACTGATCTTTGTTTTTTCCCTTTAGTGCTCTTGAATTTTGGGATAAGTAAATTTTCATAGGTTTTATCTTACAATCCCCTGAAGCATTTGCACACAGCAGTAAAGTAACACGGTGTTTGGCAACCTTGAATCCTGGGGTAGTTCTTTCAGCTTTAGAAAGATATTGTCGCGTGTTATTGGTTCGCGGCCAATAATTTTAATGTTCCGGGAAAGTGAAAACGCAATGTCTTTTAATTTAAGTTAAAAGTGTTTATTTAATTAAATAAAATGCACAATAATCAGTTAACAATTTCACTAATTTTAATTGTCACTATTAAAAAAAATTTAACTCTTGTCCATAAATTTACTATCGCAATTGTCTTCTAAATTACTTCACTATTACGAAACACACTTCCCACACACAATCGCAGTTCTTATCGCGGTCGAATGAATGATTCGCCCCATTCATTCAGCTCGCCTTTATATAGGGTCTCTACCTATTCGCCCATTTCTCGCACATTGGCGAATGTTCTACCGAGAGGTACCTTGTAGGTTCGAGCAAGTTCATGAATGGAGTGACGTCACTTGCAGATGTTGATCATGCTTGTTGGATTCTCGTGGGTTCGAGTAAATTCATTCGTTGACGTTCTTAATGATGATGAAAACAATTGCGACAGTAGCTCGCAGAATTATTTGTACATGTAATTATTTGTACATGTAACACTGCCCCCACCTCAGTTCTTTTCGCCCCGAAAAGATGTGTCGCTATTTGTAGTCAATTCTCCCTGGGTGTAATATGGGGCAAGACGGTCCAGATGCACGATTTTCATTTTAGCTCTCGGCTTACGATGTTCCTGTATTCGGTATACGACGTCGTTGATTCGCTTTGTAACTCGGTATGGTCCCTCCCAATTATGTTGCAACTTTGGAGACCTACCCTTTCGCCGTTGCGGGTTATAAAGCCACACCAAGTCATCTTGCTGGAAGCCAGTAGAATTAGCCTTTAGATCATACCTGGTCTTCATGCGGTCAGTAGCCGATTCGAGGTGTTTTCGCACTGTCCGATGTATCTGGTTCAACTGTTGTCTTAGATCACTTGCGTACTCCGAGACCGTTTGGGGTTTCTCAGGGGGTGTTCCGAACTTTATATCGGCTGGCAAACGAATAGTCTTTCCAAAAATGACTTTGGCTGGGGCTTGGCCCGTCGATGCATGTTCAGCGGCTCTATACGCCATTAAAAATAGTGGAATATGTCGGTCCCAGTCCCTTTGGTTCTCGTCAACCATTTTGGCCAAGTGTTTATTGAGCGTGCCGTTGAAACGTTCGACCATTCCATCGGATTGGGGATGCAGCGGTGTTGTCCTCGTTTTCCGTATTCCCAGCTGCTCGCACATTTCGCTAAAAACTAGTGACTCAAAGTTTCGGCCTTGATCCGAATGTAGTTCACAAGGCACGCCGTACCTGCTGACCCAATTTAACACTAGCTGTTCGGCTACAGTAGTTGCTTCCTGGTTGGGAATGGGGTAGACCTCGGGCCACTTGCTGAAATAATCAGCTACAACCAGCGTGTATCGATTTCCCCATTCAGATTCAGGAAAGGGTCCAGCGATGTCAACAGCAATCCTTTCGAATGGCACGCCTACGTTATAGGTTTGCATTTGTCCTCTCAGTCGTCGCTTTGGGCCTTTGACGGAAGCGCAAATTGTGCATCTGCGGCACCAGTCCTCTACGTCTTCTCGAGCGTGGAGCCAGTAGAATCTTTCCCGCAATTTCGCTAAGGTTTTGTTAACACCAAGATGGCCTCCCGAGGATCCTTCATGCATTTCCTTTACCACATCGTGGATTCGGCTTTTGGGTAGTATAGTTTGCATCCTATAGGAGCTGCCATCCGCCGTTTCCCATTTCCGCTTGAGTACGCCACCCTCCACCTGTAGGGAGTTCCATTGTGCCCAATAGCTTTTCAGGGTTGCGCCATGCATCGAAACGTCCTTCCACTCCGGTCGCCCAGTCGTCTCCTTCCATACGAGCAATGGTCCGATGTTCTCATCGGCTAGCTGGGCATTTCGAATCTCCTCCGATGACCAACCTTCATCGAATTCGGCCGTTATCAGTCGCAGATCAACGGGCGGCTCCTTTTCCTCAATCCGTCGGCAATGTTTGCAGTTAGCTGGACATGGATGACGAGATAGGGCGTCAGCAATTCCCTGAACTCTGCCCTTGTGGAGCAGTTGGGGCCTCACTAGGTCTGGTCGGATCGTCGATCGGGTTGCACCAGTGTCGTTTGTTAGGGTGCATTGCTCTTCATCAACTTGACCAGGAAGGCATCTGTCTGCTTCTCCACGATGTTGCCTTGGCACGGTGCTGGGGATGTCGATACTCGTGGCCAACGTTCGCCCCACGAAGTTGGCCCTTGCAGCTTGATGGGCCTCCATTCTAGGCTCCTGACACGGTCTGGATCTCCACCACCCTGGACAATAGCTCGGTCTTCTTCCCTTCTTGCAGTCTCTTTGCAGGTGCCCTTTTTCCCCGCAATTCCAGCATCTAGGCGCACCATTCACCTGCAGCTCTCGCTCAATTCCCACGCGCTCACACCTGGATTTATCTGTCACTACCTCGCGAACCCAGACAGTGGTACGGGTCACATTTTTGGCTGCCTCAAAATTTAAACTATAAGCCAATGCTTCCTTGACTGTTTGCTTTTGAGCTAACCGCACGGCTTGTTGCAATTCCTTGTCCTTTAAGGCGCCGATGAATGCTTCTGCTGCTACGTCGTCTCGATGTTCTGGGTCGTACGCTGGGTAAGCCAAAAGTGCCAATCGCTCAATGTCTTGTGCTAGCTGCTGCAAGGTTTCGCCAGACTTCTGCATCCGATGCCGTAGCTGCGGCCGGTAAATCTGCTTCAGATGATCGTCTCCATAACGCATGTCCAGCGCATTCATTATAGCAGCCGGGTTTGAATGCAGCTCAACGGGGATAGTCTGCAAAAGCTCGGCAGCTGGGCCTCTTAGAGCCAGAATTAACGCAGTTGCTCGTTCCTGCTCATTCCAGTGATTTATCCTAGCGGCGGCTTCAAACTGGATTTTGTAAATACTCCAGACCGTTTGCCCATCGAATATTGGTGCTTGCACATTTCTGGATGTGCTTTGCGCTGCGGTTATAAGCGGGGCTGGTGAGATGGTTACTACTGCCTTCGCTGCTTCCAATTCTTTTTTCACTTTTTCCATCTCATGGTTCATTCTCTCTTCGACCTGGCTGACCTTTTCCTCGACCTGGTAAACCTTTTCCTCGACGCCTTTAATTTGTTTGTTCAGGCTGCCGAGCTCCGCTTTTATTTCGGTGGACTGTTTTTGAAAATCTGCCTTGATTTCGATCGCTTGTTGGTCTAGCTTCGCTGATTGTTCATTTAACTTCGCTGATTGTTCATTTAACTTCGCTGATTGTTCATCAAGCTTCGTAGTTAAATTGGATGACTGTTCACTTAGCTTCGCAGTTAAACTGGATGACTGTTCATCTAGCTTCGCAGTCAGACTGGATGACATCAGCATTAACATTTGCATCAGCGCATTTTCTGGCTCCTTTGGCTTTGCTGTTTCAGCTTCACCACCTTCTGCGCCTTTTTCTGCATCTGTAGGCTCACCCGAATCTAGATACGCACCTTCCGACTCGATTGCATCACGCAAGCGTGCAATCAGTATGGCCTTTGTACCTTGTGTAGCCAGATTTCGTTGTTCCAACTCCTCTTTGAGCTCCGATATGCTCAATTGATTAATTTTTAGATTTAAATTTCCTGGCATTTTTATTGTTTCGGCTATTTTTCCACGTTAACTTTCACAATTGTGCACTTCAAAAATGTTTAATCGTTTTCACTTCCAAAATTTTCTTTCTCACTTCTGACACCATTGTCGCGTGTTATTGGTTCGCGGTCAATAATTTTAATGTTCCGGGAAAGTGAAAACGCAATGTCTTTTAATTTAAGTTAAAAGTGTTTATTTAATTATATAAAATGCACAATAATCAGTTAACACTTTCACTAATTTTAATTGTCACTATTAAAAAAAAATCTAACACTTGTCCATAAATTTACTATCGCAATTGTCTTCTAAATTACTTCACTATTACGAAACACACTTCCCACACACAATCGCAGTTCTTATCGCGGTCGAATGAATGATTCGCCCCATTCATTCAGCTCGCCTTTATATAGGGTCTCTACCTATTCGCCCATTTCTCGCACATTGGCGAATGTTCTACCGAGAGGTACCTGGTAGGTTCGAGCAAGTTCATGAATGGAGTGACGTCACTTGCAGATGTTGATCATGCTTGTTGGATTCTCGTGGGTTCGAGTAAATTCATTCGTTGACGTTCTTAATGATGATGAAAACAATTGCGACAGTAGCTCGCAGAATTATTTGTACATGTAATTATTTGTACATGTAACAATATATTCGATTTGGCATCTTTTTCCAAAAGATGCCAGTTTCATCAGCGTTAAAGATTTATTGTGGAAGATATCCTCCTCTCTTAATAATTTTCTGAAGACTTGCTGGAAATTTTCCTGCTGGTTCGTGATCAGCAGAATCAGATTCCCCAACTAATTTGATGTTGTGCAAGTTAAGTCGCTTCTTGAAATTTTCGAACCACCCTTTGCTTGCTTGGAAGATAAATCCAGAGCGACAATTTTCATTACTGCTATCGTGCAGTTTTTTGACCTTTTCTCTGATCAAAGCTGAACTTAAGGGCATTTTCTTTTCAGACATGTCTTCCATCCATATTCCTAAAGTTTGTTCGGTCTCTTCAAGCACTTTATTTCCGATTTGTGGCACTCTTTTTGATGGCGCTACTGAAGTAGTACCCACACTGTCCCTGATTGAATTCGAACTGTGGATTCATTTATTTTAAACAAGCGGCCAACGGGGGCCAAACTTTCTCCTCCATGTAACTTGTCTAAAATTTTCATTTTTTCACCAAGGGTTGGGATAGTTTTTTTACGTTTTGATAGATGAGACATTTCGCGAAATTTCCACGAAAGATTAAAACAAACTGAAAAGAAGGAAAAATGAATTTGGAATTTGGATCCAATCCATGCGATACCGAAATCGAATTGTTTACGGTTTCGTCGGCTTGAGAACAATATAAAACCCTTCGACGTCGAGCTAGAAAAATGTGCCAAAGAAAGAAACGGCTGACCATCAACACCGAGATCCAACAGATAAACTAAAACATGACCCTACATGAAATCAGATCGGCGTATGCCTCTATCAAATAACTGAGGGGCGGCTTGAATCCATAAATAAGTCAAGTGCACAAAAAGCAATCATAGGCGATCCAGTCAAAATTCAAAACAGATGGCTGCAATATTTCAAGAAGCTATTCACAGCGTCTTCAACAACGACTGAAGCTGTAAATATTCCAGAAGCAGGACAAGAGGTCCCAGTCTCACCATCAACTAGGTACAAAATACAGGCAGTAAGGGATCTCAGAAAAGATAAGGCTCCTGGACTAGACGAAATACCAGCAGAACTGTTCCAGAGCAGGGTCTCCATCTAAATAACCTTCTGCATCGACTTATATGCAGAATATGATCAGAGGAGCAGTTACCAGAGGACTGGCGAAAAAGTATAATATGTCATGACGTAAAAAGGAGGACAAGTTAAGGTGTGAAAATTATAGAGGTATCACTCTACTGTGCACGTCTTATAAAGCGCCCTCCAGAATCATAGAAAAAAAAATTGAAGCCGTACTTTGAAAATATTATCGGAGAGTATCAGGCAGGCTTTTGAAATGGATGGTCTACAATAGACCAAAAATTCTCAGTAAAGCAGGTGCTCGAACAGTGCTGGGAATATAACATCGATGGCACCAACTTTTTGTAGACTTCAAACAAGCATACGACAGTGTCGACAAAAATGCGCTGCACAAAATAATGCTTGACTTTGGCTTCCTAACAAAACTAGTCTGCATGGTCAAGGTCACGATGCTAAATGCAGAGTTCCAGGTCAAGGTAAGCGGTGAACTAACGAACAGTTTCATTACAGAATCAGGCTTAAAACAAGGGGATAGACTTGCCCCAATGCTCTTTAATATTGCACTGGAACATGTCGTCTGGAAGACATCAGCTGAAACCTCAGTTACACTTATGTTCAAGTCGACACAAGCGGTAGCATATGCCGATGACGTGAATATTATGGCACGGTAAATTTTAAACGCCGAAGGAGCACGTCTGAGTTTAGAATCTGAAGCCTACGAGTTAATGCAACGAAAACTAAATTCATGTCTCAAACAAGGTAGAACACTCCACTTCGACAAAACCTGATCTTAGGCGACTAAAACCTTGAAAGAGTGGATAATTTCGTTTATCTTGGAGCCAACCTGAATAGAAGAGGCGCCGAAAAGGATAAGATTGGATGCCGCATCAGCGCCACAAATAAAGCCTATTACTCCGTACTTCTCATTTTAAGATTCAGAGTTGTGCATTGGCAAAATAAGCTCCGCATTTACAAGAAAACTCTAGACTAACCTGTGCTGTTATATGGAAGTGAAACATGGACCCTGACAAGTGAATCCGAAAAGGCAGTGGACGTATTTGAACATAAAATGCTCCGGAAAATCTACGGCCCAGTGAAACAAGGAACAGAGTAGAGACTACATTACAACGATGAGTTGTATGAACTATTTGGCGATCCAACTGTTTCCTCTTGAACTTATCAAAATTTCTGAAGTTTTTAACCAACGTATTTCGATAGGAAATGTAGTTCCCACTCCTACAAAAAAAAATTTAACGACTCTATTTGAAGTTTTGCCTCGTTCTCGAGTTATTTACAAAAAAAAAACCAAAAAATGCCAAAATTTACTCCGTGCGCTAAAACACCACGCCTTAATTTGGTCAGAAGACTAAATAACTGTATGTCAATTTTCATGAAAGTCCATAGACCTTTAATTTTGAAAGGAATAAATTCTGCTTTTTTCAGAACAATGACAGTACTTATCTTTCCTCATTAAAAAGTTATGAGCGACTGTTTAAAAATTTTGGTTTTTTCTTTTTTTGCGATTCGCATTTGTAAGTTTTTCAACTGAAAAAAGTGTTAATTTTCTAATCGAAGCTATTTCGATAGGAAAGTTGTCTACGTGGTGTAGTGGTTAGAGCACTTGTTGCGTAAACCGAAAGTTGATGACAACGAGATGTGTATCGAGTAATTCTTCGAACATACTAGAAGCCCGTTGAACAGACGCATGGCGAAAGCGTGTACTGATCATATCCCCTTCTCGAGTGTCAATATATACAATGAAGATAATGAGATACTCTAACTATCTCGAAGCGAAGGTCCGAAAAGGGCGGTTGTGCTAAAAAAGAAGCCAAGAGAAGCCAAAAATTGCGATAGAAAATTTAATTTCCAAAAAGGTACAAATGCTTTCCTAAAATTTTGCTTCGTTCTCATAGAGTGCCAAAGGGACTCCGTTCTCAAAAACGCAGGCCTCAATTCGGTACCATTTTGTGATTTTATCATCTAAATAATCCCAACAACATACTCTATCAAAATCATCTACATCCGCAATCGTTCACTAGTTTCCTAAAGCTTTCGCGATAATCAATAGCCTAAAATGTACAGAATCGATTTGGATTGATAACTCAAAATAATACCGAGAGATTTTATGTTAGATGAACTTAAGACCGTCAACACATCCTTGGCAAATATTCTATTGGGTGTACAACTTAATAACCGGAATTTTTTAGTGAAATTTGATGCTTTATTGTAGAAAAATCGTACAATATATTTTATTCGACGTATTGTCCATCGGAAGCTACAACATTTCCCCATCTTTCAGGCAATTTATGAATTCCATCCCAAAAAAATTGCGCCGGCTTGGCGGCCAAAAACGAATCTATCCAATACCGGTGAGGGCATTTTGCATCGAGCGAAATAAATGAAAGTTAGACGGAGCAAGGCCCGGACTATAAGGCGGGTGGGCCAAAACTTCCCATCCACTATTTTCAAAATAGTTTTTCACGGGTCTTGCAACATGCGGCCGAGCGTTGTCATGATGAAAAATTATAGCCTCGAGTCTGGTCGCATATTCCGGGCGTTTTTCGATGATGGCACGCTTCAAACGTATTAATTGTGTTCGGTACATGTCACTTGTGATTGTCTGGCCCCATTTCAATAACTCATAATATAACGTCCCCTTCTGATCCCACCAAATACACAGCATAACCTTGGCGCCATGGATATTTGGCTTCGCCGTTGATTTGGCTGGTTGGCCGGGCTTCACGTATGACTTTTTGCGCTTGGGATTGTCATAATGGATCCATTTTTCATCCCCAGCCACGATCCGATGCAAAAATGATTTCTTTTTATGGCGCTCAAGCAGCATTTCAGACATACAGAAGCGCCGTTCAACGTCTCTCGGCTTCAACTCCTAGGGGACCCAATTTCCTTGCTTCTGAATGTATCCGGCGGCTTTCAAACGTTTCGAAATGGCTTGCTGAGTCACTCCCAACGTTTTGGCAAGTTCGTCTTGCGTTTGACACGAATCCTCATCGAGTAGCGTCTCCAATTCTTCGCCTTCAAACTTTTTTGTCTGAATTGGGCGTTCTTTGTCTTTGATGTCAAAATCAGCACTTTGGAAGCGTTGAAACCATTCAAAACACCGTGTTTTCGCTAAAGCATCGCCGCAATGAACTTCTACAAGCAAACGATGACTTTCCGCAGCTGTTTTCTGTGCAAAAAATTACCCAACAGAACCTCCCGCAAATGCTGTCTTTTTCTCCAATTTTCGAAGTTATTCATCGTGAAAAATAATAATGATGCACAGAAGATAAAATTGTTTTGTTGACTGATTTTGATAGCTGTCAAATGTACCTTCAAAATGACATATAAATAAAGTTCGAGCTTTCACGATATTTGCATCAAATTCCGGTTATTAAGTTGTACACCCAATACGATAAGTAAAACCACTGTTATCCATGTTTTTTGAGGAAAGCCTTATCATTTACGAAAAATGCTTAAAAAGATTGACATAGTTTGTAAAATATACTAGTTAATCGGTTACAAAAACATTCCTAATCATTCCTTAAGCCCGAACTGTCTGCCTTGAATAGTCTATAGGGATAAAAGTATTTCAAGAAAGAGTATTTGGTTTTTTTTTTGGGTGTCGAATAATCAAAAACTTTTGAATAAACGACGCGCACCAATGAGTTTTGAATAAACAGAGCCCACCAACTTGTTTTGAAAATCTGCTCAGTCTTCTTCAGTGTCCTTTTGGATTCAGATAGTAGTGTTTTCGAAGATAAATGACCCGATGCGCTAAAATAAGTTTCATATTATTAGGATTAACATGTAAAAAAAATTTTTATTGAAAATTCTCAGCCTCTTTTACGAAGACTATTGACCTCGAAACTACAAAAATTAGCATATCTTACAGCCTAGCATAAGTACAGTTTCAGATCAGAAATTCATGATTCTCATTACACTAACATACCCAAATGTTTGAAAATAATGCATCTCCTTAGTTCAATCAGCTTACAATCTTGAATTTTCTTCACCAGCACAATAGCACCAACAGACAATTCCCTCATTAATTCCCCTATGGTCAGCAAATACTCGTATTTTACATTATTAAGAAAATGATAAACGATGAAATTCAATAGTGTCGGAATTCGATACGCTACCAGGTACCCAATATTCAAAACCTACAGGTTCGGAACAAAGTCAGACTGGAAACAGTAGCAATTAGAGCGTCTTCAGATTCAGTAGATAACCATTGTCTTCAAATTTCAAGATTTATCATAGAACACCAATCTTAGTGTATTGCAAATATAAAAGAGAATGAAAGTAAGTTTGAATTTTCGTATCTTACGGAAATGAAAAATGATTTTTTTCTTAATTTTGTGGCTTTTCTTCTGCATTTTCAATCAGTTTGATGTGTGTAGTAATTTTTTCTTTCAATTTTGCTTTGTAACGCAGGAAAAAAGGAAAAAGCCATTCGTTACGAAACAATGAGTATAGGTCGTAGAGATTTTAATCTTCATCTTGTAGTTATCTTTAATTTGTGTAACATTACGTATTCCAATTTTTCACAGCTTCCAATCTGAACTCCATGCACAGTGTGTAAGGCAACAGCGATAATTAATAGAAAAAAATCTAAGCGAGAATAATGTGTTAATTTCAATAATTTCCAATGTATTGAAATCAAGACAGGCGGATGAATTAAGAAAAGAAAGTTGACGTGAAAATTGCAATGAAATAAAGAATAAACTAAAAATGATGTACAACTTAAGTATTCTCTTTTTCTACGGTATAGCAACCGTTGGAGAAGAATATTTAGTTTTGGTTGGTTCGTGTCTTCAAGCAAATGTTTTTTAAATTCCAATTTCTGTGTAAAATCAATCCGACACTCATACAAAAGATAAATTCCTTCGATTTTGCCTTAAATGCGCACGAAAACTACCTTAAACAGTTATTTCCGCGAAATTCCAAAGATACCGATTATAGCCTTTAAGTATAAAATTATCTTAATTTGACCAAACAATTTGGTCATGAAATAACTTTTATATCTTAGACAACCATTTCCTGTTAACATTTCTCATCGAAAAAAAAATTCAATATCTCCATTCAAATATTCTATTTAGTAATTTTTTTCGTTGCCATTCTTTCCAGATGTTCACGACGCGCCACAAAATTAGCCGCCATAGTTTACGCAGAAGATGAATCGAACGACTTAAGTGATTTGGGAATTGGAACTAGTAGTGCCAGTGGAAAGAGCAGTCTTTCAGAGGACTACGACAATCAAAGTGTTATGGTAAGTGGTGATTTATTTTGCTAAATTTTGCTTAATTGATGCAGCCTACAATTGTCCGGCAATTATAAATGAGATGGTGTTAGGACGTGTTTGAATCACGCCTACAAATCAAATTAATATGTATGTATATGGAATTCTATCACAAAACATGGAACGTTAAAACAACGCCTACGTTTCGATTTCTTCGTAACATTAAATTGAACTACACATCTAAAGTGTGCAATCAATGATGATTTTCGAGGCGATTAAGATTGTATCTAAGATGTAAAATTCAGTGAGAAAACCGTTAGACGGATCTTATTTTAAGTATTTACAATTTTGTATGGTTCAATTGCATATGGTGCAGGGTGATATGAAAGTTATAAGTAAAATATTCTCATTACAGGCGCAAAATAGAAGTCATTTGCTTCACTGATTTGAATTTCCATTTGTTTAAAATACTTCCTTGTCTCTTACTACACAAAAAAAACTAATGACAACCAAATACCTAAAAAATCTAATCCTTGCTAATATTAAGTCGATTATCACAAAGCGTATCTGAGACATTTCGATTTATTTTATAGTTCAATATTAAAAAATTGATTTATTGTTTAGTATTAAAATTTTAATTTATGGTGGTCGATAGATAGATAGCTTCTAACTTTTTCCCCTTAAATCCGCCAAAGACATCGAGGTTAAAACCGCTATATTCTCAATAATGGTTTCAGTATGCGTTAGAACGAGGAACGAATATCATTAGCTGACTGTTATTTCCAAGCTTCCACAAATAACAGGAACTTTTCTGCAAGAGAACTTTCTGACGCATTTCCACCCTCAATGTTCGCAAACCAATGAGGTTCATAATTTGGCTTTTAACTCCCATTTGAGGAAGGCACAATCCGAATCACCTCAATTCAAAAGCCGCTCGGCGAAAAAATCTGAGACGCCGTTAATTTTCAACGGAAGAACCGGCAAGTGCTATTCAACATGCGTCGTCCTTGATCAAAATGCCCGTTCAATCCCCATCTCAAACGGAATCATTGCCGCCACTTATATTTGTTACGAAATCATTATGTTTGCCGTTATACGCGTTTTCTATTAGTTGTAACGGTTCCACACTCTTGCAAAAGTGAATCATAAGAGACAAGAAATCTTTCGTTTAATGTTGCAATTCGTAGTAAATCTCGCGCGGATAAATTAACAGACATAACTCGGGTTACATTTCACTTTATTTCATACCCAAAAAAGGAAATTTATAACCACTTAACCCGTATAAAATCAAAGAAACAATCACTAAGATTCAAATGAAACTTAATTTATAGCTAAAGTTCGGAACCAACGGAGTGGATAAAATTTCTTTTCGCGTTCCGTCGTAAATTTTCAAACATCCACTATGTAGAATCTTCATGCAGTATGCTGAAATGCGTAGAGTTCCCGTCTTGTTTTTGGGCTTGCACTTCATGCACACATAATGATAAATTTTAAGTAATTGCATGCACTTTAATTTATACTTTATCGAATTTTTTCTTTTATAAAAATTTTCTCGAGGAAAAATAAAATTCGCGCACAATTTATTTTACACTTCCAGGCTAATGCCGCTTTTTCTCACGCATATGGTATATAGAAACTCGGGTTAGCTTTTCATACATCAATTAAAACCCGAACGACGGCAGCGATATCGCGACGAAACCGTTATTTTTGCCGGCTATTATCTTAGACGGGGGCCTTTGTTTTCGATTCGAATAACTAGCGCACTTTTCTTTTTTCTTTAACCCCCTTTGCCGGCGAAGTGGCGGCTCAAAAGCAGACTCCCCGTTTGTTGTTCATCGTCGCCTTACGAGACCGCTCATAACTTGTCGGCGAGCCTTCCATTCACTTTTCACGTCATCGCGAAAGTACAATCGTGGAAGAGCTCCGTTGGAAAGGGAAGTGCCGTATCCAGATTTCAATTGCAAATTAAAATGATGAATATTATTTTTAATTTACAATTTAAATTTGGATTAGCAATATGTTATTTTTTATGTTTTAGGACTGTTCGAACATAATGTGCCACCTGGTTCCATTTGTCAATCGATTCAAGCATCACCGGGACTATATTATCCGGGGGCGCCCTCTCCCGTTTCCCGATAGAGGTCCCATCGCAGCCTGTCCCATTAGTTGCACGCAAAAAATGTGTGCAAGGCATGGTCTTCCTCTCCTAGGCAAAACCGACAATCGGAGGACCGTAACTTACCAATCTTGTGCAGGTAAGACTGAAAACACACATGCCCGCTCAAAAACTGGGTCAGGTAGAGGTCAGTCTCATGATGCTTTCGATTTAGCCTCGATCTCACATCCGGGATGAGGGATGCAGTCCACCTCCCCTTCGTGCAGTTCACCCAAGACTGCTGCCAATCCCTCCCATCCTCGTTTCGACGCAGGTAAATAGCGCGGCGCTCTCTAGCAAGGAGGGCAACATGTATCACGCCAGCAATAACTTCCATAGCCGAGAGACTGTGCAATACGAAGATGCAATCCTCAGTGCTTCTCTTTTCTGTATCTGTGCCAAGCGTTTTCGGTATACCTCCTTACTGAGAGCGTCACCCCATATTTTCCTACAGCACTCATCAAGAGGCGTCTTCTTGATGGGCTGGGTCCCCCTAAGTTGGCCATAAGTCAACTCAGAGCCAATACTCCCGAAGCAGGCTTCTCAGCCGTTGCCCTAATTTGCCAAGAAAAACTCATCTTCGAGACGATCAGTAGCCCCAGGGACTTCTCCGCTGGCTTCGATTCTATTTGTATGTCTCCAATACTGATCGTTCTTACTCAAAGGATTCTTATTTTTTGTCAAGATGGCCACTTCGGATTTCTCCAGTGCTAAACGGAACCCGCGAGCAGTCATCCAGTCTCTCACTCGGCGCATTAGCCTACCTAGTCTAAGTTGCGTTTGTTCAACGGTGTGTCCAGTGACTAAAGCCGCAACTTCATTGGCATAGCCGGTCAAACGCGGCTCACATGGCATCTCCAAAGCCCCTCAAAAGCCGCAATAGATATTCTGGTCCCTCAAAAGCCGCAATAGATATTCTGGAACTTGAAAAGGATTTTCCAGCGTATCCAGAATATCCAACGATCTAGCGGAGTTGAAGGCGTTCCTTACGTTGAGCGTCACTAACAGGACGATCCGTCGCTTGGTGCGGCTACATGCCTCTGTCTTTTGAACTGCACTTACCACCTCTGCAATTGCATCAATGCTGGAGCGTCCTGCTCTAAAGTCATACTGCCGTCTAGCATGTATAACGACGAGATAATGCAGACGAAGATCCGGGACTCCCCCCTCGTCCCTTAGGCAAGCGTTGAATGCGCTGAGCAGCAAGTCAGCACAATTGTGATAGGCATATTGCAACACCTCAGCTGGACCACTACCTGGACCTGGAACCTTCCTTGCTTTCAGTAAAAGGACTGCCTCTTCCTGTGTCGGCTATGTGAAGAGGGGACACTCGACTGCTGTTTCCCCGCGGACAGCGTCAACATGGACGGAATGGGTGGGGAAGAGTGCCCGCACTATCTCATCCATCTTTCCCGCATCATGTATGCAAGGTTTCCGTAGGGCACCAAGCTTTTGCATACCTAGCTTGTCGCCAAGGCCCCACGGATCCTTGTTCACATTGCCCATTAGATCTCGCCAGCAGCGAGCCTTGCTATTGTTAATCAATTTGCTAAGTCATTTCCTAGTGGACTTTTATGCTGCTACTCGGTTGCATGCCTCATCACGGTTCCGTGCCCGTTGAGCCTCACGCCAAAGCTTGTGACGCTCCCTTCACTTTTCAGGGGATTTCGATTGACCGCCAGTACACTGGTGACTTGCCGTGGCAGGGTTCCCGACAGAGCATAGAAGCGTAGTGAGCAGCCGTGATGATGCTCATAGTTAAGTTCACCACGTCTTAAGCTGCCAGTTCTTCCTTCCCCTGCGAATCTCCCTGCAGTGGAGTACCTGCGATGAACACCTCGATGGACCTTTTAACGTCCATCCTTCCGATGCTCCACCCAATTGCAGAAGGTCGAGAACAAGGACGTCGGAAGACAAGCAGAATGCACTGATGATCACTGACTGACTAGTCCTCTAATACTCTCCAATTGTGTATCCTCCGTACTAAGGACTCCGAGGCGAATGTCACGTCCAGTATGGTTCCTTCACAGCCAATACGGCGGAGAGTCGGCGTATTTCCGGTATTTAGTACGACGAGCACCGTCCTGGCCGCCATTTCTGCGATTCGTTTTTCCCAGGGATTTGTTTGAGACGTGCCCCATTCAATTGCTTTAGCGTTGAAGTCTCGCCCAACGGGCACGTTGCTGACGGCGTTTGAGACAGCGTCCTCTAAAGCATTCAGCTTGGCTTGGAAAGATGATATCGGTTCGTTCAGTGTTAGGTATACACTAAAGAAGGTGGTCCTTGAGCACTGAACCCACACGAAACTATCCCCCCACCCACGACTTGCCGCCTGGAAATCACTGTTCCGAACCCAGACGCTGGCAGTACTAGTTTCATTAGAATAACATGATGCAGAACTTTTATCATGGTGTTGCTCACTCAGCAGCATACAGCCGGCTTTCATATCCCTGGCAAACTGCTCAAGCAGATTTTAGGCGGGTGCGCTGATGTGTAGGTTTAGCTGCAGAATGCGGGTCATCAAAGTTCTGATTTTGCCTTGGCTAAGGCTTCCTGGAAAACCCAAAATTTTCCTGATCCCAAGATGTGGTCGAGATCCGGTTTTGGATCAGCATCCGTTCTTTTCTTTAATGTCCAATTTAGCCGCATTTATAATATAGGGAACTCCTTTTGGCTCTTTTGCATACTTATGCGGTGTGACCATAGCCAAGACATCTGAAACATTGAAAAGGTGCTGCTCTTTGCCGTATCCTGCAGACAACTCACCCTATTCTTACTTTGCCCGTATTCAAGAATCGTTCGGCGTCCTTTTCGGTCAAGTCAATGATGGCCATGCGTTGTCCCCTTTGGTTTTCTGGTATCAGCCTCGCTTTGAACTTGCCCACGCTAATGAACTCCCTTTTGATGGCCTCTTCTACTTGGGGAAGATCTGTGACGCAGTCCATGTCTCTTACTTGTATTTCGATCATTGCCGTCGGCTCGAGCGGGGCTATAGTTGCGCTTTTGCCGGGGACCTTCTTTACTGCGTCGCAGAATACTTCTTTATTGTCGGCCTCTGTTCCGAATTTGACCAGTATGTGGCCCGAGCGCGTTGGTCGTACTGCTGTAATGTCAGTGTTTATGTCTTTGGGCCGCACATTTCCTCTGATATCTCGCAGCACTTCGGCCATCTTGCAGTTTTACGAGCAGTGCCTCCTGCCAGGGTCTTCTTCGGGGCTTCTTTCTTTCCTGTTTCGTCTCAGGTATTTTTTCTTGTTAGGCGTCCGTACGAACTTTATTTTCTGGCACTTTTTGAAGGAGTTTCTTTGCGGCTTTCATCGCTCCTTTTGTCGACACTATCTGGAACCCCTGGTCTGGCGTTTCGCGCCCATCAAGTGCCTCCTTCCTTCTTATATCTCGACCAGCAACCGGCGCTAATCGGGAGTCCGTCTCAACCGAACCTACACCACCACCCTAATGGTGCCAACTTCGAACGTACTCCGAGGCCTGCCACGGTTTAACCGGAACGGAGACGGTATGGTCGTTGAATTGGAGCCGTTCACACACGAGTGGCATTTTGGCGCTACCATGCAAAGCATCTAGGTCCAATTCATCATATCCGTAAGCCCATAGCATCTGGAATTGTCCAAAGCGTAGTCCAGATTCAGTCAGGCTTGTTACCTGTCATCCCAGGAGGGAACCTCACCGCGCCCCCCATATCCTCCTTGGAGGCTAGCATTCCCCAAAGAATGCTAGCCTCCAAGAGTGCTCCTGTCGACCGGCATTCCCCGCGGGAATTTCCTCGGGTACGTGGGGGCGGCCCTCCCGAAAGAATACTAGCCTCCAAGAGTATTTCCGTTGGCCAGCATTCCCCTTGCGGGTATCCTCAGCCATCATTTCCTAGGATGTCGATGTACCTTTCCTTGGTTAATATTACTCATATAGATTGTATTGACCCAACATCAAAAAACTAAAAACATCTCAAAACAATGAAGGATGAATTTGACACCTTTTCCAGATTAAATGTTCCCATATAATTAGTTAGTAGCCTTGACTCAGGGCTTCTATTGTCTATCCTGTCATGTAGCCCGGCTTCGAAAATATGTCTTCTAACTGTTGGCGTCAAAATATTACTTTTTCCACTGAAAATTTCAAAAAGAATGTCGAACTTGTTCTTCTTGGGCTTCTTTTCCAATTGCGGATAATTTATCCGTCCATAGTGTGCGCGCCTCATAGAGGTAATTATAAAACTTACCCAGAGTTTCCTCACACTCGGAGTTATCAAAAAACTCCAGCCAGTCAACTAAATTCAGTTCGGAGGCCAGAGCTTCGTAGTTTGCTTTGAAGACGTTGAATTTTGGAGAAGGAGCAAAAGTACGATGTGCCAAAGGTGCAATTGAGAGATCGAGCGATAATGGCGGATGATGACTATCAATACGCACAAGTGAATTCAATGCTAGAGGAACAGATAGACAGTAAAGGGGGAAGTTAGAAAAAACAAGGTCAAGTACCGGACCATTAGCATTTGGGATATTATTAAATTGCTTCAGTGAACAGAGTAAATGAAACGTGATATAGAAGATGCATCGGTTGACGAAACAGAGAAAGGAAGGTTCTTCGTCCATTGTATTGTTCCCAAATTAAAATCACCGCATACTAGGATTAAAGATTGCGGATGATGCAAGAAGACATAAGAGGAAAACTCGTCAACGAATGTCTCGTACACATACGAAGAAGAGTTACTAGGTATGTGGACAGAGAAAACTAATAAAGATGTATTGTTAGGAAGGAAGATCTTGACAATTACACAATCCACAACACGGGAAAAGCAAAAATCAGCACAAAGAGAGCTACGTATTGTATTACTAACAACTACAAGGACCCCACCTCCATCTTCTTTATTTGCAGAGGCCAAATCTGGGTCACAACGGTAAGACCAAAATCACGGGAAATTTCCGAGTTTAAGATGTTACTATTTAGCCAGGTTTCCGTAAGACATATAAATACATCTTCGCTGAGCTGTAACGATAAAAAGAGCTTATCAAGCTTGGTCCTTAACCCTCCTCCATTTTGATAATATACTGAAACATTAGAAGCTCAGTTACAGTTATGAAATCTGATACTAGTTCGTAGGCTGCGGTCTTCCCGGTGCACGAAAGGACTTCCTTCTTCTTGAGCTGAATGGTTTAATAAGTACTCCAGGCGGCCAAGCTTCAGAATGCAAAATAGAATCACAATTTGAGGGCACTATAGGCTTGAAAGCAGCTACAACTTTGTTCTCCAAATCATCTCTAGTCAATTTGTGGCAACTAATAACTATAACAGCAGGCCCAAATACATATCCTTATTATGATGAGGACTGAGCAATAGAATTTTAATAAAACTGAAAATTAGGCAGTATTCATTAGATCACTTGGCCACCTAATAAAATATCCAAGAATGCTCCAAGAGTAAATAAAATCATCATCATCATAAATCAATGAGTGAGATGATAATTCTATGTCAGACTTCTGAACATAAATATAATTAAATAATCTTCTTGATATCAACATAACCACCCTGTGACTCAACCATCAATTATCTATCATCAATTGATTTGTACTAGCTTTAACCTAGTTCTTGCTAGAAACCAACCACATTTACCATTTACCAGTTATATCAAATGGATTTGATCTCCTGCTGTTGTGAATTATGATAATTTGCTTCTACAAATGGCGAGCACCCATGGTGCATTCACAGCAAACTCCTTACGTTCACAAGTAAACTCACATCTTTTGAAAAGTTGAACTCTATTGAGAAGTTCCTGCACTTTAGATACATATGAGAACATTTAATAATCGACATTAAGTACAAACAGTTATTTATGATGATGCAAATTATTATTATCATCGAAGAAGGCGTTTTATGATCTTTTGATAGAAGCGAACATGCGACATGTGAATTAAGAGACAAATTAGATTTATGCAAATCGCATTGGCGATAGAAGTAATAAATTAGATATTTCAATGGTAAATGGGAAAATTGTTTGAAGTAGCGGGAATTCAAATAAATATGTCATAAATTTAATATATTTTCTTCATTCATTGAGAACATACTGCTCTTTGATAACTTAATTTTTCATTAATATTTTCGATAGAAATATCCGTATTCAATCAATCATGCTACCCTTATAAAATCAAATTTCCCAAATTTGATTTAGAAAATAAAATCTCAATATTCTTCCCCCTTGAAGCACTTTGTACTGCAACAGCACATCTTTTACATAATCGCACACAATTTAATCGATTAGTAATCATCGGAAGTCCATTAGACGACTGGCACGGGAAAAGCATTTACTCGATCATTACCAATACTCTTCGCCCATCTCTAATGGTTGACCTCAAGTCGTTACAGTTAAAAAATACTCAGCAAACGAACGATAGGAAGAAATATCTAAAAATACTTAAGAAAAATTTTAAGAAATTTCAAATTATTCCATCTCTTGCATTACACAAAAAATTATTTCACATTTTGTAAATTAGCCGGATAACAGGCGTCTTATACACACTTAATTGCATTTATAACTTTCAGGAACGAAAAAAGATATTGCGTTGTTTGAATATTACCCAATATGGCATCTTACAAGTACATTGCCATTACGCATTTAAAATTGATTAGTTTCCCAAGCTCAATCGATTTGTTATTAAATTGTAAGCTTTTAAGCATTTTTCTAATTAGAAAATTAAGCTGTTATCTGAATTATTTATTAGTGGAGTTGTATGGAATGGAGGCAATTCGGTATGAAAGAATTTTTCTCGTTGGTCAATAACTTGACTTCTCGAGCGTTTTGATATGGGATAGTCTAAAAACTACTGATCCTGTTTTATCACTAGATGGTGTTCGTTGTCATATATCGGGCAATCCTAATCAGATTGAGTCAAACTGACATACATTTGAAAGGTGACATTCCAGGCTACAATTTTCATATGGACACTTTTGTATTTCGTTATTCACGTCAAAAGTTGTATTCATTTAAAAATGAGTGAAATTTCTGAAAAAATTCGTTATATTTTACAATATTACTACGATTAAGGCGAGAATACATCGCAGGCTTGTGAAAAAATTTGTGTTGTCTACGGTCAAGATACTTTATCAAAAGCCACAGCCAAGAGATGGTTCGCTCGCTTTCATTCTGGAAATTTTGATGTCAAAGATGCACCTCGCTCGGTGAAATCTTACAAAAATTGAAGACGACCGACATGTTATGCTATAAAGAAACGTCGTCAATCGTCTAAGCATTCACACTCCGCCAAGTGTATACGGTCAAGCGCAAACGCCCATTGTCATCAAAACATGTACTTGTCGACCAACGGCAAGCGAAAAGTCTTCATAATTCATAACATTAGCGACGACGACTATGTACATGAGAAGCTTCGGGGTGTGCTTATAGAAATATCGACAAGCGTTTGCACTACGCCAAGTGTTATACGGTCAAGCACATACGCCCATTGTCATCAAAGCATGTACTTGTCGACCAACGGCAAGCGAAAAGACTTCATAATTCGCTCTACATAAGCCATAACATTAGCGACGACAACGACCATGTACATGAGAAGCTTCGGGGTGTGCTTCCAGCGGAGTGACACTGTGTAGAGAACAGAAAAGCTAAACAAAAGCTTTTTCTCGCCTGATTTCTCCAATTCGCCGCAAAGTTTCAGCATGCGAGCAAGTGAGACGGAGCGCAGAGGAAGAAGCTTTCGTGGAACGAGAGCGCACGTTTCAACTACTCAGTGAATTTAGGGCGAATTGAGGCCGCATGAAGCGTTTAAAAGCAATTGATCGAGCGAGAAACGGCAAGTAGTGATAACAGCGGTTAGGGAATTGTTCGAGTAGTGTATTCGCCGCAAAGTCAACAGCAAAGCAATTGTTCGAGCCAGTCAGTGCAATTCGTCCATATAGTTCCGGTGCAACTGCAGAATATCTTCGCATCGGTTAGATGGTGAGGTGTAGGCTTGAGCCGCGAACCTCATTCGGCTTGGGGGCGTTTTACGCTGTGTAGCCACCATCAATTAACTTTACTCTCAATTTACCATCCTCCGTCCGTGAAGACACAGTATGGATAGATGTTAAGATAATTAAAGAAGTGTAAATGTAATTGATTTAAAATCTCAACATAAATAAACAGCCATGACGTTGCTAAGGAACTGAATATCCATCACCAAACAGTTTTGAATCATTTGCGTAAGGCTGGATACACAAAGAAGCTCGACGTTTGGGTGCCGCATGAATCAACATAAAAAAAATTGATCAACCGAATTTCCATTTGCGAAATGATAAGAAAACGCAACGAAATCGAGCCATTTTTTAAGCAAATCTTTACGGGCGATGAAAAATGGGTAAGATACGAGAATGTCGTTCGAAAAAGATTATGATCAAAAATGGTGAATCATCACAAACGGCTTCAAAGCCAGAATTGCCACCAAATAAGGCTATACTATGTGCATGGTGGGATTGAAAGGGAATTGTTTATCATGAGGTGCTAGAACCTGGCCAAACACTCAATTCGGCTCTGTACTGTCAGCAATTAACCAGATTGCCGCAAGCAATTCAAAAAAACCGGGCAGAATTGATCAATAGAAAGGGCGTTGTCTGCTATCATGACAATGCCGGACCACACACATTTGTGAGGACCCGGCAAAAATTGACAAAGCTTGGCTGGGAAGTTTTGATGCATCCACCGTATAGTCCAGACCTTGCACCATCAGACTACCATTTGTCCTTCCTTAATGAAAAGAAATTCACTTCAAAAAGGGACTGTGAAAGTCACTTGGTCAAGTTGTTTGCCGAAGTTCTACACAGACGTAATAATGGCTCTACGCAAAAAAATGACAAAAGTTCATAGATAATAATGGACAACATGTACTTAAATAAAATTAATTTTAAATAAAAGAAATAGTCAATCGAAAAATAACAAAAAAAGGCTCCATATTTTTTAGGCTTACCAATATATTAAAGAATTGGAATACGTGTAGAGAATATTTTAAAGAATAGGAATACGTGGAGTGTTATAACTTACACTCAATATTTGGTAGGATATCCTCTCGCTATAATTATTGCCTTAAGTCTCCTCCGCATAGATTTGACAAAGTTCCTGGTCATATTCTCCGATATCAAGTCCCACTCTTCCTGTAGTGCTGATTTTAGTGCTGCCTTGCGGTTGACAGTTCTTTTTTGAACCCGCTTGTCTAAAGCGTCCCACCGATGCTCTATAGGATTAATATCTGGTGATTGTGCGGGTGTTTTCAACACGCTTCTTGTATTAAATAAGAGCCAAAGTCGAATAAGCTCTGCAGTATGCTTTGGGTCGTTATCGTGCATGAAGATAAAATTATTCAATATTCCCATTTTCTCCGCACTCAGACCCAAATTATCCTTCAGGATATTACTTGTAATGTAGTGTTTGTGGTCCATGATGCCTTCAATAAATTCTAAATTTCCAACCCCAGAAGCACTCATGCACCCCCTCACTAAAACAGAACCTCCTCCATGTTTTACTGTTGGACATACATACACTTGCCAGAAAAAGTATCCGTACATGCAAGATAACAAAGTTATCGTTGTATTAAAAAGGATATGTCCACTTAATTTGAATGATTTCTTTTATAATATCATAAAATCTACACCTTTGCATGATTCCCAGTATGTTTCATAATGCTTAATTTTTAAAAAGACTTGAAACTCAAACAAAATCAATTTATGGCAGCATAATAGACCAGAAAAAGTATCCGTACAGAACAAACCGGGGGATTCCCCGTGTTACGCGATGACATATGTAGATGCATATTAATGTTTTTAGGCTCGATAATAGTTCTACTTTCAGTTGGGATAGGTTTAGAAATGAGTGCAATTGTTAAAAATTTTGTGCACTAGAATACATGATGATCCCCTAAATGAGCGCAATCAGTGATAAGAAAAGGAAAATTATGCTGAAACTTAAGAGTGAAGGGAAAACTTCGTTCGACAATGTTCAAATAGTAGGCAGAACTCACTCCTCTGCCCAGTATGTGGTGAAAATATTTAATACAACTGGTTCGATTATGTCAAAGCCTCGTTGTGGTCGACCCTCCATACTGATCGAACGCGAGAAAAGAAACGTTTTGCAGGCAGTTAAAACGAATTCTTGAGTATCTGCTTCCCAAATTGTTACAAGTATAAACGACTCTTTTGGCAAGGTTCTCCACGAAGATACCATATGAAAAATACTAAAGAGAGATGGATATTGCTCACGCATAGCACGTAAGAAGCCATACATTTCGGAAGTGAACAGGAAAAAACGTGTGGGTTCCACAGAAAATATATAAAGAAGCCACCAGAGTTTTGGGAACAGGTCCTATTCTCTGACGAAAGTAAATTTTGCACATTTGGCAATAAAGGAAACCCCCTGGAAACAGAAAATCTCGTACCAACTGTGAAACGTGGTGGAGGTGATGTGATGGACTGGAGTGTATGGCCGTAGAAGGAGTTGGCCAACTTGCGTTTATAAAATCAACCATGGATCAATACAGTTACCTTCATATTTCGAAGGTGAATTTGAAGCAAAGCGTTCAGCAGTTGAGGAGGCTTGGTGAGGATTTCCGGTTCCAGCAAGATAATGATCCCAAGCTGGGTTGCTCTACAACCCAAAACATCAACTGTGTACGCCGCCCCAATCCCTAAACCTTAATCCCATTGAGCAGTTGTGGAACTTGTTGGAGCGCAGGATCCGTCAGCATAGGGCAACCTCGAAGAAAATGCTGAAAAACGTCATCGTCGCTGAATGGGGCAAAATTAGCAGGCAGGACAGCCAAATTAGTTCACTCCATGCCAAATCGACTCAAGGAGGTCCTTAAGAGAAGAAGTTATCCAACAAATTATGAAGCCCTGATATGTAACACAATATTGGAATATTTCAAATTAATATTGCCATGCACGGATATTTTTTGTGTTCATTTAAGTGAGGCTTTTTTGTTTTTATTTTGTAAAATCTAGCTTAGAAAGGAAATTTATAAAAAAGATAGTTTCATTCATGAATGAATTTTGTTGCATCAATATTTAAATGTAGCAGCTTTCTTTAGCATGAATTTCCTAATATGTTGCTTTGTTTTGATGTTGTACTGATACTTTTTCCGGCATGTGTAAATTTTCCTATTCCAGCTCTGTGTTTGGTTTTCTCCATACCATACATTTTCCGTCGGAGTTAAAAACATTGTATTTACTTTCATCTGTGAAGATCACTCGTTCCCAGAACCCTACGGGCTTATTTACGTACATTTTAGCAAACTCCAAGCGCTTCCTTCGATTGGCCTCACTAATCAAATAGTTTCGCCTAGCTGTATGACCATGGTACCCAGCCGATCGCATGACATTCCTTACGGTACTCGCTGACACATCAACGCCTGCAGTTTCTAGAAGCTCAGAAGCAATTCGTGGTGCACTTATTTTCGAGTTATACCTGACTTTTCGAACGATTTTACGCCGGTTGTGATCATTTAGAATACGAAGCCGCCCATTTCGACGCTTATTTTCAACTGTTTTTCGTTCTGAAAACCTATCAACAATGCCTTGTATGCTAGATTTAGGTTTTCCAGTAATATGAGCAGTTTCTCCCAATGATTTGCATTGATTATGCAGCTGGATGATAAGATTTTTCTCCTCTCGGTTAGCTTCTTTCCGTTTCGGGCTGATTTTCACTAACTTTCACTAATTTTTCACTTAAAGAACGAGACACTAGCACTAAAAATAACAAAATCAGGTCGGATTTTCCTGCTGACTGATCAACTGTTGATATTTCCGATAAAAGTTAATTAAACAAAGGGTCCCCTAGAACATACTGCGTGTTAAGTGCAACCGTACGAACACTTTTTGCGCGTCTTGGAGGGTGGATTTAAGTTTCGTCGAACTTTGCTTCTTTTCTTTTTGTTTGAGTGAGGCTTAATTCTTTAGACTTGAAATAATTCTATGGTGCAAAAAAAAAAAATTCAAAAAATTCTCACGGTTTTGTGAAATATTGCTTTTCATTCAAAACTGTTGGTCGTACGTACACTTTTACACTCACTGTAGTTTTTTTATTTTTTTAAAAGTATTGATTGAATATTTCCTTGATTAAAATTCAAAGTCTTTTCATTGTTTTGTTTATAAAATGCTTCATATGCATCCAAATTCTTTGCATCATTTACTTGTTTTACAAGCTTTACATTTACTTTTTCATGTCCATTATTAGAACATGGTGTGCTATTGCTGATTTTGTAGGTTGATTAAGCCGTATGCATTGCAAATATTCTTTGGATCGATCTCCAATACTTCTTATTGTTTGTCCATAATATATTTTATCACATTCTTCACAGTTTACTGTGTAAATTCCGAATTTTTTCAACCTGGGTATTTTATCTTTTATTATTCCCAGTAAGTTTCCAAGTTTCATATCATGTTTGAATACTTTTTAATTTTTCTGTTATTTCCGAGTATAGGTTGATACGATATGTTGATTTTTTGTATTTTTCAATCGTGAAAAATGTGTAGAAAGCTTATTTCTTTTTATTTTATTTGCATGTTTATGAATTAGTTTATCTATAACTACATCATTAAAAGCATACTCTTTCTTGTAGTTATTTATTGAAAATGGCAATTTACATAATCGATGTACCATAGAATGATTCGCTGCCATTCTATGTTGTATCAGGCAATCTGAATCACTGTTAATCGTTCTCCTTGTGATTGATGGATTATCTACATAATCTACAGGGTTTTCCAATAAAACATGTTATTTTGATATTCAAAGAAAAATGCCATTTTTTAATATAAATGATAGGATGTTTATTTCATTATAAAGAAGAAGGTATGCCGTTAAAAGTGGAAAATAACATCAGGCAAATGACCACCACAACCACGCTTACAGGACCATATCCTTTTCATGAAATTTTCCGTGCCCTATGTCCTCGATAGCCTCACGAATTCCATCTTTGAGGTCTTGAATCGACGCTGGGCTGTTGGCGTAGACCTTCTCTTTCACGTGGCCCCAAAAGAAGAAGTCGCAATGTGTTAAATCACAAGATCTCGGTGGCCAATGGTGATCACCTCTTCGAGAGATAACACGGTCCGGAAACTTTTCCCATAAAAGATCAATGGTTTCGTTTCTTGTGTGGTACGTAGCGCCGTCTTGTTGAAATTAAACGTTGTCCAGATCATTAATGTCCAATTCCGGCCATAAGAAATCATTAATCACCTCTCGATAGCGCAATCCATTCACCGTAACTGTTGCTCCAGCCTCATTTTCGAAAAAGTAAAGTCCAATGACTCCGCCGGACCATAAACCGCACCAAACAGTCACACGTTGAGGATAGAGAGGCTTTTCAACAATAACTTCTGGGTTTCCCGAGCCCCAGATGCGACAATTTTGCTTGTTGACCAAGCCACCGAAGTGGAAATGGGCCTCATCACTCAAAATGATTTTTCTATGGAATTCCGGATCATTTTCATGCATTTCAAGGACCCAATCAGCAAAGACACGACGTTGTTGATAATCGACCGGCTTGAGTTCTTATGTTAACTGAACTTTATAAGCCTTAAGACCCAAATCTTTATGCAAAATACGGTGTAATGACGTTTGTGGAATGCCTAATTCATAAGAACGATGAGGAATGGTCAAACCTGGGTTTTCTTCATCACTTTCGGCTACAGCAGCAATATTCTCGGCTCTGAATGACGTGCACGGGTTTTATTCTTCACATCACTAAGTTGTCCCAACAGCTCGAATTTTTCCACCAATTTCTGTATTGCGGTCCGACAAGGTGCTTCACGACGACCCAAAAACGTTCGAGTTTTACGAACCGTCTCTGCCAAATTTTCACCATTTTTATAGTGAATTTTAATAAATTCAATGCGTTGTTGAAGCGTGTATCGTTCCATTTTTAATGGCGTAGTTTCTACTTGTCAAATGTCAAAAAATGACAGCTTCAAAAGTGACATCTACCGAAATAGCGGGCTATTCAAAATAACACCTCTTATTGGAAAACCCTTTAGTGAGTTCTTCTTCTGAATTCTTAGTAATTTATTTTCTCCTCATTTTTGCAGTTTTTATTACTCTTATCTTACCATTTGTATGTCTTTTTTTTCTTCTATCTCCTAGCTATGCTATTACTTAATCTATTTTGCTGTGCTATTACTTAATCTATTTTGTAACTGGATTTATTCTGTAAAATAGCAGTAAATAAATAAACACAGTGAAACTTCTGTGCAACGGACAGCTTTGGGAACGATGGGATCGTCCGTTGGAAAGGGGTGTCCGTCGGAGAGGAGTGTTTGTGCTAGCAACTACACGAATATAAAGTTCTGAGGAAATTTATTAATTTTTTTTTTAATTTCACCATGTACGTATTCGAAAATTGGTAGTTAAGATTAAAAATGCAGAACAACGTCAATAAAAAATAATTATGAATGGAAAAAAGAGGTTATTTCAGTTTGTTTTTTCCCTTTTGATTTTACAATCTGTTCTTCGTGATAAATAAGGACATGATTGATTAAGTTGAAGCCTTCAACATCTGCCTATCTTTGAGAAAAGTCCTTTATTTGTATCAAATGTTGAAGTTCTGCTGCCCAGTATTTAATGGAAGAATTCATTGAAAGGGAAAAATTCCTAAGTATGTAGCTTTACTCATTTATATGTGAATGTTTTGTAAAAGTTGTGCTACTTACGTTGTCTTTTTTCGGGAGTATAAGTAAATTCATCTTTTTCTTCGTCTTGTTGCTGGAAGCTTTCCAAAATATCCTTCAGATTTTCGCTGCTACTTTCTGTTGCTAAATTCTGATCAATTTGTGAAAATTCAATTGCATCCATACTCATGCTAGCCATTCTAATTAATGCATTAAGGTCTGACTCTTCATCTACTGTGCTTGAATTTTCACTCATTTCATTACCCGGAAAACCAGCTTTTACAAAGCAGTTTTCTATTGTCCACAGCATTCCAGGCTTCTTTTTATCCAAGCTATTGCCTTCAAAACGTCGATAGACTTTGCCAATTCCCCAACAGATAGATCTTGTTTTATATTTGCAAGTAGGTGGGTCAAAATTAAATGCCGATACTTCACTTTAAAATTTTTAATTACTCCTTGATCCAAGGGTTGTGAGGTAGTAGTTATGTTTGGGGGAAAGAAAGCCAGTTCAACGTTCTTAAGCTGTATTTGAGGATGGGAAGTTGCGTTATCAAGAAAAAGTAATATTTTTCTTTTTTGAGCTGCCATTTTTTTGTCCAATGTTTCCAACCATTCAGTCATAATGTCGGTCGTCATCCATGCTTTGCTATTGTACTTCCATGTAATTCCGATTGAATCCAAGTTCATACCTATGAAGCATTTCGGCTTCCCCGCTTTGCCTATGACTAAAGGCTGTAATTTTTCCCCAGTCATGCTGGAATAAAGAAGAACTGTGAGGCGCTCTTTGGCAATTTTTCCTCCGGAGCAATCCTCTCCTTTAAAACACAAAGTTTTCTCTGGTAGCGCTCGATAGAACAGTCCAGTTTCATCTGCGTTAAATACATTTTTTGCTTCGTAGCTCTGAATGATACTGCGAATTTTGTTTTTCCAGATCACTACTGTTTCTTCATTGACCGACGCAGACTCCCCACATATAGCTTTAAAACTAATGTTATGGCGATTCCGAAAGCGGTTCAACCAGCCATTTGAAGCTTTGAAGTCTGACATCTTCATTTCCAGGGCAATTTCTCGCGCTTTCGCCTGTATACTCGGACCCGAACAGGAATTTTTTTAGCCCGCACTTGCTTAAACCATTCGAAAACTTATCTATTATGGAACCAGGACCAGTTTGGAAAAGCCGATTTGTTTTTTCTGAAACTTCGTTATCTCGCAAACACTTTGAAATAGCATCTTGATTTTTTATAATTTCTGCTACTTGCGTTTTTCCTATTTTAAAATGTTCTGCGGTAACTCTAACCAATGACTTTTTTCGCGGTGAAAATGTATAATGCTTGCTTTCTCTTTTAATGACAAAAATTTCTATCTTGGAGACATGACGATTTCGCGTCGGAGCTGACTGAGCACTGGATGAAGTGATAACGAAAAAATGGTTCTTTGTTTACAAATTTTGTACCGAGAAAACTGATTCGTCTTATGTAAACATTTGCATTGGAACTAAGACTGAGCACTAGATAAAGTGGAAAGGAAAAAAAGGTTCATGTTTTGCGGATTTTGTACCGAGAAACCTACTGGATTAATGTAAACATTTGGACTTCGCTTTTTCGCAGTTACGGCCTTTCACGAAGTTATTTTCTGCCCCTTTCAGCTAGTTTGATCCGATTTGAAACTCAAACAGTGTTTATTTTATTTCGTCCCATATCACTGTCCGTTTCAGAGGGGTGGAATCTTTGTCATGGGAACTAAACATGGAATGTCCATGTCCGTTAAAGGGTGTCCGTTCTAGAGGAGTTTGAAATATATTGTTCTGCTATCTTTGGTTCCACTAAATATTGTCCGTTAGCAGGGTTGTCCGCTGTGCAGGGGTGTCCGTTAAGAGAGGTTTCACTGTAAATAAGTGTGATATTTTAGGCATTGAAAGTGTTTTTTCTTGACTGTGTTATGAGCTTTATTTTATTTTCATTGATTTGCAGCCATACGAATTTTGCTTCGCTGTCGCGTTTCAGGAAGAGTTTTTTTGGCGGTTGTTACCGACCGTGACAAAATGTTGATGTCGTCCCGCATAGGCTACCACTTGGCTTCATCTGTACAATATAATTACATACCTATCGACAGGTAGACGTATTCCGGAGCCAAATTGAATAGCAATGGGGGCAGCCTATTCCCTTGCTTTAGTCCTATACATA
Source organism: Odontomyia ornata (assembly GCA_963969285.1). Classification (NCBI taxonomy): domain Eukaryota; kingdom Metazoa; phylum Arthropoda; class Insecta; order Diptera; family Stratiomyidae; genus Odontomyia; species Odontomyia ornata. The sequence continues at coordinate 37,170,657 of OZ017738.1, read as the reverse complement.
TTTGTGTCAAAGGCACCAATGAGTTGGTTATTGATGCGGAAGTCATTCTCATTTTGGTAAGCTGGGATAGTAAGGTAAAGCATTATTTGGCACAATACGTTACGATCAACACTATCGTATCCTTGCTTAAAGTCAACGAAAATTTGGTATAGGTCTATGTTGAACTGCCAGCATTTCTCAATCACATGCTTGACTATAAACAATTTGTCTATTGTTGATCTACCTGCTCTAAAGCCACCTTGATCCTCCCCGATAAAACTGTTAGCATATGATATTTTATTTAAAATCTTTGAAAATATTTGCTAGTCGTACAAAGTGGTGACATACCTCTGCAGTTTTTGCTCTGTAGATTGTCACCTTTTTTTGTGGATAGGGAATATAATTCATTAGCGCTACTCGTTTGGCATATAGTCTTGTTGCCAAACGTGCTGGATGACTTTGTGAATAGCTTTCTAAACACCGCTGCCACCATATTTGATGAACACCACTGGAATCTCAACGATGCCCGGCGTTTTATTATTCTCTGGGCCTTGATGGTGGAACAAACTTCATCCAGAGTTGGTGGGGCCGATGAAAGTTCTCCGGAAATATCTGTAGGCTCCGATGTTCTGGAGCTGCGCGAAAGAATAAGGAAGTTTTTGGAATATGATGCCCATCATTCCATAATTCTGTTTTCATCAGTGATGATATCACAACAGAGCGTCGTCTAACCTCGTTTCAAGCTTTTCACTACATTGTATGCTTGTCTTGTGTTGTTGCTCGCTAGACTTACATCTATACTTCTCAATTGGTCATCATAGTATTTCCTTTTCTTAATTCCAATGATTTTATTCGCTACTGTTCTGAGATTTTCATAATGTTCTCTCTTCCTCGTGGTTTTCCTATATAAATATTATTTGTACACCTGATTCTTTTTGTCTAATGCATTTTAGCAATCATCATCGAACCAATTATTTCTTTTGCTCCGGGCTTGATGTCCGATCGTCTATTCTGCTAGGTATTAATCGCCGCTTTCACTTCCACTCATAGCTCGTTGCTTTTTTCAGCTATGTATCTAATAGGATGTGAGCTAGCTGGTTGTCAGAAGTCTCCTTGAAATTTTTGGCTTGGAGCCTTTTGATGTCAAATTTTTAAAGCGGACTGGTCTTCGGCGAATATGCCTTTGACATATGACATCCATAGATTAGTTTGTTCAAGTAAGCATCGGAGTTACAATTGCCTCCTCGGTATGTACGGACGTCAAAGAATGTTGGATCAGAACATGGTCGATCTGATTTTGTGTGTTGCCATCCGGTGATACCCAGCTTATTTTGTGTATTCGTCGATGGGGGAAGCAAGTCGAACGTATGACTAGATTTCCGCTACATACAAAGTCAATTAGGCGCTGGCCGTTGTCATTTGTTTCATCGTAGAGGCTATATCCTCCAGTCGTTCCCCGATGAGATAGCTCATCGCCAACCTTAGCGTTGAAATCGCCTAGAATTATTTTTGTGTCGTTTGTAGGCAATGAGTCCATTAGTCTTTCCAGGTGGTTGTAGAACGTTTCCTTCGTTTCTTTGTACTTTTCTTTGGTGGTAGCGTGTGTATTTATCAGCCAAATTTTGAAGAACTTCGTTTTGATGTGGATCGCACACAGCCGTTCATTGATTGCCTTAAAATCAATAATATGCGATTTGAACTCCCTACCCACGGTGAAGACCACTCCGAATTCTCGCTTTTCAACAGGCTTCCCACTTTTGAATATTGTGTGCGGTCTCATATCATGAATATGACTTCCAGTCCAATTCGTTTCCTGGATTGCCATTATGTATGTATACATGCCGAAGCTCTATTGCAGGTTTCGAAATAATATAGGGTTTTCCAGGAATGGGGAGCTAGCCCATTGTCCACCTTCTATTCCGGCGGCATAAATATTACTTTCAAGAAGTCTCGCCTTCGTCCTCTTACGTCACCATAAAGGACTTGTAAATAGGAGTTAGTAGCAAAGCTGCAGGTGTATTTGCAGTTGCTGGCATTTTTTAGCACTTATAGCCCAGTCATATTAGGTAAAAAAAGGGGTCAACCTCGGAATGAAAGATAATAAGCTGCAAATTGGTATGAACCTTTGTTTTGTCATTCTAAATGTTGTCTCAAAAGTCACAATCGTTATCGTTCGCGTCTCAAGATATTCAAGGTCAAAGGTCACAAAAATCGGTTTTTCGCGAATATCTGGCTTCCTATCGGTTAAATGAGATTTGCATTTATTATAAAAGTTGTAGGCTATAAAATTCCCTACAACTTTTGTTTAAACTTTTTTTTCATACGACCAACCGTTTTGAAGGTAGAGCGCGAAGAGTGCACATCGTACAGTCATATACGGCCTAATGCAAGGTCAAGCGTGAGTTATGGTTATCAGTACGTTATAAAGTCAATTATTTACTTGGAAAATATAATTATTAAACAATGCCTATTATTTATGTACTAACTATTAATTATTTATATTTAATTAAAGTAAGTAACTTGATTATTTATATATAATTATTCATATTTAACTCATCATTGACACAGCTATTGCCTTATCAGAACATCAAAAGACTGCTGTCATCATAGGAGAAGATATCGATTTGCTCGTTATTTTAATTGGACGTACTCAGTCACATCATCAGGAAATTTTTTTGAAAAAAGTTGGCAAAGGCAATGTCAAAACACAAATATATTCTACTAAAAGTTTTGACCAATATCCTCGTACTAAAAAGCACATTTTATTTTTACACGCATTCAGTGGCTGTGACACGACTTCTGCGCTATTTAAAAAAGGAAAAAAAACTGTTACTAGAGCATTGGAAAAAATTCCTGATTTAGATAAACTGGTGGAAGTATTTCAACAAGAAAACTGCCCAAAACAAACATTATTAGAAAATGGAGTGCGCATCTTGTTGGCATTATATAATGCTCCAAAATCTGAGGACAACATTGATCATTTCCGCTACACGCAATTCATCAAATTTACAAAACTAAATAAACCTGTACAACTGTCAACACTTCCACCAACAAGTGTAGCAGCTCATCAACACATAAAACGTGTCTACTACCAGATTCAAACGTGGTTAGGGAAGGACTTAGAACCTAAAGAATGGGGCTGGATGCTTGAAAATTAAATCCTGGAGCCCATACGAACGTTATTACCTCCAGCACCAGCCGAACTACTAAACGTAATATTTTGCAATTGCAAAAATGGTTGTGGTTCCCGCTGTGGATGCAGAAAATCAGGGCTACAATGTTCTTTAGCTTGCGGCCAGTGCAACGGACAAGCTTGCCTCAACGCTTCACTGTATCCAAGTAATCCCGATGAAGAAAATACATATGATCCCGATATTCTGGAAGGTTTGGAGATGAACATGACAGATAATGAGGATGATGACAATGAATCGAACATTTTTGAGCGACAAGAAGAAGAAGACGACGAACAAGAAGAAGATAATTAGCTTCCATTTCCAATTTCATTACAATTAAAATCAACAAAGATACTTTTGATATTTGAACTCACATTTTGATAAATGTATATTATGCCGTATTTAATAATAAATAAAAATATGTGTAAAATATATACTCTTACTATCATTTTAACTTAAAATAAAACTAAAATATATAATCCAGAATTAATAATATTTTATACTTAAATAGTTAAATATGAATAATTATATATAAATAATCAAGTTACTTACTTTAATTAAATATAAATAATTAATAGTTACTACATAAATAATAGGCATTGTTTAATAATTATAATTTCCAAGTAAATAATTGACTTTATAACGTACTGATAACCATAACTCACGCTTGACCTTGCATTAGGCCGTATATGACTGTACGATGTGCACTCTTCGCGCTCTACCTTCAAAACGGTTGGTCGTATGAAAAAAAAGTTTAAACAAAAGTTGTAGGGAATTTTATAGCCTACAACTTTTATAATAAATGCAAATCTCATTTAACCGATAGGAAGCCAGATATTCGCGAAAAACCGATTTTTGTGACCTTTGACCTTGAATATCTTGAGACGCGAACACGATAACGATTGTGACTTTTGAGACAACATTTAGAATGACAAAACAAAGGTTCATACCAATTTGCAGCTTATTATCTTTCATTCCGAGGTGAAAGCCCTAATATGACTGGGCTATTAGTGGTCTATCTAGTGGAACCAGTAAACCCAATATGTGACGCCGAGACCACTACCATTTGCTCGTGGTATTAAGGATAAAAAATCATGGAAGCTGAGGGTGGGAAAACAACGGGATCCCTCCTCCTCTCTCAACCGTCATATTTGTTATCCGATTATTGCAATTGAGCACTTCTTTAACTTTTTTCAATTTAGTCAACTGAAGGATCAAGCGAAATAACTTAGCAAGATCTTTTGATATAAATTTTATTTTCTTTAGTGAGGTGAGCAGAAGAAATGAAAAATTACGAAAATAAATGGTGTTCGCCCACTCGCGATTGAACATTATATGAACCGAAAAATCAGTGAAAATGCCACAGAAATGGACCTTATTTGTTAAAAATAACGGTGTTTCAAATTCCCCAAGAAATTTCAAATGTACATAATATATAGACAATTATAGCATTGTTAATGTAAAAATGAATGGATTAAAAACACTGTGCAGTCTATAGTTGCAAAACGCTACTAGTACGATGTGGCACTCCTGCATATTTAACGTATTCTTGTTACTAGTCCGGGTTGTTTAACATACTTATCCCACCATTAAAGAAAATAGGTCCTTTTTATAAAAATGTAATTTTGCCTCATATAAAAGGCTACTTAGGCTCTGTAAAAAACGGGCACCAAACCCTAGTATCAACCCTATAAAGTTCTCGTTTTATCACCATGGCAAGGCTTGGAATATGCAATCAAAGCTCGGTGATAAGCTAAACTCGGTTCTCGTACATTGATGACCACTTAACTTATGCAATCAATTAATACAGGCGGTATCTATGAATGAGATACAGCATTCTACCGTACTTTCTCTGAATTAAAAGTTTTAGAGGGTATCTTATCTATGCAAATAACTTTGCAGACTTTTATTAAATCACACCTATTGATTTTACAGTACAAGCAAAAGGAAATATGTATCAAATTTCGGATTGGAAAAAAGGCAATTAATGTTTTTACTGTTGTCGTTAAAACGGTTTAGTTTATCACTATTACTATTGCATATTCAATTTTCAATGCTAATGATTTGATTATCCAACACTCAATGTGTCTAAGGAAACATGAATAATTTTAGCAATAGATCAGCGGAAATACTATAAAAAACAAATTCACGTCTTGCAAATTTATTATTTTGATGTAAAACCACTTAACTTTTTCACATTAAGACAGTTAAAAACCTTGAATCAGCATTTTTCAATAAATTACCACGAATTCAGACTTTCTTCACTAACTGTACTCCTCGTACAACATACACATGAAATCACGCGACCAAAAAAGCTTCCTCGCATACCAAACAGACAAATGGTATCTTTAACTTATCAATAGATAGAAAAAATTAAAAGTTTTTGACACTATCATAAACAGAACGCGCTATTGGAAAATATGTGTTAAAAAAGATAAATCAGTTTCACAGGGAAAGCAAAACTCTATTCATTTTTACGGAGCTTAGTTCATCGGTACTGGGTCCGCCAGTATATCTCTGATATGGCTGTTGATATATTACGAATTGACTATCTTTTACCCTTAAGTATTACGTAAATGTGAACCTCTTCTCGCTAGTCTAGTCGAGTGTTGTTGCTTTTAGTATACATATCATTAAAAATTTGTTAAAAACTTTTCATCGGGCAAAAATTTTCAAGTTGAACACACGAGTATCATTATTAGTTGGAAAAGTGTTTTTCGCTGGTCGGTGTAAGTTTCCTCTTAAGCGTTCTTTAGTAAGGCGAAACAAATAATTGTTTAAAAATATTGGTAATTAATTTTTGAGCAGAAAAACAAATAGTCGTAGCGTGTAACAACTGTTTCGCGAATGTCGGTAGATCAATAAATTTGTTTTTGCTTCTGATGTTTATTTGAGTAATTCGACTCGAAACGAATTTTGAATTTCTATGACAATGCCAATAGTAAAATTCCAGAAGCGAGTAATGAATCTATTGTTTTTTATTCGCTCAGCTTGCATGCAAAAATTCGTGTAATGAATATTTCATTTAAATATTTTTCCTTTTTATATGATTACGCGATACGAAAGTGATATCCAACTCAAGTTACAAAATTTTTAAGAGTGATAAATTACTTGTTTGATAGACAAGTCGGTAATAGTGCAAGGTTATAGTGTAACGTTTACGAGGGACGATTGAGTTTGAATAAAAAAATTTAAGCGAAAGTGAATAATTACATGTACTACTCTGAAAGTACATTGGCGAATGCAAGTTAAAAAGCAAAAAAAAATCGGAGTGGATCTATATGATTTTCATAATTATTGGAAATTTCGCAATCATATTCGGTATTTAATAATTGTACAATGTGATCATTTTGTTAAGTGTTTGTTGATATAAGATGATAATGTGTTGGAGTGTTGTTATCTAAAAGCTGTTTTTTTAGTTGACAAAATTGTCTTCAAGTCAACATTGCAATTAAGATTTCCCCATTTGTTCATCAATTTTTACTATTTCGTTAAGAGATATCAACACTAATTTTGAACTTTGCAAAACACCACGTAATTTACTATTAATTGATTACAGTCCATCGAAAATTTTGATTGAAAAGCATTTGTGGATACGAGAAAAGATGTGTTGTTTGCGGGAAGGAACTCATGGATGATGCGTATTCACGTAAAGGTTACCACTATGGCATTTTTAAGTATTCCATCCAATAATATTCCTCTTTTACTCCAGCTTATAACCATTTGCTTTATTCCACCGTCTTAAAATCAAATAATGAATCTGAAAACTGTCTTTCTAAATTAAACAATGAGTTTCTCCAGTTACCCTTATTAAAAAAAAAATTCTTGCTTCATAGTGTCTTTTGCATGCATATAGCAATGAAGATAGATGGTGTTGCCATAGTTCATATAGACGTTGGGTAGCAAAACATTTATGGATGACAGTCGGCCTCTCCTGAGAATAACTCGCCTCGAGTTAAATGGATGTGTCGAATTCCTCATCTGCGAGATCATCGTAATCATCATCGATCTCCGGACATCATTCGCACCAGGGCTTTGTTTTGTCGCTGCTCATCACCGAACTGAATGGGCGCTGTTTCTGATGTGCTTCGCTCTCTTCCACGACATCGATCATGCCGCAAAACTCTCTTGATGATACAGGGGCCACGATACGTAGCCTCCAACTTCTTGGACTCACCCGTAGCTAGAATGGCCCTTTCCACCAAGACCAACTCTCCTTCCTTGTACTGCCTTGGTTTCTGATGTCTCTCATCGAATCGCTTTTTCCATTTAAGTCTAGCTTCGGATATATTTTTGATTGCGTCCTCTCTCTTGTCTGCCATCGATTTCTCGTCCAAATTAGTATCCTGCACGGCTGTTAGAAGCCTGTTGCCGCTGATGTCCTTCACCCGGTAGTCGAAAATTAGCGCGATTAGAGAATACTTCGTCGTTGCACTCACTCGTGTATTCAGCGTCCACTGAAGCTGTTGTAGTTCGTCATCACAGGTGTTCGGTTTAGCGCATGACGTTTAAAGGTAAGCCAGTATCGACTGGTTGACTCGCTCGGCAATACCATTGGCTCGAGGTGTTCGAGTTTTAATGTGGGCTATGTCGTTGACATTACAGTAATCCTCAAACATATGTGAGGTAAACGCTGTTCCCAGATCGGCGAACACCACACGCGGGAGACCAAAATACATCGTCAGCTGATTGACTCCTTCGAGGACAGGTTTCTATTTCGTTGACCTTGTTGGATTGATGACCATGTACGGAGTTAACACATCTACCATGACCAGCACATACTCGTTACCGCTACGACTTCTAATAAACGGACCCAAGTGATCCATATGGACTATTTCAAATGGTAATCGGGGAATGTCCATACCATGTAATTGACATTCCTTTATTCTCGGCTCTCGCATATACCTACAGTCAATGTATGTCTTCTTTATAAAGTTACGCATTCGAGGAAACCAAAATTTTGTTTCATTCGCATCAGTGTACCATCGACCATCGTGACAGCTTCGCCATCCGCCAGCGTATCTTTATCAACTCTGAAGAGACGGCTGTTCTTCATAACATATTCCTTGCGAAATTGCTCCCGCTGCTCAGCCTCCGCCTTCATCTCGAGGACGTCCATGATGTTTTTCACGTCTGAATCTTATCGCTGCAGAGTACGTACCCTATCCTCCATCGACAAGTTGACACTATCAACATTTTCCTCTACTCCACTCGGTTCAGTAGGTGGCTCCACAGGCGCTCGACTCAATGCGTCGACGTGAGGCATCCTTATGTCAGAACGAAATACAACCCGGTAATCGAACTATTGTAGTTTCAAAAACGTCGCTTTTAGACTGGCAATGGCTTAACAATCAGTTAATATTGCGATCTCCTTTCCTAACAAGTATATTCGGAACCGTTCACACGCGTCGACGATTGCGAGCACCTTCAGCTCATAGCTATGGTATCGGCTCTCCGCTGGATTGCTCCGACGGCTATAGTATGCAACGGGATTCATCTGTCCCGATCCATTTTTCTGCAACAAGATGCCTGCAAGGCCCACTCAGTTCGCATCGATGTGCAACTGATGCTGTGATGCCTCGTCATAAATGACCAGGGTGGGTGCTTCAGTCATCAAGCTCACCAGCTGTTGATGTGCCTCCTCGCGTTCGGTCGACCAGCTGAATAGTACATATTTTTTTAACAATCGCGCTAGTGGCGTGGCTATGAAGGCATAATTCGGGATAAATTTCCTAAAGAAGCCGGAGAACCCAAGGAAACGCCAGACCTCGGTAGCATTCTATGGACTAGGGAATTGTTGCACCACTACGGTTTTTATCTTCCCGGACCTGATTCCTTCAAGCGTCAGTTTATGTCCAAGGAACTTCACCGTCTTCTGGAAAAATGAACACTCGGACTTGCGCAACGTTACTCCTTCGCGTTTTATGACTTCTAGGAATTCCTTCAAGTACTCCAGCCCCTGCTCGACAGTCTCAGATCGAATGAAGACCTCATCCGCATAGCTTATCGCCTTGCCATTCATCGATGCTATGAGCCTCGCCATAAGTCGTTGAAAATTGCTCGGGGCATTTCGGAGCACAAACGGAATTCGATTGAACTCGAAGTGGTCATGGTGAGTTATGAACGCCGTGTACTGTTTGGCTTCTTCCGCTATCTCCTACTGGTAATAATCAGACATCATGTCAAGCACGGTGAAGTAGTTTTTCCCCGCCAATGTTGACAAAACGTTGTCGACCCCGGGCATGGATCATGGTTCTTTTTGGATGACCACGTTTAGCTCACGGAAGTCGACACAGAGCCTGTCTTCGCCATTCTGCTTCCGCACCAAGACAATACAGGGATTATGTCAAGTTGTAGCAGCTCGTTCACGATGCTTTCGACTATTTTCTGTTTAGGGATGGGAACATGGTACGGTTTTTTATCAACCGGAATGTCTGACGTCAAAACAATGTTCGTTTTCATAATACCATACTTTCCGAGGTCCTTCAACCTTTCCGTGAAACAGCCACGATATTCATGTAGTAACACCTCGGCACGCTGTTTTTCGAACTTGCTCAAAGTATCATTGAAACTTTCGCACGCATTATTAATTACATAACATTTGCCCTTGTCAATCACTATACTGGTCCACCTTTATCGTGAGTTATCACTTTATGCATGGAAATGTTTTTGTCCCCGGTTGGACAATTCACGACACTTGTCTTACTATCAACCACAGCGCATGCGTCAATGCCCAAAATCGATTGTAACAGATCAGCACATCGCGCAAAACACATGACCGACAATATCTGACACAAATTATCGTCCGCCAGCCCGTTAATCATATACCAGATCAATGACTAGTCGTCGACACCAACGTGACGTCCCAACGAAAGCATTCGAGAATAGTACTCCACCATCGATTCAGCCTTCAAGTTTTTCGCTTTCACTTATGTGGAGCGGAAAATCTGTCAAAATAAAACATGCGGAATTCCATCCATGTTTGAAACACCTGTTGCGTGTTAGCCCACATCTTCGCCGTGCACTTAAGTTTGGCTATGACCGCTAGTAGTAGCAAACGATCTTCCCATCCACACCCCATTCGCAATTGCTCGACTCGATCGATGAAATGTCTTAACATGCCCGTTCGTGACAGGAACGATTGTATACCATGTTGCAGCATATTGCTGAAATGTTGCAGGCGGCAAAGACGAAACTTGAACTGCTGCGTCGTAACACGCATGCACGTTGGTGTGTGTTGGTATGCTTGGCGAGCATACGTATGATGTACATATATGCCGACGCCACGCTGGTTGCCATCTTCGTACACTTTTCATCCTGAACATTCGACACCGGTTTCAACGAATTTATGGTGCCGATGACGGAAGCTAGCTGTTATGATAGGGTCGTCAATTGCTTTTGCAATTCCCCTACATCACCTCGCAGCTTCTCGACTTCATGCCATCTTCGTTGGCCTCGTGGAACAACTCTACTTCGCCTTCATGGTTCCGCAACCGTGTAATAAGCTCTTCCTTCATGCCGGACCCAGATAAACTGGCTTCGCGAATTTAGCAAAACATTTATGGATGACACATGCACTGCAAGCAATAAATAATTTGAAAATTATTGCAATGAATATTAACTCCTTGAAAGATTACGATAAGCTTATTGCCCTGGAAAATATGCTTGATGAGTTTATACCTGACAATGTTTTTTTAAACGAAACTTGGCTAAACGCCTAAGGCACTAACCAAAATTTCAAAATTACTCAATATTTCGCAATGATATTGCTAGAGGTACAATCATCATGGGTGATTCTAAATATACCGTTTTTCGAATTCATTGGGAAATCCCATTTTTATCCTGTACTTTTACTTGTTTACATATGTGTGGTTCTGTTGTTCATATTCGTAAATTATATTTAAATTCTGGCTTCTGGCTGCCCAGAAAGTCAAGTTCTTCTGGCTGTCCAAAAAGTAACAGACATTTTGGCCTGACACAGTTGTGGACGGCGCTAGCGCCTCCATTCTGGCGTCAGAGTGTTCCTACACTCAATGCGCAACCAGCCGTGGTAGCTTGTGCATCGTGACTATCGTATTATGCATATAGGGACGTGTTAACATGAGCACTGCAACTAAAAGTCCCACCAGTGTGAAGTGTAAGCTATAATAAGTGTAGTGCTGTCGAATAATCACAAAACAATTGAAATATATCGTCAAATTTGTTATATGTGAGACCAAGAAATAATTGATTGTAAAAATGGCCAAACCAAGATTCACCATGAGGATCACAATCGTAAGCCTAGTCTTGTGAGTGATGAATTGATGGCGAAAATTAACAAAAAAATCCGTGAAAATCATCGTTTCCCGATTATGGCACTCTCAGAACATTTCTCCCAAATTTCGCATAGTTTAGTTCATGAAATTATAGTTGGTAAACTTGGTTACCACAAATTTTGTGTCAGGTGAGTTTCGAAAATCCAAACGAAGGCCCCCCAAAAATAGAGACTCGAAAGTTTTCAATCATCTGCCCTACAGCCGGGATGAGCGAGCACTACCTGTGCACAGCTATGAAGACATGGCTCGCTATGCAATGCTTTGACTTGCAGGCGGAAGATTTCAACAGAGAGGTTAATGGAAAGCTTGTACCACGTTATGATAAATTCCAGAATTTAAATGACGATTAGGTAGAAAAATAACCTAAGATTATAGCTCCAAAATGCATATAATAAAAATTTGTTTTTTTCCCCTTTGTTTATTTTTATTTCAAAATGTCTTACTTTCCTGGACTGCCCTCGTATATTCCTTCTAATTTTAGTCTATCATATTTCTCTCATTTTGACCAATTATTAAATTTTTCCAACGAATTTGATGATTTTATTTAGGGAAGAGATATTAATGGTACATCAGTTAAACTTTTTACAAGATTTTGACCTAAATTTCAAGATGAACCGTGTTACTGCGAAATTGTACCACGCTTGATGAAAGACAAGAAAAAGCAAATCACTTACAGGTTTGTTTTTATGGTTATGACATCGACACGTCCCCAAATTTCAAAAAAGCTCGACTAGTTGGATCTAGCATCCAGGTGATGGCGTAATGATACTTAGGCTTTTGTTCTCACCGAGTACCTCCCCCATGACTCCACAGTGAACCACACTTACTACATTGAAGTACTGAATCGTCTGAGGGGCACCATCAAGTGCAAAAAGGCCAAAAATGTGGAGGATTGGTAACTCGTTTCGATCCATTAACGCTCCACCCCTCAAAACTCGTGAGTTTTAGGCTAGGAAAAAATATCTCTCTTCGCTTTACCCCATCTGGTAAGCATCTGAGTTTCGAGCTACTAGCTTAACGGTTACGTAGAATGAGAAAGTTATCTTTTTTGACAGAGTTTATAACGGTACCTATCACAGCTGGGGAGCTTATATTCCTTGCAAAAAATCATTCGATAAAACTCCTGTTGAAATCAACGTGATTTGAACAACTGAACTTCAGTACTACCGGCTAGTGCTGTAGCCAAAGATGAAGGATAGCACTCTCTTCAACCAATTAAAACAGACCTCATACTACAAACGACAACACACTATTTTGAGTACTGAGCAATGAATGTATATAACCTAAAACACGTTTATGTTTTTTTTTGTGTTTGATGACAACGATAAACCAAGTAAAAATTTATTATTATATAGATATTTCCGCTATATTCCCTAATGCGAAAATGCTCGTGAACTTACGCAATTCAGAAATAAGAAATCAACAGTCAAACAGTTCCTTTCTCAGGTTGATTTTTTTTTCCTAAATCATACACCTGTATCGGGGCAGATCTAGCCTCTTGATTTTAAGATTAAATATTTTTGGAAGTCATTATTATTATATTTTAATACATGATGTCCAAAATTGTTTAGTTTTTATCAAGTTTTTATCAGTTTTTCAATAAAACTTCATTCTAACTTAATCAGCTTGCCAAACAGTAGTAGCTCATAAACCACTTTCATTTGTTAATATTATGATTAAATTATGCCTTCAAATAATAAAATAAATTCTTTGTTTTCATTTTAGAGTGATAATGTCGATAACGATAAACATTCGATCGACTTAGATCATCAATCCAATCACGACGGTGAAAACGGTGGAACAAGTCGTGGCTACACATCATCACCTGGCTACGATACATCGTCTAGTACAGCACCAGCAAGCTCACCGGATCCATGTGAATATACCTATGAAGGTGCCATTCAAGATTATAAAACACGCATATCAAAAGCTCAATCCTCTTCATACAATAACGGCTTCCGTAATAATTCAGCCTCATATTCAAAAGATTCAACGCCAGAGCGAACGACAACAGGTCTCAGTGAAAACAATTTCAACAATATCAGACGGCCATCAACAGGAAATAAAATTGAAGATCGTTTTATGAGCTTCGAAATAAAATCAGCCAGCGATCTTCAAAGTGATTCAACATCAGCCGCTAAGAAAGATCTACCAAAGGTTGATATTTTGAAGCGACGTGAATTATTTGAAAAAGAAAATGCCGCGTCATCGGTTAATACAAATAGTGTTGCTTCTGCATTAAATAAACCAGGAGGAAGTTCAAATGACTTTTCAAACAGCAAAAGCATTAAAGAACGCCTTTCGAGCCTTGAGAAAACTAAGGCTCCAGTATCGGTCACGCCAACTGTAACCGATGAAATCAAAAAACCTGCAACAAATCGTCTATCTGGGGATATATCAACTATCAAAGACCGACTTCAAATACTAGAGAAGCAAACAACTCCAGCTGAAAAAACCCCAAAAATAGACGTACCTGTTGTTTCACTTAAAGACCGCTTATCAAGCCTTCAAAGTGCAGCAACTAAAGAGGAAACCAAAAAGCCGGTAGTTCTTATTGATGAGCACCAGCTCGAGATGATGAAACAAGAAGATATGATGCGACAACAGAAACAACGTCAGCTCATGGGGCTGAAAGATGATGCTTCCAATACTGACGATGAGAACATTCATAGTTCTCAAGAGATTCTTAGCATCCAAGATGAATCAAATGTAGACACTGATCGAGAAGATAGTGGTATTCACACAACTGATGTATCCTGTTCAGTATCGCAGACAGACGAACAACCAGAGCTTCTAGTGAATGAGGATACACTTCATCACCACCATCACATTAACTCCAACGATGGCCTATGCCAGCAACCCCAAGAAGAAGAGGATCATTCAATGGCACAACAAAATGGAGCAACAGGAAGCAATTTACTTTCACCAACCTCAAAACAAGAAGTTTTGAATCATGCTGACAGCAATTTGGAAGACCGATCACTATCGATTTCAACGCCAGAGCCCTCAAACGACCTGGAAGCAAGTGTAAGTCTATCTTTATCAGAATCACCAACTACTTCTTCAAATACCGTTATATTTGATGGCGGAAGCGATTTTTGCTATCAAGATATGGATCCACAGAAATTAACAACTAATTCGGTGACGGTGATTTCAAATGTATCAAATAAATTAGTTGATGAGAGTAGTGACAATAGATATAGTAGTAGATCGATAACTAAAGAAAACACTGCTTTACTAACGCCTGACAATAGTTTTAGTTCTAAGAACAACGATCATAACACGAATAATAACGAATTTACTAACACCATTCAACATACAAACACTAACGATTCATCCAACGAGCGCGACAATCAATCTTATACATCCCTTGGAAATATTATCCTTAATAGAGACATAAATAGTCCTCTCAGCCCGAAAGATCGACGTAAGACTGTTGTTGAAATATGTGAGAAGCGAAACGTTCAAACACCAGATGATGCTCAAAATATCCCAACAGCGTTTGTTGACGTAGATTGGGTTGATATAGGAGAACCATCTCCCATACTTAAAAAGAAGTCAGAGCCAGTAAATTTAATTAAAGATATTTGCACAGAACCTTTCCTAACGAAGACAACTTCAGAGACTTGCAAAAAAGTAAATGTAAATAATCCTGATGATGCTAATAATATACCAACATCTTTTGTTAACGTGAATTTCGAAGACGTCGGTAAGGAACCACCGATAGTTAAAACACAATCTCATCCTATAAATATAGTGCAGGAGGTGAAAACTGCAGGTCAAGCAGATAAATCGCTGCCTAAACCAATAAATAGTGGAGGAACCGTTCAGAGTAGTCAATCGAAAATTCCCAAGCTTATTTCACCTAGTAAAAATCCTTCAACAAATATTACCGAAGTTAAAATTGATACCTGCACAGATATTATAACAGAAGAGAAAGGAATTGTTGTAGCTGAACTAGAAGTCATAACAACTGAAATTAAAGTGAAACCTCAAAGTCCAATGAGTCTGTCCCCACCAGGCTCACCAACTTCTCCCCGAATCAATCCCAAAACTCATCCTTTAGCGATGAAGCCTAAAAATATTTTTGATTTTCTAAAGAAAAATTTCAACTCGGGCAGTGAAGAAATTGTAACTGTAGGCGATACTGCCTGCACATCAGGAATCAATCGACGAGACACAATCGCTATCGACAATTCCAAGTTCTATGTTCCAGTTGAGACGATAGAGCAAACAACTTCTACATCATCAATGACAACAGCCACACCACCTGGTTCCCCGGGTAGAAATGAAGTTAATATTCAAATAACGAAAACTACTAAAACTGAAAAAATAGTCGAAAAAACTGACTCAATTGATTCGACCAATACAATGACTTCAGAAATTAATCAGCTTCTTGATGAAGAACTGGCCAAGTTGACAATTGAAGATACACGACTGTGAAGATTAACAAATTGATTTGATGCGAATTTCTTATGAATAATTGAGGTTTCATTTTATGGATTAATGAAAAATTGATAAGGGTAATTATTGAGTGGATTTCAGACAATATGAGACTCCCTTTCAAATTACTTGCTGAAAAAAGTTAGAAAACGGTCTCTTTTGTAAAAAGATGCTTAGAGAAATTTTAGGAACTTTTTGTCTCTGTCATTGACGCCTTCTCCACATATTAAATCAGCTACAACGACTGATCATCAATTTCCATCAATCAATTTTTCTTGTAAATAAAAATGTATAAATGTTTTTTTTTTTTTCTTACAAACAAATATCTTACAGGGAAATAATTATGAATAATTCATTTAGTCTTTAATTCAACTAAACATAATAATAAAATATCTTCTTGTACTCACACGAAACATAAGCAATCGCATCTTCAATTTTAACACTTTACTATCTTTCAACAAACACAAGTTACAATATAACTATCTATTCAGAAATTTACTTACTTTTATCAGACACATTCATAAACATTTAATTTCAATTCATTGAACCATTGATTTCATAACGTTTTTAGAAAAAAATGTTTAAATCTGTCTATGTGTCTTGTAAATGATAATAACACTTAAAGGTTTTGAAGCGAATAATTGCAATCAGTTATTGTAAATTTAATGACGTAAAGTGAAAAAGAAAACAGATAATTATTGCTTTTAGTCGAAAGTTAATAATGTTTGAACACGAAAAATAATTAGAGGTAAATCAAATGTTGAGAAATATGTTCATTGGAAGCTACGTTAGTATCAATATAATTCAAATGCTGTTGGTAATAAGCGAGATTTTAATTTAGAAGTTATTATTGAAAACTTATCTTAAGATTGTTTATTAAATATGGCTTGAATATATACTTCTAGAATATATATATTTCTAGAAATGTTTAGTCCAAAATATTTTTTTTCTTTTCTTTTTTTAAAAATTACAAAATGTGTATGTATAAAATCATAACAACAAACACAAGTTTTAAACCACTCTAAAAGCCAAAATCTGCAATACTCAAATCGAAATTATATAAATTAGGTGTAATACTTATAAAAATGAAATAGTCAAGATCATTTTCACGAGTCTAAACTGCATTTTAACCTCATTCATTTTTTCAATCCGTTGATCTCATTGTTTGAACAGCCATGCTAAAATATCAATTTCCCAAAACATTTCTAAAATTCTCATCAAAATTCCTACCCATGTTCCACAGTATCAGGTGTTGTTATTGTCGTTATTGTTAAATACTCAATCGGTTGTAACTTAGGTGTTTATAGCTCGATTGCTGTGAAATTTACACTTACTATCAAGAAACCTAGGCTCGGCAAATTTAAGGGTTATAAAATTTATAAAATGTACTATTTTTAAGAAAACTAATCAAATTTTTTATGTTTGAGGTATTTGTTGGCTTTGTATTCATAATGGCCTACATCTATGATTTTTTTCTGCAAATTTTTCCGATTAAAGGGTCCAATCGTAAAGGATGTACACCAAATTTTCGTATTTCGTATATTTTAATATGAAAAAAAATCATGGATGCTGTTCTTTGTAAGTACAACAACAATAAATACCTTAATTTCAAAATTGGCTCAAGTTTGTTAATATTAGTAGGATTTCTGAATATCAAATTTTCGCGAATAAAATTAGATAGGTACCCTTAAATTCAATGCAATTTCGTATCGAGGTGGTTTGATACAAGATTGTCTTAATCTATTCTATCAGAATCGAAACGTATTCAGTGAAGTTATAGCTATTTGAGCTTTCATATATCCCAACAAAAATGAGTAGTTTTCCTAGTCTATGGTCTTTTGATCAAACCAGATGCTGCATTATTGGTCGCATCTTCTTGAGAACTTCAGGAAAGATGATATCATTGCGACTCTGTACACTGAATGATATATGCAAGTTATAAAGCAACAAATGGCGGCCGCTTTAATTGGAATAAAAGATGATTTCCTTTGAACCTATGATTTAACATACATATGTGGGAATTGATTACAACTTTTTAAACTGAATACAACTTTATTGAAAGAAGGATAAGACAATGATTAAAAAAACTAATTAAGCTCGTCCTTCGTCTTTCACGCAGTCTCGTCGTCGACTGACTCAATCTATCGTAACGTCGGGCCACAGCGTCGTGTTGTTCTCTATCTCTTTCCCACATTCAGCCATCCTACAGGGAATTCGACCCAAATGTATCATCATCGACAGATTCGGAACATGAGGACTACTGCTTCATATACTCTGCGCATGTACTTATCTGTCTCGGACCATCGCCTTCATTCTCTCGAATAACGTCATAGGTGTCATAGGATTTGCATCGTTTTACAATATATAGGCCAAGATATTTTGATTTGAACTTAAGCCCACCTCCAAACTGCGTTTTCTTTATAGCCACCAAATCGCCTACTTCATAACGCGTTACTGGTTTTCTACGTAGATTGTAAGCTTTTCTATTTTCGGACTGGACCTTCAAGATCTACTCCTTCGCTTGTTGTCGTATATCGTCTCTCCTCTGGAAAACAGCTGATCATTGCTTCTTCAAGTAATTCCTTGATTTGCAGGTCTTCTTTGGTATGCATCTTTACACCCACTACCAGTTCAAATGGTGTTACGCCCGTAATTCGAGAATAGGTAGAATTTATCACTTGTTGAACTTTTGGTTTGTACCATCTCGTAGGGCCATCAACGCTATGTTTCGCAAGTACGGAGATGAGTATTCGATTATGCCGCTCTACCTGTCCGTTTGCTCGTGGTAGTCTTGTAGTGATCATTGAAAGCCGCTCACCATTGGTTTTGCAATATTCTTGGAAATCGGCTGATGAGAATGCTGAACCTCTGTCAAAGATGATTTGAACTGGATTATCGAAAATAGCACTTTGCTGCCCCAACTTCGTAATAACTTCGTTGGCGGACGTTGTTTTCGTAGGATATAACCAACAGAATTTCGAGAATAAATCGAAGACTGCCGAATTATGCTTGTACTGTTTGCTCGTCGATTCCAAAGGACCAAGGAAATCGATGTGATATGTATGTAGAGATATTTCGCCTTTGTTCAGTGGATGTAGTTCACCCTCAAGTTTGCCGCGTTTTTTATTAGTGAGTATGCATGAAATGCAGTTAGCGATACATTTCAGAATTTTCTCTTCCAATTTCGGTATGTAATATCCATTGGGCAACAATTGTTTTCTTTTTCCCACGCTGAAATGACCTTTTTCATGCGCCTGTCTGATTACTTCACGCTGCATACCCTTGGGCACCACCATTAACTCTTGATTGCCAACCAATTTGTACAAGATGTCCCTACTCATTATGTAGTCATGATACGATGGTTTCTCCTTGAGGATATCAATTTTTTGCTTTCAGCTTTTCGTCCTGTTTCTGAGCAGTTTTTATTTTCGTGATTATGTTGCCTTCGTCAATCATCAATACTGCATAACGGCTCAAAGCGTCAACGTGCTTCATTCTAGCTCCTGACCTGCGCTCTACTTCGAAGTCGTACTACTGAAGAAGTAGAATGTTTCATGTTTCGCTTCACGAGAGCGCTCAACGGGTTTGCAATCTTTGAAAATTTGGGAATAAACTTTCTGAAATAGCGGGCTAAGCTTAGGAACTCTGCAGCTGCTTGATGTTGTCGGGCATTTTATAATTTATCAAAACGTTCACTTTCTCAGGGGATGGTAAAATTCGTTGATCTTCAATAACATGTCCTAGGAACTCAATCCTTCTCTTCAAGAAATGACGCTTTTTTATGTTTAATTCGAGGCCGTACTCCTTGCAAAGATTAATAACTTCGTCCAGGTTTTTCAACGCTTCTTCTTCATCTTTTCCTGGTATGATTATATCATCAATATAAGGCAATGCGATTCCTTTGTGCGACAGTTCCCCAAATATAGAATTGACTTGTCGGTTGAACACAGTGGGTGAATTGGTTAGACCGAAAGGTACTTTCCGCCGTTGTGGGTAACAAATGACGTATATTTTCGACTCCATTCGGCCGCATTAACATACAAGAATCCATTTTTCAAGTCAATTGTACTAAATATACGAGCGTTCTCCAAACGGTCCAACTGGTCTTCGCTCAAGGGAAGGAGAAAACGATCCTTGGCGATTACTTTATTGATTCGGCGATAATCAATACACAATCTTAGTGTTCCGTCTCGCTTTCGAACAAACACCACTGGACTGCGAAAATCAAATTCTGATATTTCATTTATTCCCTGTTCCAGCCCATCATCGACTTGGTCATCCGCTATTATTCTTTCCGTAAAAAGCAAACGTGGTGGTCTCGAATATATGGGCGTTTCATCTTTAAGAATAATATTCATCTCTATAGAGGTGAAACTACGCTTTTTGGGCTTGTAACTAAAAATCAAGTCTATAATCTTTTCTTTCGCATAGCTACTCGCTGATTCGTCGATGTTCAACATAATTTCCATTTGAATTGTGTCAATGCACATTATATTATAGCCTTCATTACTGCCTTCTTCACTTAACTTCCGAATAATAATCCCTTCGCTATTTATGTTGACTTCAGCCTGCGCGCAAAACTAATCATCAAGCACTGCTTCGACGTCTATACATCTAGATGGAACCACTAAAAAGTTCACACAAAATATTTGTGAGTCAATTTTCAATTCAGTTTGAATACTACCAATTGGTTTTATTTCATTATTGTTGTTATCACCGAAACCGACAAGATATAAACTAACTTTCTTCATGTCTACGTTCTTTAATTGTCTGTATATCTGTTCCGTTATTATATTAAATTTGCTGCCTGTATCGAATAATGTTATAAATTTCTTCCCTTGGATGATCAATAGCTTATGCATCAGATTATTTTGCGGTTTTAAATTTCGCATATTACCATTTGTCTTCCCAGAAGAACAATTTTTGAAAATGTGTCCAAAACGATTACATCGAAAACACTTGGCACCGCGTTCTTTGTCCTTGCACTCAGTAGATATATGTCTTTTGCTCCACAATTAAAACATAGCCGTTTATCACTATTTGACACAACCTGTTTGTTCTTATTAAATTCTCTTTTTGTTTTCTCGCGTATCACCTCATAACATTTTAGTTTGTCTTTAAATTCACTAAATGATCTTACACCGTATAGCACTGTTTTATTAAGATGTAAATCATCTATACCGTCGATAACATAATAGATCAATGCGTCATCATCGATGTTCCCACAATTTACGATCTCCTTCATTTCAAAAAAGAATTCTTGAACGGTTTGTCCTCTTGCTAATCGTTTTTCTGACAGCTGCCTATGCACTTAAGCACTATTCACTTTTGTTCTGAACTCCGCAAGCAAATGAAACAATTCCACACATGAGCTCGGCTATTTCTTCGAAGTCACTCACCCATATCTCCACGGGTATATAGCTTTCACCATTAAACGGTCTGATCGAGTCCTTAATGTCGCGGAAACTTACAGCAAATTGTGGCACCTGTTGTGGCTCTTTTGTCTCTCGGTTTTCGCTGTGATGATTGCGCTCTTCATACAACCTTTCTTTCCTTATACCTCTCGACCGGTTCTCTGCGGGTATATATGTACTGTCGCTTCTGTGGCTGCTTCCTTCACTCCTTCCCGAGCAGTCATCGCCCAAAACATTTCCGTCGTCGGCATCATGATTGCTTACAGCATCATTTTCGTCGTCGTCCTCCGCGTCTTGCCTTCAACGTTATCTGCTTCGTCGTTTGCAGCGAACAGCTTCCCCTTTTGCAGGTTATGAAAGATATGTGATATGGCGTTTCCAACTGAATGGCTGATGTCGAGTAAATTACAAATGGTGGTCAATTCAGCTACGGTTAGGTTTTTGTTTGCGTTTGTAAAATGGCTGGGTATTTTTCGTCACTTTCTTGGAAATCGAAACCGGAGAATTTTCCAAGCCGCTTGCGATTCCTCTATCGCATTTAGTGCCAAAAACAAATGTATGCAGCGTGACCACATTTTCTTTACGACTGTGACGCAAATT
The DNA here is from genome assembly GCA_963969285.1 of Odontomyia ornata. NCBI lineage: Eukaryota > Metazoa > Arthropoda > Insecta > Diptera > Stratiomyidae > Odontomyia > Odontomyia ornata. The sequence continues at coordinate 37,148,733 of OZ017738.1, read as the reverse complement.
CTCACGAATATTCTCAAAATCTGCCAGGCACACCATATTGAAACCGTACTTTCTTTTTAAACCAAAGACAAATTCACTGAAGGAAAGATAACACAATGTTATAAAAACGTTATTAAGCTCGTCGTTCGTCTTTCACGCAGTCTCTTCGTCGACTGACTTAATCTATGGTAACGTCGGGTCACAGCCTCGTGTTGTTCTCTATCTCTTTCCCACACATATCATGGAAGTTTGTACGTTAGTTACGATTGTTATTACGTACGTTAGGTACATCCCTTCTGTAGCATTCATTCAAATACACAGATTCTAGCATGAAAAATTGACAAGCTTAATCTTAATGACAGTGGGCCCTCCACATTTGTATTTTCGTGTCAGCGAATTTCTTGGAGGACGTTCCACATATAGTATGTAGCATCTCATAGTAAAGGATGTGGCAATTACGTCTTGCATACTTTTGCATCAATAATGATTGGAAGCAATGCGTGTTGAACGAAAGTGAGTCCATTTAGGTTCTCTACTTTAGTCTTCAGCAACTGTTTCGTTCGGACTTCTACATACTTTACAGTTTCGTCTAAAAATGCAGCAAAAACGAGTGAATGATGGTGTGGGACTTGCCATAAATTCTTTTTTCTGTGTCAAACATGAAACTTCAATTCCAAAGAAAACAATAATTGTTTGATAGTTATAAGACATTTTTGGGAACTTGTTTGAATGACATTTAGATGAGACGTATCAAAACCTCACCTTGATATAAGCTCCAGGTTTTCATATTCTTCTTTTTTCACAATTTCGAAGAACATCCTTAAGATAAAGACAAAGTCTTGTGACGATGCAATCGAATATGGCTTGGTGCATAATTTCAATAAACATCACCATAACACGAGTGGCTTAAGATAACAGCGTTTTCTTTTTGCTTCTTGAATGAGATTACAGGTATAACAAGGGAAAAGACCCTTGCTTGAATCGTCTAATGACTCCTATTATCTCCTTGGTAAAGTCACCATCAACGAGCATTCCTTCCTTAGATGAGCATTTTTTTATTTTTGATCGCTAAGGGCGATATATTACTGTCATGCTCCGTTCCTCTTGTTTGTGAAGAAGTTTCGTCTTTAATAAGTCTTGACATCGGAGCGTCTTAAATCTGACTAACGCTTGATGTGAAGGCGAGGTCCGACAGATACATGCTCGTTTAATGCGATCGGTCAATTCTTAACAGTCTTCGGTTTGGCGTCCCAGCCTTAAACTCGGTGTTCTGCTATGAGCTGGTATTGAAACATGTAGCCATTTTCTGGTTGTTTTTCACAATTCTCTTTTCAATATTGTTGCATGACTTCCATCTCTTTTTCAAAAGAGATTTAAAAGATACTTCTTTATCTTTTTGTTCCATAAATGAAGCCTTTTACTTAAAAAAGCATGTACAACTTTTTTGTGACATCTAATCCACATATAATTTCAAATCTGAAACAAGTATAAGCTCAAAGTACTCGTAAGTGAAACAACCGAAAAAAGTCCATAGAGTTCAAAGTACTTTTTTCAAAGTATTAGAAAAATTTGAAAAAAGATTTGAATGCCATAAAATGATGAAACTTTATGGTTAACAGTAAAAATTATATCATAATCCAATCTCAAGTTTAATCAAAATATTGCATTTCGAAAATTTAGATGTGCTTACCAAACGAAGTATAGACCTCGTTTCCGCGTATTCCAACAAGAAATTCGCAAAATCCCATTCAGTTCCTAAAAGTAGTCCAGAACCATGGCTGTTCAACATAAGTGGAAATCGATGAATGCTAAAAAGAGTCAACTCTCTACCTATTCAAATGGCTTACAAAAGGACAATTTTTTTGTAAATAAGATATTAACAGTCGCTCCCGAATGAGCCAGTTGTGCCAAAAAGATCAGTGTTTTTAACAGGATTTAACTAGCACTCCCAGATGAAAAGGCATGAAAATAGTTAGGATGATTTGTTTATGGTGAATAGGCTGTGAAATAAGAGTTATCAGAAATCTGACACCCGGTGAGAAAACATAAATTTTGCATCTTTATTGTTGATGTGGTAAAACTGTTTCTACCTAACTCATGCACGTCGGGCGTTATGGTTACAAAATACTTGGGTGGCAATGCAAGAGTATCGGTTCTTCCTGTATAGATATTCTTTGATCTAGACTTCGGCTGCGACCTGTGCGGAGAGGATCCACCCTAAAACTTTCCAGGTACAAGACAGAACAACTTGAGTGACATTCAAATCAAACTCTTCAGTTTTTGTGAATGATTACTTTAAGTTTAGTTGATTTGGACAGCGAGGAAGAGTTTTTCGCCGTCAATCTTCCCCCGTTGTGAAACAAAAATCTGCAGCTATAACAAAGCGTATCTAATCGTCTGTGGTCATATCTTGATCTTACGTGCTCTCCATCAATCACATGAAAGAATTGTCTGATTTCCTTTAAAGAATACTAAAGTCAAGAAGGAAATGTTCGAGTAAATCACTTATCTCAACTGGTCGCCTTACAGATCAAGAAATTACAATCACTGAATGTACCCCCGAAGAAATTCTACCCACAAAATTTGTTTAAAATGAACACCAAACAAGCAAAATAGCTGAATAGATCTATAAAAATGTAGAAACTCAGAGGTTAGATATCTGTAGTATGTATTTAGTCCGCGTGGCTTAGTGGTGAGAGCACTAAGCCCGTAAGCCGGAGGTCTCTGGTTCAAGTCTCGTTGGCGTCAACGAGATTTAGTTCGAGTGGTTCTTTGGACGGACTATAAGCCTGTTCAGTTATGATACGTGCCGGTTTAAATCCGAACGTATCGCAGCTGGGTGGACGAACACAGCCAAAGCGTGATAACGATCATATCACCTTGTGGAGTGCCGATACATTCGATCATGACAATGAGATACTCTAACTATCTCTAAGCGAAGGCCCGAAAGGGGCTGCAGGGCTACAAAGAAGAAGAAGAAGTAGATAGTATGTATGTAATGTAAAATTCGGTTAAAGTGAAGCTTACTTCTTTCTAGTTTGGTTCATGTTTCTTTCCTAAAAAATTTGATATAGTAACGCGTCAAAAAGAGATTAGGGGTAAATTATTAAGTACTTGAAAAGCATGTGTATAAGCACAGAATAGAAAGCAACCATCGAATCTTACTTAAACCTTCACATCTCACTCAAACCTTTTGATGTTACTCAAATTCAAGTCTGCGGCTTTGAGCACTGTTGCTTTGCTTGAATTCGTTTTAAACAAGTATTTGTATGAGACGAAATGCCCTAGCGTATCTCAACATCATCAAGCCAGTTGGGTGAAATTGTTCGAAGATTTGCTTCATCTATATATATATATATATATATATATATATATATATATATATATATATATATATATATATATATATATATATATATATATTCAGTGTTTGTGAAGCTAAGAGATGAAGCATAAACATAGAAGACAGTCTCAGAACTTACTGTAAGATTAGCTGAGAGCGAATTTGGTGCTAGGCAGTTATACGCTTCTACTGCAATCAGAGTAGTTAAAGATTAAATCTACAACGAATTGAGCCAGGCAAATAGAGATCCAATAAACTCTATTTAGGTGTACATTAGAGACTCAGAATGCTATACTAATTAAACCCTATATAAATCTGACAGGAAAAAATTTTGAACCTTTTTTTTTATTATATTTAAACATTGCTAGATGGATCTGCAAATATCAAACTTAACCTTGCACTCATAAATTTATAATTTCTCAAATAAAGATATGTAAATTGTTGGATGAAATTAATGCTCATTATCATATAAATTTATTTTTCTTTAATTCTCTCATAATTCAAATGAAAACAATCAAAAAGATTGTATTTAAACAAATAAATCCAATTTAAATAAAATTATTCCGAAGTGATTACCATAAATGCAGGAAAAAATTAATCGCCTCTGAAAATACAAATTTATAGTAAGCGATTTCTTACCTTACATATGTATATCACATGTTCAAAAGAATTTGAAAACTGAAGTTCAGTGTTAAATCAAATATAAACGTTATTCTCTGGACGAAAGGAATCATGTCTGCTTTAACCTTTTGAATATTACATAAAATTGTATACTTCTTATTTTTCTAATCCAACAGTAATTAAACGGGCAATGTGTTACATTACAGTGTTTAAATGCATCCATAACTTGTCCAAATGAATCCAACAGCAAGACATACAGTTTAACACGTGACTTTAAATTAAAGAATGGCTTCATTAATACTCTATCTGAGATTGTTATCAAGCAAATACAAATAGATCGGAATATCAACACGTGTTCGTGCATAAATCCAATCATTCCGGCAAATGGCGATTACAAAACAAATAAAAGAAAAATAAAATCGCCATCCACCTACATGTAAAATTTCAGTTATCAAAGCCATTAAACTTACATAATACTTAAAAGAATTTCCTGTACACACCTCAAGTAAATAAACAAATAAATTAAATAAAGAGGAGAAATTATTGTCGAATAGAAAAAGAATGCAGTCTAGTTAATATACTCGTACGGTTGACCCAAGTTCAAGATAGAGTCGATGGGAAAATTTCCTAAAGATTTTCATAAGTTTATGATACTTTTTTTTATCTACATGTCGAATTCTTCGCATTCATGATAACATCTATGTGATAAAATGAAATTTTTAAGAAACAGTTGAACAATTATTTTCTCAAGTGCTAGTCTCATTACCAACAGTGTGTGAATTTTCAGTGTCAAAAATGTTGTTTATAGTAAATTTACGTGAAAAGAATGTTTCTGTATGTATAGTAAATACCGGGGATTTCTAGAAAAAAAGTTATTATCATCAGGTTCGTAGATTACATATGTAAATTTATTGATCTGTAGAAAAAAATCGAACATATGCAAGTACTAACAATATGCTTTATTTTCTCTTATATGCTTTTTATTCTAGAAATTGTATGTAAATAATCTTATAATTTAGATTATATTGGCCTCTGACTTATATTTATAGTAATTCATCGAAATAGGATAAAATTGAAGGGTCCCTACACGAGTGACAATATAATTTGTATTTTGCCAACTTATTTCTTTAGGTCTGTTATTTTTAAATTTATAAAGTTTATCTTGTAGAGACCCTCAAATTGACTTGCTATCCTTCTCACGTTTCACATCAATAGTCTGCGTGTACTCTATTCTTTGCAAATAAAGTGTAACCCAGCTAAAACAAATAATGTGTAGTATGACAATAAAATGTAGTTTTCTAACAAATTCACAATCACAAAATTAAAATTTAACAGTTCTAATATTCAAATATTACAGTCGTAAATATCATGTTACACTTTATCTCTTCTTCCAAGCATAGTTACTGCAAACTTTTTAATTTACTTTACTTACTCTCCCTCTCTCTCTATAATCGTAAGTCTTAAATTATATAAAAAATGTTGTATCTTTGTATAGCACTTCTATATAGATATGGTTATCGGTTATTCTAAAGAAAAACATTAACTTTTCAATTAAGGGGTGTTAAAAAATGTGTCTTAATATATAAACCAATAATAATAATATATATATGATGTATATTTAGTAAGAGAAATATTATTAACATACATACTATATGAAGTAAATGAAAACAATCATATTAACGTTAAGGTAAAAATTTATTATCGTTTAAGAAAACGTAAAACGAGTATAAATATTTGGAGAAAAAAAATAAGATAATCGGAAAAGAATGGATGTGTGTTTTACTTGGTTTTATTTTCACTTTCACTTCTTTTCAAAATTTTCATAAACGAGACTCATTATCATCATTTTAGGGTTTGTTGAAATCAAAAATATACAGCTTAAACGAAAAATGTGTCATTCAAGTGACAAAGAAAATTATCATGATAATATGAAAGTAAAACATTCCTCTGTTTAATCTTTTTATTTTAACGCTTTAGATGAAAAGTGGACAATTTACATATTATTATTTAATGCATATATAGAGAAATATACTTCGCTTCCAAGTGTATTGTTTTGTAAATAATCAAATGGAAGGTATGTATAGGTTTTGGAAACTTCTGTCTACTAACATCAATTTATTTGTTAATAATGCATGATGCTTTGTTTCTACTAGTTAGTAATTTTTTAGTTGTTTGGGTAAATTAATTATTTACAGTTTTACGAAGACTTCGTGCTGCGTAATTTTTTCAGAAGCTTTTATTCTTTAACTGCAATGCCATATTTCTGAATCAATGTTTTCTAAAGTTTAAATTGAATCAAACAAATATGATGAAATTCATTTCAGATATTTATTATTATATTATATGATTAATTACATTTATAGCAAATATCCAAATGAATAATTTTGGAGTAATTAATATATATTTCTTATGTTAATGTGAATATAGTACTTTTGCTTCCAGAGTCTCATTTTCTGTGCAGAAATGAGGGAGACCGAGTGTGTGAAAAATAATCCTTTTGATGTGATTATTATCGATAACCTAGAATTAAATTTATGACTATGCCTTGCCGTGAAACTCTAATCAACGATATATATTTGATTAACATCTTAAACTAAATATTGTCTTAGAATACATCCAGATCAGAATGTCCAAGATTGAAGAGTCAATAGATGCCATGTTAAAAAAGCTAATTTTCGAATCGAATAATTCCATTAGATGGGAAACGTACGAGGATCAATCCAAAAGTAATGATTCGCGATATAAAAAACAACGTCCTTCTTCTTCGTAGCACTACAGTCCCTCCCTGGCCTTCGCTTCCTACCTCCAACTGTCAATTTCGAAATCCGAGCAACGATGAACCGTCTTCGTCGACCGAGTCAGACCAGCGTTTCCACGGTTTCCCCTCTGGTCTCCACCCTTCAGTTCCCCAACGAATACCTTTTTGGGTATCTGTTGTTCGTCCATACGATTCATGTGTCCAGCCAATTGCACCTCACGCAGTCTTACAATCGTTGAGACCACCGGCTCGTCAATAATTTCATATAGCTCATGGTTGTATCGAATTTGCCATTGGTCTCCGTCTAGCTTCGCTCCGATTATTCGCCTCAGAACCCGTCGCTCAAACGCGTTCAATATATTTGCGGATGATTGAGTTAGGGTCCACGTTTCAAACCCATAGAATAACACAGGTCTTATCACAGATTTGTATACTTGGAGCTTTGTTTCCTTGTATATGCAGCTAGTCTTCAAGATCGTCAAAACTGAAATATATTTTATTTGCGAGTTGTATTCTTTGGCGTATTTCGTCTCTTTCATTGCCGGTTCTCATTATTTTGGCGCCTAAATATACAAATTCGCCCGCATTTTCTATATTGTATTGGCCAGGTTTGATACTTTGCGTATTCGAGGTATTTTCCTCGACTGTGCCATGAGTTTCATTTTATTTTCATTGATTTGTGGCCTTACTTGATTTGCTTCTCTGTCGAGTTTCAGGAATAGTTATTTGGCGGTTGTTAGCGACCGTGACAAAATGTTGGCTCGATTTGTATAGTAACGTACCCCTTGTATCGGCAAGTAGCTTTCTTATGACGTATTCTAGAGCCAAATTGAATAGCTGTTTCAGTCTGATATTTCATGTTTTGTTTGTTGGACACGTAAATGATTTCTAGCTTTTCAATTTTTTCTAAAATTCTTCCCTTCGAATGCAAACTAGAAATCAGCATCACCACCTTACTCGTATTTCGCTTAGGGCAATGATATATCAGTATGATGCTGTTAGCATGTGCAAATCTATTTTTTCTTACTTTCTTCCTTTTCAAAACACTTTTCAGGGTGTCTGGCTTATTTTATTTTCAATATGCTAACCATTGTCCAGCCGTAATCAATTTTCATTTGTTGTACAAAAGCAAATTGGGCGAACCAATTACCGTACGATGAATTGTCCTTGTAAGTTCAATTACACAGTAAATTGCTGAGTTATCGAGACTGCCAGGTCCTTCTCCTATGTACGGCTCAGCATCGACTATACAAGGAGCGCTCCAATATAAACGAGACTTTGGTCATAAAAATTTGTGTGAATGAGATAGTGCGTTGGAAAGTTACATCCCTCCCTGACTTCCAGTAAAAGTTTGGTGACATTCGGTCAGTGGAAGCGAAGTTATTGCGTCTAAAGTGACAGTATGTTTGTGTCATCGGTACAAAACTGTGTTTCGAACAAAGAGCTAATATCAAATGTTGTTTTAAAATCGGTAAAACTTTGAAACATTTGAATTGATGAAAAAGTTTATGGCGATGATTGTCTATCTCGTGCCAGAGTTCATGAGTGGTTTACACGTTTCAGAAATGGTCATGAGAATATAAATGGTGATGAACGTACGGGCCGCCTAAAATGAGTGATTACCGAAAACTCCATCGAAATTGTGCGTGAATTTATCAAAAATTTATCGAAATCATCGTTAAAATTCATGGAATCGGAGTTTAATATCTCCAAAACATCGAATTATCGCATTTTAACCGATCATTTGGGCTTACGAAAGGTCTGTGCACGTTTTGTTCCGCACAAGTTAACTGATGACCAAAAATTGCTCAGAATCCAACATTCGAAAGACAGCATTAAAGACGATCGGTGATGAAACGAGGTGTTTCCATTATGAACCCGAAACCAAGCGTCAAAGTGCCAAGTGGAAGGCCCCAGATGAGCCACCACCCAAAAAATCGCGTTTGGAGAAGTCAAAAATCTAGTCGATGCTCATTTGTTTTTACGATTCCAAGAGAATTGTCCACAGTTCATGCCAATGGGCCAAACCGTGAATGCAGTTTTCTATCTTGGCATCGCATTCGTCGAATTCTGCCTGAATACCGCGAAGGAGGAAACTGGTGCTTATTGCACGATAATGCACCATCTCATCAATCCACCCTTTTGACTGATTTTTTGACTAGAAATCGCATTTTAACCATCAATCACTCACCGTATTCGCCTGATATGACTCCTTGTGACTTCTACCTATTCGGAAAATTGCATTCGGCCATGAAAGGAAAACGCTTTGCGTCCGTAGAGGGCATCCAAAAGGCTTGTACCGACATCCTGAAGGACATTCCGGTCAATGACCTGAAAACCTCTTTCGAAAAGCTTTTGGATAGCGCAAAACAGTGTATCGAGGCCGGAGGAGACTATATTGAATAAATAAACTCGAATTGATCAGAACAAAGCTCCTTTCGTTTATTCTGGAACGCACCTGGTATAGTATATGATGCTTGCACCTCATTACAAGACACAATTTTGATACCGTATTTACCTTCTTTTTTTGAAATGGGAACTTTACACTTGAAACGCCCGCAAAATCCCAAAAGCTGTTCATCGAGGGTGCAGTTTTTCGATAGCGAATAGTACATTTAACAATTTTCAAGGAATAAATCCCATACTTCTCTTGTTGGTACTAATTCATGTTGCCTTGAATTATGGTACTCTGACGATTTCGCTTTATCGGATGAGGCTAAACTTGTGTCAGGCTATCCGCGTCATTACCCGAAGAATTGTCATCAACAAATTCGGATTCTTCTTAAAGATCATCCTGCTCAACCGCACTCACTTTATCATAATATAGTGGAGCTCGTTCATGTAGAGGATAGCAAAGGCTTCCATTCATTTCAAATAAATAAATAAAAGAATTTAAAACAAAAAATTAAAAGTCAACATTTTTCGACGAAAAAATACATAGCTACCACGTAAATCAACATTCACAAAAATACACTGTTTGTCCACTACTTCAATATCTACTTCCCTATTTGGGAACTTCTTCAGTAATTATATTTAATAACTCTGATTTTATATTTGTTTGAATATACAACGTTTTTCTTAAAATCGACTCCCTTATAACCCCTTTATTACCAAACAGGTTATTCATGCAAAGAATACTTAATGAATTTCAACAGTCAGGTTACCTGGGTCACCATTCCAAATATTTTGACCTCTACATTTATGGGTTTCTGGTGATTCTACTATTTTTAATTCCAAACATTTATGTTGCATGGAAGAACACCATCTGTCATTTATGATGAATTTATATACTACCGAATTTTAAAGAGCTCGTATTCTGCGACGTTATAACACGCTCTAACCTGCAGACGCGCTCACACGGTTGGAGGCCTAAAATTTGTTTGAGGAAATTTCAAAGCCACTCTAACTTCACCTTCCCAAGGTACTGAACATCCATAATGTAGTGATTGACGGAATTGTCATGGATGTATGAGAGAGGGTTAATCCGGGACAGGAATACAAATTGTTTAGTGCCAAATCTTGTAGTGATTCTGAGCGTTTAAAGTTCGTGTAGGGTCGGGTGCTGATGGTCTAGCACAAGGGTCAGCGAACTATAAAAGAAAACTGAACTCAGCTAACTAGCTTTGCTTTGCGACCGCATACGCGTGCTGGTCGGCAAACTATTTGCGAGGTCATATAAGCGAATTTATTTGTTGCGATACGAAGCTACACTACAAAAAAATTTATCGCGAGTGCTTTACAAGTCATTCTGTAAATTTTAGTTATCTTTAGAAACATTGAATTGTGTGTCAATCAAACTACTGAAAAGTAATTTAAAATTTTCCTCTCTTCAAAGTTAACATCCATGGAGGCTTGAAACGAAAGCGAAAATTGGACAAACACCAACCGTTCCTTTTTCCGGAAAAGGTCGTTGCATTAAAAGCGAGATGTCAAAGCTAAAGATGTTAAAGTGACTGAAGTGAACCTCTCATCCCTGCCTAAATGATAACTATAGCAACTATAGCATAGTAAAACAGCAAAGTAAGCAGTTTCGATGAGGTGATAAACTTTTCTCATCAGGAACAGCCACTGCCAATCACTACGGGGCTGTTCGACTGCTTAGGCTCACGACAATTTGGAGGATAGGATAGTTGTTCGAGTAATTCAAACCCCACTTTCTGAATGGCAGCCATCGCAACTTTGTGTACTTGTGCATTGGCTTAGTAAAAAAGCACTCCAACTCGAAGTTAGCCCCGCCTCTTATCCTTAGTTTATAACTACCTGTAATCGCCTGATTTGTTCTGCATAGTAAAAGCCTGTAATAATAACTCCCATTTTCATTCAATCCAGTATTATATTTTCCTAAAATCTCAAAAAATTTACGCCATAACCAATTTCGCCGAGCTTGCGACTTCGAGTTTATAAAGACAGTCTTTTCAAGGTTCTAAACTATTGTTGCGTCTCGGACTTATATTGAGGGAGTCAGGACTTATCTGGCTGTAAAGCATTGATGACAACGAGGTTTGTTTCGAGTAATTCTTCGAGCGGACTATAAGCCCGTTCATTTATGATACGTACTGGTTTATAATCAGAACGTATCGTAGCTGGGTGGACATATACACAGCCAAAACGTGGTAACGACCATATCGACTTCTCGAGTGCCGACACATAGGATCAAGATAATGAGATACTTTTAACTACCTCTAAGCAATGGCCCAAAAGGGGCTGTAGTGCCAAAACAAACAAGCAAACAAAAGCGCATTAAAGTGGATTCGCTTTAGCTAAGTAATTTTCAAGATTTGCTTTTGAAACTTCAACGTGTCCATTCTGGATACTTAAAGCGCCGAAACCTTGTTAATGTGAAGTTCGTCGTTGATGGTAGTCGGAATGCTGAGTGCAATCCACGTGATATCAAATAAATGTCTGATGGTCATTTTTCGGTTAGGTAGCAAAGTCATAAGATTTTGACTTGTTTCACAATACTCATATTTCTAATAAGCTGGCGTATATATCTTTTGTAGACATTTTTTCAGACAGAAATGCGAATATCGGTTTTATTCATTTTGATTTTGTCGCTCCGGCGACTGTTTGGTTTCTAATGAATGTAGTTTCAAGATTTTATTAGATGATTTTTCAGGATTTTGTAAAACAATTTTACAAAATCTTACTAAAATCATGACCTATCTGTCCCTCGGTCCATCCGCCCATGCAGCACGAAAGTTTTTTCGCAAACCACACAAGCGAGAAATTTAGTAAGTAGGTTAAAATTGGTGTCATATTCCAAATTTTGCTACTGAAAAAATTGTACAAAGTGTTTAACAGGAGGGGCCTCCCATATAGGGGGTGGACCTTCAAAAAAAAATCAATAAAAGTATCCAATTGGCCTTGATGATATCTTTTCAAAGCAGGTCATAACTGACAGACGTACAGAGTGATGGAAGATGTACGAAAAATGGGTGACCCACATCGCGATTCGACACCTTTGATCCGAAAAATCAGAAAAAAAAATAATGAAAGTAGGTCTTAATGAATACAAGGCCATCAATACCTCATACGTCAAATTTCGAGCGCTGTTATTAGTAATAGTACATTATAAAGGTGGACCCTTAAATTTGTTAGAAACGCATGTTTAGGTTTTTTAGTTGCACTTGAAAATATCACTAAAATCGAGCCAAAAACAGCCGAAAACAATACATGATACTGCGGAAATACACGTTTCCGACGGACTTAGACCAGAGCATATATACTAACTAGCACCTGCAATCGAGGAACTGTCAAAATGAAAAGAGAAGAAAGAAATAAAATTTGTTCTAATTGCAGCTGCTATTTAGTAGATACGCTCTGCCTAGATACTACAGAAATGTAGAAATATTGATAACAATTTTAGAAATGGTTTGTAACATTGATATGTTATCATGTTATCACGAATTCTATAAAAATGAGGTCAACATACTAAAGACAAAATGGCGACGAATTTAAATACATAATAATCAAGTTTTCGTTCTTCGAACTCAGTTTATAGAATCTGCATACTATATGAGTCAAGTTTTGATAGAAGATGTTGTTTGAGTTACTGATTGTCTTGAAGTTTTCTTCCGAGTTCAATGCCTATTAAGTTTACTCTAAAATACATCTTAACAACTGAATTATCAAAATTTAAACTTAAATATGTTGACATCCACAATACTTCTATACCACCGTGCTCTGCTAGCTTTTCAGTGTATATGCTGGTCGGTTGCATCGCCGCTTTCTCGTAAAGCGGTTCATTAATGGAGCATGTAGGGTTTATCGCTCCTCTCGCCTTCTTGTCACAATCGGTCTTAGGAGCTTGCCTTCAGATAGTCACCGCGTGTGTGGCGATTGGAAGAATCAACGTGTTGTACACCAGGACTTTTACCCGCAGGCCCGTTGTTGATAATTTCCTGAAAAAAAGACATAAGATAGTAGGTAGTTACTTTTTTCAAAACATAGTCAAAGAGCACTGACAGTAGCTTTCCTATCTCAACTTACTTCCAAATACCTTGTTTGCCTAAGGTAGTGCACCATCTTCCCGTTCAACTTAATTCTGAAATCGAAGATGTCTCTTGTACTCTTGTCCAAATTATGGGGGACATAAGATATAATCAGTTCACTTTTCCTGCCATTTATCTTGATTTATCACAGTTGATAGTGCGCAGTTTGAGATTCCATGTAATTTTTGAGCCTCATTTGGGCAAAGCGCAAATTATGCCCAAATGATAACCACACTAAGTCGTTAGAAAAGCGGTTCATCTAGATACCAGGCATCACTTATGGCTAGGACGTCAACGGTGAATACTGTCAAACAGAATTATTTTACAAAACCTTAAAAATGATACAAAGGCTACAAGATCTTGTCATACTACAAAATCTTGTGAAACGTACATAGGCTACACGAATTTTTGGTACATTTTGCGCCTTCCCCTGGACCCTCTGGTTCATAAAATGACTTTTTTATTTCAGATTCTAAAAGTTCTAATCAAGACCTTTCATTTGATATTCCACTCGACTCCCTTTGATTAAAAAAAAAATTTTTAAGAGCTAATTCATTATAAGGGGAGACAACCCCCCTTAAACATTTTTGAAATTTTTGGTAAGACCTAAAGTTCCGACCTTTTCACACAGTTTGAGCATTCTAGCTTCTATAGTTTCTGAGGAAACTTGCTGTGACGCACGGACAGACGGACAGACAGGTCGCGAAACTAGTAGATGTTTATAAAAAAATTTTTTACAAAGACCTTAAAAAGTATGATAATTTTATCATTTTTTGTCATTTCATTTTGACATCTGACTTCACTTGGCAGTTTATACGAGGTTTATACAAACTAGATTTGCATGTGTGTCACGGTTACCTAGTATATCGATGCCAGGTTTCATTCTATACCACATGTCTGTCTAGGTTTTATGTCACGTTCTGAAATCTAGTATCAATACCTAAATTCCCAGTATAAATAAAACTTCCCTATATCAAACAAATTAAATTGATTATTTGACAATATTCATTCAATTTGATGCAGGTTTACTAAATATTGGTATTGATCGAATCATTTTGCATGCAAATAGTTTAAAAATATAGCTAGGAATCAAATAAATTTATCTTCTGTCATTTAATTTTGACATCTAACTTCACTTGACTGTTCATGCCAGGTTTATACTACGAGTATATTTCCATGTATGTCGTTCGTTCGATACCACATGTGTATCTAGACTTTTACTCAGACCCAGAAGAAAAGTAATTAAGCTACATGACAACCGTCAACAGCTGTTTAATTGGTCTTAAATAACGAGTCAATAGTTCTAAAAGCCTCGTGCCTATTGTGACATAATGCTTCCGCTTTTGAGCCTGTAGGAGGATGCATTGGCTTGCTACATCAATTTAAAAGATTTCAAATGCTTGCAGCATGTGACTTAAATGACAAATCTGGCTTAAGTTTCAAGGATTTGTTTTCAATTTACAATCCAAAATAACGATAGAATTCTCTTTATAAGCTTATTTAGCCCATTCCATTTAAGCGGTGATCATTCTCTTAATTGTAGTGAAATCTTCCCAAAGGGTGATGAAGTTTAAATTTGTGCATCAATTTGGTAAGCGTAATTATTTTTCTAGCCAATCATTTCGTTTATTTACCATCCGCAGGCTAGTACTTTTTTTTCTTAAAAAGTCGTCGGGCCTTGTTTTTTTGGTTTAGCTGACGTTTTTCCGACTCCTTTGAGTTATCTTCAGTGCCAGACACTAAAGATGAAAGATTTATATTGGAGATGTTTGTGTTCATCCGTTTTATATTCTAAGAAATTGCCTAAATAGTTTTCTTTACAATGCCAATTTTTTTAATAAAATACGTTTGATTTCCCGCGTTTATGACATTTTCCGTTAATTTTCTTCTCAAATCTAGTGTTGTCGTAGCCTTTTTTTATGCTAAAGAGGGGAAGGCCGTTCACGCCCTGTGGGTGATGCTTCCACACACTCTGGGCTATCTAAACTACCCATTGAACACTTCCCCTCTCAACCTGAGAACTTAGCCTGGAACCGCTTGACACATTATTTCGGACTAGCCCTCGTTCTTCTTTGCCTCAAGTCCCGCCATTGGGTTGCAAGGATTCTCTTTCCCGAGGAAGAGAGGGAAACCCAGAAAAAAGACCCGTTTACAGTTCCTCCAGGCGCTCCTTTTTAGGGCTTTGTACTAAAATGCAAAACCCTATTGAAATCACCTGTGCCTGTCTGTATGTCACAGCAGGTTTTCTCCGAAACTATAAATGATGCGTCCATGAAACTTTCTGGAAAAGCCAGAAATGGTGAATTCTTGAATTTTTCGGTGTAAAAAATTTTGTCAGAATTTTAAGGGGCCTCTCCATGTAGGGAGTTGACCCTTCTAAATTTTTTTTTTACCATTGATAGTTGAGTAAGATGTCATTGGGTGTCAAAGGTCTCAATGCGATCTGCAGGGGAGGGGGAAAGGTACAAAGAAGTTTAAAGGCACCGGTTCGATTTTTGGGGGAAAATGTAAAATTTAGAAATCATAATATTATTAAAAGAGTTGAATGAATTTTTATTTCTGAGGCATTTGTTGCCCTTGTAATCATAAAGACCTACCTTGGCGATTTGTTTCAGATTTTCAGCTCAAAGATGTCCAATCACTTTGTCATTTTAAAACGTTGTGGTGATGGCTTCAAAACCGAAAAAGGCGGCCATTTCAATGGAAGAAAAACTAAAAGCTTTAAACAGACTGGATAATGTTGAAACTTTATTGAAAGTGGCGCAAGATTATAACGTCGGAAAAACAACGGTTGGAGACTGGAAGAGAGACCGCAGTGAAATTAAAAGTGGTGTTCCTAGCGAGTAACAGTGACCGCTTTGGAAGATCGGAAGACTATAAAAAAATCTGAATATAAAAAAGTAAGCGAAGCTTTGTTCCTATGGTTTGCTCAACATAGAAACAAAGTTGTACAGATATCGGGACCAATTTTGCAGGAAAAAGCCTTAAATTTTCTAAATGAACTGAACGAAGGTGAACCTAATTTTACAGTCAGTGTAGGCTGGCTCGGTAGATAGGAGAAAAGATACGGGATTCGGCAACTTAATATCTGTGGTGAGAAGTTTTCTGCAAACTCTGAACCTGTTCAATTATTTAGGAATAAACTTCATAAATTATTGGACAAGGAAAGCTTATTAGACGATCAGATTTTTAATTGTGATGAGACTGGTCTCAATTACAAAATGTTACCGGATAAAACATTAGCATCATAGGCTAAAAAAGAGCGCCGGGCTGCAAACGTAGCAAAGAAAGAGTGACAATTCTTGCATGCAGCAATGCCAAAGCAAATATGAAAATGAAACTGGCTATGACAGGTAAGGCAAAAAATCCCAGAGCGTTTAAGAATGTGTCTTAAAGTGCTTTCACTACAAATCCAAACGGTTTAAATTAAAACGCTTTCGGCGTTTTAATTCCCGTCCTAATTTTAAAACACTTTTCAGGCGTTTTAATAATTTAAACACCTAAAACGTTTTAAATTAAAACACCTAGACGTTTTAACTTAAAACACTAGGTGTTTTAATTAACTCCTAATGTTTTGATTAAAACACCTACTGTTTTGATTAAAACACTAGGCGTTTTAATTAAAACGCCTGGTTTTTTAAATTAAAACGTCTAGGCGTTTTAATTTGAAACGTTACTTACATTGTTTTTTCATGAATAACCTACGAAATTTATCACTTTTATATAATCATAACACTTTTGCTGGTACTTCACTGCTTTAAACAGGAACTGTTAAGATTTAAATACCACATCTTCTACTTTAAATAGAACTTCATTATTTGTTGCACTGTTTGCACAAAGAATTACTGAAGAACACATATTGACAGACAAAAGTAAGCATTTGGACGTGAACTCGAAACCAAACTTTCTATCACTGTTATATGCTCACAATACCTTTTCTCGTACTTTACTGCTATAAACAAAAAGTTAAGAAGTTTAACTACCACTTCTTCTACTTTAAACGAAGCTTCATTATTTGTGCATAATTTTCACAAAAATTACTAAGGAACACATATTGACAGACGTTTTTTGACGTGAGCTTGAAAGCATTTTAAATAAAACACCTAGGCGTTTTAATTAAAAACGCCTGGTGTTTTAATTAAAACGCCTGACGTTTTAATTAAAACGTTTTCCTTGATGTTATGTCAATTAAAACACTTAAAGTGTTTTTTCTCGATGAAACGTTTGAGGCGTTGTAATTAAAATACTAAGCGTTTTAATTTAAATGCCTCAAACGTTTTATTGAAAAAACACCGAAAGGGTTTTAATTAAAACACTTAGGTGCTTTAATTAAAATATGTTAAGTTTTTTTTTTTCAATAAAGCATTTGAGGCGTTTTAAATTAAAACGCTTAGTGTTTTAAATAAAACAGTACTTGTTTTAAAATAAAACGCCCGAAGTGTCTTATTGAATTAAAACACTAAAAGTATTTTAATTAAATCGCTCAGGCGTTTTAATTTAAAACGTTTGGGTTTGTAGTCTTAGCGGTGACATATTACAATTTAAAACAAGTTGGGTAGACAGACCTATGCTCATGTCAGAAGGGTTTTGTACTCAACTTACAAAATGCCGTAACCAGCAACGAATAAAATTAAGAAACACGTCATGTTCGAGGATCATACTATTATTAACTAAGTTTAAATTTTTTTTAATTCTGAGGTATTTGTTAAAATTATACCCATAAATATCTCGCTTGATAATTTTTTCAGATTTTTTTAGATCACGGGTGTCCATTCGCGAGGGAGAAAGCACATTTTTCATGTATTTCACCCCCCCTCTGTGCTCCCACTGAAGCAAAAACTGTCAGTTTAAGAACTGTTTTGAAAAGCTCTCATAGAGAACTTTCATTTGATACTCATATCGGCTACCTTTCATGAAATTTTTTTCAGGGGCCACTCCTTTGTACTGTAAGCATCGATTCATGGCCTATTTTTTCGAATCCTAGAATGGCTACAAAGCCCTTTTGCTAGGAGCTCTCCCCTGCCTCTTCGACTTGTTTCAATTGTATGTAGTCATCCTCATGATATCTATCATTCCTGAAACTTTCATGCAAATTCTAGCAAAGCTGTAGTGTCTAAGTCGGTAAAAAGCGCATATGGCTCCATAGCCATATGTTTCCATAGTAATACAGGGCACATTGTTCCATAGTAATACAGGAAAATTCAAATCGCTATAACTTCGTTAAATACTGATCGATCTTTATGAAACTTTCAGAAAAGATCAATCTTATAAATAGTCATCTGTTTGCTAAATTTTATTGAATTTAAGGGTACCATTTAGATTTTATTCAAGAAAACATAAAATCGATAAATCATACTATTACTAACAAAGTTGAGTGAATTTCGACTTCTCATGTATTTGTTGTTGTTGTACTCATTAAGGCCTACATTCATGGTATTTTTCAGGTTTTTCGGATGGAAGGTGTCCAATCGCGAGGGGGGGGGTACGCGAAAAGTTCGTACATTTCCCCTTCCCCTGCCCCCCTCGGTACTCATAAGACAATTTTAAGATCTGTTTTCAAAAGATCTCATTGAGACCTTTCCAATGACTACCATTGGTGAAAATTTTTTTTTGAGGGGTCAACTCCCTATATGGGGAGACCCCCCTTAAACCCCTTCGAAAAAATTTTTCACCCTTGAACTTTCAAGAAGTCACCACTTCTGACCTTTCCACAAAGTTTCATGGCTGCAGCCTCTATAGTTTCGGAGAAAAAGTGCTGTGACATACAGACGGACGGACGGACGGACGGACGGAGGGACGGACGGACGGACGGACACAGGTCGTGATTGCAATAGGGTTTTGTATTTTAGTACAAAACCCTAAAAAATGCTTGGATGAGCTCAGACATTTTCAAAGAATGATAAGTTTTTGGAAGATGATGAGAACGAACTGCAAGATAAAGAAATAAAGGAAATTTTTTTGCCTCCAAATGTCACCTCATTATGTTAACCTATGGACCAGGGGACCTTGGAGACACAAGAGAAACTACCGTAGGAACCTACCTTCTTAAATTAATGATATGAACGAGATAATAAAGCGGATGTGGTGGAGAAAAGTGCACACAAGATTTCGCATAATGAAGGACACAAAGCTTTAGAAACTGCTTTAAAAAATGCAGAGCAGCAGGAAGAAACATCTTCTACCGAGGTTTTACTTCTGAAGAGACTAAGAGATTTGGCGGCCAAAAAAATGGCAAACAACCGGCAAACAAAATGTTGGCTGGTTAAGATCAAGTTCTTTTATAGCAAGAATATATTTTTTAAGTACGTCATGAACGTTTTTCTTCAATTAAATCATTCTACAATACATGTCTGCATTTTGTAGATTAAGTACAAAACCCTTTCGATATGAACGTAGTTCTATTTACCCAACATGTTTAAGGTTAGAGCCGCCAGAACGTAATATGGTTCCCTTTGTCAATTAATCTGAGCATCTGTTTGATTAGATTATCTAGAGGGAGCTCTCCTATTTCTTTTGTTAGTTACTGCGCTGCTTGCCCTATTTCTTGCATGCAAAAAATTTGTGACAGGCGTCATCTACCTCTCCAGCTAAGAACATCAATCGAGAAACCGAGACTTACCAATCTTATGCAGATAAGATTGAAAACATCCATACCCGCTAAAAAGTTGGGTCAAATAGAAATCAGTCTCACCATGCCTTCGAGTTAACCACAGTCTCAGATCAGAGATGAGCGATGCAGTTGATCTTCCTTTCGTGTCATCTACCCAAGATTGTTGCTGATCATTGAGTGACTTTTCCTTCTCTTTGAAAGCAACTTACTCTCTATTACCCTCGTGTCAACGCATGTACGAGTATGTCTCACGATGCTTTCTAGTAAGAAGAGCGATAGATATCACGCCTGCAATGACCAACACTACAGACTCGGAGACTGTCTGATATGTTGTTGCAATTTTTGGCGTTACTTGCCTCTGAACCTGCGCCAGGCATTTACAGTACAGTTTCTCGTTGAGAGCATCGTCCTATATTTCTAAACTGTTCGGCAGCATAAACTGAACGGCGCTTATCAAAATTCGCATTCATGGCCATTAGATGTACCTCACATATCAGTCGAAAAATCATCGACGAACAGTATTTTAGGGTGAGGATCGCTCCACCTGATGAGTTTCAAATCAAGCTTATCTTCCCTTATCTGATCATTATGCCCTCAATTCAAAACACAGCTAAAGGTATTTGAGCAATAAAATACTGAAATATCTGCCGAGGCGTAACTATCGTATCCTGTTGAATGGAAAGCGCACTTACTCTTATACTAGAGCTAACTCAATAAGGATGGTTACGCATACCAACATAAGATCATCAATTGTTTGCTGAGCAAGATGTAAAGCCGTTTAAATTTTACAAATAATAATTATTGTTAGTAAATTAGGCGGAGTTGGGAGTGCTCCTAACAAAAAGGCTCTTCTTCTTCTTCGTAACACTACAGTCCCTCTCGGGCCTACCCTTCCTGCAAATAACGCCTCCAACTGTCTCGGTCCATTGACCGCGTCCTCCAATTTTGAAATCCGAGCAGCGATGAACTGTCTTCGTCGACCGAGCCAGACCAGCGTTTCCTCGGTTTCCCCACTGGTCTCCGGCCTCCAATTCTCCCAACAGATACCTTCCATACGATTCATGTGTCCTGCCCATTGCAGCTTCCGCAGTCTGACAATCGTTGAGACCTCCGGCTCACCAAAAATTTCATACAGCTCATGGTTGTATCGAATTCGCCATTGGTCCCCGTCTAGCTTCGCTCCAATTATTCGCTCAGGACCCGTTGCTCGAAGGCGTTCAATATATTTGCAGATGCTTGTGTTAGGGTCCATGTTTCACACCCATAGCATAACATAGGTCTTATCACAGATTTGTATACTTGGAGCTTTGTTTTCCTGTGTATGCAGCTAGTCTTCAAGATCGCCATAACCGAATAAAATATTTTATTTGCAAGCTGTATTCTTCGGCGTATTTCGTCTCTATTATTACAGGTTCTCAATATTTTAGCGCCTAAATACACAAATTCGCTCACATTTTCGATACTGTTTCGCCAAGTGTGATATATTATGTACTTGAGGTATTTTTCCTCGACATCGTCATGAGCTTCGCTGTCGAGTTTCAGGAAGAGTTATTTGGTAGATGTTAATGACCGTGACAAAATGTTGATTTCGTCGGCACAGGATACTACTTGGCTCGACTTGTATAGTAATGTACCTCGTGTATCGACAGGTAACATCCTTATGACGTACTCCAGAGCCAAATTGGACAGCAATGGGGCTAACCCATCTCCCTGCTTTAGTCCGATATTTGTGTCAAATGCGTCGGTAAGTTGGTTATTTATGCGGGCTTCGGAGGTCGTCGACGTCATTGTCATTTTGGTAAGGCGGACTAATTTGGCTGGGATACCAAAACAAAGCATTATTTGGTACAGTACGTTACGATCAATACTTTCGTATGCTTGCTTAAAGTCAACGAATGGAAGCTCTTCGCAGACATCTATAGGCTCCGATGTTCTGGAGCTGTGCGAAGGATTAAGGAGGTTCTTGAAATATGATCTCCATCTTTCTTTAATCTTGGTTTCATTAGCGATGATATTGCCTATGTCATCACGACAGAGCGTGGTTTTTGGCTGATAACCACGTTTCAGGCTTTTCACCACCTTGTATGCTTGTCTCGCTAGACTTACATAACAAAAAGGCTTTATTACTACCCATTATAAGATTCAAAACAATGTTTTTGGTAACATTGATCTAATAAAATTTCCATTGTAAATAAATCAACCCGATCAAAGAAAACCAGAATGCTTCCTTGAGATCTTTCATGTGTACATAAATGCATTGCTAGCTCCAAAATTTGTTATAATCAAATTGTTCTCCTTTTTCTAATGATCAAAATTTTATCCTCAGATTCTCCGTCAAAATTGATATGACCAATTGAATTAAAAAATTTTTTACTTCGTAGCTAGTACTTAAGTCTAGCCAAGATTGCTGACTTGATTACACTTTCAGTTTCTTCAACCCAAAAAGCATTAATCTCAGATATCAGAGCGTCTGAATTGTAAATACTTCAGTTACTCGTATAATTCAGACGCAGACTTTGAGTTTCTAAATACGCTAAATATTCAAATGTGTATCAACTACTTACCTTTATATTAATTGCCCTCCTATCGAATTAAATTCAAATGTATTTTAATTAATCTTTAGCTCATTTACAATGATCCCGAAAATCCTCTCTAATTCGTTAAGTCGTATCAGTTTTCAAACTCATCATTATTTTCATGAGTTCAGAGAAAGGACAACGTTAATAAGATTAAAATTTTCATGCTAGTGTGTCAAGGCTCCTCAAAGACGACGCAATGAAATGCAATCAAATTAATTCAACGAATTTGTCGAGTGCATTAACATTAAGTGAAGTTAAACCTAAAGTAAAACAACAACGAGACACAATGATACGAGTATCATGATTTGTGTGCAATGTTTTTCCATTATTATCTATACCTTAGCACTTTTCCATTTTCAATGTGAAAATGAAAGTATGCTTGATTAGATTTGTTTGTTGTCCAAAGAAAATGCTAATTGCATTGCGGGTTGAAGGTGAGGAGAATGTTTGTAAAGAAATGCTTTGGAGTATGTCTTGACTTGTTATATTGTAATTTATTTCTTTTCACTAATACAGCACTCGCAGTAATTATTGATATTACATATGTATGTATAGTTGGCTTTAAAATCTGCTAGGGCGTTTGGAAATTTAAATCATACTATTTGAGAAACATTGCCATTGAACTTGATGGGCATCGTGCACTGATGTTGAATATATGTAAATAAATACATACATATGATTAGCTAACCTTTCTTCGATAGAGAATTGATGGTCAACAGTAAAACGATTTATGAAGAGAATACAAAGAAATGGTAGAAACTTATGTATTGAACTCTACTGTTCATTGAGAGAGGCCAAGAAGTTATCTAATCCTCTTATGAATTTTTCAATATTCTTTATGCAACTACTTATATTCATAGAAAAGAAAACTAGCAGTTCTTTATGAATCACCTGAGAAAAGAGCTGGTTTGATGATTATTGATTGGAGATCTGTTTCAAAGAACGTAGACGTTATTAATTTACACATTTACAAGTTGTAAATTACATTTTTTTTAACAAAAAATGCACTTTTTAACAACTAATCAAGAGTGAGTTCTTGAAAAAGCACCTGTTGTCTCTATCGTTTTAATTATGATTACCTTTTGAGGCGTGACATTGAGAAAAGCAGTTCTTCACTTATTTATGAAAATGCTTTGTAAACCTGAATAGGAAATAGGTTTTGACGGCTTTGAAAACTGAATTTTATTAGCTAAAGTTTTTTTTAACTTTGTATAGGAGTAGTAGCAGTAGTTTAAATATACCAATATTTTTAAAAGTTCATAGGTGAATTCTTCACATAATTGCGCATACCCTGAACCGAAAACTAGGAGGATACCATTTTTTAAAAACCAAACAGTTTTTTTTACTGGAAAAACGTTCTAAAAATATGAGCAAAATTACGCTTTTTTATTAAAACACCTCGAAAAATGCAGTTTTCATTTTTTATGGGAAAAATTGAGTGCACATGGAAGAGAGATATGTTCTAAAAGTAAACTCGAAGCCTTAAAGATTTAAAATATTTCCAGAGTGTACCCAAAAAGCTGAGTCTGA
This sequence comes from Odontomyia ornata, assembly GCA_963969285.1. NCBI lineage: Eukaryota > Metazoa > Arthropoda > Insecta > Diptera > Stratiomyidae > Odontomyia > Odontomyia ornata. Next base: position 37,124,822 of record OZ017738.1, on the reverse strand, counting down.
CATGTATATATGTATATGAATATATATATATATATATATGTATATATATATATATATATATATATATATATATATATATATATATATATATATATATATATATATATATATATATATATATATATATATTGTATATATCTTCTTCGTAGCACTACAGTCTCCCTCGGGCCTTCCCTTACTGCAAAAAGCACCTCCAACTGCCTCGGTCCATCGACCGCGTCCGAGCCCCCGAGCAGCGAGGAACTGTTTTCGTCGACCGAGTCAGACCAGCGTTTCCTATGTTTCCCCACTGATCTCCACCCTTCAGTTCTCTCAACGAATACTTTTTTTGGGTATCCATTGTTCGTCCATACGATTCATGTGGCCAGCCCATTGCAGCTTCCGCAGTCTTACAATCGTTTAGACCTCCAGCTCGTAAAAAATTGTACACAGCTCAAGGTTGTACCGTACTCGCCATTGGTCCCAGTATAGCTTCGCTCCTATTATGTAGTGAATAAGTGGATGTGAATGTCCATAAAGGACTGCAGCGATGGTCTGCTGCCTCGGCGAGCGAGGGTGTTGATGCTCGCCAAGATTTGGCCATGTCTGGGGGCGCGTGAATGCGCTGGCAGGCTTGCATTGCAGTGTCATGGAGCAGTTCTTTTTCCCCAGCACAAAGGCCCACTACAAAAAATTTCGCATTCACGAATTAGGGGATAACACAACTCGGTCCGATGGTGTCGAGGCTGAGGTAATCTACTAAAGGAGGAGAATGCCAAAGCAAACAACAAACTGGGCCTGGCAAAAACAAACGAGACTTGAGAATATCTCATCTTTACTGACGATACTTATGGCCCCCAAATAAGTGGGGCATCCAGGTGGAAGCGGTGCCCCCTCGCACCGCCCCCATCTGGATCAAGATCCATTGTAGACGTTGCCAGATGTTTTTCATTTGAATGAAAAACTCATGCAAACATTCGCATGAACTTTTCCCTCAAATGAAAAGCTTCAACGTTTCATATTTATGTTATAGTCTTATATGATGGAATAACATAATACTATAACATAAATAAGCACGCAAGCGGGAGGCCAGGAGCACCTGTAAAGCACAAATAAGGGGTGAGCTCACCCGATGGCTAGCTCATGAGCGGAGGGGCCGGGTTTCAAACGAATGGGAAGACCGATATAGACAATTTAATTATCCATTTTATTTCAATGAAAAATTAGAAATTATATGCAATGATCGAAAAATTTACAAAAACAAAGAAATTTGATCAACAATTGGTGAGAATCTTCACTTCTACCCCATACGCCATTTTTCTTCTTCAAATAAATTAACTCGCCTCCGTGACAATTTATTATATAGATAAGATATGACAAAATTCAAAACTACTTGTACTTCCATATGCATTTTTATGTGTGATTTGGTTTGATGTGTATTTTGGCTACTTTGGCAATTTTAATTACTATTTTATTATACTTTTCCTCTTAAAGTATCGTAAGCGATGTTTAATCACGATGATGAAATATTTCTTAATTATTGCAATGGATCTTCATCAGATATCACAACAAAATCTCTGAATGGCTGAAGAGTGTGAGTTTTTGTCTAGCAAATTAATCCACCGTGGAAAAATCATTTAATATAACCCAAAAAAAAAGTTAATAAAGAAAAATGGATACTTACCCAATCCTCCTCCGACGACCGCTCGTTTTTTAATTATGAAAGCTTGTAGTTTCTATCCTGTGGATACTTCAGAACGAATACAAATTTTCTTTGTGAAGAACCATTGAGGCTAGTTTAAATTTATCTTGAAAAATACCAGGATTATTGATTCATTTGCAATATTCTGCAGTTCTACACACTTATTCCGTGAACGGTAGAAGGAAATTGTAAAAATCGTCCAAATTTGATGACAATCTTGTTTAGGTAGTTTTGTAATAGGTTAACAAGCAAATATTCATAGCATCGCTATAATATACGTCTAATTAGATCGTTGTTGTACTCCAATTAAACCACCTTTTCAATTAGAACCAGGCGGCGATGGTAGAATGTTACGAATTCCATAGCAACGGGTCAGTTGCTATGGAATTCGTAACATTGGTTACGAATTCCATAGCAGTGGTTTCATGCTGATTCTTTTTGGTCTTTTCTGGTTTTGCCACTAAACAAAGACTGCTGGCGATTAGTTTTCAATTCAATTCACAAAACCAGCGTTTTGACTTGGGTCCTGAACCACTTTCGCTGCTGTTTGCACTCAGCAAGAGCACTCACATTCGGTATCACTTCTCTATTCCGATTTCGATGCCAGTTCGGCTAATAAATTATATATATCGAATGCAGTGTAGCCGGCACCGTAGATTTGGGGGAGTGCAGCTCATTGAGATTGAGATGCTGTTCGAATTCACAACTTCGTACGGTGTTTGGCGGCACAGCGACGACAGACAGCACAACAATCAGCGAAACGTTAAATGGGGCGCGCCAGCCAGCATTCAGTTTTCTTTATTTCAACAATATTGACGTTAAGAGTGTCCTAAAACTTTCTCCTAGCTCGAAAATATGCTCTAAGAAATGCGATCACACACAAAAATTACACAAAATTATTTCACGCAACAACACCCGAATGCGGATATCTCGTAACAACTCATTCTGTGGTAATTCTGAGAAGTCCCACGATACGATATATATCGGGAATACACACTGGAGCCCTAGCAAGCCCCCTGCGGCTCTCTTTGCACACAAAAAGCTCGAAAAACACAATGTACGGGTACACGCAATCAAAATATTTTCTACGTCAGGACCGCGTCCGATACGATTCCACTATCGTTGAACATTTTCCAACCTTCCCACATACTGTACGAAAATATTTCCCGGGAACATTGGTAACACACAAAAATCAAAACCGCAGATCGCAGGCGAAATAATATGCCCAGTCCTCACTCACGAACATCACCTAGCTTAATCTACCGCGAGAAAAGATTCTTCGAGACGTCTGCAACATGTGGCGATCAAAAACAGCACTCTTGTGAGTCGCAACGGTGGTTTCTTGCTGGCGTCCAACCCGTATCTCCCATTGCGTGATACCGCAATTCATTTTCATAAATTGCGTTGCAAAGGGGTTGCCGTGATCGAATTTTAACTGTAAATTTAAATATTTATTTTTTTTCAAATTTACAATTAAAATTGGATCAAGTATTATTTTGTTTTTCGAGTAGTTTGCCTAGGCAACTGCTCGATTACTACAATTATTCACCTCAGGACTCGTCGCTCAAAGGCGTTCAATAAATTTGCGAATGCTTGCGTTGGGGTCCATGTTTCACACACATAGCATAACACAGGTCTTATCACAGATTTATATAGTTGGAGCTTTGTTATCCTGTGTATGCAGCTGGTCTTCAAGATCGTCAAAACTTAATAAAATATTTTATTTGCGAGCTGCTTTCTAAGGCGTATTTCGTCTCTTTCATTACCGGTTCTCATTATTTTGGCGCCTAAATACACAAATTCGCTCACATTTTCAATTCTATATTCGCCAAGTGTGAACTTTGTGTATTTTAGGTATTTTTCTTTAATTGCGTCATCACCTTTGTTTTATTCTCATTCATTTGCAGCCCTACTAGCTTTGCTTTGCTGTGGAGTTTCAGGAAGACTTCTTTGGCAGTTGTTAATGACCGTGACAAAATGTTGATGTCATCAACATGGCTCGACTTATATAGTAATTTAGATACCTCTTGTATCGACAGATAGCTTTCTTATGACGTACTCCAGAGCCAAATTGAATAGTAATGGGTCCAGCACATCTCCCTACTTTAGTCCGATATTTGTGTCAAAGGCATCGGTAAGTTGGTTATTGATGTGGACTTGGGAGGGCGCCGACGTCATTGTCATTTTCGTAAGACGAACTAATTTGGCTGGAATGCCAAAGTAAAGCAGTATTTGGTACAGTACATTACTATCAATACTTTCGTATACTTGCTTAAAGTCAACGAACATTTGGTGTACGTTTGACTATGAACAATTGCTCTATTGTCGATCTACCTGCTCTAAAGCCACCTTGGTACACCCCAATAATACTGTTGGCGTATGACCCGATTTTATTTTCTAAGATCTTTGAAACTATTTTGTACGCCATACAAAGTAATTATATGCCTCTATAGATTTCGCGATGGAGCTTGTCACCTTTTTTGTAGATAGGGAATATAATTGATTGGCTCCACTCATTCGGCATATGTTCTTCCTGCCAAATATGCTGGATGACTTTGTGAATAGCTGTATGAACATTGCTTCCACAATATTTGATGAGCTCCATGGAATCTCATCGACGCCCGGTGCTTTATCATTCTTTTGGGCTCTAATAGTGAAACAAACAACATCCAGAGTTGGTGTGGCCAATTTAAGTCCTCTGGGAATATCTATAGGCTCCGATGTTCTGGAGCTATATGGAGAATTTAGAAGATTCTTGAAATATGATGCCCGTCTTTCCTCAATCTTTGATTCATGAGCTATGATATTGCCGATGTCATCACGACAGACTATGGGTTTGGGCTGATAGCCACGTTTCAGGCTTTTCACTATCTTGTATGCTTGTCTTGTGTTGTTTGTCGCTAGACTTACATCGAAACTTCTGAATTGGTCGTCATAGTATTTTCTTAATTCTAATTATCTTATCCGCTACTCTTCTGAAATTTTCATAGTTTTCTCTCTTTGTCCTGGCCTTGCTTCCTTAATATTGCTTATACGCCTGATTCTTTTTATCTAACGCTTCCTAGCATTCGTCATCAAATCAATCATTTCTTTTGCGTCGGGCTTGATGACTAATCGTCTGTTCTGCCATGGTCTTAATAGCCGCTTTCACTTCCGCCCATAGCTCGCTGCTTGTTTTGAGCGATGTATCTGATAGGATACATTAGCTGATTGTCGAGGGGCACTGTGAAATTTTTCGCCACAGACGACGTTTAGAGCCCTTCGATGTCGAATTTTTGTAGAGGGCTGGTCTTCACCAAATACGTCTTTAACATACGACATCGATAGGTTAATTTGATCAAATAATGATCTGAGGTACAATTGGCTCTTCGGTATGTACAGACGTCAAGTATACTCGAAGCCCACCGTTGTTGGATCAGAACATGGTCAATCTGATTTTATGTGTTGCCGTCCGGTGACACCCAATTCATTTTATGAATGCGTCGATGTGGGAAGCAAGTCGAATGCATGACTAAATTTCTGCTACATGCAAAGTCAATCAGGCGCTGGCCATTGTCATTTGATTCATCGTGGAGGCTTTATCCTCCAGTCGTTCCCCAATAAGATATCTCATTGCCAACCTTATCGTTGAAATCACCCAGAATTATTTTTGTGTCATTTAAAGACAATTAGTCGATTAGTCCTTCCAGGTGATTTGAGAACGTTCCCTTCGTCCTTTTCTTCGGTGAGGGCGATTTATGTGCGTAGTCGAGCTAGACAAAGTAAAATTGGAACATTATGTAGTGATTGTGCCGGATAACATCATGACGTCATAATCGATTATGCCATCTTGAGCAAATGCAGGTATATATCGGACGAAAATGGTTACAATTTTATCTCGATAATTTCAAAAAACGAACCCGAAGCAAAATATATTATGAGCATTGCGATAAATTATGAAACTCCGCAGTACGAAAAAGAAATCGCAGAACTAAAAGAAAAGTATAAGCCCATTAAAGTTAAACAAATTCCGGTCGAAATGAAAATTGTATTAGCAGAACAGTTACCGATATACGAGTACACAGCGCCAAGCAGAAAAACGGCAGAAGATTCAAAAATAATTACGAACCAGATCGAGGAATGGCTTAAGGGGGGAATTATTCGATACTCGACATCACAGTATTGCAGCCGTGTCGTGTTAGTGGATAAAAGAAATGCGACCAAAAGAGTATGTGTAGACTACATACGTCTTAACAAAGTGGTTTTTAAAGATCAGTATCCTATACCCAACATGGAAGATGTTGTCGACAAACTGAGTGGGGCGATGATATTCAGCATACTGGATATCGAAAATGCCTTTCTACACGTGCCAATTGAGGAATCTAGCCGGAAATACACGGCCTTCACTACACAAGACGATTTATTTGAGTTCAATTTTACACCGTTCGGATATTCGGAAATTTGTAAAAGGCTATGCGATAATTGCAAGACCGCTAACAAACTTACTGAAAAAAGGCGTGAAATTTTTTATTGGCGAAGAAGAACAAAGAGCAATACAGCAACTTAAGCAAGCATTAACCAATCAACCGGTACTAATAATTTTTCCAAGAGATCTACGGACGGAGCTACATACGTACGCACCCAAAGACGGATTTGGCGCTATATTTGTGCAAGAATTCGAAGGCAAGATACATCCGATATAATTCTGTAGTAAAAAAACACCAGAGGCAGAGGCAAAACAATACAGCTTTGTATTAGAGACGGTAGCAGCATTCTTGGCTATGAATTATTTACTGGGTATTGAGTTCGACTTGATTACGGATTGCAACGCGTATAAATACACAACCACAAAGGACTTTTCTCTGCGTGATTTCATAACTTATATATATATATATATATATATATATATATATATATATATATATATATATATATATATATATATATATATATATATATATACGAGGTGTGTTCAAAAAATATCGCGAATTTTGTTTTTTTCAAAAATTATTTATCTATTCATGAATATTTTTGTTGTCCCCTTCAAAGTAATCCTCATGAGATATTATACACTTGTGCCAACGGTTTTTCCAATCTTCGAAGCACTTCAAAAAATCATTTTTTTTAATCTTGTTCAGTTCCTCCTTCGATGCCGTCTTTATCTCGTCAAGCGTAGCGTAACGTCGTCCTTTCATGGGCCTCTTCAGTTTAGGAAACAAGAAAAAGTCTTAGGGGGCCAGATGACCCTCTCGAGCAAATTTGGTTCGTCGCGGACAGAGTTAAACATCTCATTAGCAATGTTCATGCGTTGCTGTTTTTGGTCACAATTGAGCAATTTTGGTGCGAATTTCGCGGCGACCCGTCTCATGCCCAAATCGTTGATAAAAATCGAATGGCACGAGCCAATCGATATGTTTAGGTCCTCAGCAACTTCTCTAACGGTGATTCGACGATTGGCCAATACCATTTCCTCCACTTCATTAACTTCTTCGTCTGTTGTTGAAGTGCTCGGGCGTCCGGCACGCTTTTCGTCGTTCACATCTGCTCGGCCTTCTAAAAACATTTTGTACCACCGATAAACGTTGCTTCGGTCCAAGGTAGCATCTCCGTATGCCACAGTCAACATCCGGAATGCATCCGCGCACTTAATTTCGTTTTTCACACAAAATTTGATACACGTTCTTTGATCCATTTTTTTGAATAAGTAAAAATCGAAGACGATTGAAAACACGTGCAAGTAAAGCAGCTATCACCAATTAAGTGAACATTCAAAATGGCCGAGCTTGTCGGCTTAAGTGACAGACATGAGTACCAACATAACGCCACAAAAAATCGAAATTCGAATATACGTAACCCGCGAAAATTCAAAATTCGCGATACTTTTTGAACACACCTCGTATATGTATATATATATATATATATATATATATATATATATATATATATATATATGTATATATATATATATATGTATATATATATATATATGTATATATATATATATATGTATATATATATATATATATTTATATATTTATTTTTATGTATTTATATACAAGGTGGGCCAGAAAGGCGTACGATTTTAAAAACACTCTTGCGTTTGAAGCTTTAGAGAGGGGACTGTGCGGGTGGTGGGGTTAAGTAGCTCGGTTCTCGGAAATTTAGTCGCGATGGATCACTTCACCGGAGCGCAACGTGCATTCTGCGTTAAACATTATTAAAAATCACAATTCGTGCGCTATTGTTCGGCGTTTATTTCGGCGTGAGTTTGGATTACATGACCTAAATCAGTGTCCGAAAGAAAGTGTGATTCGATCGTGGGTCAGAAAGTTCGAAGAGACTGGTTCGACTCTCAAACAGAAGCCTGCAGGACGCCCAAGGTCAACAAGAACGGAATTATCGGACCCTACTTCTTCGAAAAAACAAGGCCAATCTGTCACTGTAAATTCTGACCGATACATAGCCATGCTAAGGGATTTTTTCTTTCCACAACTGCAACAATTTGAAGCCTATAATCGTGTGACATGGTTTCAACAAGATGGCGCGACATGCCATACAGCTAATGCCTCTTTGGCGGTCGTAAACGAGATGTTTGCTGGGAAACTGATATCGCGCCGAGGTGACATTGCATGGCCTCCTAGAAGTCCGGATCTGACGCCACCGGACTTTTTTTTGTGGGGATACCTAAAAAGTAGAGTCTACACCAATAACCCAGCCACGATTAACCAGTTGAAGACCAATATCCGGGAAGAAATGGCAGCTATTCCCCGTGCAATGTGCCAGCGAGTTTTTACCAATTTGAGGGTCAGATTCGAAGAATGTTTGCAGCGGGATGGTGCACACCTGGATGACGTTATTTTTAAGAAATGAATTTCCCAGATGTCAATTTTTATAGAATTAAAAATTTGTATGTGAATTGTACTCAGTTTTTTTTAATGATTTTTTCAAATTCGCAATTCTTTCTAGCCCACCCTATATATATATATATATATATATATATATATATATATATATATATATATACGTGCCAAAATTTTCAATAAATTACATTCACTGAAGATGACTCCAAGGAGTTGAAACGCGTCTGCTTACTCAAAGAAATAAGGCTCGACGGCTTTGCAAGAAAAAAAAATTACATTCATTCTCCCTTTCTCCAAAAAATTATTATTAAAATCCCTTAAAATACGAAGCCCTAAACCTCTTTTCCCCCTTAATAAATTCGCAAATAATATTTTTTCTATTTTTGTTCATCGATTACTCATAACATGAAACAATATGCCTATTATAGAATATTATGGAATATCATTCATTCATTTTTTTGCATGTTTGCAGTAAATGTTTCTATCGTCAGCATAACTTATCACTAAATATTGTACGAGTACAAGCGAACTAGTTTTTCATTATCAATAAAAAAATAACTTTTTTGCAATAAGTAATATTCGTTGCCTGTAAAGGCGAGTTTTCGCTTCCAAAAATCGTGAAATTGTTTGTTTAGGTTTCCGCAATAGTGTGATCTATTTCAAGTATTTCTAAGCAAACTACTCTCGAAGTTTACGATCCACTAGTACTTAACACTGCAGCGTCATTGATCTAATGAGAGCTCTCATAGATTTATTGAGGTATGTGTAGTTTCAACTTTAGTATACATTTCTTGATGCGTGCAAAGGTGCTCTCATTCTAAATACTTGTTTGACTACTAGAATGAAGCCAAAAATTATTGAGTGAAAAAATTGGAGTATTCTACTTTAACGTGAACAAATTTTGTTAGAAAAATATTTTTATACCATCTTTACATAAAATGAGTATCCATATGTATTTTATTTTTCAATTAGATAATTATAATTTTTATAGCGTTCAAAAATATATTTATTCAAAATCTCCACACACCAAAAATAATGTGTAATTCTGATTTCTATTTCCCCGGTAAGTTGAACTCAGCAATAATTTAGAGAAAAATAAATAAAACTACGCATATCTATAGTCACTTACATAAATAAAAAGAGAAATTAGTTGAGTAGACAAGAATATGCTCCTGTCAGAAGGGTTTTGTACTCAACGTATGAAATGCATTCTCTTTTATTTCACAATTAATAAGCTTTAATCAAGTTGGGTAGACAGACCTACACTCATGTCAGAAGGGTTCTGTACTTTACTTCACCAACAACGAATAAAGTCAACAAACACACCGAAGAGATATGCACGTTTAAAAGAAAATCGATTGTGCCTCCATCTTTAACGGTCGCCATTTTGTTGCAAAGTAACAAAAATCACTCATATCATGAATTCTCAAAAATATTTATGTTATTGATCTTATCTGAAAATGTTAAGAAGATCAAATCAAAACTGCAGTGTCTGATTCGTTGGAGAGTCCATAAAGTACCAAAATTGTGTGATATTGTTGTTGTAATTGCAGAAATTTCAAAAGGCTATAACTTGCGTGAATATGATTCGATTTTCATCAAAGTTACAAAGTATTAGGTCCTTTTGTAAGACTACCTAAATATCGAATTTCGTTGTGTATCTCACCACTCTGAAATACAGATACCTTATCTGTTAAAGGACACTTAGATTGCTTTTATTCCAAATTTGTACTGTTTGGTGCATCTTCTTTGAGCCCTTTGCGGAGGTCTACTGTGTCTTCGCCGCAGTCTAACCGCTTCAACAGAACTACGGAAGCTCCCCATAATTCAACTAGTGATTTCATTTTAATTTTTAATTTCTCTGCGTTTACATTGTTAATTTCAAAATTACTTAATTTACAATATTTTCGGAAACACATCTCTTCTGCTTTGTCCGAATATGTTTATTGGCGGAACTTGTCCTGCCTTAGAACCGCGAATTGGTTTTTTCTCCCTGTTTTAATTTTTTAAGTATTGAATGAAATTTACGTTGTTATCTTCTTCAATTTCCATATTTTCTATCATTCCTTCCAGCGGTGCAAAATAGCTTCGACTGCCATTAGTGCCGCCAGCCCTTAAAGTTTCTTTCGGGATCGTTTGCTTCACATTCTTATTCACCTTCGTCTCCTGTTAGATTGGATTTTGCTGATGCAGTTTTGAATTTTGATCCATTTCTTGGCTAGCTCTTCGATAGACTGTATCCGTAGCTTCAGTTCATCGTTTTCTTAGCGTAGTCTATTCATTTCTTAATTATTGACGATTATTTGTAATTTGCAGCCCCCATCTGTAGAGTTTTCTTGATCATGTTTTCTTTTCGTGATCATTTTCGCCAGCTTAATACTTGATGTTGCCCCAGATTCCCCCAACGGTGGAAATTCGTCGGGCTCTCCCATATCAACGGTTCCGAAATTGTCTTGAAATACTTTGCTTTTCTTTATGTATCGAGGTAAAATTGTGATATTCGATATAAATTGCTTGAATCAATTACTTCGACGATATGGTAAGTTTTTTTTTCAATAAAAATTAATTTTTTAATCAGGCGCATAAAGAATACATCTAGCGGCCAACTCGAGTCCCAAAGAAGAACGCCTTTAACGTCAAGCTAAAAAATGTGCTGAAGAGAGAAACGTCTGACTATCAACACCAAGATCCTATAGATAAACGAAAACATGACATGAATTAAGAGACGGCCTCAATCCACAAACAAATCTTTGCAAAATTGTACAAGGATCAATCATAGGCAAACCAATCGAAATTAAAAATAGATCACTGTAATATTTCCAGGAACTATGCACAGCATCCCCAACAACTACTGAAGCTGTGAACATTCCAGAAGCATAGCAAGAGGTCCCACTCTCACCACCAACCAGAGACAAAGTACAGGCAGCAGTACGGGACCTCAGAAATAAGGTTGCTCCTGGAATAGATGCACTACCAGCAGAACTGCTATCAACCGAATTGACCTATGAGTTAATGAAACTAAAACTGAATTCATGACTCAAACGAGGCAGTAAACTCCAGTTCGACAAAACCTGACCGTAGGCGACTACAACCTTAAAAATGTGGATAACTTTGTTTACCTTGGAGCCAACCTGAATAGAAGAGGGGCAGAAAAGGACGAGATTGGACGCCGCATAAACGTGGATGAAATCAGCAGCATAGCCTTAGATTTTTTTGGAACATATGAGCAAAGAGCTACATCCTCTTTGAACCCAAACAAACTGGAATGCTCAGGTCGGGTTCATTTGGAAGCAAGGTAAAATTGTTGGTTTACTTCTAAGAGTAGTTTTTACAACAGAGCAACAGAAGCGTTTTTGAAGAGAAACGCTAGAAAACCAGTTATCCATATTGACATTACGTCCGATGCCGGTGATGGGTTGGATCATTTGCTTCACCCAACTGACTATCATTCGATCTGGACCTTCAGGTTGCAATCCAGCATGGGTTTCAAATTTTCCCGGACGAAATGTTGCTGCATCTACATAAGCGTTATGATACGAATATATGCCATACTTAGTGCGCTGTATTTTTCGGGGTATTTCGACTCGTTCATTACCCGTTTTCGTTATTTTGGCGCCTAAATACACAAATTTGCTCATAGTGTGATATTTTGTGTACTTTAAGTTTTTTTCCTCGACTGCGTCATGAGCTCTATTCTATTTTCATTGATTTGTAGCCCTACTAATTTTGCTTCGCTATTGAGTTTCAGGAAGAGTTATTGGCAGTTGTTAATGTCCGTGACAAAATGATGTCCTCCGCATAGGCTACTACTTGGGTCGACTTATACAGTAATGTACATCGTGTATCGATAGGTAGCTTTCTTATGATGTACTTTAAAGCCAAATTGAATAGCAATGGGGCCAGCCAATCTCCCTGTTTTAGTCCGATATTTTTGGCAAAGGCATCAGCGAGTTGTTTATTGATGCGGACTTGGGAAGTCGTCAACGTCATTGTAATTTTGGTAAGGCGAACTAATTTGGCTGGGATGCCAAAGCAAAGTATTACTTGGTACAGTACATTACGATCAATACTTTCCTATGCTTGCTTAAAGTCAACGAAAATTCGGTGCACGTCTACGTTGAACTCCCAGCATTTTTCAAGTACCTGCTTGACTGTGAACAGTTGGTCTATTGTCGATCTACCTGCACTAAAACCACCTTGATGCTCCCCAATAGTACTGTTGGCGTATGATCCGATTTTATTTTCTAAGATTTTTGAAAATATTTTGTACACCGTACAGAGTAGTGATATGCCTCTATAATTTTCGAACTGTAACTTGTCACCTTTTTCGGGATAGGGAATATAATTGGTTGGCTCTACTCTTTCGGCGTATATTCTTTTTGCCAAATGTGGTGAATGACTTTGTGAATAGCTGTATGAACACTGCTGCCACGATATTTGATGAGCTCCACTGGAATCTCATAGACGCCCGGCGCTTTTTTATTCTTTTGGGCTTTGATGATGGAACAAACTTTACCCAGAGTTGGTGAGACTAATGGAAGCTCTCGGCAGACATCTATAGGCTCCGATGTTCTGGAGCTGTGTGGAGGATTAAGGAGGTTCTAAAATATGATGCCTATCTTTCCTTAATCTTGGTTTCAACAGCGATGATATTTCCGATATCATCACGACAGAGCGTGGTTTTGGGCTGATAACCACGTTTCAGGCTTTTCATCCTTGTCTTGTGTTGCTGCTCGCTAGACTTACATCTATACTTCTCAATTGGTTGTCATAGTATTTTGTTCTCTTAATTCTAATTATCTTATTCGCTACTCTTCTGAGATTTTCATAGTGTTCTCTCTTCTTCCTGGTTTTCCTACCTACGTATTCTTTGTACACCTGATTCTTTTCATCTAACGCATTCTGGCACTCATCATCGAACCAATAATTTCTCTTGCACCAGGCTTGATGTCCGATCGTCTGTTCTGCTACGGTCCTAATAGCCGCTTTTACTTCCATCCAGAGCTCGTTGCTCGTTTTTAACGATGCGTCTGATAAGATGGGAGCCAGCTAGTTGTGGAGGGTCTCCGTGAAATATATGTATATTACAAAGTATAAAACATACGTAACTTAATAGTTAAAGATATTCCGCCTTTAGTAGGGCTTTCGAATATAAAAAAAATGAAAGAAAGTATATACCCTTTAATTCTACTATTTTTATTTTAACTTTAGTATACAATTGTTTCGTTCTCTACTTGAGAACTTCCTCAGTACTACTATCCCCTAAACTATAAGTGTCCTAATATTTATACTAAACTCTTTAACCTATTAAAATGAATCATTAATTACATCTAATATCTCAAAGTACTTTTACTTAATCTCTAATTACCTGATCCTTTTACCATTCAAAAATTTGTTTTTCCTTAATTACTAAATAACTACCTTCATTATTATGTAAGTTTGAATAGCCAGGTGTATCCGTTACCTGGGTCGCCATTCCAAATGTCCTGCGTCTTCCGATTGAAGATCTTCAAACTTTCTGCTACATATAGCTTCAACCCGTTTGTAACCGTTTTCAGCATACTTACGTTGTCCGCAGTGATGTCATGTTTTTCAAGGACTATATGCTCCGCCACTTTTGATTTGAAGTTTTTTGCATCCTGCTTTTTGTTTTTATTGACTGCTTCCCTTAAGTGTTCATTCCATCTAACACCTAGTGAAATTTATAATAAAAATAGTAGAATTAGAGGGAATATACTTTCTTCCATTTTTTTTATATACGTAACTTATTTTCTACAACAAATCTGTGAGAAATTCTACATCAAAAGAATATTATAACGTAATAGATTCATCTTGCTGCTCACTATCTGAGTCTGGTTCGTTTGTGTTAGTATCTTATGTCATTAGCATGTTTATTGTCCCCGGGCAAAATGTTCTATAGATTGATCACTTCTCGGGTCTCAGGCTGCTAATAAGTGTATCCAAACTGAGTAGTAATCTATGGTACACATCAATATTACAATGTTCTCTGGAAAATTTCCTGGCGAAGTTTTCGTGATATACACGGAAGTGTTTATTCCGGGCCTCTGCGGCTTCTTCTGATAGCTGACTTATTGGTAGCAAAGCATTTACTATTATCGTGGCACCATGCGTCAATATTTTATGCATGGTCGGAGTCATAGGGTGCCATCCATAACAGCTTACGTACAATTTTGCTGTGTCTTTGGAACGATAATCGTATTTCTGTGAATCAACCTTATGTCCACTTGAAATTGTCTCCAATATAACCTTTAATCTATAAATCGTATTTTATCCCGGTTATATCTGCTGCCAAATGAGGATACTCGAAAAACGTTCTGCTGGTGTTACCATCATTGGTATTTCCGAAATCGTTTGGGGCATGTCTACCAATAATCCAGTTTCAATCCGAAATCTATGTTGAATGTGCTTCTCTGTTTTTTCTCCTAGTTGTTTTTCTTCCTCAGACCTCCTTTCCCTACATTTTTTTTACTGGTAATTTATATGCCAAATGTAAAATACTTTCAAATAATCTAATTCATGCAATACCGAAAGCCTAAAATCCACACCCGTAAAATTTGATGTTTCCTTTTTATCTATAATATTGTTGAAGTCTTTCGATTTCGCACTACAAATAAAGCACCGACTAGTAGACTTTGTTTCAGTTGCAACATTGCTTACTTTTCCATCTATCATAGTCATCTCAAGAGAATGTTCAAAAGATAATTTTATTTGGTTCAAATTTATTTCTGTGGGTTTCAGTGCTTTTACAGACTTTTTGATATATCTTATTTCTTCTTTTGTCACGTCAGTAGACTACTTTACAAATTATCTTATTGGTTGGCAAAATCGTGGGGACAAGGGCGTGGAGTTCTGCCAGACAATTTTTTTTTCTATCCTTTCCACACACTATTCTAAGGGGCACAAACGAACTCAAAAATATATTTGCATCTGATTCACCATCACTTTCGAATTTTTGTTTGTATTGTACTTGTTAGGAGCCATCGCAACCCAATTTACAAACTATATTCATTGGATTTCATTGATATTTGTTGAGCATCAATAGCACTTCTTCCAAGAAAATTGATAACCGTGTAACGGTATTGTCAATAAGGCTTTGTAAGCTGCTTTCTGCGCAGATATCTATGATCCGTAAACATTGCTTTGGTGGATAACATTCTTGTTTTGCTGATAACAATAGATAATATGGAGGATAAAATACATTGTTTGCGTTTCGAATGATCTCGTACTGACGTCTTGTTAGATCAGCCTCAACGAACATAGTTAAAGCTTGTAGTGGTGTCAAAAGAGTTACACTATCTTTATTTCCTTTTTCGTCAACTAGGGAAATTTGTTATTTCTTTTAGGATTTTCGACGCATCTCCTTTTCCGTGCACTCTTAAGATTGTTTGTGCAGCGTGAACAATGACGTCATCTCCAACAGTTGCTCGGATTTCTTCGGTTTTTCGACGTTTGCTTCGTTCACTTAATTCGTCAAATGATTTTGGAGGCCGTCCCGGTCGACAAACGCTGTCAAAAGAATAACACTATCTTTATTTCCTTTTTCGTCGACTAGGGAAATTTGTTATTTCTTTTAGGATTTTTGACGCATCTCCTTTTCCCTGCACTCTTAAGATTGTTTGTGCAGCGTGAACAATGACATCATCTCCAACAGTTGCTCGGATTTCTTCGATTTTTCGACGTTTGCTTCGTTAACTTAATTCGTCAAATGATTTTGGAGGCCGTTCCGGTCGATTCAACGATTTTATAGGTAGTTGAAAAGTTCCATTTAACCAAGACTCATTGTTTTTCAAGAAAACCTCTTCCCTTCTGTGGAAGTTTTCCCATTTGCCCTTCAACACGGAGCTAAATAAAGAAAATCTTTGTTTTATATCTTTTATGTCCTCATCTGTATTGCCATAGTTTACTAATAAATAACTTTCTAAGTAATTCACTTTTGCATCGAAATTCGGTAAATTTTCGTCTTTCATAATTTGATAAATGTGTTTCAGGGGTAACAATTTTCACACCTGATGTGCTTGAAATTCCTACAACAATGAAAAACTAAGATTACTTAATTAATAAAAAAATTATATTTTCATATAAAATATTAATTGTTGAAAAGGTCCCCCGTTTTGTCATCTGCACTCTTGCGCAGCTTCTTTTGGTATTTTCTTTTAGTCAAAGGGTTGTACTTTAAAATAAAAATAGAATGATGATCGTATCTCATCGAGAAATACAACAAATTGACCTTTAAAATTGAAAATTATTTCAAAATTTTTCTTAAAAAAACACAATGCGTTTGAAACCCCCTAATTATTCGAAATGTGCATTTTGGGTAAACAAACGATAATAAAAATAAAGAATTTTACCTGAGTTATTGGTATCCATCACTTTCACTTCAAAAACTGACACAGATAAAAAATATTGATGTTGTAACTTTTGTTGTGTTATAACTTTAAACAACAAAAACGAGCACACGGGTTGACAGTCAAGTACTGACAACCTGTATGCGGCCGTGGTGTATCCCAGTTAGGCGGTGAGGGTCAATAAGGATTCGCGGAACGATCTTCTAGCTCTGCATGTGCCATTTTATGTGTTTACCGTAAGTTTTTAAAATTCAATTTTGGCGGCATAAATATTCAAAATTGACCCATGTGCGCCGTTTGGAGCGTTTCGATGTCAAATTTTTACAGCGGGCTGGTCTTCGCCGAATATGCCTTTGACATACGACATCGATAGGTTAATTTGATCAAATAATGATCTGAGTTACAATTGGCTCCTCGGTGCGTACGGACGTCAAGTATGCTCGAGGTCAAACGTCGTTGGATCAGAACATGACCGATCTGGACTTAGTGGGATTACTAGGCATATAAGTGATACCAGAAAATTGGCCTCGAAAAGATAGCTGGCTAGTTCAAATCGGGTGAGATTTTCAGACGCAGATTAATTATTGTTGAAATTGATGTTCATCATATCGGTAAACTCTCTTACTGCTGCTAATTTGCTTCTCTGTTCTAGTATTTTTAACCGTCAAGAAATCTGTTGAATGACACTATGTTTTCAAAAAACTCAATACCAGTTCCGTCAATTGCCCATAGATCCTTGAAATTGATTTGAGAGGAACGCAGTCCACCAGACATACATAGCAAGCCTAAGTGAGTCAAAAGTTCTTCATATTCTAATATTTTGCAATCACGTTCAGGTTGAAATTTTTTTCTTTTTAGGGTTTTGTAAAATAATTTTACAAAACCCTACTAAAATCGCGACCTGTCTGTCCGTCCGTGTGTCACAACACTTTTTCTCGCAAACTACTTAAGCTAGAAACACCAAATTTTACATGTAGGGGTAAAGTGGTGCTCTCTTGAAAGTTCACTTACAAAAAAATTTTTATGAGTTTTTTTAGGGCGGGTCTACCCATATAGGGGACTCGCTCCTGAAAAATAAAATTTCATCAAGGTTAGTCAATATGTGTACCACATGAAAGGTCTTAATGAAAACTTTTCAAAACAGGTCTCAAACTGACATTTTTTGCTAGAGGGGGCGCACACGAAGGGGAAATATACGAACAATTTGTTTCCCCCCTCCCCCTCCTCGCGATTGGACACCTGTGATCCGAAAAATCTGCAAAATATCATAGAGGTAGATGTTTATGAGTACAACAACAAGAAGTACCTCAGAAGTTGAAATTCGCTCAACTTTATTAAAAATAGTATGATCTTCAAATTTCACATTTTTCCCAATAAAATCGTATAGGTACCCTTAAACTCAACAAAATTCGATATTTAAGTAGTTACACATAAGGGCCTAATACTCTGCAAGTTTGATGAAAATCGAGTCATATTCGCGGAAGTTATAGCCATTTGTAATTTCTGCAATTACAACAGCAATAACACATGGTTTTGGTTCTTTATGGACTTCCCATCGGTTCAACCACTGCAATTTTGATTTGATCTTCTTAAAATTTCCAGATAAGATTTATAATAATAAATATTTTTTGGAATTCATGATTTGAGTGATTTTTGTTAGTTTACAACAAAATGGCGACCGTTGAAAATGGAGAAACAATGGATTTTCCTTTAAACGTGCACATCTCTTTGACATGTTTCTTGACTCTATTTGTTTCTGGGGACCGTTTTCGGAGAGGTTGAGTACAAAACCCTTTTGACATGAGCGCAGGTCTGTCTACCCAACTTGTTTTTATTAAAATCTTTCTTGAAAAACGCATTGATCTCTGTTTTTTTCCTCTTTTAATAGAAATTATCGATATAATATTTCTAGCAGAACATACAGATACGAGTATTTGAACATTCTGATTTAAGCTTGCTAATCACGTATTGCCAGAATGCCATGACTCAATATTCTGAATGAATGAATGAATGGCTGAACAAAATAAAATATGCATGATATTTTGGGAATTTTCTTAGCATGCACACATACGTGTAATAAAACTAAAAAGGTTTTTACACGCTGTTGATGTCGTTTTGAATAACAAGTTAAAATTAGAAATGCAAAGACAGAAACGAAATTGGCACCATTGAAATACGAGTATCTCTAATAAGTTATCGCTGCATAACTTAACGTATTATTTGTTTACCAATCTCCCATAGATATTATTTTCCCTTGGCATATTGATTGTTAATTTTTTGACCAATGGTAGTACGAATATTTTCCAAATCTCGTACAGTATTTTCTTTTAAAATATCTAATTGAATTCAAAAATAAATGCTTGTCCAAATCATTTCTTTTCCGAAAGTTTATATTATAGAATTTAAAATTTTAGTGTGTTAAACTATAACAATTTTTTATGTCTTCCTTATTTTGATAGTACGCTCATTTATGAATGTTTGCAATTTTTTAACGCAAATTGTACTCACACCTGTGCCCAAGAAGAATCGCACCTATGCGCGCACATTGTTAATAGGTACGGCAGATACGAGTACATCAGCATATCTACATATCCACCGTTGCAATCGCGGCTCTAAGCTTTTGCACCTTGTGCTTTACCAATAACAATAGCATAGTCTCGTACATGTAATGTCCGAAACGCGCTTTCACCATAAAAAACAAGTTTGCAAAGTGCACGTATTCGGCGTCCAGTTGATCCGAAACGTTGGCCACTAAGCCAAGAGCATTACTCCACCATTGGCGCTACTCGTGGTTACTTTACCTGCGGCAACTGCACATTGGAGCTTTTCTCGCGTTCACATAGTTGACCTTCCGTTTTGTTAACTATGCGGAACAAGCGTTTAAACAATTTTATCAATTTTGTTGACTAATCAATCTTCCGGATGTGTTTCTGGTGTGAAATATTTACGTTAAGATTTTTCAGGATGCTTTAGAGGTTTTGATTGTGATTGCTATTTTGTTATTTTTGCATGAGTGTGTACCGTAGAGTGTTTTAAGATATTCTAATGCTTGATGTTATGACAGTGAATTAAAACAATATCTGTTTTTTGTTTGTATTAAAGGTGAATGAAGCGCTAGAGATTGCTCTACTAGCCATTGATAGTGAAACATCCGCATCCTCCACGACATCCGCGTATCCAGCTTCAAACCCAGAAGTGATAATTCCTTCATCTAAACCCGCTGAACCAATTTATGAGAATATCAGTGAATCAGTGCGACGCAGCACTGCTACCAAAGTTCTAATGGAACCACCACTACCTGCACCCAGACTCCCTCAATCATCAGTACCTGTTCTACATAAGCCACAACAGTTGTCGCAGCCTCTGCAACAGCTACCAAAGCTGCAGCTGGAAAAACCATCATCCGACCCAGAAGATGACCAAGAACCCTACTATCAGGTGCCGCGGAAAATCGCGGAACCAATCTATGAAGTGCCCAAATACCAAAAACCCATTCCAGTTTACGAGAACATTGAAATTTTCTATCCAGGAACTGGTATGACCACGCCGCTATCTCCCATGAACGGGGGCGTCATGGAACCTCCAAAAGAAAAACCTCCACCGCCGCCCATCGATTTGGGCTCCGATGACGAAGAGCAATCAAGGAATGGTACGAGAAATCCTACAGGAATGGTTGATGGTCAATTGATCAATGAAGAACCAATGAAAAGAATGAATTCGACCAAAAGGATTAAAAAGGAGTTACGTAACAAGCGATCAAGCTTTTTGGGTATTGAAGGCAGCAATGATGATGAAACTTATTTGGAATTGACGGTGGCACCGCCACCAGATATGGCACAACTGTTGCAGGAAGAAAAGCGTCTGGAAAAACAGCTTTATATGAAGGCTGGATTGTATGATAGCTCTGATACAGGTGAGTCAAATTTTACTCTGTTTTATATTTTCATAGGTTTTTTTTTTCAAAAAAGGCAATTAAGTTTTATCATTAAACAATCCAAAAGGCATCGCTTCTATAATTAGTTTGTTTCTTCCATGATCTAGAGGCTTGACAGTTTTAAAGGGCACTGGCAATTCAATACCATTCAATCATTGCTGTTTTCTATCTTTCTAACCGTTCAGCGATTCATTATAAATTTAAGCATTTTCTTTTGAACTCTTCAACAGAATACATTCTGTTGCCAATTTGAAAAGTGTCTAGATAATTGAGAAATTTAAAGCGATTTATCTTCAACATTTGGGTATCGTTTTCGCCTTTTAAATAAACTATCTAGCATTTTAAAATTAAAGCGACTTTTTATATGGCACGTTAAGACGTTTTCAAGTGAAACGCATATAGGTAATATCCTTCTGTGTAAAGAAGCCAAATGAATTGATGACACCACCAAACATGAGGTGAACACTTTCTTCTAATTATCCGATTCTAATTTATAATCTTTACAAATGACCGGAGTAGAACTATACAACAGGCACATGACTACTACTAAACTAGAGGCTTTTCTTGGCTTATGCACGAAAGCAGGGTGGAGAACCTGTAAAAATTATCACGATATGCGGGCAGTTAAGGACCAACACTATGCTAAATACAATAGTTAATAATTAATATTAAATTGTTGGTAGATATGAAACACAGGGCTCCTGTAGACCCCCCAACCTTACTGGAATCCAAAAGGAAGGTCTCACTTTGTGAAAACCTCACTCTTTATTTAATTTTTGAAGGTGTTTCAGATATTAATTCGCGCTCTTCTTCAAGAATTTCGCAATATTCGAATTCACACGGTGGCTTTCGTACTGTGCAATACAGCGCAAACCTTTCAGAGATTCACCCCCTATATACTACGAGATTTAGACTTCTGTTTCGTCTATTTGAATGAAATTTTGGTTGCTTCTTATTCCGAGTCCGAGCATTTAGTTCATTTAAGGCGCATTTTTCAACGACTCCTTGATTCTGGCCTTAGTCTCAATGTTGAAAAATTTAATTTCTCCAAACACAAGTGAAATTTTTTGGTCATTAAATTACCCCTGAAGGTATAATACCGGCTCCAAACAAAGTGCAAGCAATAGCAGACTTCTCCAAGCCCCAAAACAATCAAAGGGTTACGCAAGTGTTTCGGAATGCTAAAATTGTATAGACGATTTCTGCCAAATACTACACATCAGCATAAAATTTTCAATATTTACGTATCTCGACCGGAAACCAAAGAGTCCTGTGAGATTACATGCTTTTGAAACTACCAAAAAGCATTTAGTTGACTCTACACTTTTGGCAATTCCTCAAGCCGCTGCTCATCTGGCATTATTTGTAGATATCTCAGATACAATAGATGCATTGCCTCTCTCTCTCTCCCTCTTTGTAGCACTACAGCCCCTCTTGGGCCTTCGCTTCCTGCAAATAGCGCCTCCAACTGTCTCGGTCCATTGACCGCGTCCTCCAATTTTAAAATCCGAGCAGCGATGAGTTGTCTTCGTCGACCGAGTTAGACCAGCGCTTCCTCGGTTTCCCCACTGGTCTTCGCTCTTCAGTTCTCTCAACGAGTACTTTTTGGGTATCCGTTGTTCGTCCATACGATTCGCGTGACCAGCCCTTTGCAGCTTCTGCATTCTTACAATCGTTGAGACCTTTGGCTCGTCAAAAACTTCATACAGCTCATGGTTGTACTGCAACAGTTGCTACTCTTCAGCAAAAGTTGAATAACCTCCGACAACTGCCGAATTTCTTTCCCGAACTATTAAATTCAGCCTGATGAAATTATAGTACCTACGGTCGAAAACTGCTAGCTGCTTATTTAAGCATTAAATACTTCAGGTTCCCCCTTGAAGGTAGGCCATTCACGGTGTTCACTGACCATAAACCTCTTACATTTGTTTCGAAACAAACCCCTGACAAAGCATCTCCTTGCCAGCATAGACATTTAAGCTACATAAACCAGTCTACCTCTGACATACAACACATTTCGGGAAAGGATAACGTTGTGGCGGATGCTTGTCTAGAATTTCTAAATATCACACCGTACTTCAGAGCCCCTTGAACAACAGTTCATATAAATTTGAAAAGCTTATAGTCTTCGGTTCAAACTCTAGAATTTACTGTAAGATGTCTCAAAAGGGTTCACGACCATACATTCCAGTCAAATTTCAAAAAGAACTATTCAACCCTGTTCAGGGTCTGTCGCATCCAAGCATAAGAGCTACAAACAAGCTTCTCACTTCTAAATACTTTTGGACATCTATAAATCGGGATGATAACAATTGGACTCCCAGCTGTGGCGCCTAAAAAGTGTAAATTCACCCGATACGTACGTAGGGCTTTCCATGCTTTCTTGTGTCCTTCAATCGATAGCTGATTTCATGCACCTTGATGATAAATACACATTAAAGAACAGCCGCGATATAGGGAACTCAACCACCTCTCTAACCTTGATTGACACTTATCAATTTTTACCACTAGACATCACCAACCTCTATACATCTATACCCGCCAATGAAACACTGATGATGTTAAAAGAAAAACTTTCATTCAATAACAACCGACGGTTCAAAGATCAAATACTCAATCTCATAAAGACCACAACCAAGCAGAACAATTTTATGTTCAATAATAATGCATACATTGCCAAGAACAGTTCGAGTATGGGACATCCAATGTCCTCAATAATGTCAGAAGTATTCTTGCAATCTTTGGAAGAAACCTTTTTTCCCAAAATTGTCGAAAGATTCAATGTAATATTTTACAGACGATATATGGATGACTGTTTCATCATTATTGACTCACAAGAAAATAAACAAGACGAACCACTTATCTATATGAATGAAATATACCCGCACAACTCAACTATATGAGCCTAACCGTGACACGGGAAAAACACTTATCACAACTGATCATACCTTACACGTAGCATCTAACCACCCCGCACAACATAAACTAACAGCGTACTGATCAATGGTGCAGAGACTCCACTCTATACCCATGACTCCCATCAACTACTCCAACGAACTAAGCAACATTTACAGAATAGCTAGTAAAACGGATACAAACAACATGGCATTAACAAACTTGTTACGGAGTACAAACAAAAACAGAACGCCAACTTATTGAAACGCATAAGAACGACGATTTCGTTAACATACGTAGGCAAAGAGACAAACAAACTATCAAAAACAGCGGAATATACAAACTGACATGCATGGACTGCGACATGGTATACATAAGAAGAACAACACGGAAGATACAAAGAGCACTTACGATCTTTCTTATACAAGAAGGCAGACTCCAACGCTAAGACAAATTCTATGACATTGCTTCACAAACAAAGCAAAGGACTGAGACTTGACATCCTAGAGAAAGGTTTGAAATATATAAACATAGAAAAATAGACGGTAACATTATGAACGAACAATTTATTACGAATTCCGAGGCAATTTTCTCAGTACTAGACCACAGCCTCCAATGGAAATGGCGAGACGAACCAGGGCAAACGGACATCCAATAACACAAAACAAAAACCTAATACCCCTCTACCAGGTCTCATTTAGTACCTACCTGTTTAACCCATCCTACACCTTTATAAAGTCATTTCCTTCCACACGGCCTTTAGACACTGTAGATGACTCAAAGAAGTCGAAACGAGTCTGCTCACACAACTAAACCAGGTCCGACGGCTTTTGAAGAAAGAAAATTGGCCTCCTGAAAAAAGAGAATTGGCCTTTCGTCCATTCATTTACAAGCCACAGTCGTTAGAGTAACGCTGCTTTCGCCTTCGTAAGAAAATGGAAAAACAGGAATATCGCATCTTGAACAAACATTGTTTTTGATGAGAAATATTTCTAAATATTCATTGCAATGGATGGAGAAATATAAATCCACATCTGCTCGTTTAAGGACAACAGTTTGTCAATGGTTTAGCAAATTTAAAATGGGTCATACAAGCACCGGAGATGCACGTGGCATTGGAAGGCCAAAAAAAGCTACGAATGCGGAAATCGTAAAGCCAGTGCATCGAATCGTTTTGAATGATCGTAAAAGTGAAGTTGCATGAGTTTGCTGAGGCCGTGGGCATCTCAAAAGAACGGGCAGGATGCATTATGCACGATCCTTTAAAGATGAAAAAGCCATCGGATTGAATGGGTGTCGCGTTTACTGACCATCGATCAAAAGCAGCAGCGAGTTGATCGTTCATCGGCCGGTGATTTGGCGATGTTGTAGCGTAATCGAGCAGACTTTTATCGACGTTTTGTGACGATAGATTAAACACGGGTCCATCACCATTCGCCTGAGTCCAATAGGCAGTCTACAGAGTGGCTGAAAAGCCACGAAAGCCGACCAAAGCGGTCAAAATCACAAGAGACTATTATGCAGCGTTATTGGACAAATTAAACGACGAATTAAAGAAAAAATGGCCCCATATGGAGTAAAAAAAAGTTCTGTATCATCAGGATAACGCACCGTCATACACGTCCTTGAAAGCGATTACCAAATTGGCCCAATTACGATTTGAATTGGTTACTCACCCACCGTAGTATCCAGACTTTGTCCCAGCGACTAAACTAAAAAATAATTTGTTCACTGATGATGGAAGCAAGTACCTTCCGAAACGCACGTACTCGTATGTGCAAATAAAAACAAGTTAAGTAAGCAGGAGAGTGCTCCTCCTAGAAGGTCTTTGTAAACATCCTAGGGTTAGAAACAAGTTTTCTAATAGCGTGAATCGATAACTTGAATTATTTATCCATTTCTTGGATATAAATTTTTGGTACATTTTGCCTTCCCCTGGACCGCCTAATTAATAAAATGATTTTTTTTATTTCAGATTCTAAAATTTCTAATCAAGACCTTTCATTTGATACCCCACTCGACTACCTTTCATTAAAAACAATTTTTAAGAGCTAATTCGTTATTAGGGGGGTCCCCCTTTAAAAATTTTTGGTAAGACCTTAACTTTTGAGAGACCATCACTTTTGGCCTTTTCACAAAGTTTGAGCATTCTAGCTTCTATAGTTTCTGAGGAAACTAGCTGTGACGCACGGATAGACGGACGGACGGACAGACAGGTCACGAAACTAGTAGGTCTTTGTAAAAAAACATTTTTAAAGACCTTAAAAATATAATTCACCCAAAAAAGAAATAAAAATTATTTTTTGTTTTAATATTGCCCCAAGGTGAAAACGGTCCGGAAACTATAAGCTTTGACCATTATCTATTCCCAAACCTCAAACGGGAATGAGATCCAGATTGTAAATTGAGGAAGTCATTGTGAATACCGAGGCTTATTTCGAAGGTTTAGACGTTTTGTACTACAGAAAAGGCATCGACATGTTGGAAAATCAATATACCAAGTGTATCGCCTTCGAAGGCAACTACGGTGAGGAATAAATATAACTCTACTCAAAAAACGCTTGCTTTCATTAAAAATCCCGGAGCTTATCAGCCCATGTAGTATGTTTTGCCGAACTTAGCAGATACTACTGTTAAAGCAATATAGTAGAACTTCAATTATTGTAGAAAAGGGCGGTTCGGTTAAAAGGCAGAAAGATTCAATTCACCTAAAACTAATAACGATTAAAGCTAGATTGCCAACAATTCTACAGAATAAATAAATAAACTAGAAAGCTTGAGCTTTAACAAAAAACTGTAAAGTTTCTTTTTACATAAACGCTTATATACCTTAAAATTAAAGGCTAAGTGTTTAAAATAAGACGTGCTTAATGTTTTAAAGTAAAACGACTAGGTTCCTTACGTAAAACCTTAGCTGTCGCTTGTGTGAACGGTTAAAAATTATGGCTCAATTTTCAGTGCCCGTTTCAAAAAAGGTTAGAAATAGGTTTGCTATTTCAAATCTGCAAATGATAAAAATACTATATTTCCCAATCAATCAACTGAAAAATACTTTTTTGATTAAATTTAAATTTCTTTTCAAAAAAATGTTAACCTAATCAATATTATGTATGTCTGCTATGATCAGAAAAATTGAGGTTCTTGCGAAATATTCAAATGACCGACGAGGTTCAGCTCTTAATGCGCCCTTTACATAAGTGATTGGTTTACCTATAGGAATTGTAAAGGGTACAATCTCCTCGCACTTTTTTCTTAAATGAACTCTAGATAGAGTAATCTTACCACCTGTGCTGTATCATTAACATATAGCCAACTTGCTGCAGCACCAGGGCAGGTGAACTCCTCGCAAAGTAATATTCAGAGTCACAGCTATTAGTTCAAGGCATTGGCCGACTGTAGCCCATGCAGTTAAGATGGGTATTACATTCAACATACGAGATGTGTTCAAAAAGTAACGTGACTTTGTATTTTTAGGAAAAAATGTTTATTTATTCGTCAATATTTATGTTGTCCCCTTCAAAGTAATCAATACACTTGTGCCAGCGCTTTTTCCAATCCTCGAAGCGCTCCTCATAAGCACTTTTTGGTATAGCCTTGAGCTCTTCCAGCGATGCAGCTGACGTGCCCCGCCTCAGCTGACCGGTCCCTGGGAAAATTCTGAAAGTGTGAAACACAGGGTAAATGGAAGGTATGGATACTATATGAATGTACTACATATGATCCATACAAATCACTGACCAGCCCATTGTTTCCCTTAGTAACCATATTATTGTGGAGATTTGAGGCTCGCTAAATATTTCACACAACAAATTATTGTATTTCATTCGCCACTGGGCTCCTTCTCGCTTCACTCCAATAATTCATCTTAGCACCCACCTCTAAGCGAGTGCTCGCGTTTCACAAATTTAGTATAGCACACGCCTTTTCACATATTTGTTTACTTGGAGCATAGTTTGCCTGTGTTTGAAGCTTGATTTCAGCATCGTCAGAATAAGTAAAAGATTTTGTAAACAAGCTGTATTCTGTAATTATTCGTTAAATTGGCGGGTGAATATGCAATATATTTTATTACTCGAACATTAATTTTTATCAGTAAGGGTGACTTTATTACGTTAAATTTTTTCTGATTTATTATTTTCTCTGAGTCAGATAAATATTGCTTAAAAATATGCATATTAATCTGCTCTAATTTAATCCAACTGTACATAAAGTATGATCTTTCAATCGTAACTGTAGCTCATTAAAAAAACATATACTCGGACATTAAAAAATTAGAATTCTCAATTTGAATTCATATCTTTTCAATAGCAATGTTTTTCTACTACTCTCGTTGTGATAAGCAATATATTAAAACTCTTTCAGTACTCTTCGTAGGAAGTATCTAGAATTATTGACGTTAAATTTCGTTACAACGTTTTCAGGGTTTTATAAAAAATATTTAACAATACCTCAACATAATCGATACCTGTTTGCCTGCAAGTAACAGCAAACTTTCTCAGAAAATATTGAAGTTCTTCTTCTTCTTCTTCCTTTTGCTATTGAAATGGAAATAAATCATTAATGCCTTCATCAGTCTAGTTCTAAATGAAATGCATCGGCTGAATTTCAAAAATACAGATTGGGAAAAGTTTCACAGGAGGTTTAATCGGGAATATCGGAAGCAATGTCCACCTTTTAACGGGAGTAACTTTTACCCAATGGTTCCTAATAACAGAAATCTAACTAACGATGAAATAGATCTCTATTTGCGAAGTTAAAGAAGCTGCCATTGGGAACGATTGAGAAAGTAGTTCCCAAGATTAATCACCGGAACAATATGAAACGATACAAAACGCCAACCATCACAGGGTTAAAAGAGTGAGAAGAAGGCTTTTCATCTTCTCACACGCGTCAACAATATTTATCGGCGACTTCTGGACTACAACCATCCCCCATTGGCCTTGCTGAAATTATACCTTAAGAATGTCCGAAACTTAACCCGTTTATACTACAGGAGTGAGGTCAGTAACAATGGGCGGAGAAACCGAGGAGTATTAGCCTACATGATTCAGATGGCGTGTTTACAAAAGTGAATAGTATATTTCGTAAAAAATCTCGAGTGAATGTGTCCAATCTTAAAAGTAACTAGTAGTGAAATGCATCTTCTACATAGGGCTGGTATCGAAATTAATAATACATAAATAATAAATATATCTTCCTTCTTCTTCGTAGCACTACAGCCCCTCTCGGGCCTTCGCTTCCTGCAAATAGCGCTACCAACTATCTCGGTCCATTGGCCGCGTCCTCCAATTTTGAAATCCGAGCAGCAATGAACTGTCTTCGTCGTTCGAGTTAGACCAGCGTTTCCTCGATTTCCCCACTGGTCTCCGGCCTTCAGTTCTTCCAACGAATTCTTTTTTTAGGTATCCGATGTTCGTCCATACGATTCATGTGTCCAGCCCATTTCGGCTTTTGCAGTCTTCCTATCGTTGAGACCTCCGGCTTGTCAAAAATTTTATACAGCTCATGGTTGTATTGAATTCGCTATTGGTCCCCGTCTAGCTTCCTCCGATTATATGCCGCAAGACCCATCGCTCAAAGGCGTTCAATATATTTGTGGATATTGACGTTAACATCATCAAATTTGATGAGAAACTTAGAACTGGAGTTCTGGTAAAAATTTTGCATTCGAAATACAGTAAGACCCCGCTTAACGCGGGGGATACGTTCCATCAAAGTAATGCGAAACAGCGCTAAACGAGGCAATCATAACATGTAAATATGTATGTAATGGAGTTAGGGGAAG
The DNA here is from genome assembly GCA_963969285.1 of Odontomyia ornata. NCBI lineage: Eukaryota > Metazoa > Arthropoda > Insecta > Diptera > Stratiomyidae > Odontomyia > Odontomyia ornata. Next base: position 37,095,322 of record OZ017738.1, on the reverse strand, counting down.
ATGGATCGAAAATTGGTTAGGTAGTAAATTTAATAATTATTTTTTTTAAATAAAATTAAAACCAAACATTTATTTCTTACTAAAATAAAAACAATGTAAACGAATATACTTATAAAAACAAATAAACTAAGTCAGACCAATTTTCTGCCTCTTTGTCAAGAAGGCATCTAATGTAATTGGCGTTTTCCTTTTGCGTTCTGTTAGAAGTTCTTGATAAGTGGATAAAGCATCTATAACACCCCGTCTTGCTTCTGAGCTCCTGTCAAAATTTGGATCATTTCCAACAAATTGGTCCATAATTTCAGTTATAGTGGTCAAACTCCTTTTTACATTCGGCACCTTTGATTTACTAAGAGTATATGTTTACCACAAAGTAAGTGTCCTTCTTTTCTAGATCTGCTTCCCTAGACAATGATATTTAAGATAAAAATACTTAATACACTATCTTAGCAAATTAATTGCAAGCTCTTAAAATTAATTTTCCTAAAGATTGTCTTATTAATTTGACTATAAAAAATGTATCTGCTGTTAATTAAATTCATTAAAATAGTAACAAGACTAAATTCATCATAATGTAGTATGTATTATAATTGAACTGAAAACTATTTCATTCGGTTAATATTTATTTGAAGAAATTTCAACCTACAATTTCACATGTTTTTAATTAAATATAACATCTTTGTATTAATTCCTCAAAGTAAAAAAATTAGCTCAACCCGCAAGATTAACTTAATTACTTAATAAGTAAGCCACTATAGGAATTTGCAAGAATATATGTATACATTCTCTACAAATATTTTATCACTGATTACTCCAATTAAAATGTTTTGATTAAAAAATTGGGCCAACATCAATTCTATACTAAATTTAACTTCATTCATGAATGTGTCGGAGGGTGTCTACTAAAATCTAATTGTTGACAACCAGAAATAGCTCACCGGTAGACTGCCATCATTGTACATTTTATCCGTCATTTGGAGTTCATTCATTTACTAATCCGCACAAGGGGCACGAAAACACATCCATATAAACTTTGAAAGCCAACGGAACGGAAACAGATCTCTTGTTCTACTTTATTGCATAATGTCCACGAGTATACGACATAGTCACTGTTTCCGTCACATAACAGAATACAAGCTGAAGTGATATTCAACGCTAAACGATTAGGTATCACATATCGCGTAGAGTCTGTGTAAAGACTCGCTCGACTTTTTTTCTTAGTTCGGATCATTGCGCTACACCTTACCCTTAATTCCATTACTCAAAAATTCAACTAAAGTGGATTAGATAAGCCCAACCGTTTTTCCATTGTTTTATGTCTAAACGTAAGTATCTCCCTTCCAAAAGGGAGGAAATGGGTAAGCGTGTCTGTATAGCGGTTTGTGCCGGGTTTTTCTGTTTGCGAAGAGCGTGGACGTAGATATAATCAACGATAATCGCGACTTCTAAGTGCTATTGTTTCACTATCATAATATTGAATATAAATCGGTAATCAGATTAAAAGTTTAGTGTGTTATAGGGTAGATATTGATAAATATATTTCACACTTTTAAGATATCTGCAAGTCGATATTTATTCAAGCTTCCCATCTTTAGTATGTATAATCCTATGTAAAATATCTTATAAAAATCTGCAAAAAGTATTTGCTTTTAAAAGTTATCTTTGGTTTCTGTTGGATCTTTGCACTGAATGACTAACACTTCACATTAATCTAACTCAAATCATTTATTCTTTTAGGAGATAGTCGTGATTCTGGTGTATCTGAAAATCACTCACGACAAAGCAGTGAACCTTTCACTAACTCATCTGAAGAACACGAAGACTTGCTCGTCAAGAAGGAAAAAGAAATCATTGAAGTACTAGAGAAAGAAGAAGAAAAACAACGTAACGCCCAAAATTTAAAGGCTACAACAGAATCGATCGCCAACACTCTTCGCATTGATAATCATTTGCGTGATAATGAGGACGTTCTTCGCGTTGAACGAGAACTTTTCCAACTAGAACAAGAAGAATACAAGCGCCAACAAGAAAACTTAATTTTGCGCGAAAGTTTGGCGAGGCACGATCTAGGACATGGAGCGAAAATGCTCATGTCAGCCAACCGCCGCTCCATGAATGATATCAATACAGTCACCAGCGAGATCAGCAATGGCCACTATGCCAATATACCAAATCAGATTTACCAAATCGACACAGAGTACTGCAAATCAATGTCCGATCTGCAAGCAACAAAACTACCACGAATGCCACATGCACCACCACCAGTACCTCCAGCGAAACCAATGCGATCGAACATCATAATCGATTCGCGACACAGTTCTGGTCTTGTTAAAATTGCGAGTCCCACTCGTGTCCAGCACTCGCAATCCATCGATGAACTCGCACCACTGCGTAACTATCAACCGAATCATTCACTTCATCCTGGCAATATGTCGCGGCATACATTACATGCTTTGAGTGCAGCTCCCAAACCAAAATTCACAGATGGATGGGTACAGTCGAGGAACGGAATGGCATCTGATAAATATAATAACAACACAACGTGGATGTCATATCAGGAAAAAAGACGTTCTGTCCCTGAAGGATTCAATTGCAATAAGCATTGGCTTGTTCAGGAGGCAGAACAACGAAGAATTGAGCAGCAACGTGGACTTAGAAATAATGGTAGTTTAAGCAATGGCTGGTCAAGCAATAATTCTATTACGACATCGCCAACAAAATGTGCAATACCACGGAACGGAAGTCATGACAATAAACCACTTCCGGAAGCTGTCATTCAAACATTAACACAACGAGTGCAGAGTAAAGGAATTGGCGAGAGGAGGAGGTAAATATTCATGTATAATTTTTGCCAAATTTCCATTCCTATCGCTTTTTAGTTACATGCTTATACTATTTGATATTGTTGATATAGTCGTAAAATTAATGAACACAGTTTGGATGCACATATTTTAGGGTATAAATCGCCAAATGATTTTTTTTTTAGAAATTTTGTAATTCCTGGTTAGCACCCTCAAAATATTTACACATTAAGGCTAATTCTGGATAAAATAAATTAATTTATTTCAATTTAATGAATCCATAATCGAGGGAGAACTCGTTATTTACATCTCCATCTTTCTCAAGCTTTATTTGGATCTGCTATTGATTATTAGCTTTTAATGGATTCGATTTCTATAATAGTTAAACATTATGTTTTTGTACAGCCGAAGAGAGCCAATATGATTTTTAATAGCGTTAACTCAAGAAAACCTAAAAATCGAAGATAGATTCTTTGAGTGTATAACACCTTAAATGCTGGGAATAGATTACCCGAAAAATTTAAATTAATTCACATCGTGAAACTGTGAAAACGAAACAATTAAGTCAATGTCTAATTTTAGCAGCAATCCAATCCATCATGGAGTTCAGTATACGAATTAAATTACAAGGTTCAGTATTCGTAGGGTTTGTTTCTTTCAAAGTAATTATTTAGTTTCAAAACTTGAGAAGCTTTAGGAAAATATATGCATACTAAACGAAGTTAAATGGAAAATAGATCCTTTTAAATGTCGATTTAACAAGGAAGTGGCAACTTTAGATAAGCCAAAAATCGCCGTTTAATGCTTCCATTTCATGTAAATGAATTTCTTTATCTCTATCAATTTAATAATCTTATTTAAAAGCTTTGATGAATTTAGAATAAACCATAAATATACAGGGTGAAGCAATTAAACTGCAACTTTCACGATGGCTATAATTTTTAATGATTAAACGAATTTTATTATTGCCAAAGAAGAAAATGTAATATAATACAATGTTGATGCTTAATTCGTAAATTTCCCATATGGTCACCTTTATCGCGAACGATGGCTCTGAGTCTATCAAAAAACAAGTTGCACGCTGTACGAATGTGAATTTGCGAAAGCACTGCCTCATTTCTTTCATCAAAACTCTGGTTTATTTTAATGCTGATCTTGCGTGAATGTGAATTTGCGGAAGCACTGCCTCATTTTTTTCATCAAAACTCTGGTATATTTTAATGCTGATCTTGGTCTGCAAAATGCTCCATACCAAGAAGTCGAACGGATTGGCATCTGATGACCATGGAGGACTCTGTACATGGAAATAAAGTGAGGAACGTTGTCTCTCAGCCATTTTTGGTTGACGCCTACCTTCTATAATAATATAGTTCCGTTGATAGGTCCACAATCTGCAGCTACGTGACCATCGGCGGTCACCGCAGCCCAAATCACAATTTGTGATGCTTGATTTTGATGTCAAAATTTTCTTAAATCTCAGTTGATCAAACAGGTCTATTTTGTTTGTTCATGAATTGCTCAATGGGAAAAACGAATTCGGCAAATGACCACGTTCGTTCAAACGCAACATCTTCTTTGCTCTATCTATTCTAACACTTTCGTGATAATCTGTGAGATGTTGAACTTTTTGATCTTTGTACGCCTTTAGTTTGAGCTTGTTTTGAAATATTTAGCGCACACTCCTTTGGCACATGTTCAGATCAGGTACCATTTGTCTTTCACTGCACTGAGAATTTTAGTAATTCTTTCAGAACCGTCTCTAACGATGTAATTTTTTACACCACCACCATAGCCTTTTTTCAAAATTGCTGTAATTGATCTATTTGAGGACTTGTCGCTTGGTGTTTTCCACTCAAATATAGCACTACCATATTCTACTATTAGGGTTTTGCAAAATAATTTTACAACACCCTACTAAAATCGCGATTGTCTGAGGGTGATCAAGTCTAGTCCAATGAATTTCTTCTAATTTTAGGTTGCAAGGGCTGCAGTGTAGGGTTTTGTATTGTCGTACAAGGCCAAGACGTCTCGGATGGGTAGACGGCACCTTTTTACCGATAAGCAGCTCGAAGCTGGTCAAGAAGCACACAGTAGTAAGTAGCGTTTGTTGCGTAACGATCGTGAAAAAAATCAACGTGTAAAATTCCTTGAGAGTCCAAAAAAACCATTGACATCACCTTGTCGGCTGTCAAGTGAGTTTTGGCTTTTGATGGTCTTAGCTCCCCTTTTTTTCTCCACTCTATAGAGGCCCTTTTTGACTTGGGAGTGTAGTGCTTTCACTCGTGGCCATGAAAGACATTCTTCCCAAACTGTACACGCACGCAAATGCTGTAACACACGGACGCACAGAGAAGTCGTGATAATAGTAGGATATTGTAAAATTATTTTGGAGTACCCTAAAAATGTGGTTGCATTTACGTGCCATAATAACGAAGAACTGTAATGAAAGAGGCAAAATACGCCGAGGAATACGAGTACAGCTCGCAAATAAAATATTTTATTCAGTTCCGATGATCTTGCAGACCAGCTGCATACACAGGAAAACACAACTCCAAGCATGCCAGTCTTTATAAGACCTGTGGTATGCTGCGGGTGTGAAACATAAACTCTCACTCAATTATGCGCAAAAATATTGAGCCTACCTTCGAAATACGGGTACTGAGGCAAGTAATCGGTGAAAATTGAGATATTTACTTTAGTGGTCCTGATGGCCACATCACGAGTAAATTGGTTTGAAATTCAATATACGAGTATATCCCTTTTGTTTTTTTCCACTCTCTACTGTCTAATAACAGGGAACCACAGTAAAGACTGTGGCTATCCACAGATGAAAAGCTATGGATATTTGTTGGTCTGGCCGGCCGGCACTCTGACCAGCGTTTAGCGATCCTGTCCACTTGTGGGCCAGTGTTGGTAAATAAAATTCAGTGACTCATGACAGATAGGTACTACTGTCCCTCAGGGGGTAGTTAGTTGAAATTAGTTGGGTGGAGAAATTGTCAGTAAAAATACTTAAATGGATTATTACAATTAAGGTACCCCATGACCCTCTTTGAGATTAGATGATTTACAAAAAGCAAAAAAATTAATACTACTGGCCATCATATGGATGGGCCGATTATGTCTCAAATTTTAATTTTATATTAAAAAAAAAGTTTATGATAGAGTATCACATCGTTAGATGCTTTCGGCTCATAAAGCTTAAAATACGTAAAACTAGCTTATGTCGTAAAATAGTAACCTCTTTACATTTGTGATTGGTGCAACTTTGTGGTTTTTGGAGTTTTATTATTTTTATGATAAACAAGAAAACTGAAATATTATTATGTCGTTGCTCTAGACGTACTCGGTTGCGGTTCTTTCGCAGCCTTTTCTTATCTCTGTTGTTTTGTCTTAATAAGGTATTCGGATAGTTTCACTAGTAGATTAATATCTATTTCTTGGAAGTCCTGAATCGCTAGTAATCTGAGGTTTTTTTGTAGTTCATGAACTATTTTTTCGATCTCTGATGCCTTGAGCGGGTTGTTGGTTATAGGCTTGCTGGGTAGCTCATAATTTTCCACAGTAGGGAACACGATTTGTTTAGTGCGTGATTTTTTTGTTGGTTTTTTTCCCACTTGAGCATATGAATGTTTCATTAGAACCTTCCGGCCATCACCGATCGGGTTCCTTTTATTTGTGTACTTGTCTTTTTTCAGTTAAGGAAAATCCATTTGAGCTATATCTTCGGGGTGAAGCCCTTCATATCTGTTTTTGTTTATGATCGCCCAACCTTCTCTGTTGGATACGTTTAGAATCGAACTAACTTCTACCTCATGCTTATACTTCACCCATTTGAGGCATGATTGGTTCGTAGCTATATGATCCTTACTATTGCATAGTATGCATTTTGTGTCCGTGCAAGATCCCTTGTATTTAGTTGATCAGTATTTAAGGCATCTGAGCGTCTTATCCTTGCAGATGGGAGTGGCATGTCCTCACCTGCCGCAGTTTCTGCATTGTCTGTTGTCTGAGACCGTTATCTTAATTGATTTCGTCGGAATAAAATTATCTGCCTTTTCAGGATCTCTCCTGTTCAGTCTTGTGGCGTTGGTTAGTTTGATGTTTTCTAGAAGAAGCCCCATCTTGTTGCAGGCTCTAGCAATTTAAATTAACTCCTTCAGGTCAAAGTCCGACTCGACATCTCGGATTGCCCCATGAAGCTGCCTGGAATGAACGCATTAATGTATTTTTTTTCTTTCAGTACAATCTTATCCGGCGCATCGTTAGCTTCTTTAGGTGTTTCAACGAAAATTTTGAGCCTGAGTCCATTTTGCTTAAGATTTGATACGTTGCATTTTGCACCCTTATTGATCATAAAAAATCTCTTCTTCCGCAACCTGCTTCATTTTGGGACATGTGTTTTTTTGTTTTTCCACCAAAAATTTTCACACTTTGCACCAAATTCACAAAATAAAAGAGGATACTCACCTGTATCTCTTCGTGGTTGATAGGAAGCACTTTAGAAGTGCTGATGCTAATTCTCAAACCCCGATGGCCTCGGATTTAGCTTCCTCGAGTTCACAGTTTATAAAAAGAAAAAAGGCGGTAAAACACTTCAAAGAAATTCACAGTGGCCTATGTAGGGATGTGACCTCTAGGGCGTCTGGGATAGGAATGGAATATCTCTTCTGATTTGCTACCTTTTTATTTCGTTCATTTGTCAAAATTCCTAATTTTTTTCATCTAGAGTAAGGATTTAAACCTCACACCCGGTAATTTGAGAAAAAAAATTAATATCAATACTGATCACTTAAAAAATTTCATTTAGTTTAACTAGCTCATTATGAAATACAGGAAACACTTCCTACTGTACTTTCCATAACATCTTGAATTGATCCATTGCTTACAAAATTTGTAATAATTATTTGAAGCAACCGTAAAATAATGGGTTCATTTTTTTTCTATGCTTTGTGACACGATCTTGATGCACAGATAAATCCTTTTCATCTAAATTTTACATTTTCAATTATCAATAATGCACTATATTATATAGTATTTATATGCAGCAAATGCGGACTCACTATTTATCATTGATTCCGTGCGAGTTTTTCGGTCTCCCGCCGAACGCGGCCTCCAGGTGGTGGATAGAGGAACGCTCTAATCGGCTACCCAGCGGGTAGGTGGGAAATAAAATGTCATCCGCGGATCAAAACCGACTGAGTCGAAGCGCTGGTAACGTTTGTTACCTTTCACTAGTGGTAAGGGGGGTTGGGTGCTCCGGTTGGGGTCTTTGGGTCCCGACCAGCCCGCGGAGACGGGGGTGGATGAGCGCCACTCGCCAACCCGTAAAATACCCCGGAAGCCAATTGACGAGGTTAAGCCTCCCGGACCAACCAACGCTTTTCGCCTTCAACCCCTATATTACTTTTGTCCCACTTAGGGCTCCGCCCGACTCTCCAAGATCACTGCCCTGTTGCTTCGTGGTCGTCACTCTCCTTTCCTGGTACACCCCTGGTTGTTCAGCACGGGGGAGGGCTACGTGCTCGGTCCTATCCCGTAGTCAAACAAAATTGCACGCACTCCCCCGAGCCAGGTTCACAAATGGGGCGCCAAACCTAAAATATAAATATAAATGCGCCTCCTCGTCACCTCTCCAACCAAATGAATAGTCACAGAAAGAATTTAGGTTGGTCGGAATGAGGCTTTTAATATAATTCATTGAGCAAAATTAATATTATTCATTGAGCAAATTCGTTAATTATCCCTAGTACAAATTCTAAATCATTTCACTTAACTCAACTACCTTTGGGCGCCCCGGCACGAGGTCGAAAATCCTGTTCCTCGATCAACTTTTAGGTTCTTGGAATCGCCGATTCCGCTCGAATCGCTAATGCCGCATAAATTGAATTGCTGATGCCGCACGGGTTGCCAATTCCGCACCCGTCGCCAATGCCGCACAAATTGAATCGCTAATGCTGCACAAATTGGATCGCTGATGCCGCACAAATTGATTCGCTTATGCCGCACAAATTGAATCGCTGATGCCGCACAAATTGAATCCGCATCCGCCAGTACGATCTGAGAACGTCTTCACCCCGCAAAGGTCACACCAAGAAGACCAAACCACTTCTTCTTTCACTTCCGTTCACTTTCCCCCCAGTTCTCGGTAAGCACCGTTAACATTCCAGCGCATAAGCATTCCACCAAGCAACCTCTGCGCCATCTAGCCTTTCACGCCAATTAACCTATGGGGAGAAATTTGAATATCAATGTCCGCTTATTGTGCGCATTTGCTGCAATTTTCCTGGTCGTTGCGAAGTAATTTCAACTAACTTATATCGTTGTCTCTCGATTTTGTCTTCGATGTACAATTTGTTTGGTGGATATATTTCTCGAATTCAATATTGAATGTTTGTATTGATTGCGTCATATTTTGTAAGTTGAAATTTAAATACACAGGGCTCGAATCATTGTCATCTTCTTGAGCATTACTAGTTGCTGATGCATTATTATATGCCTTCTGATATAGCACTAACTCCGCAAAATTCCCGCAATATTTGGTCAATTGTAAATAAACGATGGGTTGGGTTGAAAGTTATTATTGTGAGCCAGCACATTGGTGTTACATATAACGAAGATGCTTTGTCAGGAAAATTCACGCTAAAATCCTTTGTAGCCGGACCCGACGTTTTGAGTACTCGTGAATCGTTTGTTTCCAACGTTCAATTCAGTACTGGGTTGAGATTTCAATCCTTTGCTTCTTAAGGATTTCTTCAAGCTGGGCGTGGGTGCGTTTGGGCTCGTTTACTTCGCTGCGTTGTAATCCTTAGTTAATTAATTTAATTCTAAGCTTACGAGCTACCGTTTCTTTAATTGAATAGTATTTACTTACATTTTATCTTCATATACTCTAGCACCCTGGCTCGGGGTGGCATTTAGTACTTTTCCGCACAGTCTATCCGTATACCCGGATGCAACAGGAAAGGAGTGTCGAGCCCTGGAGTCGTCCCAATTGGCCTTGACGGCCTCGCCGTAAATTTCCCGTGACACGTTCCACTCAGTACTCTCTTGTCATGAAACCAGTAAATCAGCTTCAGATTGATCAGATAAACGGCAACGACACTCGCATCGAAAAATGGACTACTGTTTCAAAAAATGAAACTTACGGTATTTGTATATGTCAGGTGCACTATAACTACTACTGAAATAGATGGAAAAATATAAGGTCAATATACTGGCAATGCAAGAAACTAATCCGCTTGGTAACGATGTCAATGACATGCAAGCACAAGTCCCAAAAGTACCTGACCTGACTTATGAATACAGGTAGTTTTACAAAAACAATTAGTGCGATTGACAATGCGACTTTTCAACAACTTAATGTGAAAAATTCATAACGGTTTGTTTATTATCATTTTTGTACAGACATCCAAAGTGAACGCTCTCAGTGAATTTGTAAATATGGAAAAATTGGGCATAGTTATGTGATACAATACTTTCATTTGAAAGGTCTAACTCCAACCGATATCAAAGCCGAGTTGGATTCTACTCTGGGGAAGTCTGCTCCTTCGTTTACAACGGTCAAATATTGGGTAGCTGAGTTTAAGCGAGGTCGTACGAGCTGCCAAGATGAACACCGCAGTGGTTGACCAAGTGAGGTGACTACGTCAGAAAATGTCAAGAAAATTCACAAAATGGTATTGGATGACCGTCAACTGAATGTGCGCGAGATAGCAGACATGGCAGGCATTTCAAAAAGTGCTGTGAATCGTATTTTGACCGAAAATTGGACATGAGAAAGCTGCGCGCAAGATGGGTGCCGCGTTTTCTCACAATGAAGTACAAACAGCAAAGTGAGGAATTTTCCACCGAGTGTTTGACAATGTTTCGCAGCGATAAAGCCGAGTTTTTGCGTCGATTCATAACCATGGATGAAACATGGGTCCATCATTTTACACCTGAGACCAAGGAGCAGTCAAAGCAGTGGACTGAAAAGGGAAAACCGGCTCCAAAGAAAGCAAAGACAGTTCAGTCATCTGGCAAGGTCATGGCATCCGTTTTCTGGGATGCGCGTTGAATAATATTTATTGATTATCTCGAAAAAGGATAAACAATCACCGGCGCATATTATACAGCTTTATTGCAGCGTTTGAGTGATGAAATCAAGAAAAAACGGCCTCATATGACGAAGAAGAAAGTGTTGTTTCATCACGACAACGCACCAGTCCACACGTACGTCATTGCGATGGATAAAATCAATAAGTTGAAATTCGAAGTGCTTCCTCACGCACCCTATTCGCCAGATCTGGCTCCCTCGAATTATTTTCTTTTTTCCGAATTTGAAAAAATGGCTCGGCGGCAAAAGATTTGCCAACAGTGAAGAGGTAGAATCTGCGGTTATTAGCTATTTTGAGGAGCTTGACGGTTCCTACTATAAAGCGGATATCGAAGCTATTGAGCATCGTTGGGAAAAGTGTATTGAGCTGAAAGGAGAATATGTTGAAAAATAAAAAAACATTTTCGTAATTATTTTTACTGTTTTCTTTGTCGTGTCGGGTACTTTTCGGACCGCCTATCTTCGCAAGTGGCAAGTCGCAGGCATCCATGAATATAGGGTGGCATTTATCGTGGACAATAAGTTCAAACAAATTTGCACCGACCTCAAGGCAGTTAATCAACGAATGTGCTATGCGGATCAAGGCGAGATTCATCCACATCTGGTTGGGCAACTGCAATGCCCCCACTGGAAATAACGAAGAAGCGGCCAAGGATAATTTTTACAGCACCCTAGAACATACCATGGAGAGACTGCCCTCACACGATATCAAAATTTTTTTAGGGCACTACACCCAAATCGGCCGGTAGTTGGCTCACAGAGAAACAACAGGAGGGCACAGCCTATATGCAGAGACCAGCCCAGACGATCAGTATCTAATAGACTTGACATCAGGCAGAAACCTCATCATAAGCTCTACCTGCTTTCTGCACCGTGACATTCACAAAAGAACGTGGACATCCCCCAATGGCTGCACGTATAACCAAAAAGACCACGCTCTCATATAAAAACCAGCTGCCACCAGCCAATTCCTTAGCGCACACAGTGGATCGGACTATTATTTACCTAAAGTTAAATTCCGGTGTTGCATATCCAAATAGAAACAATCAAAGCCACTGATAACAAAATACAATCTATCTAAGTTAAATGATAAGTCGGTGAAGTTCATATATATATGCCGCCGCTAGAAGGCATGCTAAAAACGATCCCGCAGGTGAGAAAAAATAGCAACGATATCCAAACGATGTGGAAAATGGTCAAATATGCGATCACAGACAAAGCGGAAATGGTCTTAAGATACCGACCAAAAAAATGATCGGAATGACTAGTTCGACTAAGAATGTCAAGATGCGATCAGCAAAAGAAACCAGGTACACAAGCTGTATGGCCAAAGACTAACTCGGGTAAAATAGGAGCAATACATCACCCTCCGTCAACAAGCAAAACTGTTGTGCCGACATAACAAACGACGGGCAAGAAACCGGAAGATAGAGCAACTTAACTATTATATGACGCTAAATGAAGCTAGATCAGCATACACCTCAATTAAATAGCTTCGAGGGGATATACACCACGCGCAAGCTTCTGAAAGGACACACAAGGTGCAATAATAAGCAGCCCTATCGATGTTAAAAACAGGTGGAAGCTATATTTCCAAAAACTTTTCACAACACCCATAACATCTACTGCTGTTGTATGGATGTGAAACCAGGACGCTTACAAATGTTTCCGAAAAGGCTCTCGACGTTTTTAAATGCAAAGTGCTCAGGAGGATATATGACCCAGTAAAGCATGGAGCAGAGTGGAGACTTCTTTACAACGACTAGTTGCATAAACTTTACGACGACCCACCGTAACCGTATGCGTAAAGTTGCGTAAGCTACAATGGGCAGGACATGTGGAAAGAATAGAAGAGTATAGGCTCCCCAGACGAACGTCGATGGGTAGAGCGCAAGGGAAGTGTCCACTTGGGAAACCGAGGAAACGGTGGGAAAATTCAATCGATGCTGACAGCGATCCCTGCTTGAGATTTCCAATTGGCGAACGAGGTCGCAGAACTGCATCGATTGGAAGTGACTACTACTGCAAGCGAAACATATCGCATAGCTCCAATTAGGATTGAAGCTATGCGATAAATGATGAAGGTTTATCATTGATAGAATTAGTTGGCCATCAAAGCGGTGGGTAAATATAAGTGGTCTCTTATAGTGTTTGCTCGATTTAAGTCATGAAAAATCTTGTTTTATTCCATCAGTGCAAAAGCAGAAAATTCAAGAACTTAAAAAAACAATCAAATGAGCTATCAAATCATTACCTCCTTAACGTGTACTGAAGTATTATCAAACAATTTACGACCATCTTCCGTAAAACTAAATGTATAAACAGACGAGATCATAACATGTCTAATAGTAGTATAGTATCTCAGCGTATGAACTATTTCCTAGCCTTGTTTCATATTAGCTATTATATGTAGAGCTAAACTTTAACCATTTCCTTTCAGATTTGACGCACTGCAAAGCAACCCCCTTTCATCCGCCACATCCCTGTTATCCGTATCAACGCCACAACTGAGCCAATTCAGTACAAGTACCACATCAATACCAGAGGGAGTATCAGATAAAATTTTAAGCGTAAGCGGCAAAAAGAAGTGCTCCCATTGCGGCGAAGAATTAGGTAAGCATTTCTTTGATGTAATTTCAATTTTTTTGGGAAAATTATTTTGAAACAAATTATTTTACTGTTGTGTCTGCATTCCTTCAACAACAAGGCGTTTACTATTAAAAAAACAAATTAGCGAGAAATGGTTTGATTTGATGTTGCATGTTCCAAAACGATGGTAATTTTTTTATGAATTCCTCAATAATTATGCAATGCTAGTTATATTTGTCCTTTTAAAACCAGATTTTTGTATACTTAACTAAAAATGTCGTAACTTTATTATGGTTTTTAGTATGGCTAAATCATTACGATGTGTAGTTTTGATCGAAGCTCAGTCTTTATATTGTTTTTGTAATTTAATCCAACCAACTATCTCTAATCTATTTCCTAACTCATTGGTTGAAATTTTAAACTAACGAAGTAATCATCATAATTCCAGGTCGTGGAGCAGCAATGATAATCGAATCATTAAGGCTCTTCTATCACATCGATTGCTTTAAGTGCTGTGTATGCCATGTGCAATTAAGCGATGGATTGAATGGAACCGACGTTCGAGTACGAAATCAAAAGCTCCACTGCCAAAATTGTTATTCTAGTGACGATGGTATAAAGTTCAGTTGTGTTTAACTTAAAAAATAAATAAGATAAGAAATCTTGATTGAACTTAGACTCGATAGTAGATAGTAGTAATAAAGTATAAAAACCTACAACACTAATATATAAATTTTACAGACCGTTTTCCTTCTTTCATATTATTCTTTAAAATCTTTTCTTTATTTTATGTTTATAAAACCAATACCTTTTTCTTTATTCCTGATACATGGAAATTTCAATTGTTATATAGTTTACACTATTAGTTAAATACAGTGAAAGAATTCTTGAAAAAATCTAGATTCAAAGTAAAGAGAGATGAACAAATGAATCTATGAAAAATTTTGAAATATAAAAGTTACGTTGTTTGGACACAACGCATAATTAGATTGTAAAATAATTTGAATTTTGTTTTAACTATTTGGTGATTTCTTAAAAAAAATACACCTTTTTCTTCAATGAAAAGAAAGTCATGCGTTAAGATGTGTAGAGATGAGTTGAAGTGGATAGTTTGAAGTGCATTTGATTATAAAGCTAGTAATGGAAATATACAAGAGATATTACTTACTACAAACAAATATGAAATGTAATATGCTTTATTTTGTACAATATACTAAATATGTATTTAATTTAATATAAAAGGAGAATAATTATATTTCTTTTTATTGTTACGTGTTTTTATGTGAATTCTTATGATTCTAATTTGGAATCAAGTCTCGCTTGTGTAGAAGATAAGAAAATTTTATTGGTCGCAAATATGCCTTGTAGCAGAAATACATATTACAAGTTTGGTGGGAAGCTTTTATGGTCGCGCCTAGCCTGCACGACAAACACCAAGCCGGATAAAATTGCAAATTATTTTCTTCCCAAATACAAAGAGCTGTTCCATTTCTGATGGCGAATGACTAGATTTTGCTTGATTTAAGACAGCCAACCTGCATTGGACGCATTATGATGATGCAATGAAATAAATGAAAATATATGACATTAAGTAGCGGACCAACTTCTTGTAAGATGTTACAGCGCTAAAGCCAGCAAAACATTTCTCAGCGTTGATCTATAGTATATGATATCTAGTGCTACCTACTCGACCTTATCCAATAGTTTAGTCAAGATCTCAGCAATGGCATCCTTGGATTTACGCAAATTGCTTTTCTTCGCAGGGTTTTGCATTACTAATCATCAATCGGACTTAAACAGTTTACAACATTTATTCTACGAAATGGCACAAACGTTAATTACAAGAATATTGAATTGATTGCAATGTGTACGGGTTATCACGTCCGGATTCCGAGCTCGAGTAACAAGTGACGAAATTCATGGCTGCACTCTACATACATCGCTGCACTCAATGCGCCGCACATGTGTGTGTACTTGCTCGATGACGGAGCCAAACGTTGCGACGCTATCAGGTGGAAAACGGATCTTGCCGGCAAGAGAAAACTCGTCGAGCGGCCTTTTGACTGCGTTACTCGCAAGTGGCCAGGTCTTTGAACACAAACGGATGGTAGCGGTGTGAATGGCGGAACCGGGCGAATCACTTTGAATAGGCGGTGTAAGTCTGTGACGAAATCCTCTGGACAGCTGGCTGGTACTCTCTGAGGTGTGATGAATTCGCGCGGGACCCTTAGTGTGGTTCCGAAGACCATCTCCGCTGGCGAGGCTCACAAATCTTCCTTGAACGCGGTGCGCAAGCTCAACAAGATCGTTGGAAGTACTTGCAGCCAAGGTGTCTCGGAAACCCACTTTAAAGCACCCTTGAGAGTGCGGTGCATCTGTTCTACCATGCCATTGGTCTGTGGATGGCACGGTGTGTTATGGACGTAGTTGGCCCCCAGGCAGTAACGTGCGGTGAAAATTCTTGATAGCCAAGCAATCCACTTGAAATAAATATTAATAGACTGAATATAACTGTCAAGCAGGTACTTGAGGAATGCAGGAACGTACACCAGATTTTCGCTGACTTTAAGCAAGCATACGACAATATTGATCGTAATGTACTGTACTAAATAATGTTTTGCTTTGCCATCCCAGCCAAATAAGTCCATGTTACCAATATGACAATGGCGTCGATGACCTCCCAAATCCGCATCAATAACCAACTCACCGATCCCTTTGACACAAATATCGGACTAAAGCAAGAAGATGGGCTGGCCCTATTGCTATTCAATTTGGCTATGAACTATGTCATCAGAAATCTACCTGTCGATACACGAGGTACATAACTAAACAAGTCAAGCCAAGTAAAGGGTTTTCCAATAAGAGGTGTTATTTTGTATAGCCCGCTATTTCGGTAGATGTCACTTTTGGAGCTGTCATTTTTAACATTTGACAAGTAGAAACTACGCCATTAATAAAAATGGAACGATGTACGCTCAAATCTGACGTTAGATAGGAAGCCAATTGGTAGCAATTTGTATATGTATTAGTCGGCCTACTATGGACAAGCTTCCGTGAGCTGTCAGCCAACTGCTGCAGTAGCAGATGCTTATATCGCGTAATATATACTATTTTCCAAGTGGAAACGTACGAAATGCATTCCACGCATGCTGTAAATTCACCTTGCACTGTCTACTGCACTCCTAAACTTTTCAAGACGAACAAATGAAGCACATGTTTTGCATCTTCTACTGATAGCTCAGCGTTGAGAAGTAAACAAACTCCTATAAATTCATTTTGGAACGCGATAAAAATTAAACGGCTATAAGAACTGAAATAATTTTTACTTCACTAGGAGCGCTATTGTGTTCTGTGGGGACCATCTGAATTTCACTCTTGAAATCCACCTCTAAACTGTACAAAACCACGAATTCTCGTTTGCACCTCCACAATTCTCCATATACCGCCATGTAAGTTAGCCAGCAAAGTCGGCCTACTAATGGTCATGTGTGTGGTAGTAAGCGCTGCTGCCATATGGCTTCCTATCTAACGTCAGTTTTGTGTACGCTACAAGAACGCATTGAAATTATTAAAATTCACTATAAAAATGGTGAAAATTTGGCAGAGACGGTTCGCAAAACTTGAACAATTTTTGGCCGTCGTGAAGCACCTTGTCGGACCGCAATACAGAAATTGGTGGAAAAATTCGAGCTGTTGGGACAATTTAGTGCTGTGAAGAATAAAACCCGTGCACGTCACTCAAGAACAGCCGAGAATATTGCTGCTGTAGCCGAAAGTGTTAAAGGATACCCAGGTTTGTCCATTCCTCGTCGTTCTTTGGAATCAGGCATTCCACAAACGTCATTACACCGTATTTTGCATTAAGATTTGGGTCTTAAGGCTTATAAAGTTCAGTTAATACAAGAACTAAAGCCGGTTGATCATCAACAACGTCATGTCTTTGCTGATTGGGTCCTTGAAATGCATGAAAATGATCTCGAATTCCATCGAAAAATCATCTTGAGTGATGAGGCCCATTTCCACCTCGGTGGCTTCGTCAATAAGCAAAATTGTCGCATATGGGGCTCGGAAAACCCAAGAGTTATTGTTGAAAAGCCTCTCTATCCTCAACGTGTGACTGTTTGGTACGATTTATGGTCCGGCGAAGTCATTGGACCTTACTTTTTCGAAAATCAGGCTGGAGCAACAGTTACGGAGAATGGATTGCGCTATCGAGAGATGATTAATGATTTTTATGGCCGGAATTGGATGGTATTGATCTGAACAACGTTTACTTTCAACAAGACGGCGCTACGTGCCACACAAGCAACGAAACCATTGATCTTTTACGGGAAAAGTTTCCGGACCGTGCTATCTCTCGAAGGGGGATCGCAATTGGCCACCGAGATCTTGTGATTTAACACCTTGCGACTTCTTCCTTTGGGACCACGTAAAAGAGAAGGTCTACGTTAATAGCCCAGCGTCGATTCAAGACCTCAAAGATGGAATTCGTGAAGCTATCGAGGACATAGGGCAGCCAATTTACGATTTGGTTAAGGAAAATTTCTTGAAAAGGATATGGTTCTGTCAGCGTGATCGTGGTGATTATTTGCCTGATGTTATTTTTACTATTAACGGCGTACGTTTTTCTTTATAATGAAATAAACATTTGATCATTTATATTAAAAAATGGCATTTTTATTTTAATATCAAAATAACACCTCTTATTGGAAGACCCCGTAGTAGCGTATGGGGACATCATCAACAAATCATCACGGTCATTAATAACCGCCGAAGAACTCTTCCTGAAACTCGACAGCAAAGCAAAACTAGTAGGGCTACAAATCAATGAAAATAAAACAAAGCTCATTACGAAGTTGAGGAAAAATACCTCAAATACATAAAATATCACACTTGGCGAATACAGTATCAAAAATGTGAACGAGTTTGTGTATTTAGGTGCCAAAATAATGAAAACGGGTAATGAAAGAAACGAAATACGCCGAAGAATACAGCTGGCAAATAAAATATTTTATTCAGTTTTGACGATCTTGAAGACCAGTTGCAGACACAGGAAAACAAAGCTCCAAATATACAAATCTGTGATAAGAGTTGTGTTATGCTATGGGTGTGAAACACGGACCCTAACCCAAGCAAATATATTGAACGCCTTTGAGCGATGGGTCCTGAGGCGAATAATCAGAGCGAAGGTAAATGGGGACCAATGGCGAATTCGATACAACCATGAGCTGTATGAAATTTTTGTAAGACTGCGGAAGCTGTAATGGGCTGGACACATGAATCGTATGGACGAACAACGGATACCAAAAAAAGATTTCGTTGGGATAACTAAGGGCAGAAGACCAGTTGAGAAACCGAGGAAATGTCGGTCTGACTCCGTCGACGAACACAGTTCATCGCTGCTCGGATTTCAAAATTGGAAGACGCGTTCAATGGACCGAGACAGTTGGAGGCGTTATTTGCAGAACGCGAAGGCCCGAGAGGGGCTGTAGTGCTACGAAGAAGAAGAAGTATTGAATAGAGCGTTTTTAACTTTGACGTGTTTTGAATCGCTCCTGACAAAAGTTTTTGAAATTTAAATTAAAAAATTAATTAGTCCAAAGTTAATTTTTATTGGAAAAGGTTTATATCGTGGAAGCAATTGACCCAAGGACTGCTGGTATGGAGGTGCTCGACGGCTTCCCGCCATTGGGGGAACCCGGGGAGACATCAAATACTAAAATAGTGGCAATCGTCAACAAAGGAAGCCGCAATCAGGAAAACTCCGCAGATGGCAGATGTAAAATGCAAATAATCGACGACAAGAAAGAAGTGATCAGAATTCGAAAAGAAAATCATGAACTAAGGCTACCTCGATGATCTATTCAAGAAAGGCATGAACACTCGATACCCGCAACCGTAAAAACAAATAAATAAAGGTGAAGAGAACTACAAAAACTATCCCGGAAAAATTTCTAATTGCTGGAGGCACTAACGATAGAAGAAATGGAAGTTGAAGAAAGTATCGAAAGTAATTCTAATCAAGATAATGAAATTAATTTTATTCAGTATTTAAAAAATAAAAACCAGGAGAAGAAACCAACTCGCCAACTCTGAAAAAGTTCCATCAACAAGGCAGAAAAAGTTCCGCCAATCAATGTATTCGGACCTTCTTGTTGAAGGGTCTGGACTGCGTAGAGGATACGGTCGATCTTCTTCAGGTGGTCAAGGAACCTGCTATTGGTTAGAAATATTGATAAAGTCGAATCCAAAAACTTTTAGTTTCTTGAAGTGTCCTCTTCGTTATCTCTGCATATACAACTGGTCGAAGCGTTCTCAAGTTCAAGGAGGAGTTCAATTGCTTCCTTGGAATACTCGAATTGAACAGGCTGCTTAGTCATTATATTCTTGCAGGTGACCGAAATGCCTGGTATACATCATAGCTGAACGCCAACAATAATCCAAAAGGTGTATTCCTCAATTTGTGGATAACTGAGAACCAAATTGAATACAGGTGCAATCTACGAGTATATGAGTCGGAGCTCCCAACCTACCCTAAGACAAATTCATTTTTGGACCTCTGCATTGCTGACGCTAGTCTGAGTGGTGCAGTGGTTAGAGCACTCAACATGTAAGCCGAACATCTCTGGTTCGAGTCTCGTTGGCACCAACGAGATTAAGTATGAGTGATTCTTCAGATGGACTATAAACCCGTTGAGTTATGATACGTGCTGGTCTAAAATCAGAACGTATCGCAGCTGGGTGGACGAGCTTATGGCCAAAGTATCGTACTGACCATATCACCTTATGGAGTGCCAATACATTCGATCAAGATAATGAGATACTCTAAATATCTCTAAGCGAAGGCCCGAAAGGGGCTGTAGTGCTAAAGCAAGCATTGCTGACGCAAAACTTGTTTCAGCTTTAATAGTCCTCAACAGAAACTAGAGGGGCTTCCTTGCGATAGCGACCATAACGCAATCGTACTGGAAATCAATCATCAAAGGGATGATGTCTTCTTCATTCCAGGTCAACATGAAAATCATCGATTGAATTTCAAAAAGATGGATTGGGTAAAGCTTCAAAAGAAGTTTAATCGAGATTATCAAAAGCACTGTCCTTCTCATGATGGCAACGCTTGCTCATTGGTTCCTAATAAAAGGAGTCTAACTAACGATAAAATAGATCTCTATTTGTCGAAATTAGAGAAGCTGGCGTTGGAAACGATTGAGAAAGTAGTTCCCAAGATTAAATATAGAAACAATATGGAAGGATATGAAACACCAACCATCGCAAGGTTAAGAAGATTGAGAAGCCCTCTTCTCACACGCGTCAACCATATTTATCAGCGATTTTTGGACCACAACCATCCTGGGTAATGTCAGCAAATTAATCCGTTCATACTTCAGAAGTGATGTCGGCAATCAATGGGCGGAAAAACGGGCAGGTATAATCCCACAGGACCCAGACGGCGTTTTCGCGAAAGTGAATAGCTTATTCCGTAAAAAGTCTTGAGTGAAGGTATCGAATCTTGAAATCGCTAGTAATGAGATAAATCTTCTTGATAGGGCTGGTATCGAATTTGATAGTAGGACTTCGGACAGAAATGGAAACAGGATTATATGTGACGGATAGCAGAAATTTGCCCTGATTGGAATTCATTTTGAATTGGTTCATCTATCAAACCCTGAGATAGGGAATCAAATATTTTCAGAGGTCTTTGAAACAAAAGTTTCTGACTTGAAATCAAGCCTGAACGGTGAATTCAATATATACATTTTTCGAACATAAAAAAAAGTTAAGAAAAACTTAACAAATCTAAAGCTTAACCCAAGCGCAAACCGTCGAAGTGCGTGGACGTGTTTTAGATTCGCTCCGCGAAATTCATGGAATCAATTAGAGATACATTAAATCAAATCAAAATTAAATCAATTAGTGACACATGAAAATCCAAAAAGTGTAAAGTGTTAAATTAGTTTATATTATAAAAAAAATAACTTCTTATTAATGTTTTATATTTTCTCCGCGTTGTCAAGAATTACGTAAAGTTACATTAAGGTGACCCAATTGCGCCATAAATTAACAATCGACTTTCACCAGTGAACCAATTTCTGCTATCGATGTATTGTAAGCATATTCGAACGCTTAATAATTTCGCGAATATTAATTGATTTAACTGTTTTGTGCTGTGTCTGCAATTTGTGCGAATTAAGTGTTTGTTCTAGTATTGTGTGCCATACATAGTAATCACACGACCTTGACATTGGATAGCATATATATATATATTAAACAATGAACTGTAAATGTGATCTTGCTAATTGTGTAGCATTCGATCATACGTTTAAATATGTGATATGCAAAAGTTTCTGCAGGAGAAAACTACATGGTGCTTGTATGGATGCGCCAAGGGATTGGTTTCATCCCTATTTGGAGGCACATTTTATTTGTTCAGACTACCAAAACGTTGAGGACAAATTCAGAACTTTCTTTGATCAAATAACTGATCACATAGATGTCCTCATGAATGAAAAGGACCAATTAATTGCCCGCCAGAGTTCGAAATCCCGAGCAAACGATGAAAGCTTCGTGGAAATGGCAACCTGCTTTGATGAACTTGCTACGAAGCTCTCAAGCAGCAATAATAATATAATTAGAGCTCTAGTATCAGTCGACCAACGTCTTATTGCGATGAAAAACCTGATTTCGAATTTACATCCGCCGAGTACTGAAGTTTTGAACAAAGACAGGATGAAGGAGTTGCTGGCTAATATATCGAATAAAATACCACATCAGCAAAACGATACACACCTTTCTCAAGTGTTAACAAAAATGGAAGGACTGCAAAAACAATTTGCTACTTTGGAAGAAAAGGTACAAACCTTTACAGTTGCTCAAAAAACTATCTATCAGTGATAATACACACGAAGCTCATGATCATACATTGGAATTAAATGTCGATGCCGCTACACGAACACCTTCGATTCAAGTTCCAGTCGTTCAATCTCAAATTTTTAAACTGGACACATTTTGGTCTGAGGATGACTGGAGAAACAGAATCAGGAAATTGGAGTTTACCAACCAAGCATCCTGGGAGATTTTCTATCTTAGAAAAGCATCAAATAAACTCGATGCCACCGGATTGCAGCAGTTATTCGAACGAGATCTCAAAATACAAAGCTGCAAAGTGGAGGAGTTACCGCATCGGAATAAACATCGACGCGCTTTCAAAGTTTTTATACCAAGCAGGTATGCATGGCTTTTTACAAACCTAAGAGCCAAGAATGGAAAGTATGTCTGGAATGGTATGGTGTTTAGCAAATGGCAAGCGGCAAAAAGATCAACAAATTCAGAGCACCCAAGTATTTATTTAAGTAATAAATTTTCGGTAAAAGAAATAACACGTAGACTAAATACCAAAAATATTAATATTAATAATACATTAAATCAAAGCAATGTTAATGTTAATTCTAATCCAGATCCCAATCAAATAAGTCATGGCTCCCCTCCTAATCTCCCAACGGATGATCTCTTAGAGCATCACTCAACTTCCGAAACACCAAGTGATAGCACTATTAGAAATTTGCAACAAAACAGCTCCATTGTTCAGTGCGAAAATTCTTTAACCTCAACTTCAGCCGCTGAAATCAGGGGATCCGTAGATAAATACTCTAATTTTGTACATGGTGGTGTACAAGTCTCCACCTTACCATCTCCTGAGACGAATTCATTTTTGAACCCGCTCATACCTCCAGTGGCGAAAGCCACAATCAATGCCAGCAATGATATGGAAGGCAAATATCTCTTATCCCGACTTAGAGATCATAAAATTTTTGAAAATGTTAGGCTTTATCTGGCATACATGTACAAGGCTCCGGACACAACGTGCATTGATGGCAAAACAAAGACAAACATTATGGTTATGATCCAGCGGAAAGGCCTTCCTATAGATATTGGGGCCCTCTGTAGGATTTATATCAAATACCACGAAGAGTTAGGAATAACATCAGCACAAACTAATAAAGATCTGGAAACTTACGCGTCGCATGTGAGCTCCAATTATATATCAGCACTTCAACGATCTAGAGAGCAACATCGTAAATTTTTTCGTCCCCAATAACGCACTCACGTCTAAACGCCTCAAACTCTTTTACCATAATTGCGGTTGTATGAGAGGGAAAATTAACAAACTTTATCTGGACGCCAAATCATGCCATTTCAACGTTCTTACCTTAACTGAAACGTGGTTGAATGAGTCTTTTGTCAATGAAGAGATTCTGGATGGAAACTGGTCAATTTTTAGAGACGACAGGGATTCTCACAGCACTGGGCAATCGCGCGGAGGAGGAGTCTTGATTGCAGTGCAAAATTCGTTTTTCAGTGAGCCCGTCAGTACTGTCTCGAACAATTCCTACCAGCATAAAATTGTTCGTATCAAAATTGCGAATGTAAACTTGTATATAGAGGCTTTTTATATCCCTCCAAGATCCAATGAAGAAGTTTATAATAATGCGTGTGACATAATATCGTCACTAGCTGCTTCCATCAATGAAGAAGACATAATAATCATCACTGGGGATTTTAATCGACCGAATTTGACATTCACTGTCGATGAATCTAATAATGGACTCCTCCCAGCCAATTTTCCAGACAGTATAGACTTCAACATTATTAGCACCATGTATGGCAATGATTTGCAGCAAGTTGTTTCGACCCCCAACCTTCATGGTAATTGGTTAGATCTCATTTTTACAAATGCGTATGACGAAGTTGTGGTGATTCCAACTAGCGATGCGGAGCATTTGTTTTCTAACACCCGCCACCATTCCGCAATTTCTCTTGAATTAGCCACTACGGATAGAGAATACCATCTTTCTTACAATAATTCTATCGTTTTTGACTTCCATATGCTGACTATGATAGCATTAACAATCATCTTCATACTATTGATTGGACTGGTACGCTTTCAACGTTAGGTACAAACGACGCAGTAGATTGTTTCTACAATATATTCATGTACGCCGTTGAGAGGTACGTACCCAAAATTAAAAAGAGAAATAAGCTCTCTGAGCCTTGGCTTGATGGCGACCTTAGGTATTTAAGAAACCAAAGGAATAAGCTCCACAAATTAATTCAAAAAAGATCCAACGTTAGCCAAGAAATGAAAAATAAATATGATGCGCTGGTTAAAGAATTGCAACTCAAATCTCGGGAAGCATATGATTCTTACGTTAACATAATTGGTGAAAACATTATCCATAACCCAAAAAAGTTTTTTGATTTTGTAAACATTAAACGTAAGTCCCAAGGTTTTCCCAATTCTATGGTGTATCAAGACTTGAGCTCGTGCAATCCCGTAGACATCTGCGAATTTTTTGCAAGTCATTTTCAATCCGTGTACTGTCCAACCAACTCCTCATCCTACATACCTTCTTCAGTCGATAACTCAGCGTCTCCCATCGAGGAACTCTGCATTTCTGAAAATGATATATCCAACGCAATAGAGGCACTTGACATCAATAAAGGGCCTGGTCCTGATTTACTCCCTCCTCGCTTCTTGTTTCACTGTAAAGAGCAATTGATTCTTCCTCTGCATATTATTTTCAATAAATCCCTCTCTTCTGGAATTTTCCCAACGATATGGAAGACATCCCATTTGATTCCAATTTATAAAAGTAAAGATAAGGCATCAGTTGAAAACTACAGAGGCATTGCAATACTATCAGCAATTCCTAAACTTTTTGAAAAAATAGTCTGTTCAAAAATATCGCCCATCATTGAGCCTCTGCTAAACGATCAACAGCATGGTTTCCGAAAAAATCGCTCAACAGTTACAAATCTTACATTAATGGTTTCTAGTATCCTCTGTGAAATGGAAAGGTAACCAAATTGATGCGATTTACACTGACCAGCAAAGCGTTTGATCGTGTTAACCACGAAATTTTAGCAAACAAATTAAAAATCTTCGAAATCCGTGGTCCTTTGCTAGACTGGTTCGACTCATATCTCAAAAATAGGACCCAATTCGTCAAATTTCACGGGTTTGTGTCCAAAGAAATAAATGTTTGCTCTGGTGTACCTCAAGGCAGCCATCTTGGTCCCCTACTTTTTAACATCTTTATTTCTGATCTCTCTGTTATGCTGTCTGATATTCCCCATCTATTTTATGCCGACGATCTTAAGCTATTCAATGTAGTAACGTCTCCTAAGGACAAGGCATTCCTTCAAAACAAGGTAAACTCTCTTTTAGAATGGTCAGAAAAAAACCAACTTTCTCTGAATTTCGAAAAATGTGTGGTAATAAGTTTTTCCCGTAAAAACTCCGTTCTTGCTTGCGATTATCATCTCAACTACCACAAACTTAACAGAGTGAACAGCGTCGTAGACCTCGGTGTTATGTTGGACAATAAACTTCGATTCAACTTGCATTACGATGAAGTTATCTCTAGGGCCAATAAGCTACTCGGCTTCATCAAACGTCGATCCAAAGAGTTTCAAAATATTTGGGTATCTAAGACGTTGTACGTCGCGTTAGTTCGCCCAATGCTTGAATATGCTTGTCTTATTTGGGATCCTGTTTTTCATGTCCACATTGACAGACTTGAATCGGTTCAAAAACAGTTTGTATTGTTTGCATTGAGGTCGCTATATGATCCTAAAAATTTTCAGGATTTACCCCCCTACGAGCACAGGCTGCAAATTTTGAATATGCCATCACTTGCTTCCCGGAGAATTACGATAACCTGCTGTTTCGCGTTTGATGTCCTCAGAGGCTCGATAAATGTTCCGTTTTTAACTAATAAAATAAAAGTACATGAGGCCTTGCGAGTCACTAGGCACTCTCGTCTGTTGGTGGAAGAGCGGCACCACACAATCTATGCCGATAATGAGCCTATCAATAGATGTTGCAAAACGTTTAATTCACACGGTGCGCATTACTCCCCAGACATGTCCAGAACCCATTTCAAAGCTCTGCTATCAAATGCCCTAGCATCTTAATCCCATCATGTATCCAACCCTGACACCATATTTTTATTGTATCAATCTAATTAATTTTAATTTGTATTTTTTAAGTAATTATTGTGAGTTAGCGTACAAAATTTGTATATTTTTATTTCATGTACCAGTGCCTTGCTTGGCTAATAAATAAATAAATAAATTTCATTGCAACACCCGGAATACTCAACATTTTCTTATTATAAAAACTGAAATGTATATAAACTACTCAAGTACTACAAGAAAGATTCTACATGGCAAATAAGTTGCCTTTGCCTAGTTCATACAAAAATCAGTTCAAAGAAACAACATTTTCAGCAAATATACGACCAAATTCAAAGATTCATGTCTCATTGAACTCCATTCTCTACTCTCAGCTTATGTTGCTAAACAGATATGTATAGAAAGAAAAAACGCGTTACGTAGACCAAGAGCCATTCCCACAAAAACACAGCCCGAAGGGAATGGTGATTGCTGTTTTGCAGATGTCCTTGGGAGCGACTAGGATTTGATAAAAGGCACGCTAGAGGTCGTTGACTGAAAATACTGAGTCGCTGGCCTGTTGGATCAGATCCTCGATGATGGGCAATGGGTAGGGGTATGGGCGGAAGCGAGCATTGAGTTGGCGGTAACCCCCAGTGGCTCGCCAATGGTTGCCGTCCTTGGGCAACATGTGCAGGGGACTAGCCCACTGGTTCAACGAAGGTCGAATGACGCCTCGTTTCAATAGGACAATAGGCAATCGAACTCAACTTTCGCCGCAGCAAGGCGTTCTCCCGCGAGACGACCAGGTCTTGCGAAGACAGGTGGGCCCTGCGTAACTATCGAGGGGTGAACGGGTAAGTCGATGGTCGAATTCAACTCACCGGGTTATAGAGCTGTATTTGCGTACTTGGCAATGATCTGCTTTTACAGCTCTCCTACGGTGCTCTTCAAGGTCGATGGCTTGGTCACGATGCTAATGCTATGCACTGGTGAAGCTGGGCCGAGGATACAGGCTGCAGAGAGTCTGGTTCGATCATCGAAGAGGTCTCGTAGGTCGATGAGGAACCCATTATAATTAAGTGCCTCGACTCCCAGCAAAGCCATCTGGACGTCTGCTATGGCCAGTGAAATAGGCGCCGTAACCGGAAGTGCAAGAAAAGCTGCGTGCAGCACGAGGTTCTGCTTACGAAGAGGCCGAGCAATGAGATGCCTTGGAATCATGAAGAGAGCGGAGCTGGAGTCCACCAGGAACCGAGTTTTCGTGTTGCAGTCGGAGAAGTAAAGGCGTTTCTCCACGCTAGCGACCTTAGTTTTCTGTGCGTCTAGTGGCGATATCTTGAACTGGAAACCTGGAAAGTGGCTTGCAGCGTATCCCTAAGGCTCCGTGTTTGCTTTAATACCAGCAATATTCCGTGCGTGGGTCTGGTCCTCGAATGGCCGAACGTGCTCGCCCCTGGTTGCCGCCTCGTGTTGGCATTGGTGCGTGGTTACTGGAGTGCCTCGCGGGTCAAACTGGTCAACTGCGCAATCGCTAGTCGCAAGGCAGCTAGCTCGACGGTGACTTGGTCCGGAGAACCGCACTGTGGCGACAAACGGCCAGGTGAGAGTGTTGTTGAGCTTGTGGCTGTTTGGGCTGACTTGGCCCTTACTGCCGGACCTTGTCATGTGCCTCGTCTGCTACAGCGACAAGCTCCTGCAGTGTCTGATTTTTAATCAGTAAAGGCATGCGCCGCATCTGCTATGGCAGGAGGTGAAGCCAGTGGACTCGCAGGACATTGCCACTGGCCCGTGTGCCAGCTAGAGAGTGCATGTGTGGCAGCAGCTGTGAAGGTCGTCTGTCTCCGACTTCGACGCTTGTGAGTAGCTTATGTAGCTGGTCGTCGGGAGAGAGACGGTAGCTACTTTGAAGGCTGAGTAGCGGCGCGTGGATGATAGCAGATATGTGTGTTATGGTCTAGGGGAGATATCATGAGGTGGTATTTGGATGTCTTTTGGGAATTTGTGCACTTGAAATTGCGACTCAATCTAGGAGAACCATAGCTCAGGACTAGCGGGCAAAAAGGGCGGCAGCCTGCATCGGCCGAAGATATAAACCTCTTTGGCCGGCTGGAACAGCTCAAACGGTGCCTGGCTTTAAGACAGAGGCGATTGGCTTGGATTGGCTGTTGGCTGACTGTCCGCTGGTGGTGGTGGATGTCGATCCTGATAGAGACGGAGCTCTGCCATTACTGTTGGATGTCGAAGAGGGACGATTCCCAACGTGCCCACAACAGAAAAAGCGCTAAAAGAAGTTTTGATAGAAAGCGTAAACGTTATATAAGAACTTGAAATAACGATTACTATGTTGAATGTCTATATTTACTTAATTTTTAAGGTGTCCTAATGTTATAAAGTTGTTTCTTAAAATATTTATCCGATGGGGAAATAAAACAAAATTTAAAAAAAATAGCGGTATTCGCTCATTTATTCTTACGTACGGCCAAATTTTATGGGAAAACCTTACGTGGTGGAGAAAAACGGATTTGATCTTTGAAATTAGCTCTAAAAATGCATTTAAATAACATATTATGTAAATTCAAAACAGTTTTTGAAAATATTCGTTTTCGTAGACTTATATTACAGTTTCTCTCTGATCCATTTTAGGCCAGTATGTTATTTATCATCTCCAGCGTTAATATTTGAAAAAAAAACATACATTGAATAGCTATGTCAAAAACTCACCTTTAAACTCCTAAAATTCAAAAGTTATGCATCGACAAAAAAAATTACATGTTTGAAACTGATTTCCTACCCTCCTTTCGAAAAAATTAAAAACCAACTGATTTAAATTTGTTTATTTCTTAGATTTATTTAAAATAAATATCTATCAGACAGTGATATAATGACACTATTTTACGAATTTATCCGTTATTTAGTAATCTTATAGAATATCTTTGATGTGTGAAACCAGTATATGATACTATACAATTATTTCATTATAATTACATACATAAACGACTAAACGATTCATTCTTAACGTAAATGCAAAAAAATGCATCTTTAACCTTACCTACGTGTATCACATTCATAAAATCCTTAAACGATTTGCATTTCTAAAGCGAGGGCAGTATCCCAACTGCGTGCTTGTTCGAATTCTAAGAGCGGCGACCATTCGTTTTCCGCAAAACAATATTGATATATTCCGGTCCCAGAAATGCTGTACAATACATCCTCGATCGAGAACAGCTCATAGAATTCCCTATAGAGTATAATTTGTATTTTTTCCTACATTGATAAAAAATGTATTTTACCTATCTGTTTTGAATTCGATTACCTCCCAACAATTCATTCGAACATCATATCGTTCCATGCAATTTCCGATGCCTTCTGAACAATATATGCTGCCCCCAACAATAGCACTACTACAATAGCTGTTTACTTGATACATATTGGCCAGTGTTTCCCAATATCCAATCCTAGGATCAAAGCGTTCAGTAGTGAATAGGCATTGCGTTTCATTTTCGCCACCCATTACGTAAATTTCGTTGTCTATTATTTTGGATATTTAAGATAAATTGGAACCGATTAGGATAAAGTAGAAGATTATACCTAATACTGATGCGCCCATTGAAGTTCGTTCTTCATACATTCCTTCAACTTCAAACGATCGTCCTGTGTACAAATTATAACATTCTACCTCAGCTAATGGTCCAAAAAAGCCATTTCCACCAATTGTGTATATCATATCGTTCAGAATACAAGAACGATGATGTGATCTTGCCAATATTAACGGATTTAATTTCATCCAACTGTTCCGATAGATATTGTAGCAATAATGTCTAGTAGTACTTTTCCTATCAATCGAGCCGCCTTGCACGTACAAGGAGTTTTTATGTCCCACCATACTTATTGCAAATGCCTTTTCCGGATATTCTAATAAGGGAACACTTGCTTTTGTTTTCAGTCCATATCGATAAAGATCTCCGGTTTTCCCAATTTTATCCAAAAAGAAAATATTCCATTCGAGTTCTGTCGTATGAAGAGTTTTTGACACCCACTCTGAACAGGAAGACGAGTCCATGAGAAGGGCTTGCTGTTTAACGAGATCTTTTCCCACGAGAAATGGATGAACGAAAGTGAGAAGGCTATTCAATTCTTTTGACCGATTAGGTGGGTCATGATTCGTCCAACGCATTATCCCCATAAAAATAATATCGTCAGTATGTTGGTACATGTTTGGATTGGAAAGAAGTACTTTAAGCTATTGGATACAGGAACAAAAGAGTAACAACAATTAAACACAAATGCCCGATTATATATATCCAAGTAAAATTCAACCTCATTCACATCAAGCTGAAGGAATTCATCGGCATCTATCACTTTATGGTAACAACCAGCCGCAAATTTTTCTGCATCTTGTTGCAAGAACAAGCAATTGTTTTTCCCTGGAATGAAAGTAATAGTAATAAGAATTCTAATCAAGTTATTTATTCCATCCTACCAGCAAATCTTCTTATTCCGAGACAATTAGTTGGATCCAAAGCTTCTTTAAGAAACTCACAACATTTTTCTTGAACAAAGGGCATTTGTAAAAACGTAGCCATTGAAAGTAAATTCTGTACATTGTCGATATGGATTTCTATTTCGCCAGTGTAAATATAATTAACCAAGTCTTCCATAACTAGTGGATCAAACTCGTGTAATACTACGTCTTTTTTGCTGCTTTCAGAAAACAGTCCTAAAAATCCAACACCTTTGAGTATTGCGTAGTGAAGAAAAAAATTAATTTAGGACTAACCGCAAAACATTGCATGAAAATATGGGCTGGATGCGGCTAAAATGTTCCGATGAGCCGGAATCGAAAGGTCTGAAACTTGCAATACGACATCGCATAGCTGCAAAAGATATTTGCATTGATTGATTGATATTCGCTTTATGAAATCAATATTTTTTCCCACCTGACTATCAGCACGAAGACTGGTGAGATTCGCTAAAAGTTCAGTGCCGTATCTATTGTTTATGTATTTTTCATGCATTTTGTTGCACAGTATTTACTTGGAGAGAATAAGTATTCACCTGAAATGATGAGTGTGGTAAAGAGCATTTTTTTTAATTTAAAAAAATTTTCTAGTAATATTATAATACCCAGTATTTTTTATTTCCAAATATAATTCTAGTTGAGCCAAAGGGATCGAAAACCGAGCGAGGAAACAATAGTAGTGTTATTTCAAAATTTATAGATGATTATAAATTGTGATTAAAACTACATAAATTATGTATTGAATTAAATGTTTTTAGATCTTAGCTCAGAATATCTAAAAGCATTACTTTTTTTGAATTAATTTCGAGACGAATATCATGTAATTGGTATTCCACGTGGAGTGGTTAGAGTACCCACAACGTACGCCGAAGGTCCCTGGTTCAATCCCGTTACTGACTACGAGATTTGTTTTGAGTGATTCTTCGGACAGACTATAAGCCCGTCTAGTTATAATACGTACTGGTTTACAGAACGTATCGCAGTAATGAGATAGTCTGTCTCTAAGCGAAGGGCTGAAAGGGGTTGTAGTGCTAAAACAAAAAAAAACAAAAAATCATGTTATTCATAGAAATGTTATGTTGATTACGCCAACCGAGTAGCGATGCGCTGCCTTCATTGACAGAGTCGGACCATCGTTTCCTCGGTTTTCACATTGGCCTGCGTTTCACAGTTTTTCCAACGAATATTTTTTTAGGTATCCGTTATTCATCCATTCGCTTTCGTAATTTTATTATCATACATACGTATCAAATACTTCATACAACTCGTCTCTTTCATCATCGGTACCCTTTTTTCCATGTTTTTTTTTCAGATTTTTCGCATTAAAGATGTCCAATCGCTAGAGAGGTACGCCAAATTTTTGTGCATCTTCCCAATACTGATAAAGTAATTTCAAGACCTGTTTTGAAAAGATCTCATTAAGACTTTTCATATGACACCCCACCTTTGATGAAAAACGTTTATTAATGGTCACTTCTCTATACGGAGGAACCCGTTTAAAACTCTTTGAAATTTTCAAGAAGTCATAGCTTCTGACCTTTCTACATAGTTTCGTGACTGTAGCTTCTATAGTTTCAGAGAAATACTGCTGACAGACGGACGGACGAACGGACGAACGGATACAGGTCGCGATTTTAATAGGGTTTTGTATTTTAAATTATGATTCTAGTTTCTGATACGAAACGTCAAGAAACATGTCAAAGAGATGTGCACGTTTTCCTTTAATTCTATTCTTTATGTTATTTAACTTTTTATCATTATTTAAAATCTTTCTTTTTTTTCTTTACTTCTATTAAATTTTTTTAAGTTCAAAACTGCAAATTAAAATTTCGGACATGAGAGCATTGATTTATTAAATTCCATCCGTGTATTGCATTGCCGAATGCAATTTAACTCGGCTGAGCGAGCAACTGAATTCGATCTACAGTTGCGACACGGAAAACTTTTGGGAGATGTGGACGGATCGAGGAGTCTGGTATGAACGGTCTCGACGAACGCGTTGTAGCGGTGGGTTCGAATGGAGACCTCGTCCGGGACAGAGCTATTCGCGCTGAAAGGGAATAACGCGCAGTGCGCATCGATGAATAACGAGGAGTCTTTAGCGAACAGGAGTCGATCGGCGGAATGATCGCCAAAAAAATAGAACACGCGACATTTCTTTTTTTTGGTCGGATGTTGGGAAAAAATCGGGTCGGGTCGACTTGACGGTTGGTTCTTGAGTGGCGCCAGGCACGCAAATTTTCGGGCATTGTGAGTTTTCAAGAGTGTGTTGTTTTTTTGACTGTACATGCATGCAAGCTAAGAAGAAGGCGAGCCCTAAACATGTTCTGTGCGAGATAATGTTGGCAACATCATACAAGAACGATATAATAAATTTGATGGTGGAGTGTCGTGAAAACTGGAGTTGGAAGTGTTTGCAAAAGGCATATTAAAAAAAAATCTACTTGTTCGATCGATTGAAAAATAGAGTTTATTTTGCCGTTATGCTCGGCATAACAATACCTCTAGCAATTGGTGATCTTGCGTATATTATTAGTAAGGTATTCTCGCCTTGGCTATATCTAATAATCGAAGCAACGTATTCGATGTAATAAGAAAAACGTTAATTCAGTTATATCTCACGTATTGAGCACCAGATAACAGCACGTCATTTCGCCTATGTGATGATGAAACCATGAAACTGTTACAATTGCTTGCAGAAAGACCTATTTATGCTCGAATTGGATATTTGAGTCGAGTGTAGCGATTTCAAAAGATGAATATTTTGGATCAGAAATTAAAATGTCGCGTGGAAATATCGTCTTATTGGAATTGTGAGGATAGCGGCGAGTGAGTTTATTGAAGATTACGATAGTGAAAGAAATATTCTGAAGGAATTCGTTGGAAGTGAAGTGGAGCCGTCCTTTATAATTCTCATCAGCTGCGCAAAAATGTCTTGTGCCTGCATGAAAATTTCCACGCGATGTCATTCTTGGTAGTTTGTGCGTTTGTACTGTAAATGGGGATGATTTTCTATACCTTTCATTTTAAAATAAGTTCCCCTGATGTTACTGTGCAATAGATTCATGTGTTTCAGTTAAAAATAATGAAAAAAAAAACCAAACGGGCTTGCAATTAGCTACCCCCTAAAGTTGAAAATAATTTCTAGTGAAGTTAAACCATTTTTTGAACTGAGCGTCACAGTAATTTTGAATGTTGTAATGAATTTCGAAATGTCCGTGTAGGACACGGGTGCCGATGGTCTGGCACAAGTGTCAGCGAGCTAAAACAACACCGAGCTCAGCTAACTAGCTTCGCTTAACGACCGCGTACGCGTGCTTGACGACTAGCATTTGCGGGATCATATGAGGCGGGTTCTTGTCGAGCCACGAAGCTACACTACAAAATACTTATCACGCGTACTCTACTCTACAAGACGCACCGATCAAATTTTATTGTCTTTAGAAAAGTTCTATTAGGTGTCAATTAATCTACTCTACAGAAATTCAATATTGTTTTGCCTCGTTAAAGTTAGCGGACACGGAGGCTTGAGACAAACACAAACATTACACAAAAAGCAACCGTTACTTTCACCGAAGAAGGTCGTTGCATTACAAGGGGAATGTCAAACCTAAAGATGTTAAAGTGGCTGAAGTGAACCACTCATCTCTGCCTAAAGGATGGAAACTTGACGGATGCAGTTTACTTTACACTAGTAAAACAACAAACTAAGCAGTTTCGACGGGGTGACCACCTTATCTCTTCAGGAGCAGCCACTCCTGATCACCACGGGGCTGCTCGACTGCTTATGTTTATTACAGGGCAGTCTCTTCGATGCCGACCCAGGCATGGAGAGACTGAAGGATTTCGCTCTACACTAGTGAAGAAACAATTGTTTCCGCAGTGGAGAGATGGTTGTTATAATTTTAGGCCCCTCTCCTTGAATACAAGTCCCTGTCTTCTACGAAAGTATGCTAATAAAAACCGCTAACCAATCATAAAAACAAATCGGGTGTCGGTCAGGACTAATTGACGATGCGGATTTTATCACTGCCGATCATCAGATTAGCTCCCAGCAAAAACTGACGCAATTCCAAGCAATGTATTTGAAAACCCCTGGCACCATCAGTTTGTTCAAAATTAGAACTGTCCGACTTCAAACTGCATAAAAATGTGCGAACCTATCTTTTGGTAACATTAAGAGACGCACTACTCTATAACATCATCGGCATGTTCAGGCGACTGAGCCACCACGAACGAAGAACTCCAGAAGATGCTATAGACCTTATTATACCGAAGACAAGACAAACAACACCAAAAGAGAGTTTATCGGTGCCTCTATCTTTACTTTATGGAACCCTCCAAAGTATGCTACGTTAATATCAAATGGTGAGGGCGACAATAAAAGTTGAATCGGGTCATCTGCCGCCAGCAAAATTAAAAATGTGTGAACTCGAAGGAGAGTGGTGTTGTTTCCCCTTCGGGCCCCACGTTGGGCGCCATTGTAATGAATTTCGAAATGTCCGTGTAGGACACGGGTGCCGATGGTCTGGCACAAGTGTCAGCGAGCTAAAACAACACCGAGCTCAGCTAACTAGCTTCGCTTAACGACCGCGTACGCGTGCTTGACGACTAGCATTTGCGGGATCATATGAGGCGGGTTCTTGTCGAGCCACGAAGCTACACTACAAAATACTTATCACGCGTACTCTACTCTACAAGACGCACCGATCAAATTTTATTGTCTTTAGAAAAGTTCTATTAGGTGTCAATTAATCTACTCTACAGAAATTCAATATTGTTTTGCCTCGTTAAAGTTAGCGGACACGGAGGCTTGAGACAAACGCAAACATTACACAAAAAGCAACCGTTACTTTCACCGAAGAAGGTCGTTGCATTACAAGGGGAATGTCAAACCTAAAGATGTTAAAGTGGCTGAAGTGAACCACTCATCTCTGCCTAAAGGATGGAAACTTGACGGATGCAGTTTACTTTACACTAGTAAAACAACAAACTAAGCAGTTTCGACGGGGTGACCACCTTATCTCTTCAGGAGCAGCCACTCCTGATCACCACGGGGCTGCTCGACTGCTTATGTTTATTACAATGTGATAAGTGAAATACTTCGCGTTATAAATCCTAGCAAGCTAAAACAAACATTGAGAACGTCCCGTTCACAGTTGGATCTCAAATGGAAGTTTAGGATTTATAAAAACCATTTGGCATTGGCTCTATTTAGATTTTTCTTGGTACTTGTGAATCGGAAGTGGGTTGTGTTGCCAGTGACACAACGTTTACATCATAAAATATTCAATCTTGTAAATGGTCGTAGGAAAGACATTCAAGAAATTGCGGAGTGGACTCCGTTGTTAATCAGTTAACCACAATTGCAAATGAATGCACTTTGTTTTTATGCACGTCTTTTAACCGTCGAATAATGTATTAATTGTAGGCAAAACGAGGTGTGAAAAAACTTCTTTGTGTCAAAACTTTATTATTCATCATTCTAATAATTCAAGTTTGGTTACAGCCTCGCTTACCTCTCGAGCGCTCGGGGACGTTTGTTTTTTTTTCTCTAAATTTGTTCTTATAATGAGCTTTTAAATATCTTTTTATAAAATTTAAAATTGTATTTGAATTAATATTAATTATATTATTATGTATTTATAATATATTTTTTGAAGGGAAGAAAAAAAAGATGATGCATAAGTAACCGAAAATCAGTGTTTCCATTCACCAACCCTGACCGGGTATGGGACCCGCAACGATGGCAGGCCCCTCCACTGAAATGAGCTAGCCATCGAGCGCGCTCTTCCCTTCTATTGCGTTGTAGGGGCTCTTGCCCGGGTAAAATGGCCTTCCACTCACGTGCCCTTATATGGTATAGTGTTATGTGATTCCATCGCATAATACTATAACATAAATTGGCCACGTTTATATTTCTCATTTGATGGAAAAATTCATGCAAATCATGTTTGTCTGAGTTTTTCACTCAAATGGCAAATATATGGCCACGTCTACATTTGGATCTTGGTCCAGTTGGGAGGGTGCGAGGGGGCACCGCTCCGCCTGGATGCCCCACTCTTATTTGTGGGCTATAAGTATCGTCGGTAACGATGAAGTCTCTCAAGTCCGTCCGTTTTTTCCAGGCCCAATTTGTTCTTTGAACAAGTAATGTCAGCTCTTAGTGGGTTACCTCGTCCTCCGACACCAGTCGATAGGCATTCGACTCTTTGTAATTTGTGAATGCGAAATTTTTTTGTAGTGGGCCCTTGTGCTGGGGAAAAGAACCCGCCCCACGACACTGGAACGCTAGCCTGCCAGCGCATTCACGCGTTCCTAGACAAGGCCAAATCTCGGCGGGTAGTATCCGCTGAGATGGTAATACGATCCTTTGCGGAATGGAGCGATACTATTGTCAGTAAGTATTACCAGCAAAATCTGATCAGAATGTTGTGTAGACCCATGAATAATTTCAAACCTTACATCGCCTTAAACCTCTACAAAACTACCATGACCGAAACTTGAATATGGCATTACCACCTTTGCTAACGCTCCTAACTACTTTTTTGACCGCATCGATTCCATTAAAGCTCAAGTCCTGACGCTGTGTCTAGAACCTCCACACAATACTGCTAATGTACATGCTTTCGAAATGCCAGGAGAACGCCGCCAAAATTAAGATTTAAGCCCGATTAAGTTAAAACCTAAGTCCCTAGCAAACTCAGGTCCTGCTACCAAATCCCTTTAAATTTTGGCTCTGAGGATGGAAACCTCATTGAGATTTCTATTGCTCATCTCGCTTTGGGGAATGGGAGTTTGGTCTCTGCCTAAGCACCCTTCGTCAAGTGCTATCGCATACCACACCACACTTTTGTTACACCTCACTACGTACACCCTGTACAATTTTTGAGTTTTATGTTAATCCTGCAAAGCACAGGGTTGAGACATAGAGGGTGTTCACCCACGTTTTTTTTTCTACAGGTTATAGTTTAGCGCCTGGCTTTCGCCTTCATAATTGAATAATGATTGTTTAAGACCTGTAAGCTGATACAGACTTGGCTGTATGTTATCACACCGGCTTTTGCTAAAGGTTTTATTTTGTACGAGTATGCTTACATTTTCTTTCTACTCTTAAAGGAGAGTTAAGGTGGCTCCTACCCCCCTCCTATTAATTTTAACACTAATATATCCTAATAACTTTCTTACTAATAAGTACAATCTTGTGCCCACTGTAAGCTCGGCAACCATTCAGCCCTAACCTAACGGGGCAACATATCGAACCCGCTGGCCAGAGCCTTATTCCCGCCCAAGCCATTTTAGACCGGATTTCTATCCGGTCGTCACGGAATTGAAAAAAAAGAATATTTTGTATATATGTTCGCGGTTTTTTTTAGAGTTTGTCGCATTTGTCTTTGTAGAGTATAAAAACCTTCGCTACGAAATGTTATATTTTGCCTATTCTCAAGATTGAAAATGCCGCCCAAAGGACACTGGTTGGAGCTGGTTGGAACACATCAAGACAATTGAAGCCAATACGATTGTGCGCTAAGTTCATTTCAGAATCCAAGTTCCAAGACTACGTTAGGGCATAAAACGCCAATTAGAGCATGTGTTTCAATCAAATGTGGACAACTCTGAAGGATGCCACGAGCCGAATGACGAAAAATAACACCAGCGCAGAGATAAGAACCCCGTTCATGTGCTCTTCGTACAGACCTCGTACTTACCATGGGGATATTCCATTCTTTTTTAACAAAATAGAAAGTAATGCCCAAACCCCAATAATGGAGCCACCTCGCTTTAACAGCAAACCCGTTAATTATGAATTGAGATGTATAGTAAAATGCTAATTAATTTTTGCGGAGTTATGTTCCATTTTCTAAATTCGTTAAGTTAAAAATGTGTAGTTTGTATTGTTTATTTCGTACTTAAACGTTACAAGAACTTGTTTCGATAATCTATTCTTGGTAATGTGTGACTAAATTTTATCGATTTTAACAGCTTAATACTTTATGAATGACTTATTTCTCTATTAATAATCAAGACAACAAAAAGATTACTCAATTTTTTATTAAATTATCATTTGGGTACAGCTACCCAGATTGTCGATTGTAGTCCCACCTAAACAATGAATTTCAATGTATTTGGGGATGTCAGTAGAGAATTATATTACTATGAACGCATTAGAATATTTATTAGCAAATAATTTGCGGCAGAATAAGTTTCCGTTTACATCGTCATAATTTCATGTTATAACAAAATGATTACCTTTAATGCCCTAGAGCGCTCTTATTTCGATTGAATTGAAGAATTTGGTGTCAACTTTTCACAATGACAATGGTTACTTAATGGACCATATTAATTTTTACCAGCAGTTTCACTTGATTTGAACGCTAAACAATTCACTACGCTTTTGAGAAACTTTCCGAAGTCAACATTTATTTGACATTTACATTTACTTACAATTAAATATTTCTCAGCTGATATGGAAAAAGTATTTCAACTATTGAATTCGAGGTGGATACAAGTCGAGACAGGAAGTGCTATAAGTTTCGTTTTATTTAAATTGATTTTATAAAATTGGTTAAGCTTGTACGATAAAGGTATATTTCGTCCAAGCTTAACCAATTTACTTTACTTTACTTTGTGAAAAATTAATATCTAATAGCGTATATCATGTCTAAACATATAAAAAGAAAGGCGAAATTATTTCTTTTTGAGCATTGGGATAGGATCAAACCCAAACTGTAGCTTACTATTTCGCTTCTAGAAAGTGTTTCCTTAAAATATAATTGAATATATTTAAGATCAAAAATACTTCTAATACTTAGTAAAACAGAAATATCACTGGCTTTGTTGCTAAAAAAATCATTGATGTGTACGTTGGAAAGTGACGGGAAACACATGGCCCTCATACATAGAAAACATATCACAGAAGGTTCACCCTAGAGAATTTAACCACAATAGTTTTGCCCGTAAAAAGCCAATCAAGCTAGCAAACAATGAGCTCGATAATTAATGTGTGCCCAGTTTGTTGCTTGCTTTGGCAATCTTCTCCTTCAGTAGGTTACCCCCTAATTCGTGAATGCGAAATTTTTTGTAGTGAGCCCTTGTGCTGGGGAAAAGGACCCGACCCACGACGCCGAAATGCTAGACTACCAGCGCATTCACGCGTCCTTGGACAAAGCTAATCTCGGCGTGCACCAAGATCCTCACTCGTCCCACCAAGATCCCATTGTGTTACAAAACCCTTACCCGCCCCAAACAAGAGCGCTCGTCGGAGGAGGATGGGTGAGTTTAATTATTCTTTTTACTTTTCTATATCTTTATTATAAAATTATTTTTTTGATAATAATTTAGATTTAAAGGATGTTATTAATAATAATTAAATTATTTTTTTCTACTTTTCTAATAAACATTCAATATTTATATATTCAATAAATTTTTGCATCATATTTATAGAAACAAATCTTCCATTAATTTCTTTTCTTCCCACAAATGAAAGCGAAACGGATTTATTGTAAATTTTGGATGAAAATAATGAATAGATAATTAAATTTCACTTTCAGTGTTTTCATTTAAATGGAACCCGGACCAGCTATGGCACCTGCCACGTTGACTGGTCCCTCCACTCATGAGCTAGCCATCGGGTGAATTCACCCCTTTTTCTTTGTCATTACAGGTGCTCTCGCAAGGTAGAGTGGCTTTCCTATTCATGTTAAAGTGTAATGTGATTCCATCATATAAGACATAAATTTGAAACGATCATATTTTTCATTGAAAGGAAAAATTCATGCAAATTATGTTTGTATAAGTTTTCCATTTAAATGGAAAATATAAGCCACGTCTACAATAGATCTTGATCCGGATGGGGAGGTGTGAGGGGGCACTGCTTCCACCTGGCTGCCCCACTCTTATTTAGGGGTCGTGAGTATGGATAGTAAAGACGAGATCCTCTCAAGTCTCGCCCGCGTTCACTAGGTGCAGTCCGTCGTTTTGCTTTGGTAACCCATCCCTTCAGTAAGTTACCTCGGCCTCGACACCGTCGAACTGAGTCCCATGATCACTTAATTCGTGAATGCAAATTTTTTTGTAGCGGGCCCTTCTACTGGGGAAAGGAACCCGCCGTACGACACTGAAATGCTAGGCTGCCTGTGCATTCACGCGTCCTCAGAAAAGGCTAATTCCGGCGAGCACCAACATCTTCACTCGCCGAGGCAACAGATCATCGCTGCAGTCCTTTACGGACATATATAGTCACTACTCTGCCGATGAATATAAATGTAGGTATTCTTTAATATTAGCTTTGCTTGAATTTGAGATCAACCATAAAGTCATCAAATTTTCGATTCCAATAACGTGAAGGCTGCTTCAGACCGTACAAGCTTCATTTTAAACGACAAACACGATTCTTGCCATCCGAGTAGCTGACTGGCTACTGCATGGAGATTTCCTAATCCGCATCACCATATAAAAAGCTGTAGAGAGATTGAACTGCATCATATGCATCCTTTCTGCGGCTTCAACCAACAACATTGTCTAAATTGTGTTCAAAGGAGCGACTGGACTGAAGGTGTCTTCATAGCCGATGGCGGATCTTTGAGAGCAGCCTTGTATCACCATTCTCCCTTGATATTTATCGATGGTACCGTCTGGGTAACATTTCAGACAAAAGACCCATATATAGTTAAATGCAAATTTTCGGGAAGAAGCTCGACCAGATCCCATGCATTATTCGAATACATCGATTCCGTTTCCACGTTTATGGTCTTTTTTTATTTGGTCTTTTGTTCACATTCCATCGCTTCTAGGAATGACTTAGGATCATCTTCTATGATGAATGCCTCTGCAATTGTGATGTAATTATCAGGTGCGAGGGTTTTCAATGTTTTCGCGAACTGCTTCGTATGCCTGGAGCAACAAAATCATCTTGTTTAGCTTCGGACGATGAAAATGAATCTGATGAAAAAGCCTTGTTTCATTTTACATCTTGCTGGCTGACTGAACTTCATGGGACTCTTTCCCTCAACCAACGATTTTCTAAATCGATTTAGGACGTAGCCGGCAGTGGCCACGAATTTTGATGGCTGCAGGAAACTTGACTTGTAATTGTGAATTGTAATAAATACCCCGCCCGATATGTAAATAAATGCAAATAAAAAAGAAAGATGCTCCATTTGCGTGAAGAGTTCGTAATAATCAGCCGTAGTTTACATCTCGGCAAATATGGGTCACTCTGTTAAATGCTATATTAATATCAGCTGTGTAATGTATCGCTAAAAATAATCCTGTAAGAATTTTCACGATTTCAATCCAGCAGAAAAATTACAATGCCGATTTTTGATACGAAATAAAACCAATGAGCCGTCTTCGTTATCAG
Organism: Odontomyia ornata; assembly: GCA_963969285.1. Classification (NCBI taxonomy): domain Eukaryota; kingdom Metazoa; phylum Arthropoda; class Insecta; order Diptera; family Stratiomyidae; genus Odontomyia; species Odontomyia ornata. The sequence goes on along the minus strand of OZ017738.1, from coordinate 37,052,996 downwards.
ACTATTCGATGAAAAAAAATCGAGGGACTGGCGAAAAAGTTCGTTTTCAGCTTTATCTCTCTCTTACAGAAAGACTACCTAATATTTGTTGGCGGAACTTGTCGATGAAACACTGAGAGAAACCAATTTTAGCTTGTTTACGGATTTGTTTCAAGAATCTAATTTGTTTTACTCAGTTTTTGTTGGTGTTTCGGAATAAGTGGGTTTAGAAGATTTACCTTCGATGATATCGATGGCGTTAAAGTACTCCATCACATCCATCACTTTATTCTTCCATAGAGGCCAATCGTCTGCTCCCTTCAGTGGTTTAATTCCCTCGATGAATTCCATGATCATTGGAAAAATTGACTAAATTGTAGTGAATTAAGGAGTTTCATTAATGTCCGTGAAGGACTGCAGCGATGTTCTGCTGCCTCGGCAGAGGAAGGTGTTGGTTCCTGCCGAGAATGCCCTCGTCCGGAGACGCGTGAATGCGCTGGCAGGCTAGCATTGCGGTGTCGTGGGGCGGGTTCTTTTCCCCGACACGAGGACTCACTACAAAACATTTCGCATTCACGAATTGCTTGCAGAACTCAGAAGACGACCGAAGTCGCAAAATTGTAAATAACCTCCACGAAGGAATTATGACTTGTTACGAGAACAAGTGCAACCTGACAAGAAAGGCGAACTTGGGGTGACCTCGTCTTTACCCAAATAAATTCAGGGCCCACAAATGAAAGAGGGGCAACCGGGTGGTGGTGGAGCCCCTTCATACCCACCCAACCGGAATAAATCCAATGTTAACTTGTTGAAGTGGCCAGGTATTCCTATTCTGAGTGGAAAACTCATACAACTCGAATTATATGAACTTTCCCATCAGAAAGGGAGTACCCCGGTGACCAATTTATGTCATAGAATTATACAATTGAATTGCGTAACTCTATGCCATAAAAAGGCACTTTGCTTGGGCCACTCAACCCATGAAGTCACCTGAAACAGAAGGATTATATGGGATTATTAGTGCCCGATGGCTGGCTCATTTGTAACGTGGAGAGCCTACCATCGTACCGGGTCCTATACCCGGTCAGAGTGATCGGAAAGGAAAGACCGATTTAGTTTGAAAATTAGCACTCCATTGTATTTAAGTAACTTATTTTAAAATAGATACACATTAAATTATTCCTTAAATCAATGTTAAGTTTTAAACCATTCATTTACTTCTGATTTCTTTGAATTGAAAGCATATTATTTATTAATATTTTCAGCTCAGACTTCTTTCACACAATGATCGGAGGAAGGCAACGACGGAAACTGTAAAAAGAAACCACGGTAAACTTTTAGCGGATACGAAGAATGCAGACCAAGTAATCTGGGCAGGTTATGTGTTTGAATTTATCGTTTAAACTTAAATAAAAACACAATTAATTAGTTTTATAAAAGAGCCTTTAATTGTACGAGCAAGAGTTACATTGTGTGTTTTTAGAGGTTAATTGTGCACACCATACAAATTTGTGTCGATAACCAACGAGTGCTGACTGATATACATACGTTACTCAATTTACAAGCGAATGAGAAATTTAAATTAAGAGATTGCAATTTCAGCATATAATTTGCATTTTGGGAACAAATACATCTGTGGCGCTTCCGTCACCTGGAATAGTCAAGCACTGTACATGCCGCAAGCAACTCTTATGTCCACGTAGCATCCTCACAGTAAACTAGGTCGAATCGAATCACGCAACCGGTAGCCTGCTCAGGTCCCTTTCGGAAAGTACCCAGCTGATCAGTTCAGTATTTTAGTTGGTAAATTTGCACCTTGTAATAAATTCTTTGTGTCACGACTTTAGTTTCCATTTTCAAACCCTCCAACGTATCCCGACAACCGTTATCCCCAGGAACAATCAAAGTGATGGTCCAGTGTTAAAGCGCGTTATGGTGTGGCACGCGTAGACACACATCAAGCCAACAAATGCAAGGACTCACCCGCATTGATGGGAAAGTGCGTACCCGCTTATTAGCAAGCCGAGTAGGTGCTGCATAGGTGGCATAGTTTCCCCATCAACCACCCATAAATTTGCTTATTCAGTGCCACCATCACGCACTTTGGGTAACGATGAAGTGTCAGTACACCCGGTAAGCTGTAAAATCCAACAGATTGCGATGGAAGGAGAAGCACAGCGTCCAGTTGCAGAAAGCAAAGCACATACAGCAGCCGAGCGGGAGACTAAGAGTCGCAGTGAATCGGCAGACGAACAATCTAATTCTGTGGTTGGGCGTCAGACCACGTTGGACGTAAGTGTGGTAAGCTCATGTAAACTGCATTCTTTTTGGAGGGCGAGCGTGGAGCTGTGGTTCTTTTATGTTCAATCGCAGTTCCAGGTTCATAATGTATTCAGCGATGCGTCAAAGTACCATTTGATCATTGTTACGTTGAATCACGATACCATCGCTGATGTATTCGATACCATACGTTCATAACCAGAAACGGGCAAAGAATAGGCCATAAAAGGATCACTGCTTACCTGCCCGACCGATTCAACTGACACGCAGTTACATAAGTTTCTCACGGGAATGGAATTAAGGGTAAAAGTCCCTCACAGCTGCTAGACCATATGCGCTCGCTTGCAGTACTCGTGTCAGTGATGATGTGCTGCATGTGAAGTGGCTTGACTTGTTAGCGAAGCAGACACGGTGTATGCTCCTACTAATCAAAGGCCAATTGCTTTAGAAGCTGTGGCTGTAGCTAACGAGGCGCACCGTTTGATCGTGGCTACGTCAGTGTATCTGTCACATTCTCCGATACCATCAACTGTATTTTCGCCACCACCACCATCAACAGGTCAAATCGTACCAAAACTTGCTGAGTTGCGTCCAGTTGTGGTGCAACTAACGTCCACGCGAGAGGTACTTCAGATGTGCAATCTGGCTGGCTCAGCCTATGAAGCCGTTCCGTCTCACGCAGTAGCGAGAATGCCCGGGAACACTCAGCTACACCTGGAACCAGTCCTCGTGTCACACTTTGCTGGTGTCATACCACTCATTGTGCTTCGGCAACCCACTGCAAGCAGCCTTGCTCATTTCCTGTCCGCACCAAATTAATGAGTTTTTCCAAGTTCTAAATGGTTTTGAAATATTTATACACGCTTAGGAAAATAGATGATTAATCGATATTTTTCCTACAAAAACTTTCAATATCAACTTTCAATAAATATCGATATACGAGGTGTGTTCAAAAAGTATCGAATTTCGATTTTTTTGTGGCGTTATGTTGGTACTCATGTCTGTCACTTATGCCGACAAGCTCGGCCATTTTGAATGTTCACTTGATTGGTGATAGCTGCTTTACTTGCACGTGTTTTCAATCGTCTTCGATTTTTACTTATTCAAAAAAATGGATCAAAGAACGTGTATCAAATTTTGTGTGAAAAACGAAATTAAGTGCGCGGATGCATTCCGAATGTTGACTGTGGCATACGGAGAAGCTACCTTGGACCGAAGCAACGTTTATCGGTAGTACAAAATGTTTTTGAAAAAAAAAACAAAATTCGCGATATTTTTTGAACACAGCTCGTATTTTTTTTATTTGCCCATCGCTAGTCCAGATTTGTGCATGGGCGAAATAAGTTCCGTGTTTACAAATCACTTGTCAAACCTTTGCTGTTATATGGTAGTGAAACACGGATCCTGACGAGTGAATCCGAAAAGGCAGTGGACATATTTGAACGCAAAGTGCTCCAGAAAGTCTACGGCCCAAGTGGAGACTTTATTACAACGAAGAGTTCTTTGAATTATTTGACAAGCCACCTGTATCTGCTTATATAAAGTTACGCAATGTAATGGGCGGGCCATGTAGAAAGAATAGAAGACAACCAGCTACCCAAAAGGATATTAAAGGGTAGAGCGAAAGGTAGTCGTCCAACAGGAAGGCCTAAGTTAAGATGGGAAGACATGATAGAAGTTGACAGCAGATCATTATTGGGAATGATCAATTAGCGAACGAGGTCGCAGAACCGTGATGATTGGAGGAGCCAAGGCCAAGGCCCGGCTTGGGCTATCACGCCATACATGAAGATGATGATGATAACGAATTTCCTCACGCTATCTCTGCCTCCCCGATATGTTGCCCTATATTAGTTGTTGAATATTATTTGATTAGATCTGATTATTCATCCATTTCATTTGGCGTCTTTGCCCCGCCAGTACGACTTTAGTCCAAACCTTACCTGTTTCAATCCTCTGAAAATTCTTATAAATAAATTCAAACAAATTGATTCGAACATCAAGATTATATTTCATCTGAGTCATACAATTCAATAACTTTAATATATCTTTTAACTTTGATAACAAGAAATACTTTGATATGATTAATCAATGAAGACTAGACAATGACACTAGGAACACCATAATAGGTTCCTAAAATGTTTATGAATTTGAAGTAAAACAGGAACGAAATTGACTCGAATTGTTAAGTACATTAAATATAATGAGTAAAGCGTCACAAGTATTGGAGTTTCGTATATTATAATAGAATGCTTAGTTTGATATATTTATATTATAATATCGACCAGAACCGTTCAAAATATAAACACATTCAAGTTAGCTTAATTCATTAATGTAGAAGCCTAATCTACAGAATTTTCATTTTCACATTTACGCTAACTACAATTGGATAAACCAATTTACCAAACACAATCTATGTTCCCAACTAACATAAATGAAACTTATTGCAGCTAAATCGCAATCTAGGGTCACTTGCATGAATTATGCCAAATATTATATAAGTTAAAAGTTAAATGCACTTGACTTTTTTCCATTACGATTAAATGATTTCTAAAATATTGAATTTAAATGCTAAATCATTTCACTTGGGCACTATAAGACCTCGTAACATATCAAAACTATTTCCATCAGGATGTACAGATTCGATACGTCCATTTGAAAGCTCGACTTTTAAATATCCATATTCATCAATTCCCACAATTTTTCCTTGTTTCTTACTCCCAACTTTATCCATAATTGATATCTCTTGATTGCTAAAAAAATAAAAAAAGAATATTTCGTCGGAATGTTTTAAAAAATTTGTTAGAAGATAATTGAACTTACCTATGCAGCCAATATCTATAATATAATTGATTCAATTCAGATATGCCATCAACTTCAATTTTATCCATTAAAATGTCAATTTCTGTGAAAATAGACGCTAGCATTTTTTCATAAGTCAGAATTGGAAGATTCGTATTATTGCTCCGGTTATAATCTTTAATAAGATCATTTACGCAGGTAGTTGGCGTTGAATTCGAGAGATTAATAGCGCAACCAGCATTGCAAATTGCCGTTTTATCACACATTGTTACATTTACAATGATACCTCCAATTTTTGATATTCCATTAGCATATATGTCGTTCGGCCATTTTAAGCCAATATCGATATTCTGAAATTTTACAGGATAAAGTATTATTACATCAAATTTTTAAGTTAATTGATTTTAAGTAAACAGAACTACAATATAAGGGTGAAAATAGTAGGGAATCATACTTTATCAGATTTTGTGGAAAATTTGTATTGGGAAAAATACGCATTTATAAAATGACCTGGGATCATGAAATGACCTGGGGATCACCAGATAGCAACACACAAAACCAGATCGACCATGTTCTGATCCAACAACGTTGAGCCTCAAGCATACTTGACGTCCGTACATACTGAGGAGCCAAATGTAACTCAGATCATTACATGATCAAATTAACCTATCAATGTCGTACGTCAAAGGAATATTCGGCGAAGACCAGCCCGCTACAAAAATTTGACATCGAAAGGCTCCAAACGGCGTTTGTGGCAAAAAATTTCACGGAGACTTTCGACAACCAGCTGGCTCCCATCTTATCAGACACATCACTGAAAGCAAGCAACGAGCTCTGGATGGAAGTAAAAGCGGCTATCAAGAGCGTAGCAGAAAAGACGATCGGACGGCGCAAGAGCGTCAGATGATAAGTGCCAGAATGCGTTAAACAAAAAGAATCAGGCGTACAAAGAATACTTAAGTAATTGGGTTACCGATTAATTTATGCGGTTTTCTAACAGATGGCGTAACTTGATTTTTATTCCAGTGATTCACTTTTCCAAATATGTGTTGGAAAGCTACTGTCATATAGTTTCAGAATCAGTATGTGTCATTTAGCTGAAGCGTAAACAACAATACTTTTTTACTCTGAAAATGTCGAATTTTGTGCCGAATAAAGTGTTTTTGCGGGGATTACTTCTTCAGGGAAGAAAAAGGCTGCCGAAAGTCATCGTATTTTGGTGGAAGTGTATGGTCTGCATGCTCTAGCTGAGCGTACGTGCCAGAAGTGGTTTGCACGGTTTAAAAGTGGCAATTTTGACTTGGAGGACGATGAACGGCCCGGACAGCAAAAAAAGTTCGAAGATCACGAATTGGAGACATTGCTCGACCAAGATCCATCCCAAACTAGCAAAATCACTTGGCATCGCTCAACAAACCATTTCCGATCGTCTAAAAGCAATTTTTCACAATAAAGCTTCAATTTTCGAAAAAAACGGCACGAGTTAACCGGTACCCCTGATCATTAGAATAAAGAAAAGAAATACTATGACGACCAAATGAGAAGTACAGATGTAAGTCTAGCGAGCAGCAACACAAGACAAGCATACAAAGTAGTGAAAAGCCTAAAACGTGGTTATCAGCCCAAAACCACGCTCTGTCGTTATGACATCAGAAATATCATCGCTGATGAAACCAAGATTAAGGAACGATGGGCATCATATTTCAAGAACTTCCTTAATCCTCTGCACAGCTCCAAAACATCAGAGCCAATAGAAATCTGCAGAGAGTTTCCATTGGACTTACCAGCTGTGGATGAAGTTTGCTCCATCATCAAAACCCAAAAGAATAATAAAACACCGGGCACCGATGAGATTCCAGTGAAGCTCATCAAATATGGTGGCAGCACTGTTCATAAAGCTATTCACAAAGTCATCCAGCACATTTGGCAACAAGAACATATGCCGAAAGAGAGAAGTCAATCATTTATATTTCCTATCCCCAAAAAAGGTGACAGGCTACAGTGCGAAAATTATAGAGGCATATCACTACTTTGTACGGCGTACAAAATATTTTCAAAAATCATAGAAAATAAAATCGGATCGTTAACATTTCCTATATTTTCTTGGCGGTCTATTTCGGTATCTGTATCGTTATCCATCGCAGCAAACACCACATAGTAATTTGCGCTGTCGTTACCTTAGAATGATATCGGCATCATGAATTGATTTCTTTTTTGCATCTTTTACTGTTGGTTTCTTTCCTTGTTGAGCCTTTTGCGTGGCTACTTTATTTTCGCTCGTCTTATCTGTCACGGCTTCTTGTTTTCTGGTCGTATTTTGTGGCTTTATCGTTTTAATTTTATTGACTTTTTGATTATTTTCGTATCATTTTCTTTAAATTTTGTAATCGGAGTTTCATTTCTTCGTTTTCTCTGGCAACTCTTGCGTCTTCTATGTTAACTCTTTCTAGTTCTTCGCTTGATAGCGTAATACGCTTCCCATGTTCAAAACATTCTTATTTATTTTGCCTTTTCATTAATTGCATTTGGAATGCCTGGTCTCGGATCCCCTAGTAGTGGGAAGCCGTCGGGCTCCTCCATGTCCTCGGTGAAAAAATTTTCTTCTTTATCGAACTTCTTGAAACTTCTCGGCAAGTAAAATCCAGATATTCGATAATTTGTTCGAATAATTCGACGATTTTAGTTTTAAAAATTATTTTAATTTAAAAAAATTATCGACAAGATCTTTTAAAAATACGTCTGTTTGCGACGAATGCTAGAGTAGATTCTTTTATTATTCTTCTGCCAAATACTGATATTTTGGAGACTAATTGTCTCCTTCATCATTGGCGATATCGAGAATATCGCTACTGATAAGTGAGACAATTAGACCCCAAAAATATCGGTATCTGGCAGAAGAATAATAAAAGAATCTACTCTAGCATTCGTCGCAAACAGACGTGTTTTTAAAAGAACTTGTCGATAATTTTCTTTAAATAAAAATAGTGCTTTTTAAGGAATATTTTTAATCCTTCATTTATTTTAGCCGTTATTAATCCGTAAACGGGCACTGAAGAGAGATTGTTTTGGCCTGACAATAGCCATCATCATATTGTGCGAAATATGCCTTGAATTTTTACATCTATTGGAAATTTGTAATTTACAATAAACAATGGGATCAGATTGGATGCTGAACTTCTTCATTAATAACAAGAAAAACTTATTCATTCAAGTTTCAAGTCTATCCTTATTCATTATACCCCGATAGGAATTAAAATCATGGATGGGACACGAAAACCACATTCACAATATTAAATAACTAATTGGATTAATTAAAAAATATTGATTTTTTTTACTTTTTGTTTTATTTTTTTTATCAGATCAGATCATGAATAATTTTTATACGAACATAATTATCTAAAAAAAAAACTAACGCAATTAGGATAACTGGATAGTACCATCATAGCCTGTTAACGGATATTATAAAATTGGTTAAAAAATTAAAAAGCATAAAAAAAGAAGTTCGTTTGATGAAATTGTTAAGAAATTTTTTCTTTAAACGAATCTCAAATCTTAACTTAAGAATAAATTCCAAGACAGCAACAATAATTGCTGATACAACGAACATGTCAACATTTTGATTTATCATTCAATGAAATAAAATTAATATAAACATGAAAAATTCTTCAACTACAATAAAACATTTTACAAACAAGTCAAAATTTAAAATCATATATATCGCCTCGATGATATTCCACCATGGCGAATCTCACCACGTTATATTAGAACTGTCCGAAAAAACCACTACGCGAAAGAAAGATGGCGCCTTCGTAGTGCACAAGTGACAGCCGTCGGTGGTGATTGATTTTTCTTGTTTCCCCCTCGATTGCTCGGAAACCGGACGAGAATTTATTGTGCGCGAATTCCCAGGGCCAAGCAAACTTTCAAATCAACAAACTACGATCAAGCATCAATACAATGTTTGTTGTGTCGGCTGAATCGATCGGTAAATTTGCGGTTACGTAAAAAAAGTCGTGTTAGAGATTAGACGATAAGAAGCGCAAGAATACCACGGGAAAATTCTACTCATGGATTCGCCTTTCAGGTGGAAAATCGATTTCATGATTTGAAGTGTCAGTGCTGGGAGGTTTTTTAGTTTCCCTGAAGTTTACACCTCCCGAGTTTTGTTTAGCGAAAAAATATTGTAAGTATAGATTTGATATGACAATTGGTCGAGAAAATCGATATTGAAATTTTATTTCTTTTCTCCACTTCTCGGTGCGCGTGTAGAGTCATGGAGGTAACGTCTGAGGCAAATGGGCTGGATGTGATCCAGAGCATGATTGACATCTCGGCAGACCGCTTGGAGGGACTCCGAACTCAATGCGCCACAAGTGCTTCGTTGACGCAACAGGAAATCCGCATCTTGGAGACAAAACTGGTAAGAATGTTTTCTGAATTGTTGTTGACTAAGGCGCGGTTGCCTGAGCGAATACCGAGCAGCGGGCTAGCAACATCGAGCGCCGAGCTTCGTCAGTGGCTGCGGGTTGTCGGTCTAAGTCAGGAGTCGCTTAACATATGTCTGCAGCGGTTGAACGCCTTGGAGCAGCTTCTCGAGATGTCCGAAAGCGATTTAAAAGAGATGTTGACTACAAACACCAACCTGAAGGATGAGGAGCTTCGCCGACTTAGCTGTGCTATTGTGAATTTAAGAAAGTGCCGAGATGCATTGCGTGATGGCAACAAGGAACCCGAAAACTTATACTGGGACTCGTGGGACAGACACCACCATGTGCATCATCATAGGAACCTGAATAATGTAGGTGGTTTCGCGTCGCCACGAAATAACCGCTCAGCAGTTAAGACAGTTCATAAAGCGAGGCACTCGCCTATAAGCAGCAGCGGTGATCAAATAGCCCAGTCTCCCTCTGCCATCACGACGCCCGAAGACGGCATGCAAAGTTCCACGCATACTTTGACCCCATCACCTTCACCCCCAAACTCGCCCTGCTTGAATACTCTTAGCAGCAGCAGCGGTAACAACAATTCCAACCAGAAGCTAACACAACGCAAGTCGGGCACTCCGCCACCAAAGAAAATCCACCAAACCGGTCTCCCATACCACTCGTCTACGCCGTCACACACGCCCGTATCGCACACTGCTTCGTCCATGACAGGTAGCGGCAATAACATCAATCAGGATCCAATGGCGCCGCTGACCAAGTCCAAAAGCCACGAGTCCCAGTTAGTGCAAGACAGCACCCAGCAGCCTCCTGCCAATAATAATAGCAACAACAATGTCCAGCAGAAACCCCAAACAGCTACACAGACTACGACATATGGCCATCACCCGATACCAAGGACTCGACTCCATACCGAACCTGGCCCGGACTTGCCATCGCAAGTGCACTATCCCTACAATACGGAAGTCGTCGTGGAGAATACGAACAACCTAACAGTTCCTCGATCGCCATGCACACCCATCGTATCGCTGGGCATGGGCCACCAAATCACGCATCGTTTCACAAAAGTGTTTAAAGTAATGTCGACCTGTGATCTCTGCCAGAAGCAAATGTTCTTCGGTCTAAAGTGCAAAGAGTGCAAATATCGATGCCATAAAGACTGCGAACCCAATGTGCCCCCGTCGTGTGGCCTGCCTCGCGAATTCGTGGACGAATTCAAGCGAACGCTGCAGTCAGGCGACGTATTCTTGCCTAACACGTCACCTAACTTAGGCAGTCGTGGATATTTGACTGCCGGGCGAATGACGAAAAACCCAACCGCAATATATTACGCTCCGGACAGCAGCTCACCTGGCTCGAGCTGCAACAGCTCATCTCCCTCCAGCCCGGCCTTGTTCAACGCTGTGCACCACCCCCACAGCCAGCAGCATGCTACGACTCAACTGACCACTCCCTCGTCGGCTCATAAGACATCAAGTCAATTCAACTTCCCGGAGGTTTCCGCTGGCTCCACGCACCAGGCGATGCATCAGCACCAGCATCCCATGCACCAATCGAAACTATCCAGTGGGGCAGTCGATTCCCCACGAACCATTGTGACTACGACGAGTTCTAGCGGGTCGACCATTTCGAGTACTCATTACCAAACCAATTCGCATGGTAAACTGCAACCATATAATGTAAATAACAATGCTATTCCCCCACAACTGTCCGAGTTGGTGGACACACACCGCAGCAGTGATAGTGACAAAACAGTTTCCTTATCGGGCAGCACAAGCGCTAGCACAGACTCCGATCGAACACCTGTGCGTCTTGATTCAACAGAAGAGGGCGATTCCGGTAACTGGCCGCGTCAGAATTCGTTGTCGCTGAAGGAGTGGGACATCCCGTACGGAGATTTGGAACTTCTCGAAGAAATCGGCAAAGGTCGCTTCGGTACTGTCCACAGAGCCCTCTGGCATGGCGACGTGGCCGTGAAATTGCTGAAGGAGGACTATCTCAATGATTCACAGACGTTGGATGCGTTCAAGCTGGAGGTGGCTACTTTCAAAAAGACTCGCCATGAGAACTTAGTTCTATTCATGGGTGCTTGCATGAATCCGCCGTTCCTGGCCATTGTAACATCCTTGTGCAAGGGCAACACACTATATACTTACATTCATATCCGAAGGGATAAGTTTAATTTAAACCGCTCCACGCTAGTGGCCCAGCAGATATCGCAAGGCATGGGGTACCTGCATGCTCGCGGGATCTTCCACAAGGACCTGCGAACTAAAAATATCTTCCTGGAGAACGGAAAAGTGATAATTACGGATTTCGGCTTGTTTAGCTCAACAAAGTTAATGTACTGTGATCTAGGCTTATGTATACCAAATGGATGGCTTTGCTATTTGGCGCCCGAACTTATTCGCACGCTTTCCCCATATCGGCCAACCGGCGAAATCTTGCCGTTCTCGAAATCATCGGACGTGTATGCATTTGGAACGGTGTGGTATGAGTTGCTTTGCGGCGAGTTCCCATTTAAAATGCAGGCATCAGAGTCGATAATTTGGCAAGTAGGACGTGGTATGAAGCAGACTTTGGCCAACTTGCAGACATCGCGTGATGTGAAGGATATCCTAATGCTTTGCTGGTCGTTTCAAGCAGATGACAGGCCACCGTTTTCCAAACTACTAACTTTGCTCGAACGCTTGCCCAAGAAACGTTTGGCTCGCAGCCCGTCGCACCCCGTGCAACTTTCGCGGTCCGCTGAGTCCGTTTTCTAGGAGCATTTTATTTTTAACTTCGACTCGGTAACATTTGCCATGATTCGTTGATGAAAAGTACCCGTCCAACGGGAAGCAAGAATGCAAAGAAGCAGAGCAAAAGGTCACTGGCAATTCGACACTAGAACGACACTACATAACGACGAGTGCTACTTTTTAGCCATAAGTTAATGAATTTTCTCGCCTTTTTATAAGTAACACATAAGAATACGCAATCTCTTCACGATTGCTCACTATTCTAATATTGTAAAAAATAAACCACATGTACATTAAAACAAAGTTCACATATAAAAAACACACATCACACACTCTTCGATGAATCAATAATCATTAAGCAAAAAATGATATACCAAATTCTACATCATTCCTTTAACGATAAACAAATTATAAGAAACATTATTGCATATGATTAAAAAATAAACAAACTAAAAGTACATAAAATATCTAGATATATACAGAAAACTATGGAAATATATTTTCGGTTTAAGAATTAAAAAAAAAAGAAAATACAAAAAATGTGTAAAATAAACGAATCATGTGACATGATAAAAAAGAAAAAAAAAATGTTATTGCAAACAAACAAAAAAGAAAACAGAGACAAACAAAGAAACAAATTACATTATATCTATAAAGTGTAAGAGTTGACTATTTGTTGACACAATGATTCGTCATTGTAGGATACATCTACGGGAGAAATCAGAGATTATCTCGGAACGAATTTGTTGAACATTTAATTGAAGTATAGTAAGAAAAATGAAATATTTTTTATTTGTGGAAATGTATAATCAATTGAACGAATGAACGAGATTGAAAGGACAGTTGTTTGATGATACGAACGAAAAATAAAAACTATTAAAATATATACTCATATTACATGAATTTTTGAGGTTTCATTCAATTTTTCTTTTGGTGAGCATTTAGAAGAATTTCAGCAGCGGGACTTGATGAAAGACGGGAAAACAACTTGTGGTAACTTTGTCAATTCTAGCCCACTTTCAAATGTTTCGATGTTTAGCAGTTGTGTTTGGAAAATTAATCATTGTTAACGAAAAAGTTGTGTTAATGATAATCGTCATAATTTTAGGAATGCGAGGAAATTAAGAAAATCTCTAGAAACCGGATAAACAGTACTATATATTTCGGAACATACATCTGCAAATTTTCATGAGCAGCTCATATAGAAAGGATTCAAGAGGAAGAGCACAAGGGTTGTGCCCGGGGAGAAAGCCGTGAAAACATTTAGAAGACTTAATTCAAAGTTAACAGTATGGCTTTGATAGGATTATAAATTGGCTGACGAGCGGAAGCGCTTCCTCTTGCTTGTCAAGGCCTAGTTTAGGCTTTCGCGTCAGTGCTGCAAAGTGTATTCCTCTTCGCAGTTTTGAAGGTTTAACGAACAGTCAATAATATAGGTTTAACTCCATAGTTTAGATTATGTCATTATATGGTTTTCGACAGCAAAAGATTCGAATTTAAACTCTTAAGGGCTTTGTGTAGAAAATGAGAGTTCGGCATTAATCAGCATATCGATTTTTTTTATCAAGGCTATGATTTAGTCTGTGCTTTCGGCTGTCTCATCATGGCTTGAATGCAGTTATCGGTCACTCATTTCAACAAAGTCATACCTTAAAAAAATTGATTTTCCAGGAGAGAGATTTACAAGTGATAAGGTAGAATAAAATGCCGTATGAATCAATATTTTGACACTGTTAGATATTAAAATATAATGTTTAGGCAATAGGGTGCCCTAATCGGCTAGCCGACGGGTAGGTGGGAAATAAAATATCGTTCACAGACCAAAAACCCGATTTAGTCGAAGCGCTGACAACGCTCCAGTTAATATGTACTTGTCATGGAGCTAGGACATCAGCCTCAGATCGGATTAGACAAACGGCAATGACTATCGCAACGAATAAAGGACCATTCTTCTGGAACTTGAAGCAGATCAGGTTCATTGCAACAACTTCTGGATGAAATAAAGAAATATAAAATCAAGATCCTTGCAGTGCAAGAAACCAGACGGCACGGTGAAGATACATTTGACATGCGAGCACAAGCCGTGTTAAAAATGGAAAATCGCAAGGAAGTCGTGATTTTGGAGTGGACAGCACATTTAAACAAATCAAGGCCGTTAACGACAGCATCTGTGCAATTCGTATCAAGAACAAATTCTTTAATAGCTGGCGGGTCAACAGTCACGCGCTCACAAAAGACAAGGAGGACACAATCAATTCATTGCCATCAAACGACAAACACATAGATTAACAACCGGAGGAAAACGCCGTCATGCAGAGACCAGCGATAACGCCTAATAACTTCGCTTATAGTAGAGACTTCACAGTATGCTCCACACACTTTCTGCATCGAGACATCGATAAGAGAACATGGGCATCCTCAGATGTCCATTCAACCAAAGCGACCATGTTCTCATACAAAAACGAGCGGCCACCAGCATTCCCGACGCGCGCTCGTTCCACAGCGCTGTCTGTGATTCAGACCACTACCTTATAAGATTTAAGTTCCAATGCTGCATCTCCAAGAGCTGTAAAGTAAGATCAGTTACACAAGCTAAACGATAGCTCAGTAACGTCTACATACATGTCAGTGCTGGAAAATGGCATCAACAGATCCCTGCAGGCGAGAGAAAGTAATGATAACATCAAAAGCATGTGGAAGTCAGTCAGAGATGCGGAAACATAAGAGGCAGAAGAGGTCTTGGGGCATCAGCCAAAGATGAGTAGGAACGATTGGTACGACAAAGCAAGGAAGCGGTCCAAAAATGTAACCAGGCGTACAAAGAATATATCTAGCGACCAACTCGGCTCAACGAAGAACAATATAACACCCTCCGATGATAAGCTAAACAAATGTGCCAGAGGAAGAAACGGCAGCCCACCTACACCAAGATCCAAAAGATAAACGAACACATGACCCTACATGAAATCGGATCGGCGTGTGCCTCTATTAAACAACTAAGAGACGGCTTCAGTCCACAAACAACTCTTTACAAAAGTGTATAAGGAGCAGTCATAAGTAAGCCAATCGACATAAAAAAATATATGGCTGCAATATTTCCAGACGCTATTCACAGCGTACCCAAAGTAGCCCTCGCCATCGACTAATATACAGAATATGGTAAGAGGAGCATTTACCAGAGGACTAGCGAAAAAAGGGCAACAAGTTAAGGTGTAAAAATTATAGAGACGTGATGTCTTACAAAATGTTCTCCAAAATCATTTTTTTTTTGTGGTTGGGAGGTGAAAAAATCTTAGAAAGAAAATTAAAGCCGGCTGGTCTACAATAGACCAAATATTCTCAGTGAAGCAGGTGTTCTAAAAATTCTGGGAATATAACATCGATGTGCATCAACTCTTTGTAGACTCCAAGCAAGCATATGAAAGTGTCGACAAAAACGCCCGGTGCAAAATGATGCTTGACTTTGGCACATAAGCAAAACTAGTCCGTATGGTCAAGGTCACGATGCTAAACACAGAGTCCCAGGCAAAGGAAAACTGTGAACTAACGGACAGCTTTATAATGGAATCAGGCTTAAAACAAGGGGATGGATTTGCCCCAATGCTCTTTAATATTGCGCTGGAACACGTCATCGGGAAGTCAAGTCCACACGATTGGTGGCAATCTTAGATGCCAAAGGAGCATTTCTAAGCCTAGAATCTGAAGCAAACCGAATTAGCCTACGAGTTAATGAAACGAAAACTAAATTCATGACTCAAACGAGGAAGAGCACTTCAGTCCGACAAAACCTGATCGTAGGTGACTATAATCTTGAAAGTGTGGATAAATTTGCTTCCTGAATAGAAGTAGCGTCGAAAAGGACGAGATAGGACGCCGCAAAGGCAGCCTATTATTTGGTACTTCCCATTCCTAGATCCAGAGTTGAGCACAGGCAAAATAAGCTCCGCATTTACAGAACCTATACTGTTATATGGAAGTGAAACATTGACTCTGGCGAGCGAATCCGAAAAGGCAGTGGACGTATTTGAACGCAAAGTGCTCTGGAAAATCTACGGCCCAGTGAAACAAGGAACGAAATGGAGTGCACGTTACAACGATGAGTTGTATGAGCTAATTGACGATTCATTGGTTTTCTCTTGCGTAAAGTTACGCAAATATTAATAGGTTGGCCACGTAGAAAGAATGGAAGAAAATCGGGTACAGCACAAGGTAGACTTTCAGCGGGAAGACTGAGGACTCGATGGGAAGACACGATAGAAGCTGGCAGCAGATCTTTGTTGGGAGGGAACTATTGGTGGACAAGGTCGCGGAGCCGTGATTGTTGCAGGAGATTAATCCTGGAGGCCAAGGCCTGGCTTGGGCTGTCGCGTCATAGATGATGATGATGATGATGTTGAGTAGATCAACATCTTCATGCTCGGCGTTTTACATTCCCGGTGGTAGGTTGTCGCCTGGGCTATGAGCCTACGATTAACTTACCCTCGGCACGTGCACCGATTATGGATGGTAGATTCTAACTTGTGGTGATGCGTTGGTTAGCTTAATTTGGTGGAGTTGTTGCACCAAGGTTTGCGACGGTTCAAGCTACAACATCTAATTTAAGTCAACTAATTTTCAGTTTTACGAAAGGGTACTTTAAAAACAATTAAATGTACACGGTTGTCACTTCTTTCTAACATAATCCAGAAATAGATTGGAGTCGACCCTTTTCACAAAATCTGTGTATCACAACAAAAAAAAGCTGCTCGGGAAAAGCCGAAATGCGGGGTAATAAGGGGCGTTGACTCAACCCATTGGAAACTTAGGTAATATTCTCTCGATGTCTGAAGCGGATTTCTTCGAATCCGACCCTTGTTAAATTCAACCTTGAATTGCTCAACCCCTAGCAAAACAGAAACTTGGTGCCAAGTACACTGCTACTATATACTGTACTTAAATTATACTATTTATTTATTTATTTAATCTATAAAACAGATATAATCCAATTACATTATAGACAAACAAAAAATAAAACAAAGTTTATACATACAATCAATATATCCAAAAAGGATAATAAAAAATTAAATGAAAAAGGAAACTACGTACAAAATACAATAAATTAATTAGAAATAGAAAAATTATTCTTCGAAGTTAAACAGAAGAACCGATTCCTTGAGTTTTTTTTTAATTTAGCAAAAGACAGCGGTATCAAACCAAGACCAAGCGCGTAATGATTACGTGGGAGTCGTACAGCAGGCGAAAAAAAATAAAATATCAGTTCGAGCAAAGGGAACATTGAAGACTACCGAGGATCTAGTTGGACGTCCGGTATTGAAGGAGGAAATTTCAATGCCAAGGCCTATAGGAAGCAAATTGTGATAAAGCTTGAAAAGAAGGCATTCATCGAGAAAAACTCTGCGAGAGACTAATGAAGGAATGCGCAGAAAAGACAGGCGATCACTATAAGCGCAATACGGGATACGGAATTTAAAAAAAAGGAACCGAGTAAACCTACGTTGCAATATGCTTCGAACAAGAGAAAAGAATAAACAAACATACGATGAAATATCTTTAAAATCTTTTGTGGATCTGAGGATAAAACCTGACATACGATATGCTTTAGATACTAGATGAGTTATATGCTGTCCAAAATGAAGCTTGGTATCAAAAAATTCTCCCAAGTCCTTGTGGGACACCACAGCACAAGGTGGAAGTCGTTAGGGCAGCGACGAATAATCGTTCAATGTACTCACATTTAAGAAACTCATTTTTTAGCTAATGAATTTTACACCTAATTTCTTTTATAATATATTAATGTTTGATAATGTTGTGGATGTCAACATTTTAAAGTTTTGTTTTTATTTGAAAAAATTAATATTGTAAACTAAAGTAAATTATTATTGAACTCCGGGAAAAGCTCTAAGGCACGAACCGCTATTTATGAATTGTAACTACTTAAAACTTAGAAAAATCATCCAATAGAGATCTTGAAAAACCATTAAAACAACCAGAACGTCCAGGTAGCTTCATCTAAATTTTTCTCATTTCTACCCACATAATTAAACGTTTACTCCCCCTAACTCTCTATTCTCTTGTGGTGTTTGATGACGGTTGATTAAAAACGCACTGCTTTTTAATTTCTAAAGTGAAATAAGTCCCTTAACTAATAACCACTCCGTAATCTGCTTTAGGTTGACCGGATTCCCCTAAATGGAGGAAAAAAAGAAAGGAAAGGATAGAAAGAGTAAATAATAAGAAGGAAGAACAAGAACAGGTCAACGTAAGGAAACGAAATGCGATTTATCAACCAACTGAAACCTTTGCATGGATCTGATTACAGTACAACTTTGAATTATTCTACATATATTTCTGCGGCGTGGCGTCAATTTAATTTATCTATTGCAATATTTTATATATATTTCTATGTCGTGCCGTCAGTCTACTTTATTTTTTTTCATGTCTCTTACTACCTTAGTTTTCGAAGAGGCTTCAATTGCTTCTTATATGGTTATATCTTATATCTCGCTCTTCGATATCCTACTAATTTAATTTTTTTATTCTAAAAATAGATAGGATTCGATCCTTTTCACCAAATCTCTTCGTATCACCACAACAATAAAAAACAAGTTGGGTAGATAGAACTACGCTCGTGTCAGAAGGGTTTTGTACTTAACATAAGATATGCAGACATAAGAGTATGGAATGATTTTATTCAAGAAAAACTTTAATGACATGCACAACAAATATATTTTTGATTTAAAAAAAACAAGTGTTACTCCATTTTAATTGGCCAACATTTTTTGCAATATTGCTAAAATCAATGACTAAGCCGAACCTCAAATGTATTTTTGTTCTATTATATATTTGGAGAAAATACAATTAGAAGTGTAGTGTATGGTTTAATGGAAAGCCCATGTAGTAGAAAACCTGTGTTTGATTTTTGTAATAGGAGAAAATTCAAACGATAATAACTTCCGTACATTCTATTAAAACTCAGAGTATAAGAACCTTTTAAAAGACAAATAAATGTATACTTGCATCTAATTTAATTTAATATTTAATTTACAGATCCTACTATTATTAGCAAAGTTGAAAGAATTTCAACCATTAAGTTATTTGTTATTGGATTTACCTTCATAATATTTTCACCAATTATTTTTAACTGTTCATCTTCAGCAATTCAGAAATAAATTCAATCAAGTGTTAATAGCATGCACCTTAAATGTTGAAATTCGCGAAAAATAACACAATTTTATGCAATATTCTCATTTAAAACGGCCGCCATTTTGTTTTACGATTACGGATGTCACCCGTTGAACAAATTCTCAAAGATATTCATCATGAATATAATTCCTGAAACATTCATGCGAATCCTAGCAAACCCGTAGTGTCTGAGTTGATTGGAAGTGCATATTGTTCCGTAGCCATGTATAGTTGCTGTTGTAATACAGAAAAATTTAAACCCCCATAACTCTGTTAAATACGATTCGATCTTTCTAAAATTTCCAGTAATGATTAAACTTGTAAATTCACATTTACATATTGACTTTTATTGAATTTGAGGGTGCCCTTACGATTTTATTCAAAAAAGTGTAAAATTAATAAATCATACTCGTACTATTACTAACAAAGTTGAGTCAATTTCGACTTCTGACGTATTTGTTGGGTTGTTGATAAAGGTCTACACTCATGATTTTTTCAGATTTTCCGGATGAAAGGTTTACAATCGCGAGGGAGGTACGCCTAAATCTCGTGCATTTCCCCTTCTCCTGCCTCCCTCTATACTGATAAAGTAATTTTAAGACGTGTTGGCTCTACTTATGGGGAACTAAGGTAATTCATTGCTGCAAAAGAATCGAGGAGTACGTCCTGACGAATACTATTAAGCGCGAAGTAGGACCACCGCCCTACATTCCTAGCGTTATTGGGATTCTGGATGTACGTGGGAAAAAAGCAAGGAGAATAGCAGAATTTTGAAAGAGAGCCGGTACGAAACGTGATTTATTAATTGTATTTCCCAGAAGCGAGGGCCAAGCGAAGGCCGAAAAACTAGATTAAATCGCAAGCGAGTGTGGAAGTTCTGATCTAGAATTCAAACTGTTTTGAGTGGCTGTATTTTATAGCAGAAAATCAGTACATCCGCACTCGTTGCAATATCTACGAGCAACTAGCAATCATGGTAAGTATGAGTATAAGATGAGCTATATGTGGCCATTCTATCTGCGTTGCCGCCGCCTACATAGGTAATTTTTTAAATTTAAAGCAAACACTTTTAGCACACTTGTGTGTCGCTCATTGATTCAGAGAAGAGACAAGCGGAAGTCGCCATCCACGGCAACCGTTATCAATCATTACATTCATTACAAAACTAGAATGACGACGATGGGCAAATTTTTAGGGATGTTTTTAAAACAAATTTTCATATCATTCAGAAACAAATATAATGGTAGAGAACAAACCAATATAGAGTGAAAGCCCATTGCCGTGATGAAGAAACTACATCCTTTAATTAGTAATGCAAATAAGACCCTCTGCTTTTTCACTGCTCTATAATGGGATAATCAGCGAAGTGATTATTAAATAAAATTTTGCATCCTACTCGCAAAATGACTTTCAATATTTGAATATTCCAATAATATTGTATATACGTACTCATAATCCAAATTTCTAATTCAAAATTGCAACATGAAATAGCGCATTTTTCCACAATTTTTATTATCAAAATACATATCTGTACTTACCTCGTAGCCGGGCTTATTTGCCACACAATGAACCATAGCGGTTGCAAGTAAATGCTGAACAAGAGGTATACGTTGACCAAGTTTGGAATTGATTTGTATATGAAGTTGGAGCGAAAACATCACACAACCATCTGGGCTTAACCACTGCAAAATTTGACAATTTCATATGCGGTTTTCATTACTGGACAGTATGTTTTACCTGATTATTACTTCTGCCTTGACCCGACGTTTGTCGCCGTGGGATTACTGCAAGTCCATGTGTTAGAGTCAGACCATTTATAACGTGCATCGAGGATGTCATTACAGGAGCATAGATAACAAGACGCCCTACATTATTCGATGCTAAATTCTAAGAGAAGATCGTTGCTTGAAAAAATCACGCTAAAATTTTTGATTTTACTTACATCAAAATAATCCACTGTTGAAAAATCGTCAGGGCATGAATGGATTAAAATTGGAAGTAATGTTGAGCTTGCATTCGGAGGTATCTCATTTTTTTCGCAGAATTTTATATTTAATTTTGGAGTGTTGATCAAATTTTGGGAAACCATGCTTGATTTTAGACGACTAAGAAGCTCGAATTTTCCCTGTGGACGAAATTTATACTTAATACGACTTTCGATTTCACAATGAATTTTGTACCTCATGCCGTCCTAAGAAATATGCAGCTTTATACAACTTTTCCATGTCCATACTACCAAAATCTTTCTGCACACTTACGTTCAGCTGTGATTTTAGGAGATCAGAAAATATTTCCAAACGTGCTTTGTTGTTTTGCTTTAGTATAGAGTATTTAATTTCATCTGATTCAAACTGGCTAGGATCAGCTTCGAGGTGAACCTTTTTGACGAAAGTATGCATTAGTGCAACCACTATAAATTTTATTCGCTAGTGATTTACTTGTGAGAAAACAAACTTTCCACCCGTTTTACCGCTACTGGCCAAAAGTAAACTAGGTGTATTCCAGGTTTCTTCGGTCCCCAAAACTTTCACATCCAGACTGTGCATCTCTCCTTCCAAATCAGGTACTTCGATGGACCTTGGACACACTAGAGCTCTGAGCCGAAATCACCATGCCATGTTTTTTTTTTCACACACACGAGTAATTTTAAAACGACGAGATAGAGACAAAAAACAATGGCAGGCAGGCAAGGTGTTTTCATGTGTTTAATTTTCAAATGGTAAAATGATTTCGCAAAATGATTTTTTTTTCAAATCAAATGAGTTTAGTTTTGAATGGCATAAATAAAACAAATATGGATTTTACATAAATTTGGAAGATAAACATGAAGGTATTGAATTACAGCGTATTGGCAGAATGAAATGCGGATTGAAATCACAAACCACAACATGTAAGACATCAGTCGCCAACGTAACAACATTAACATAAACGAAAGGAAAGAAAATAAGAGAAAAATCAGTTAAAAGTTTGTCATAACTTGTTTACAACTTAGATTTTAATTAGATCAATAAAAGGTTAAGGTGGCATGTAGTGTAAAGTTTTGCGAAAAATTTTGAAAGTCAAAATTTAACTACTGAAATATTAGCCAGAATATTTTAAAATTGCATATTTTAAACTTTTCTGGAAAAATAGATTTTAATACAAAAATGCAATGGCCAATTTAAATTATAAGAAAACATCCAAATGAATTCGGCAAGAGGGCAAGAATGCAAACGGCTTAAAAAGCATTTATTTTCCGTACCAACTACAAGTAGCTCTATATGTATTTACTAAGCCACATATCACTGCTTTAACTTTTAACTTTGGAGGACTTTTTTACTAGAGGGTTTCAAGTATTGTAAGCTATATTATAAGTCGACGAACACCGTTTCTCGATGCTCTGATTCAGAAATTTTAGGATGCGCTTGTCTAATTGAAATAATGGAGGCGCTGACTGCCGAAAGCCAATACCCGAGGGAGGGGGTTGTAGTGCTACGATGATGAAAACATCATAGTAATGATTTAATTAATTAGGATAAAAAGGCCAACTAGATTACCACCGAATTTACTTATCGCTTTAGCTAATAATAGCGGGAAATATTTTCGGATAGACATTATAGCACTTTCGGCAGCTAACGTATGTTATAAACTCGTAGTTAAAAACGACACTTTTGTTAATTTGGAGTATTTTTAAGATAAATTATTTGTTGCCTTTATCATATTTTAATCAGATTTTTATACAAGCAATTATTGTAGCGTCAACCGGGTTTTGCACAATGGAAAGTTTTTTCTTACAATTAGTAAGAAAGTCCTTTTCAAATAAATAACTCTTTGCAATGAAGTATTTTGGGCTAAACTAGAAATTATAAATCAGCTTCAGCGATAATCATAACCAGCAAGCTAGCTTGAGGAATATTTACACGATACGATTAACAAGATGAGTTTATCAAAGATTTTACTTGAGTATGTGCCTGCTTGTTGTGTTTTACAAATCTTTTTAAGCCATCTTCTCATTCTCGCGTGTTAGAATATAAACGTGATTATTCATATTGCACATATTATAGTCACTACTCGTCTATACACCGGAAATTATTGGATATATATCAACTTACGGTTTTTTCGAAATCGATGGCTGTGGTTGTTCATCACTATCATTGGAGAAATGCTTTTTCACTGGAGATGGTTGGTAACAGAATATATGATGCATCATTTTCACTTTTTGCCATTTGCCGTAGGAGAATTGAACAAGTTCATGTTCTCGTACCTTTAATAATAATTTGTAGAAAATAGAATTCTAAATATATTGACTATATTGCTGAATTAAGAAAAATGCACTTATTTCTATCCCTGAAATCATAAATTTTGTTTTGATTTATTGGAAACCTGCATTTGTAAAATATATTTAATCTACTTACTTCAGCTGTGCGATAAGTTGGAAGAATTATATGTAGCATATCAGAGCATAGTGATAACACCTTTCCACCTTTCAAAAAGTAATCTAATAAAATGTTGGCAATTTCCTTATTCACAGATCCACATATTATCAAAAGGCACGTATTATCCATCCAAATCTTTTGCTGTGCCTGTTGAGCGTTCAGAGGGTAAATGGTATAGCTGCAATGAAGAATTGAATTCACACTCTTCAGCCTAATATATTTTACTCAGGAGCTTACGTATCGATTTCCAGCATATTTTTTAAAGTGCTGATGACACTATCTTTGGCAATTCCACTTTCCGAATAGACCAGGACGTTTGGAGGTTTACAATCACTCAAGCTACCTTTTTTTCTTACCAGTACAGGTCGCTTAACATTGTCCCTAATCACAGATACTGGCTCAGGTTCTTTAACGGTAATCGGAGGCGGTGCTACATCAACAACTTCAGGCAGGCGGGTTTCTTCTGTAGCATGCGATACAGGATCCGGTTCTGACTTGTTCAATGTCTTCACTGGAGTTGAAGATGCACTTCTATTGCTCTTTTTTGGAGAAACGTTGGGCGTTGAATGCTTGGAAGTATTCAGAGATGAGTGTTTTATTTCTAGGATTTCATCACTAGGTTCTTCGTGATGTCGAAGAGGACTGACTTTAGCTTCTATTTTGGCTGGACTAGATTTCGGTGACATATTTCGTGATGGGCTGGATTTTCTTCCTGAATCGGTATCATCAACTTTCTTGGATGGGATCAGGTCGGGTTTTACAATTCCTGTTTTTCCTTCAGTACGGTTTTTATTGTATTCATACTCGGTTGCTTGACTGGCTAAAACGCTAAGGCTACGCAAACCTGCCAAATGTTTCTCCCATTCTTTCAAATTCAAATGTCTCATTGCACGACATGTATGCTGTTTGCGTAGATGATTTTTAAGGAGATTAAATGGTTGCGGTTCACCATCGCAAAAGATAGCTAAAAATATATTTAGGGTAATAGATTTCAAGTTTTTGAATAAAGTGAGTCATACATTCTACACGTAAGAGGGGAAGTTTGTCGTTTATAACTAAGTTGTTTTGCATAAATGTAGTCATAATTAGTTTCGTAAAATGATGAACATCCGATTCAATTACAACTGCGAAATGGGAATCCACCCTCCAAGCCAATGGACGGCCAAATTCTTCGATCTGTAAATATAGCATTCATTAGTATTTGTTCAAAAGCTTTGAGAATTTTCATTTTAAGCAATGCAGACAATTATATACAATTTTCAACTTCCGGTAAAGCATTTTTTTTTGTGTTTGGGAGGTAAAGGCTATTTACGCTCTGAGTGTTGGATGCTGAAGCGCATCAAGCACTATGAATAATCCACTAAACTCCGACGCTGTCATCTGAGAACCTAGCCCGGAACCGTTTAGCACATTATTTCGGGCTAGGCCTCATTTTTATTCGTCTTCGGAATCCAGAAATCTCCTTTCAAGCGGGAAGGAAGGGAGGGGAAGGAATTACTAGAAAACGTCTCCTGACGCTCAAGTATACCTTTTTATCCTCTAGGAAGGCCCGCACATAATGTGCTATACGGTTCCATTTGTCAACGGATGTAAGCATCTTTCCAATATAGACTCTGGGGAGAGTGCTGCAACTTCATTGAAGAGATCACCATCTTTTGCAGTAAAAAAATGCATGGCAGTAATCATCTATCTTTCCTACGCAAGATATGCAGTAGGGAGATCGCGAATTGCCAATGTTGTGCAGATAAGACTGAAAACATCTATGCCTGCCCAAGAGCTGAGTGAAGTAAAAGTCAATCCCACCATGCCTTACATTGAGCTAATGCCTCAATTCAGGGATCAGCCACGTAGTTCATCTTCCCTTTGTGTTACTCTCCCAGGACTGTTGCCAATTGAAGAGTTCGTTGTCTCTCCTCCATTGCGACAATTTCACTGTTGCCTTCGCTTCTACTCAAATAATGACTCTTCTTCTTCTTCGAAGCACTACAGCCCCTCTCGGGCCTTCGCTTCCTGCAACAAGCGCTCTAACGGTCTCGGTCCATTTACCGCGTCCCCCAATTTTGAAATCCGAGCAGCGATGAACTGTCTTCGTCGACCGAGTCAGACCAGTGTTTCCTCGGTTTCCCCACTGGTCTTCACCCTTCAGTTCTCCCAACGAATACCTTTTCCGTTGTTCGTCCATACGATTCATGTGGCTTCCGCAGTCTTAGAATCGTTGAGACCTCTGGCTCGCCAAAAATTTCATACAGCTCATGGTTGAATCGAATTCGCCATTGGCCTTCGTCTAGGTTCCCTCTGATTATTCGCCTCAGGACCCGTCTTTCGAAGGCGTTCAATATGTTTGCGGATCCTTGGGTTAAGGTCCATGTTGCATACCCTTAGCATAACACAGGTCTTTTCACAGATTTGTATACTTGGAGCTTTGTTTTCCTGTGTATGCAGTTGGTCTCCAAGATCGTCAAAACTGAATAAAATATTTTATTTGCAAGCTGTATTCTTCGGCGTATTTCGTCTCTTTCATTACCGGTTCTCGTTATTTTGGCACGTAAATATACAAACTCACCCACATTTTCAATATTTTTTTGGGCATTTGAGGTATATTTCTTCGACTGCGTCATGAGTTTTGTTTTATTCTCATTGATTTGCAGCTCTACTAGTTTTGTTTCGCTGCCGAGTTTTAGGAAAAGTTCTTTGGCGGTTGTTAACGACCGTGACAAAATACTGATGTCCGCAAAGGCTACTACTTGGCTCGACTTATATAATAACGTACGTCTTGTATCGCCAGGTAGCTTTTCTCTGATGACATATTCCAGAGCCAAATTGAATAACAATGGGGCCAACTCATCTCCCTGTTTTAGTCCGATATTTGTGTCCAAGGCGTCGGTGAGTTGGTTATTGATGCGGACTTGGGAGGTTGTCGACGTCATTGTCATTTTGGTAAGACGGACTTATTTGGCTGGGTTACCAAAGCAAAGCATTATTTGTTACAGTACGTTACGGTCAATACTGTCGTATGTTTGCTTAAAGTCAACGAAAATTTGGTGTACGTCTATTTTGAGCTCCCAATATTTCTAAAGGACCTGCTTCTATTGTCGATCTCTCTACTCTAAAGTCACCTTGATACTCCCCAATAATTTTGGCGTATGATTCGATTTTATTTTCTAATATCTTTGAAAATATTTTGTACGCCGTACAAAGAAGTGATATGCCTCTATAGTTTTCGTACCTTTTTTGTGGATAGGGAATATAGTTCATTGGCTCCACTCGTTCCGCATATGCTCTTGTTGCCAAATGTGCTGGATGACTTTATGGATGGCTTTCTGAACACTGCTGACACCATATTTAATGAGCTCTACTGAAGCTTCATCGATGCCTGGCGTTTTATTATAATTTTGGGTTATGATGGAGGAACAAACTTATATCAGGGTAGGAGGGGCCAATGGAAGCTCTCCGGGACTATTTATAAGCTCTGACGGTCTGGAGCTGTGCGGAGGATTAAGGAGGTTCTTGAAATATGATGGCCATCTTTCTTTAATCCTGTTTTCATCAGCGATGTTATTGCCGATGTCATCACGGCAGAGCGTGGTCTTGGGCTGATAGCCACGTCTCTGGCTTTTCACTACTTTGTACGCTTGTTTTCTGTAGTTGCTCACTAGACTTACATCGATACTTCTCAATTGGTCGTCATAGTATTTTCTTGTCTTAATTTTAATTATCTTATTCGCTACTCTTCTGATATTTTCATAATGTTCTCTCGTTGTCGTGGTTTTCCTACCTCAATATTCTTTGTATGCCTGATTCGTTTTATCTAACGCATTCTGACTTAATGACTCTTATAATCTGTATTTTGTAATTGTAATTTATCGAGAGTCATAAGCTTAAAACGAATTTTTCAACTAACTTCCAAAATTAACGTGATTTCGCGGAAAATTTTCAATTTTTGCATGAGTTTTGTAAAGTTTTATGATACGGAAGATTGTAAATCGATTTTTACCCATTGTTCTTGCAATTTATCCATACGTTTAATTTTGTTTAAATAATTTCAAACTCATTTAACGCTTCTCTTGAGAAGTTTCATTCTGCCGGGTAGGCAAAATGTACAGATAAATTATATACGCTAAAATTTTCTCCATTTTCTCGGTTATTTTATGGAACATTTGTAGCCATCGAGCAGTCATATAAGCAAACTGGTCGAAAACCTTCCTAACCTTTATCCGAAATTTTAATTGCAGATTAAAAAAAAAATTTTAATTACTTCCATTCATAATTGTAATTTATAAAATAGTTTTCTTTCTTATTATTACAATATTAAATATCATTTTATATCAATTTTCCTTTATATTAAATTTAAACGTTTCCCTTTAATTGTATTCTTCATGAGATTTAACTTTTATTACTATTTAAATTCTTTTTCATTTTTCTTTACTTCAGTTAATTTTCTTTATGGAAAATTTAAATCTGTAAATTAAAATTTCGGACATGGGAGTACTGATTTAGTGCCTCCCAACGGTGTATTACCTTACCGAATGAAATCGAGCCCGGCTGAGCGAGCAGCCGAGTGAATTTACCGGTAGCGAAACGGGAGAAAGCAAAAAGAAAGAAAATATTTGGACGGATCGAGGAGTCTGTGATGCCCGTAACCCGCCATTGAATATAGTTGGGGATGTTTCCTTGGAGATGCAATGTAAACAGATAGAGATAGTGGCGGCTTTTATACAAATGGAACAATAAAATATAAACTGCTAGTGCTCATTTTTTGTACATTTTACTTAGAAATATTAAAAGTGTCCCCCTGAAGAACTTGTAGTAAATTGAAAACCAGCGACTAGGAATTCGATATTTAACATAAACGAAATATGTCGAACGTGTCTCATGAAGAGTGCAACATTAGTGTCGATTTTTCGATAACGATCCTGCATTTAATTCTACCGCTTAGGCTGTTGACGTCTTAAAAATTTTTTGTAAAGTGTCGCTCACTTCCGACGTCAAATTGCCCAGCAAAGAGTGTCCGATCTTCGCAGAAGAAATTAAAAAAGGTCATACCGATCCAAAATTAAGTGTGAACGCTCAACAGAACGAATTTGCAAGACAACTAAAAATTTACCAATATCACCTTTCTCGATTTCAGTAACTTCACCTACATCGTCATCGAGCGCTCGTGAGGATGTGGGTAAGTATCCTTTTGTTAATTTATTTTATATACAATTATTAATTTATCAAATTTTTTTCTCAGTTGTTTTGCTTTTTTTTAATACCATTCTTAACTTTCGGAAAATTTTTCGTAATTTTTTTTTTGTCCTTGTATCCAATTATTAATTTTTTTCATACTCTTTCCAAATAGTTTTGCCTTTTTTTATACAAATCTTAATTTTCGTAAATTTTGTGTTAAATTTTTTTGTCTCTTTTTTTCATACAATTATTGATTTTCTTGAGCTTTTTTTTAAATTTGTTCTTATCACACTGCTTGCTACATGAAATTACATATATATATATATATATATATATATATATATATATATATATATATATATATATATATATATATATATATATATTGTTTCTAATTACTACTATAAAAATATTGTTTTCTTAGTAAATATTGCAATCCAAATTAGATTGGCTGTTTTCTCCTGAATAATGAAATGTAACTTATAATGAAGTTTTTTGGAAACAATACAGAGTAGAAGATCATGTCTACTTAAACTATAATACACGGTCTTTCCATTCATTAACCCTGACCGGGTATAGGACCCGCATCGATGGAAGGCTCCTTCGCTAGAATGGGCTAGCCATCTGACGCGCTCTTTCTTCCTTTTCTTTTGTTAACAGGGGCTCCTACCAGGGTAGAGTGGGCTTCCGCTCGCGTGCCCTTTTATGACATAGGGTTATGTGATTTCATTACATAACGCTATGGCATAAATCGGTTACGTTTGTATTCCTCATTTGGGGGAAAGTCATGCAAATTATGTTTGTATGAGTTTTTCACTCAAATGGGAAGTATATGGCCACGTCTACGTTTGGATCTTGATCCGGTTGGGAGGGTGAGAGGGAGCACCGCTACCATCTGGATGGCCCACTCTTATTTGTCGGCCATAAGTCTTGTCGGTAACGACGATCTCATCTTAAGTCCGTCTGTTTTCCCCAGGTCCAGTTTGCCTTCTGAGTCAGTAATACTCTTTGACCCTTAGTAGGTTACCTCCTTCTGGACTTCGGTCGATGTTCCTTTAACCCCTAAATTAGTGGATGCGAAATTTTTTTGTAGTGGGTCCTTGTGCTGGGGAAAAGAACCCGCCCCACGACACCGCAACGCTAGCCTGCCAGCGCATTCACGCGTCCCCAGACAAGGCCAATCTCGGCGGATCTCAACATCCTCTTTCGCTGAGGCAGCAGACCATCGCTGCAGTCCTGAACGGACAATTTTATCTACCCATTTCACTACACATTCTGGTGAAATTATCAATATGTATCAGTCTTGTTAGTGTTACAACTTACCTATTGGAAAATTTTACAAAACTTAATGTGTGAAAACCTTCGTCCGGTTAAAATCGTGCAACTTATAGTACTTGTACTTGTATGTTGTAGCTTTCTACATTACGGTTTTGTTTTATGCTATTTATGTGATTTTTAAAAGTTTTAGCGAGAATCTTGGTTTTGGAAAGAAATCAATATTTAATTTTGACTTTATTTTAGGGCATGTTTTTTTATAAAACAAGTGTATGTGTATACTTTTGTCCATCAACGCGTCTAATTTCTTAAAGTAATTTATATATTTGTCAAATTTTGGGGAGAGCGACGCGGTCCGAGCTAATACTGTATCTAGTTTTTGGACGAGATTCATTGGAGAAGAAAAAATGACGTACAATTTATATTTTGTAAACTAACATTGCAGACAAAATTATCTATATGAACGGGAGACTTGTTGTTTGCGAGCATATTTAATTTGGATTGAAACTACACCCCACGAAATAATGATAAGACCAACACACAAAACTGCAATAATACACAAATAGAAATAGAGTTGCGTTAGTGCAGTGCGCTATGGGATTATACAGATCGGTATTTCCCAAGAACCGGTTTTTGATTTTTGTTTTCTGCTAATACGTTCGTTTGCGGCGTAATTCAAAAACATTCTAGTGCGAAATATTGATAAGACCAGAAGTGTACGTAAAAAGAAGGAAATTACAAAGAAATAACAAATCATATAATATTTAATTTCATTTAATTAGGTAAATTGAATTGTATTTTTGGTTACTTTTACAACTAACTTTTATATCGACAGCTGCGCGAATCACACTGAAATGGGTCGAGAAAAGCAATTGACGGAAATAGAACGAGGACAAATTCTCGCTTATCGGAATAGTGGTGCAACAACGAGAGAAATAGCATCTCGAATGAAAAGAAGTAAGACTGTGGTTATAAATTTCCTGAAACTAAAAGACAACTATGGTAAAAAAAAGAGTTCAGGAAGAAAGCCAGTGGAAACCAGAGAAATTAAAAGGCTGGCTTGTAATAAGGGCAACAGCCCAGCAGAAATTCAACGCACTTTAGGACTTCAAGTAGGTGTGAGACGCGTGTAACAAATTTTGAAGGCAGATAGTAAGTTAGAGTATTTCAAACGGGATCCTAAACCTAAATTGACAGCACGCCACAAACAGCTAAGATTGAATTTTGCTGAGAAGCACCAATTTTGGGAAGAGGAATGGACCACAGTACTTTTCAGCGATGAAAAAAAATTCAACCTCGACGGACCTGACGGCCTACAAAGATATTGGCACGATAAGCGTACAAAAAAGCAAAAAAGGATGGCAAGAAATTTCGGTGGAGGATCCTTAATGGTGTGGGCTGCTATTGGATATTACGGCAAGTCCCCTAGATGTTTTATTTCCACAAAAATGAACGCTGTCAAATATGTGGAGTTGCTTGATGACGTACTAATTGATTTCGGGGAAACACACGGAGCTGAATGGATATTTCAGCAAGATAATGCTGCGGTGCACACCGCGCGACATACCAAGAACTTTCTAGAATCTCGTGGAATTCCATTACTGGAGTGGCCACCATGTAGCCCGGATTTAAACCCAATTGAAAGCATCTGGGCAATACTATACGAGCGGGTTTTTCACCAAGGTCGTCAATACGACTCCGTCCGAGAGCTACGGGCAGCTGTCAACACTGAATGGAAGAACATTAGTCAGGATACTGTCCAAACAGTTATAACTTCCATGCCACGTCGCCTGCAACACGTTATAATTAACCGAGGTGCTAGTACAAACTACTAAAACTACTCAAAGACGAATTTTATATACCAAAAGTCGTTAACAGTAACAATGGTCCTATAATTATTTCGCTTGGCAGAATTTTTTGACAGTCATTAAATGAAGTACTGAGTATTGAAGCAATGTTCCTTTATACCACGTGAATTATATAGCAGTAATAAACTACATTTATTTAAAAAAAAATTTTTTTCTTATATTACATTGACACAGTAATGATTTTTGTCTTGGTCCTATCATTATTTCGTGTAGTATATATTTAAAAAATTTTCTTCGGCATATAAAATGTAAATTGATGTAATCATAATATTTGTATTTGCTTTCACCAACATATCGCACACTCCCATATGGTCTAGTGGCTAGGATACCTGGCTTTCACCCAGGAGGCCCGGGTTCGATTCCCGGTATGGGAATTTTTTTCTTTGTAAGCCCAAGTTGTGTTTCACAAATTATTTCGAAATGGTTTTTTTTATAGTTAATTCCTTATTTCAGCAAAAAAGAAAAAACATTGTCTGATTAATCAGCAAGATCTCCAGTGATTATACCTTTTGAATAGAATCTGGGTCTTAACTACTTGTTATATTGCTGATATTGGATCTCGAAAAGGTACTTTTTGTCGATGCAAAATGAATCTTGGAACAAAAATACTACGAGTCTTTAAAATAATTAATTTTCTATTTGTTTTCCAAACTCAGAATCATATACTTTCTAATTGTATGATTTTTCGGATTCGATTTTAACTAATGCCTTGTGTCTGTTAAATTTTGAGCTACGTTTGCCAATATTCATCGAACTAAGCTCCAAAGCTTATCCCATTTCCCATTCTACTGCAAAATTGATTCAATTACGTCAACTCATATTAGAATACAAGCCGTTTAGCCGGTTCAGAGGCTCAAGAATTGTCTAACATACTAAAATTGGAGATTTCTGTTCCCTAGCGGGCAGGGGTAAAGCAAATAAACAATGAAGAATGCTAAATGCTCTGTAAACAAATCTTTTGATTTTCTGTTCATTGCTGTGTGTAAATTCATCTCGGCTGACTGCCAGTAGAGAAAAGTTAAGAAGCAAATTTCTTTACAAAAGAATTGTAGATATGCTTTTCGAGGGAGTAGTTATCAAGTAGAAAGTCTACGATAAATAACATTATGTAAGGTTACCATACAGGTTTTCTGGCAAGCTCACTTACAAATCTCAATCAAACAAAAGTAGTTTTTTTCGATAGAACAACCTCCATCGAAGCAAAAGGTAAAAATAGATTTGGATTTATTGATTAGCACTTGTTACGCTTACCATCACAGTTTCGTCTTCGTCGATTTCTTGATTGGGGATTATATCCGTCTCCAGCAGGAGGTGAACAGCCCACTTTTGATCAAGATCCAGTTCCCTTTCCTCGAGATTGACATCAAATGGAAGCATATTTGGAGGATCGGGAAACGAGACCCATGGTCCTAGGAAGATGTTTTGGGTTGGAACGAGGCTGCATCCTCGTTGATTTCCGCGTAACCACATAATATCGGAAATCCGTGCAATACTTCGATTTGTGCATAGGTCGGAAGTGGCAGTGGTTGTGGAGATGTCTGAAAGGAGATAGACGTTACTGATTGTTCGATGGAACACGATTCGTGGATGCACTTACCATTAACATCGTTTGGGACATTGTAGAAGACAACACTTGAATTTTCTGACAACTTTTGCCTGATCTTCATACAAATCGATCGAATACGCCAGGCTTGCAAGTAGGTTGCCATCATATAGTAGAGCGTAAGGAACATGATGGTTAAATTCGTGGCCTTGCAAATTTCGCTTATCGACTTGTAACAAACTAAGCTGTTCGCATTTTTTATTTTCCCGGCAATGTAATTACGCCGCGATGTTTGCACGGACTGTAAGTTGTTTAAAGCACAGCAAAGGTTTTAAATCATTGGGGATTAAGTTTTTAGATAAAAATTTTTTAATAAGTCTCTAAAAACATCTCAACGGACACTTGTTTCGTAACTCCAGACAAGCGAAATGCACGACAACGAACTATTGACAAGAAAATACAAAATGCATGAAAGATAATGTTGAAGAGGCGCTGGTAGTAAATGTCAAATCACCAGTCGATTGATAAGGTTCTAATTCCAGTTTGCCTGGTAAGTCTAATTCGCTGAAAATGTTCAGCAATTGCTTGCTTCTGTCAGGCGGGAAAAACTTTGAAGACAAATCTTTTCTCCGTTTTGTGTCACTACAAAAAACAATGCTTTTAACATCTTTATTGTATCATAAATTTCATTTATATAAAAAATATAATTAATTTCATAACTAAGAAGGTGAAATAAGATGTAGTGTTTTTCAACTGTTATTAAAGTCCTTGGAATGCTATCTCAGTGAGTTAAAGATCAGTGTTCAGCTGGAAATGACATGGTCTAGGGATGCGTACATGTGCTGGCAGACTCACTGCCTGGGGCGTTATGGGGCGGGTTCTATTCCCTAGCGCCAATTCCACTACCAAGAATTTCACATGTAAGAATTACTGATGTTCTCAACGTACTAACCAGAAAAAAGGAAGGCTGAGGCCAGAACTAAATGTACTATCTATCAGCCTATGTTATTATCATTATGTACTACTAAAGGGTGGTACAACCAAAACGCACGATGTTAATTATAAATAAAAAGTTTTCAGAGAATTATGTTAATATTTTTTATTATAGTAGAAGGAGTTATGACAATTATGTTTAAAATAAAATATCGCCCAAATGCTCGCCACGGCTATGGTGGCATACTTCTATCTGATGGTCCATATTTTCAATGACTCTCAGACATAAACCGCACCAAACAGTCACTCTTTGTGGATGTATCGGCTTTTCAACAATTGCTCGTGGATTCTCATTTGCCAAAATGTGGTAATTCTGCTTGTTAACGAACGAGGTAAAGTCACCATTCCCTTCTGTCTGTTCAATCAACCATTAGGCATATTGCCGCCGCTTGAAATGATCAGTAGGCTTCAACTCTTCTGCTACACTATCGCGAACAACAGCAATGTTTTCCGTAGAACGAACTGGGCGAGCATGCATAGGTGATTTGTATTTCCCACAGACCCGGTTTGCTGAAATTTGCTCACATTTCTCCCGATTGTGGACACATTTGGTCGATTATGCTGACCAAAAAAATTACGAAGTGCACGACATGCATTTTGATTTAAACGCCGATTTTCGTAAAAGGCTTCAGCAACCTTAACGCACTACACAATTGTGTACCTCTACATGGTTGAATTTGTCAAACACTGAAACAAATAAATTTCAAATTAAGTTGGGCGAAAAACTTGACGTTAAGGTGCGACTCACAATTTGCAATGTGTATTATGGTTGGTTGATTGCGCGGGCTCGGGAGACAGCCTCGTCTTTGGCGGGGGGTCGGGCATCCGGGTGGGATTTGTGCCACCTTGCACCCCTCCCGGCCGGACTTAAGATCATAATGGTATAAGTACGCTAGCAAAGTCTCTCTATCCCAGTAAAAGCCCCAGGAACATAAAAAAAACTAAAGCCTAATGGCTGAACTAGAGTGGAGGGTCCTCGCTAACGTTGTCGGTCCCATACTCTGTGAGGCGTAGATAGGAATGGCGGTTTTTGGTAAAAATACCGGTTCCTCGGTTTTCCGAGTGTTGTCGTCTGCGGCTTAACCGGGCGGTTTTTTACAGCCAATAAAGCCGGTTCTTGGAAGAACCAACTTTCGATTTTTCTTAGCAAATTTTTTAAATTAGAAAACTCGAATCAAGATTAAATGTTTATCTTTATGTCCATTGATTGGCTTCATGTGCAAATGGTCTTTCGATTTTTTACTTACTAAATTATTTAAATCACAATGAATCGAAGGATATCTTTGTGCTAAAAATTAGAGACTAATGTATTGAAATTCAAGCGATAGCTTACTGTTAAGCGAAATCATTTATTTACAGTATAACGATGAAAGACCCTTCAGTTCAGTCTGCAAGGATTTTGCATTTATTGTGCATCGTGTGCTAACTTCGCTTGGCATTCTACGTAGAGTGCTCCACATTAAAATGAAATATAAACAACTAATACCCAGAACCAATGAAATATAGAAATTTACTTTTGTGGTTGATGGGGATTTATGCCGAGGAAAACGGCCGATGGTTCTAGATTTTAAAGTACGTCTTATTTCTTTCTAACGTTTCGCTCGTAACAAGATACATGTGCACAGTGAGTTCAAAGAAGAAAACAATAGGATACGAGTAGGTTCAAGTTTGACGTCTGTCGGAGACTCCGAAAGTGCGAAGCCTGTAAACTAACATCTGTCCGGGACTCCAAAAATTAGAAGCCTGTCATCTTGATGCAATTTTGAATATTGTCATTTGAGGTATGAAAATGCCCGAACATGCCGCCCGCCTCAACACATTAGTCAATTGTTAACATTCATTTCCGTGGATACTGGCAGAAGAATCAATTCGTTGATTGGCTGTTTGAATTCTCCGTGGTGGTTCCGAAGGGTGACTATTCTGATGTGATGATCCTTGCCTGGATGAAACTGAATGATGCGTACTAAATGCCACGTAGCCGGTGGTGTGTTTTCCGCTTTTACGATGATCAAGCTTCCGAGTATGATGTCTGGCGTAAGGGAAGCGCATTTGTTCCGTGATTGCAGTTGCCGCAAGTATTCGTCTGTCCAACGTGTCCACACAACGCTTCTGAATATATTTCCATCTTAGCAGGTGGGTGATGTCGGATGAATGCTCTTCCGAGTCGAGTAAAAGTCCACCGCTGATACCCATGAGGAAATGATTTGGTGTTATAGGATCGATATCGCTAGGATCACTTGCAAGAGGGCGTAGTGGCCGGCTGTTTAAACAATGTTCCACTTGACAGAGGAGAGTGTAGTGTTCTTCAAACGTGAGTGTCACATTGCCGATGACTCTGGTGAAGTAAAATTTAACTGATTTGAATCCTGCCTCCCAAAGTCCTGCCGGACTGGGACTGCCAGAGGAATGAAGTGCCAGGTGATGCTCTTCGAAGATGTAAAATTCATGATGCCGTCCACCGCCTTCCAAGATTTGAGCACCCGATGCATTGATGCTATTTCCTTGTTTGCTCCTACGAAGTTGTTGATGTAGGCCTTGCATAGTTGATACCATAGTTTGCAAAGGCTCTTGCAGACGTAACTCTTACCGTTGGTATTGGGGCCATCTTCTGATGCAATCTCTTCGCCCGATGTCGTGTGAATGTTGCAAATGACCTGCTTGATGGCGATTCGTGATCCAATCATCCAAAATTTGTGGAGTAAAATGGTTTGTAGTAATCGATAAGCCTCATGCAAATGGTGCTGATGCTCATGGGTGATGAGAAGTGAAGTGATGTGATGATTCCGATGTAGCAGGATCGGATGTCACTGGTTGAAGGTTAATTCCGCATTTTCCAATCTGCCGTTGATCCGCCAAATGCCATCAGTGACAAAAATGGGTCCAGATCGCGTATTTTGCTTGCCTTAGGAGACAGACAGTTGCGCGTAAGAAGATGAATTTCCTGACCGAAAGACTCCAACTGGGCCTGTCGGAACAAAATGATGAAGGCTTGATTAAGTTCTGTCATCATGAGTGGGCCGATGACACGATGAGATTTAACCGAAGTTCGTAAATTGTTGATAAACCTCAAGCAGGTGGCGTTGATCCGAAGTAGTTTTTTCCAATCCGAGAAATTGTGAATAAGGAGGTTGCTATCAACCGTTAGCAGGTTAATTGTACATGCCGAACTTTCAACGTGACCGGTCTGTCCGTGATGGGCATTGGCCGTGAATGAAAATAACTTTCTGAAGTTAGAAAGGTTGGTCCGTTTCACCAGAGACGATGTTGACATAGTAGTGCTGGTTCCAGGCCACGTGATGCACAATCCGCTGGGTTAAGTTTAGAGTTAATGTGAGCCATCTCTCTGGCGGGACTATGTTAACTGATGACACTATGAGATTTAACTATGAGATTTAACTTTCTAAGTTAGAAAGGTTGGTCAGTTCCACCAGAGACGATGTTGACATTATTGTGCTGATTACAGGCCGTGTGATGCACAATCTGTTGGGTTAAGTTTAGACTTAATGTGATGCCATTTCTCTGGCAGGATGTTGGATGCCCGATTTGCCACAAATGTTTTCCAGCGCCTAGCGTTATCCGATATCCATTCTAATATCAGTTACGAGTCCGTAAAGCAGTGGCACTTGTCCAGATTGACAGGATGCAATCTTCCGCGTAAGTTTTGCGAGTAGATCCGCTGCACATAGTTCAAATCAAGGAATGGTGGCTTGCTTGATGGGTGCTACTTTAGTTCGAGCTGCTAGCAAAGGCTCGTGTGCATCTCCAGTTAGCGTAAGCCACTGCGGTGTATACCACTTCCGATACGTCTGCAAAGCCAATGATTTCCATTGCAGAGGTTGACCCGATATATCGTGTAATATGTATAACAGAGAGTGCTGTTAGGCTAGATATGTAGTTCGCAAGTGTATCTCTTAGATGGTCAGGAAGTGAGTCGTCCTAGGAGCAAGAAAACCGAGAGGGTCAAAAATTCGTGCTGAAGTAGCCAAGAACGTCCGCTTTGTGTATGTGTTCAGGGTGGAGATGTCGATATTGAATTCGAAGGTGTCTGACGTTGGATTCCAAAGTGATCCAAGTACCGAGCTTGACTCGTCGTTGTCAAAGGAATGTGATGGTGCCGTAGTGTTGATTGGATCCGAAAGTTCAAGTGCATTAATTACTCAACTGTGTAGCTCCAAACCACTGCTATTTAGGACGTTCAGGATGTCCCACTTTAGCTGTAAAGCTTCGTACATGTTGTCAGCTTCACCCAAGTAGTAATCAACATAGAAATTGTCCTTATTGCCTGCGCCGCTCGATTTGAAATGTTGTCGTTATTACTGACTATTTGATGTAGTGTGCGCACAGCTTGAAGTGGTGCTGATGTAGTGCCGTATTTGACCGTATTAAGTTTATAGTCTATAATCCGTTCCTTCGTGGAAAATCTCCAGACTATTCGTTGATAGTTCGCACTGACGGGGTCCGTTAGAATTTGCCTGTAAATCTTTACAATGTCAGTGACCATGGCAATAAGGAACGTCCGGAATTTGCAGCGCAATGTAAAAATGTCGTTTTTTTATGGTTGGACCGATTATGAGGTTGTCGTTGATGAATTCTCCTGATGTGTATTTGGCTGAAGCGTCGAAAACCACCTGAAGTTTTGTTTTGTTGCTTGTGGGCTTAAGGACTGCATGGTGCGGTGTGTAGTATGAATGCTGCTGCGACCGTTTGCGGATTACTGGAACCCTACCTTCTCGGTGGCATACTCACCTTTCACCGACATTATCCTGCTGAAAAGGGACGGGTTTGCTGGGAAGGAAAGTCTGGGGTATTAGTTCAGCAATTCATATTTTTGTCCAAGTAAATTATAAATTAACATAATTAAATTTCACTTATGTATATAGAATTCTTCATTCTTATCAAATAAAGATCTACAATTTATTCAATAATTTTAAAATTTTATTTGATGTATCTCTTAAATATTTAAAACTCTTTGTGCACTTAATGTTTTTGCAAGAAACTAATTAAATGAACAAAGAACTATTTGTTGATTTTATCCATGTATTTTACATTTTATATAATATTGAATTCGCGTTGGTCACTTCATTTATTACATAATCTAATGAACACATGGAAATTCTTTTGTTACGTGAATCCTTTAAAAGTAATTTTTAATTGAAGTTTTATAGTGAAAACTACAGTACAAATATTTGAATTCTAATAGTTTCATACAAGTTTTCCATACATTCACTAATGAATCTATCATATTTCACGATCATTCCCCTTTGTTGGATTTATAGTCTCTATCTCTAAAGGAGATTGACCGATTATGGGATCGAATTCACAATACTTTATATATCCTAGTTAAACTTAGGTGATCGCATTATATAATAGCCTTAATATAAATGATGAATTAATTGTTTACTAATCCTTATGTTACGATATTCTTCTCAAAATTTTGTGATTTTATTATTTACTCGCCATATTATACAAAAATTCCATAGAACTAATTGTATGTTATTGTAATATTGTAGGAAAAAGAAATGTACATTGTAAACGTCAACAAACATAAATTACGACCCTATCCGATGGCTTTCACTAGATAAAACGAATTTATAATCACTTTCTTTCGTAGATTCTTTTTTTTTTCAACGGAACCAGTATAATTGCTAAGTTCAATAAAGCATACACAAGTTTACTTATATTCGCATTGCAATAGAACTGTTACAATCACAATAAGAAAAATTATTTCGCTCTATTCGTTAATTACAAAAATATTCATAACTTTAGACGAACTTTAAGGAAGCAACGAGTGTTGTGCGTAAGTCAAAGCTCAAATATAATATTCAATGTTATAAGAGTGCCGCAAGTCAAATAAGACAAGCATGACCGACAATACAGCTCCATATTAATTTGGGAGAACACATTTCGAGAATAATACTACTTTCATAAGATGAATTTAAAAAATATATATATATTGTATACAGCAATCAGATAATTAAATTTTAATTTATAGGAGTCTTAAACTAGGAAAAAAATATATATATTCATGTACATGGATATCAATTCGAAGTATGTAATACGCTTTTAGTTTTTCCGCATTTTTGAAAATATAAAAAATTGGTACTAGCAAGGGGAGATATTTAAGCATTGTTTTTTAATTCGCAGTCAATATCTTAAAAACATGTATTATCTTTATCAGAATTATAATATACATAGAGAATGAATTAATATGTCATTCTTTTTTTTTCTAGATTTATTTTTAACATGTGTCGGAATATTCAATTTAGAGCTGTACGGCACGAAAATTTTCAGTTGATATTAGAAAAGAGTTTGGATCCTTGTTAAGAAGTATGTTTACAAAGGAGTCAATTCAACAAATCAAGTCAATTGACAATGTTGAGAGTCATTAGAAACTTTTAAAATTGACGATACAAAAGCTAATTATCCCCATTCATATAAAGTACTCATCTGTGGTACGTTAAATCGTTTCCATTAACAAATCTAATATGCTTCAAAAGTAGTGACGCCCTCAGTTTAGTTCACCTCATTAATTATGAAGTACACACAAAATTCTATTTTTGGCATCTGCTGTTTAGCTGTACCAGAAGTTATTGGCATTCGCAATCTTTGGGGAACCTCGCACATACCTCCTCTAAGAACATGTTTATCATATACTAATATAATTTTTTACGAATCTTCCTTCCTTGGACTCCTAGTGATGTGTCGGCTACACCGGGAGCGAGGGAAAATCAGAGGGCACCTGGTTGTAGCGAGAGGTTTCAAGTCCTTGCGAATGGTACAGGATTCCGACTGGCTTCTTGGGTCTCGCCAAGTGTGAGGTTATGACAAGTGTCCTAATTTTTTTCAACACGAAATGGGATGAAACCGAATATACCCCATCTGTTCTGTCCCAAATGAAAAACCAAGATTGTGAGTTCACTGCTGGCTTAAAAATGAGTAAGATAGAAATGCTCGATGAGTTACTCGAGCTACTTTTTGTTTCAAAAGTTTTGCACATTTCATCTAAGCGATTTGAGTTGTTTAAGTCAAACTACTTACAAATGAAAGCAAATGAAACCAAGTGGATCAAAGACATGTCGTCAGCGCTGATTTAGCATGAATTTAAGGTGGTACTGGCCTCAAAACTAGGTGGTGTCCTCAGTGCGACAAACAGTAGAGACCAGAAGAAGAAATCGGATTGCACTAATGAGTGTGAGAACTGTAACTAAAAGATCACTGAATTCGTTTCGACTTCTCGCACTGCACGCGTTACTAATGGCAAGCGTTTGGCCTTTGCAATCACTTGACTTTTACGCCTACGAACAAAGAAACGAAACAATTGTGAAATGATGAAGAAAAAAACTGAACACGTGACGCACTCGAACTTC
Source organism: Odontomyia ornata (assembly GCA_963969285.1). Taxonomy (NCBI): domain Eukaryota; kingdom Metazoa; phylum Arthropoda; class Insecta; order Diptera; family Stratiomyidae; genus Odontomyia; species Odontomyia ornata. Next base: position 37,010,940 of record OZ017738.1, on the reverse strand, counting down.
ACTGGAACGCTTCCTGCTTTGGGAAAACTCGTGAAAACTTCGCCCTCGAAAACTCCCCTCTCATTCGTTTTTTTCCCGACAGTCGTCAAGTCGCAGTTCAGTGGCAGCAACTAGTTTTAAGGTCGCTAACCGCCTGACAACGTCAGTGGCGTAGGGTATATGGATCAGCTGGTCGGCGTTAGTGGCATAAGATGTAAGGATTTGCTGGTCGTGTCAGTGACGTTGGGTATAGGGATCTGCTGGTCGCATCAGTGGCATAGGGCGCCAAGCACGAGGTTATCACAGAGCTCAGATCAGCTGAGCACTTGCTTCGATTTGAAAAAAGCGGACAGCTGTTCGAGTTCCATGAGCCTGTGAGCTCACTAGTAAAATGTGATGGCTACGGGACTAAGGGGTGAGAAATCAGAGGTTTGTTGGTAAGCCCTGCGCAAATTGGTGTTCAAACGTCTTTCGATTGGTCGAGTGGATCACGAAGCGAATCTTCCTTGAGTTTTAGCTTCCAATTATCTATTACGTGAACAGAAATAGAACTGATACTCGAACGTTCTGTTGTAAGTTGATTTGAATTTATTTGGTGGGCATTATGTTTTCAGTAAATGGTCTTAGGGAAAATATAGATCTAAATTGATATGTGTGGGTTTCCTTATAGTGACTGAGAGCAAGTCCAAATAAAATGAATCCCAACAAGCTAATCACCAAAATTTTGGTTATAAATAGTTATTAATAATTGCAAGTGTACAAGTGCAAATTAGAGTAGCGCAAAATAAGTGCACAGTCTAAGGCCTTATTATAGTCGTTAATTTACACAGCTAAAGCTAAATGTACAAGCGATATATTTATTGAAGCTTGAAGCAAATTAGATGAAATACTCAGGAAGGAAATAGACATAGCAAGAATAATTGGAGGATGATCAGAGTAATATGGCCGCTCCCTTTCGAAACGCGGACCAAACAATTTTTACGGAAAAACAAGAACAGCGTAGGAGCCTTAATGGCTTATTGATAAGCCAAAATCTTCTTGGTAAACACACTAAACAAATAGATATTCAAACACAAGACACCTGACGACTTTATAGCGAGAACGAGGGAAGCCTTGAACAATTTCTTTTGGGGTTTTCAAGCCTGATTCATTAGCGTCTTAAATAGCTGGGGTGGAATCATGCTATAGAGTGAGAATACTTGGCAAACCTGTAACTAGGGGCTTTTTATGGCTTCTGTAGAGTGATAGAATTACCCATTAATGTAAATTAACACTATATGTGGAAAGTTAAGGATAAATGTTGGCCTAGACCTCATCCAACAATGGACTCATACGACAATTATAAAACATCAAGTAGGTGACAAATTATCAATGAAAGCAGTTTGAACCATCCAAATATCTCACTAAAAACCATATTCCATATACATTCAACCAACAAAAATGAAGTTATGAAAGCATTTGGCCCAATGAGTGGATGAAATCATTCATTCTATATAAATCTGGTGACGCCATGCGTCTTCCGCTGGAGTTAATTAGAAGCACAAAATTAAAACAGGACCCATTTTTTACGAAAAGACCTCGCATCTAGTTCCATCGATTAAAACTCCTTAAATTTTTAAGATGATGCCGACCGATTTGTTTGTAACTATTATTTTTTGTTATAATGCGTCCAGAATAAAAAAAAACAGCAATGTTGCCATCTTTACAAAGTCTCTTCGCATGTGATAATAAAAAAAAACTAATCAAATAAAAATCTTTAATCGTTATACATAAAATTATAATGAATGCCAAAATGCTTTTATTTTTTTAACCCCAATGCTAAAAATCGAAAAAATGGACTGTGACTGCATATATTGGGTTAGGGGGTATCAAATAGATTTTTTTTGCTAAAGCGCAACTTTTTCTTGACCTTTTCGTCAAATCTTACTTGTACAGCATTCAAAGAGTTGTTTTTGATTACTAGATTCTAGCTTAGTTACAGCTTCTTCTTTAATATTAGCCTGTAGTCGAAAATAGCGAATATATAGTATGTGTGAGTTTATTTAGGAAGATGATTATAACTTGTTTTTTTATGTCATAAAAAGTGCCGAATTTCATTCAAATACTTGAGAATAGAATATTCAATATTATTCTATAATATATATATATATATATATATATATATATATATATATATATATATATATATATATATATATATGTGTATATATATATATATATATATATATATATATATATATATATATATATATATATATATATATATATATATTAAAATTTATTTTAAAATATGATTCTATTTTCTATGCAAAATGCAGATTATTCTAATTATATGCAATACAATATTAATTCTTATATACATGAAATTCACTTGAAACATCTCAAATTATTATAGAAGTGAATAAAATATCTTGCAAGCTATTTTCATAAATTGTGAAAATAAAGCATGATTCTGTATTTGCCATTACTTTGACTCCAAAATATTGCACATGGCCTTATTTCAGGAACGGAGGTGGGTAGTATCTATTGTGAATGACTGCAAAAATTCGGATCCCCAGACTTGAATCTTAACGAGCACAAACATAAAAATAAGCAGCCATGTTTGAAGGATTTTAGAATTAAACCTTGGACCAATCGAAAATAATCATAAATAAAAACAGTATGAAAGTATACGTAATTTATCACATTACAAATGCATGTGTGAGAGAATGCTCTAATCTGCAACAAGGTTAGTTTTACTTTCCTTCAAAAGTAACATATGAAGAATAATGGCGCTGCTCGTTGAGTTGACTGAGTTCCCATAAATTAAACTGGGAAGCGATTTTATTAAATTATCTATCAAACACAAAAGTTGTGACTATGAATTTCACATTACAGTCTTTCAAACTTGAATCAACTCGTGCGTATTTCCTCTACATCTTTTACCTCCAAATAATGCAGCGATAGTAAAATATTGAATTTGGGTAGTTCCAACAGATACATTAATCATTGAAAATTAGTTTGTTCGATCGAATAATTTTATTTGAGAAAGCTAAAGGCATCTTTTAGAGCAAATGTTCTAATTAAGACAAAAAAAATATTTAAAAATTGTAGGAAGCCACGCAAGCGATCAAGACCTTCTGACCAAGCAAGAGGTGTTAGAGTGCAACAAACGAAAGGAGTTGGTTTGGAGGGTTACTCGTATAAGCCATATTTCCTATTTCACAAAACGTATGCAAAGTACGAATTTTAATTGCTGATAATTTCTTCGGAGAGAAGAAATGAATTCTCGCCATTAATGCTGGATCATTTTCTGCGATCAACAGAAAAAATTATCACCCTTTTTGGAGTTTGATTATGTGCAGCAGCGGGTAAAGACACGAGAATACTAAAATTAAAGTTTTTGAGAAAATAATAATTGGTCGCTAAAGTGTGGAACATTATAGTGGCTAAAATTGTATGGTGGAAATTAATATTATATAATTATAATAAAACAACCTACTCATTGAAATACAAAATACGTTTGAATTTTGATACATTTTCACTATCTTGTACCACTCGATGCAAATGCTGGCAACTTGAAGACCTGTTTTGAAAACCTCTTATCAATACCTTTTGTATCATATTCCATATGACCACTTTTAGTTTAAAAAAATCCCAATTGACACCAACGTCCCGAAGGTAAATATTTCGTAGGCACGTTTAGTATCAAAAAGCAAATAATAATTTGATTAGCCGCCATTTAAAAGTCAAACCCTCTGTTGTATAAATATTTCCCATGCAAGCAACAACAAGCCTTACAGTAGAAATTTACATTTGTGGTAGTCAACCTACTTGTGGTCAGCTGGCACTAGCTGTCAGCCTATTTCGGCAGAATGCAAAAGTTTGTTGTCAGATGTTTCAGATGAAAAAGGTACAAATCACATTCCTAGCATTCTAAAAATTCACGTTGCACTGTCCACTGTACACCTACACATCTAGAATAACCAAATAAAACAGACGTGCAAGTCCTTCCACTGATAGCTAGCTTATGGAAGTAAACAAATTCCTATTTTTTAACTTTGGACATAAATAAAACATGAATGGATATAAGAACTGAAACGAAATTCACTTCAGAAGGAGCGTTAAAGTATTCTCCGTGGATTCTCTGGATTCCACAATTGGAATCCATCTCGAAACCGAACAAAACCTCGAATTATCGTCGGCCCTTCCATATGACTTCATATACCGCCATATAAATTAGGAAACGAAGTCAGCCTACATATGGTTGTGTTGTGTGTAGAGCTTTTTGGTACATGGCTTCTTAAGCTATAGCAAGGCTTTGAATGCAAGCTATTTCAAATGTTTCCATAAAAAAATATTCAACACCTTAGTTGCTACTAAAATAATGAATTTCGTTTACTTTCTGACATTTGAGGCCACCATTTTGAATTTAAGTGTTTGATTTTGAATTATTTAAGGAATATCTGTCTTAAGAGCCCTATCAACTACTATGCCATATTTCGTTTACATCGAAGTTTTACTATGGACAGGAGAAAAATATTCGATTTATATTGAAAAATGCAGCTAAAAATATTAAGTTTTAAATTTTCGACTTTTTTATTTACCATCCAATTTTCATAACTTGCCGAATGTAAGAACTTGTTTCAATAATCTATGATTTGAAGTTTCATTCAAATCCGTTGAGAAATATGGCCACTAGATGTCCACAAAAATTTGAAAAACCACCGCCCTTTTGAAACTTGAACATAAATGATCGTGTGAATAGCACGATCATTAGATCTGATCATCATCTACTTTTCGGTTGTTTTGTATGTATTTTTTTTAATACAAAATTCTTTTACATTTATTTTCTATAAAAAAGTAATAATTACAAAAAAAATGAGCTTTAGGTTATTCACTTAAGATAATGTAAGTTAGTTGTCAACAGAAATAAAACAAAAAAAAGATTTGATTTCTTCAAAAATTGTTTTTTTAGTTATTTTTCTGATTTTGTGTCGTAAAAGAATAGAACACTTAGTTTCAGGAAGAGGCTTTTGGCAGTTGTTAATAGCCGTGACAAAATGTTGATGTCGTCCTCATAAGCTACTACTTGGCTCGACCTGTATAGTAGTGTACCTCGTGTATCGACAGATAGCTTCCTTATGACGTACTCCTGAGCCGAATTGAATAGCAATGGGGCCAGCCCATCTCCTTGTTATAGTCCGATATTTGTGTCAAAGGCATCGGTGAGTTGGTTATTGATGTGGACTTAGGAAGTCGTCGACGTCATTATCATTTTGTTAAGACGAACTAATTTGGCTGGGATGCCAAAGAAAAGAATTATTTGGTACAGTACGTTACGATCAATACTCTTGTATGCTTGCTTAAAATCAACGAAAATTTGGTGTACGTCTATGCTGAACTCTAAGCATTTTTCAAGTACCTTCTTGACTGTGAACAATTGGTCTAGTATGAATGCTACTTATTGGATTCGTAGTGTGTAGAATATCAACGTTATATGTGTGATCGTCAAAGTTTTTGCTTGAGACATTATCTAATGGTAAATCACTAATTTGATTTTCGGGACGAGCGTCCGGCTCCAAACTGTTTTTAATTATTTAACGCGTTTTCGTTAAAATTCAAAACATCTTTGTTATTACTGATTATACTAACACTACCAGTAGCAAACATTGAAAAATTATTAGTTGTAGCAATAGTAGATACAGCACACAATTTTTTGCCTTGTTAAAATCCTTCGCGGATGCCGAGGATGATGTTCGGTACGAGGAAGATGGTGGTGAGATTTAATTTTTGGGCATTTCGCTGACCAGTCTTTTTTCAATGCCAATTATCTTCTGTAATTTTTATCGAGTATTTCATTATTGCCAATATAAGGATAATTTTCAATTGAAAACATTTCAAGCCAAGCAGTTATTATGAAAATTAAGCAATTTATTTCAACTGAAATTTTAGTGTGAAAATTGTGATGTTAAGTTTTTTTGTGGAAGAGATTATGTTTTTACCTGTTACCCTGTTTATCGTTGCTATAATTGTTGCGTAGAAAATAAGTTTTTTGTAGTGTTTTAACTAAAATATTGGCTGGTCTAAAAAGCATTGAGCTTTTTTGTCACTAGATGGTGTTCGTTGTCATACATCGGACAATACTAATCAGATTGAGTCAAACTGACATGCATTTGAAAGGTGACATTCTGGTCTACAATTATGGACAGTTTTGTATCTCATCATTTGTCTCAAAAGTTGTATTCATTTAAAAATGTGTGGAATTTCTGAAAAACTTCGGTATATTTTACAATATCACTACGATCAAGGTGAGAATGCATCGCAGGCTCGTGAAAACATTTTTGGTATCTACGGTCAAGATACTTTATCAAAAGCCACAGCCAAGAGATGGTTCACTCGCTTTCGTTCTGGTAATTTAGATGTCAAAGATGCACCTCGCTCAGGTAGACCAATCACTGAAAAAGTCGATGAAATCTTACAAAAAATTGAGGAAGACCTACACATTAGCTGCCGTGACATTACCAAGGAACTGAATATCTATCACCAAGCAGTTTTGAACCATTTGCATAAGGCTGGATACACAAAGAGACTCTACGTTTGGGTGGCGCATGAATTAACACAAAAAAAATTGATCGACCAAATTTCCAATCATTACGGGCGATGAAAAATGAGTTCGAAAAAGATCATGATCAAAAAATGGTGAATCATCACAGACGACTTCAAAGCCAGGATTGACACCAAATAAGGTTATACTGTGTGTATGGTGAGATTGGAAGGGAATTGTTTATCATGAGGTGCTAGAACCTGGCCCAACATTTAATTTGGCTCTGTACTGTCAGCAATTAAGCAGATTGCAACAAGCAATTCAAACAAGTTGGGTAAACAGACCTACGCTCATGTCAGAAGGGTTTTGTACCCAACTTCTCAGAAATGCAATCACCAGCAATGAATAACGTTAAGAAATATGTCAAAGAGATGTGCACGTTCAAAGGAAAATCCATTGTTTTTCTACTTTCAGCGGTCGCCATTTTGTTGCAAACCAACAAAATCAACTCAAATCATGAATTCTCAAAAATATTAATGTTATTAATCTTATTGGAAAATTTCAAAAAGATCAAATCAAAACTGCAGTTACTGGTTGGGTGGAAAGTCCATAAAATACCACAATCATGTGTTATTTTTGTTGTAATTGGAAAAATTTCAAATGGCTATAACTTCTGCTCATATCATTCGATATTCATCAAACTTACAAAGTTTAAGAACCCTTAGTAGGACTACGTAAATTTCGAATTTCGTTCAGTTTAAGGGTATCGATGCGATTTGATTGGGGAAAATGTGAAATTCGAATATAATACTATTATTAACAAAGTTGAGCGAATTTCGACTTCTAAGGTATTTGTTGTTGTTGTACTTATGAACACCTAACACCATGATTTTTTTCAGATTTTTCGAATCACAGGTGTCCAATCGCGAGGGGGGGGACACAAATTTTTCGTGTATTTCCCCTCCCTGCGCGTCCCCCGAAGCGGAAAGTATCAAATTAAGACCTGTTTTGAAAAGGTCTCATCAAGACCTTACATTTGATACCCATATCGGCTACCTTTGATGAATTTTGTTTTTTTCGGGGGCCACTCCCCTATATGGGGAGACCCCCCCCTCTTAAATACCTTTAAAATTTTTGTTGTTGAAATTTGAAGAGAGCACCATTTTTTACACCTGCATACAAAATTTGATGTTTTAGCTTAAGTAGTTTGCGAGAAAAAGTGCTGTGACACACGGACGGACGGACGGACGAACGGACAGACGGACAGACAGGTCGCGAAACTAGTAGGGTTTTGTAAAATTATTTTACAAAACCCTTAAAAACGGGCCAGAATTGATCAATAGAAAGGGCGTTGCCAGACCACACACATCTTTGATGACCCGGCAAAAATTGACAGAGCTTTGATGAAGTTTTGATGCATCCACCGTATAGTCCAGACCTTGTACCATCAGACTACCATTTGTTTCGGTATCTGCAAAACGTCCTTAATGAAAAGAAATTCACTTCAAAAAGGGACTCTGTAAATCACTTGGCCAAGTTTATCGCCGATAAACCACAGAAGTTCTACAAGATGGAATAATGGCTCAACCCAAAAAATGGCAAAAGGTCATAGATAATAATAGATAATATGTGATTAAATAAAATCCATTGCAAATAAAAGAAATATTCAATCGAAAAATCACAAAAAAGGCTCAATACTTTTCAGGCTTACCAATATTATTACAAGAAGAAGAGGGTAGGTTGCAGAAATGATGTATCTTCGAGTACGTTTTATTGGTCGTCGTTCTGTTGCGGTTTACTAACTAGTTGTAAATTTTTTTCCCAGATTTTCAAAAGGCACAACACAAAAATTGCAATTTTAGAACGGAGGTCTCCATTTCAATCCCATCACTGAATTTGAACCCATTAACTCGGCTTTAGTCATACGAGTATTTTCTTCCTCAACACGTGTCATCTTTCGTTTGCGGGAATTTTCCTCTTCCTCTGTTTTCTCCTCTACTCCTATTGTCCTTTTTCTGAAGATTCCCCAAGCAGTTTGCCTATGCGCACTGCTCGATTATTACACAAAGACGGAGTAGGCAGGGGAAACGGAAGAATTTGAAAAAATTGTTTCCCTCCCTCGCAATTCGACACCTGTGGGCCATAAAATCTATTTCTGATGACCTTTTAAAAAACACAAATCATAGAGATAATTCTCTGTGAACTCCGCCGTAGACAATCCGAAGCCTGTTTGAGAAAGGAGGAGGAAACCCCTTGTTTCTCTAATCCACAGCTTTTATGATTCTTCATGCTAAGCCCCACGATTAAATGGTAATAAATGTTCTCGGGATCGCACATTAGGCTTAGTGGTTCCCCAATAATGGGAAATTAAATGCCGCGAAATACTAATAACTGTAAATACATCTACATCTGCTACTAAATCCTCCTTTGTGGAGACGTAAGAGGGTGAAGTTGAGTCTTCTACACCTGATAACGAAATTAAAGTAATAACCATGCCGCCGGAGTGTAGGTTAGGTGATGATTTGACTCGACGTCCCTGGAAAACCCTAAAATGTTTCGAAATCTGCAAAAGGGCCTTGGAATGGATTGGACTTACTGCAATGACTTGGCAAACGGAAAAAGGACTGTGGCATTGGATCTTGTAATGTTAGATCAATTGATTACTCTGGTACTGTTAAGGACCTCCAACAACAGGCCAGTCAATATATAGTAAATTAAAAATACTGGCAATCCAGGAAACTGGAAATGGAATTCAAGACATGAGATTGCACACGATACTTAAAACTGGGAAGCCTACTGGAAAACGAGAATTTGGAATGGCCTAATTGTGAATAGGGAGTTCAATCGCACGTTGCTGATTTAAAGACAGTTAATGAACGATTGTGTGCGATCCGTATAAAAGCGGCATTCTTCAAAATTTGGCTGATGAACGTGCATGTCCCGACCGAACAAAAGGACGAAGAAACTAAGGAAACGTTCTACAATCACCAAGCAATACTAGTCGACTAATCGTATACAACTGACATAAAAATAATTCAACGTGATTTCAACCCTAAGGTTGACTATGAGATAACTCATCAGCGGATATAGCCTTTCCGATGAAATAAATGACAACGGCTAGCACCTGGTTGACTTTGCAAATAGCAGAAATCTAGTCATATGTTCAACTTGTTTCCCTCATCGACGCATTCATAAAATGACCTGGGTATTGCCGGATGGTAGCATATGTAACCAGATTGACCATGTTCTGATCCAACAATGTTGGGCCTCAGTCAAACTTGACGCCCATACACACTTAGGAGCCAATTGTAACTCAGATTATTACTTGATCAAATTAACCTATCGAAATCGTATGTCAAAACCATATTCGGTGAAGACTAGCCCGCTACAAAAATATGACATCGAAAGGTTCCAAACAGCGTCTGTGGCCAAAAATTTCACGGAGACCCTTGACAACCAGTTGGCTCCCATCTTATTAGACGCATCGCTGAAAACAAACAACGAGCTGTGGATGGAAGTGAAAGCGGTTATTAAGACCGTAGCAGAACAGACGATCGACATCTTTGACTGAAGTGAATCTTAAATGCAATTTCGTTATCCATCTTATCTGAAAATTTGGAGATGATTCAATCAAAAGTATAGTGTCTGTCAACTATATTCTCTATCCACAAGCAAGGTGACAAGCTACAGTACGAAAATTATAGAGGCATATCACTACTTTCTAAGGCGTACAAAATACTTTCAAAGATCTTAAAAAATAAAATCGGGTCATACGTTAACAATGTTATTGGGGAGTGTCAAGGTGGTTTTGGAGCAGGTAAATCGATAATAGACCAAATTGATCACTGTCAAGCAGGTACTTGAAAAATGCTGGGAGTTTAACGTAGACGTACACCAAATTTTCATTGACTTTAAGCTAGCATAGGACAGTATTGATCGTAGTGTACTGTTCCAAATAATGCTTTTCTTTGGCATCCCAGCCAAACTAGTCCGTCTTACCAAATTGACAATGACGTCGAAGACCTACCTCCCAAGTCCGCATTAATAGCCAAGTCAACGATGTCTTTGACACGAATATCGGACTAAAGCAAGGAGATGGACTGGCCCCATTCCTATTCAATTTGGCTCTAGAGTACGCCATAAGGAAGCTATCTGTCGATACACGATTTACATTACTATACAAGTTGAGCCAAGTAGTAGCCTATGCGGACAACATCAAAATTTTGTCACGGTCATCCTTCACAACTGCCAAAGAGCTCTTCTTGAAACTTGACAGCGAAGCGAAACTAGTAGGGTTACAAATCAATGAGAATAAAACAAAGCTCATGGCGCAGCCGAGGAAAAACACCTCAAATGCAAAAAATATCAAGCTTGAGGAACACAGTATCAAAAATGTGAGAAAAATCGTGTATTTCGGTGCCAAAATAACGAGAACAGGTTTCAAAGGAGATGAAATACGCCGAAGAATATAGCTCGCGAATAAAATATTTTATTCAGTTTTAACGATCTTCAAGACCAGTTGCGTACATAGGAAAAAAAGTATACAAATCTGTGATAAGACCTGTGTTATGCTATGGGTGTGAAACGTGGATACAAGCATTCGCAAATATACTGGTACTGAGGCGAATAATTGGAGCTAAGCTAGACGGAGACCAATGACGAATTCGATTCAACTGTAGCTATTCTACTGTAATTCAAAAATTTTTTATCTTGTTAAAGTTAGTGGACGTAGAGCTTTACAAGAGGAATGTGAAACTTAAAGATGCTAAAGTGGCTGCCAATATCTATCCTATCGGCCAATATCTATCCTATCGTGTTTTTCAAAAATATTTGAAAGAGCTATGTACCTCAAATTAATCCTTGTGCTATCACACATCTTTCATGATCAGCAACATGGTTTTCTTCCACGCAGATCAACTACTACGAACCTACTTGAGTTCTCTAACAGTGTTGCTCTAGCTTTGGACTCTCAGGCACAAATGGACGCTATCTATACGGACTTTAGCAAGGCCTTTGACACAGTTCCTCATTACATCCTACTTATTAAGCTCAATCAGTATGGTTTTCCGGAAACATTAATATACTGGCTCAAGTTCTACCTTTCTTCCCGGTTGTGTTGTGTGCGTCTGAACAGAAATTTGTCTCCATATTTTAGTCCTACTTCAGGAGTTCCTCAAGGTTCTATTCTTGGACCACTGTTATTTATCCTCTTTATCAATGACCTCCCACCTATGCTAAATTCGTCATCTTTGCTTTATGCTGACGATCTGAAACTATTTAGACAAATAGATAGTACTGCTGATTGCAGCATTTTGAATAACGATCTGATTACGTTAAGTAACTGGTGTTTATCTAACAATTTCCATTTAAATATCCCAAAATGCCACGTAATGTCTTTCTCATTGAAACGTGAACCTATAGTTTACCAGTATAACATAAACGATATGCCCCTCGCGCGTGTTTCACATTGCAAGGATCTTGGAGTCATCTTCGATTCTAAATTAAAGTTTGAGAGACACATCTCTCATCTTATCAATAGGGCTACAAAAATGTCTGGTTTTGTGCTGCGTCATGTCCACATATTTAGTGATATTCACACTGCGTCCCTTCTTTACGTTTCTCTCGTACGAAGTATTTTAGAATACGCTACCCAAATCTGGTCTCCACACCAAGAATATCTTACTACTGCCTTAGAGTTAGTTCAGCGAAAATTCACTAAATACTTATTTTACAAGTTTAAAATTCCGTATTGTTCCTATTCAGATCGGCTTAACTTTTTGCGTTTACCATCTCTTTGTGATCGACGTCTTTATTTAGATGAATGTTTCTTGTTCAAACTTTACCACCGTCTGATCGACTCATATCTTGTAGACAATATACATTTACGGGTTCCTGCAAGAACTACTCGATCACGTCAAACCTTAGTCACTCCTTTTGCACGTACCGATGTTTATTTTCACTCTGCTATGGTGCGCCTCCCTAGAGGCCACAATAATCTTGAGCTTGGTCCATTTCCTTCTTCATTTTTTAGTTTTAAGTCTTTGCTAAGAGAAAAATTATTTAACACGTAATTCGTTAATGTTTGAATAATTTGTACAGTTCCAACTAATTCATTCAGTATGTTTTTGGTTTTTATCATTATTGTATTCAATATCTTGTATTTGGGCTAACCGCCTGTAAGATTTGGAATTAAAATAAATAAATAAATAAATCTCTGCCTAAAGGATGAAAGCTTGATGGGTGTGGTTAACTTTAATCTAGTAAAATAAAAAACTAAGCAGTTTCCACGGAGCGACCACCTTCTCTCTTCAGGAGCTGCCACTCCTCACCACCACGGCGCTGCTCGGCTGCTTATGTTTATTACATCTCATTGAGACCTTTCATATGACACCCTCTTGACTCCCTTTGATTTAAAAAAAAAAAACAGATTTAAGGGTCAATCCCCTATATGGGGAGACCCCCCTTAAAACTCTGAAAAAATTTTCCCCTCCAAAAATTTCAAGAATTTATCACTTTTGACCTTGTCACAAAGCTTCATAGCTGTAACTTGTACAGTTTCGGAGAAAAACTGTTGTGACGTACAGACGAATGGACGGATACACGTCGTGATTTCAATAGAGTTTTGTATTTTAGTACAAACCCATAAAAGGATACCCGATACATCAATGCTTTTTCCTTAATATATCAAACCCAATAATTTTATTCTTTAAATTTATGTAGATATTTTTGGAAATATCAACGGTCCTAGTTACCATGCTTTGATAAGGGGAAATCTACGTTTTCACAGGAAAGACGATCAAAAAATTTGGTTTGTAGGATTACAATATCCAGGCCGTTGTAGAATCTAGGCCAAAATTATATTTTTAAATCTAGTGCCAGTAACTGTACAATTTGTGGTGCATTGATGTTTGCCGGTTTTTACGTCAAAACTTAATGCATCGATTATTCCAGGTAGAATACTGGAATTAAATCTAAATCGAAGTATAATTTACCCAATTCTAAAATCTACAATTTGTTAAACCTTGAAAGGTATATTCATTGAATAAAAATAATTTTATTTTTTTTAATATGGTCATGAATTGCAAAAACTAAACTTTCATGTGTATACTTTTTTTTTATATATAATGATAAAAAACTAACAAAATAAAAACGCTTAATCATTGCTTGATGAAACTGTAATCAAAACCAAAATGTTTTAACATTTTTAGACTCGAATTCACATTTAAACAAGTTGGGTAAACAGACCTACGCTCATGTCAGAAGGGTTTTGTATTCAATTTTCAAAATGCAGTCACCAGATTGAATAAAGTCAAGAAGCATGTCAATGACGATTTTATTGGAGAAACTATGAAATTCGAAGATTATACAATTATTAACAAAGTTGAACGAATTTAGACTTCTGAGGTTTTTGTTATTGTTACACTCATAAATATCTCCCTTGATAATTATTTCCGATGTCCATTCACGAGGGAGGAAACACATTTTTCATGTATTTCCCGCCTGTGCCCCCACTGAAGCAAAAACTGACAGTTTAACAACTGTTTTGAAAAGCTCCCATGAAAACTTTCATTTCATACTCATATCGGCTACGTTTGATGATATTTTTTTCAGGGGCCACTCTCCTGTACTGTTATCATCGATTAATAGCCAATTTTTTCGAATCCTAGAGTTGTTACAAAGCCCTTTTGCTAGAAGCTCCCTCTCGCCTCCTTGACTTGTTTCACTTATGAGTATTAATTGTAGGTACTCATCCTCAGTCATTCATTAAATTGAATAAAGTGTTCAAAGCATGCACCTTAAACGTTGAAGTTGCGAAAAAATAACTCAAAATTATTCAATCTTCGCATTTAAAACAGCCACTATTTTGTTTTACGATTACTGATACCACTAGCTGAACTGATTCTCAAAGGTATACATGACACCTATCATTCCTGAAATATTCATGCAAATCCTAGCAAAACTGCAGTGTCTGAGTCGGTAAAAAGCGCATGTTGTTCCAGAGCCATATGTTGCCATACTAATGCAGGGCATATTGTTTCATAGTAATACATGAAAATTCAAACCACTATAACTTCGCTAAATATGATTCAATCTTTATGAAACTTGCAGGGTTAATTAACCTTATAAATAATCATCTGTGTACTGAATTTCATAGAATTTAAGGGTACCGTTAAAATTTTATTCAAGAAAACATAAAATCGATAAATCATACTATTACTAACAAAGTTGAGTGAATTGCGACTTCTCACGTATATGTTGTTGTTGTACTCATCAAGGCCTACATTCTTTATTTTTTTCAGATTTTTCGGATCACAGGTGTCCAATCGCGAAGGGGGGGGGGGGGGACACAAATTTTCCGTGTATTTCCCCTCCCTGTGCGCCCCTCGAAGCAAACTTTGCCAAACTAAGACCTGTTTTGAAAAGTTCTCATCATGGCCTTTCATTTGATAATCATATCGGCTACCTTCAATGAATTTTTTTTTTCGGGGGGTCACTCCCCTATATGGGGAGACCCCCCATAAATACCTTATAAAATGTTTTTGTACTTGAACTTTGAAGAGAGCACCACTTTACATCTACATACAAAATTTGATGCTACTAGCTTAAGTAGTTTCCGAGAAAAACTGCTGTGACACACGGACGGACGGACGGACAGACAGACAGACAGACAGACAGGACGCGATTTTAGAAGGGTTTTGTAAAATTATTTTACAAAACCCTAAAAATGATTTGTTGCTATATAAGTGAGATTCAGGGGCATCACGTAATATTTTTTGATTATTTACCACCTTTACTTGACCTTTTCTTAAATATAATTTCGACGGCACTCAAAGAGTTATTTTTGATTATTAAGGCCATAAATAGAACCTGATTACAGTTTGACTTTTAATCAAAATGTCCGGACCTTAATATGACTTTATTTAACCGAATTTTTCAATTTTACGTTCCTGCAAAAATTATTAACGTTCTTATTACTATAAATAAATTTTAATAAAGTTATCATTTATAATTGATTCTAAAAATATAATTTCAAGTCACATGCAAAAATGCAGATTATTTAAATAGCATGTATGCATTCGCTTTAATATTTATTTGTGAGGACAAAAACCTGTTAACAAATAAAAGAATAGTTGATCACCTTATCAAATTATAATCAAAAAGATTTTTTTACGTTTTAATCACAGGTTCTAGACTAAAATATTTTGCAAGCTATTATCATGCAACACAAAAATAAAACACATCAACATTTTTGAGATTGTAGTTGCCATAATTATAAATATTGTCAGTTCGACGAATATCATTTGCAACAATATACATAATTTATTTTCTGTATAATCACAAATGCAAGTTCAAATGTCGAGCAAAATGAAGAAAAAAACAAAATATCTTTGCATGGTAACTGAGGTTTATTATCTTCGCTATTCTATTCTGCCTGTAGATTCATGAAATCTTTTAAAACAATAAAGTGCAAGACGATTATCAGAATTTACTGAAGAAATCATTGTTCATGGATCTCAAAGTGAAAGCGGTAATAAATTGAAATTTCGAGATACGATTACACACGAGTAAATAAATGGTAGCTCGAATCAGATTGCGCTTGGAGGGTGTGTTGATGATTTGGAAACTATTATCAGTGCGACTTTTCCTGATCGCTAGGTCAATTGAATTTTCGGTGAGGGTGGGGTTGAGTAATTATTGTAGAGTTAGCCGTGTACATGAGATGCCAGGTATCTATTGGTCATCGGATTTCCGGGAAGATAATGGAAATTCGAAGTAACTGATTTTAGGAAATAGTATTTTTTCAAAGAATATCTATTTTTGTTTGGTCAATGACGCATCTAAGCGGTGAACACTAACCCTAATACACTTAATGAGTTTTTCAATAATAGGTATATATACATAGAAACAATTTGAAGGAACCAGCAAGCAGGACTTCAGCCTTTACTCGTTATCCTCATTAAATAATGACTGTGAACGATTGTTATGTATTATATTAAATTTCTAGACGTTTATTACTTAAGATCTAGAGAATTACATAAACCCTGTGTGTAATGACGCTCCTAAAGGCGCTAGTACATTATTTGAGCCTGTGTTATCGCTGACACATCGACAATTAACCCGCAATTAGGATCTGCAGTGACGCGCTTACCTCCCATCACAGAACTGTTCGTAATCACTGTTATCATCGCATCTGGTCATGCAAAAATAAGTTTAACGTTTTTACAATGGTTTGCAGTTGTATATTGATACTGTTCATGTTTGTGTATCATTCTCAATAACAATTATCAGTTCGAGGTTTCCTTTGAGACGAGACGTTCAGTAGAGTGAATCGTCAGGAGCGGATTATTCTGAGATTTATTTGCCGTTACATAGTCGAAGAGTGAGGATCTTTCCTTTACGTGTTAATTATGAATTCTATCGATTGTTATAATACGTTTATTAAAACCAAACATATAAAACGTGATTTAAATTCAAATAATTTTAATTCTTTGTACGCGTCAAGAGAAAAGGGTGAGTGCAATTTCAATTTAATTGTGCCGTGTACTTAGTTTTTACTGTGGATGAAGTTTTGGTGTGATATTTTGGAAAGTACGAAAGGAATTATAACATCTGTTTAAAACTTAGTGGAACACTTTGACTTGTGATATAAGTGCTTAATTTTGATTTAAAGGACTATTGCAAATAGGTTAAGGTAGGAATAAACTGTTTTTAACATGCAGAATCAGAAGTGTGGCTTCAAAATACTTTCTGAATCGAGCCTTATTCGCTTCCTAAACATGAGTTCTAGTCGTCGTGTTGTTTGAGAATTTCTTCACAGTGAACCAATCGTCAGATTTTAGTGAATTGCTTTTACAAAATCTTACTAAAATCAAAACCTATTTGGCTGGCCGCCCATGCGTTACAGCAAGGTTTCATGGAAACTACTTCTCTGAAGTTTCGATGTAAAATGTATTTCATATCGTTTTTAAAGGGGTCTTGAATGTATAGAATTGGCATTTAAATTTTTTTCTGTAAAAGCACGCTAAAATGGGATGAATCAAAGGTCTTGGTGAAAAATTTAAAGGGTTTTATCGAAAGGTTACCGCTTGACCGATTGGGCTGAAATTTTATATTTGAGAGCATCTCTTGATCAAAAAACCGATGAGGTGAGGAAAAATTGAATTTCAGCTTTTTTTTCAATTAAATTTAATATATTTTAGTTTTGACATGAAAGATAAGAAGCATCGCATTCTTTCGACCGTTTATAGCTATCAAATTCATTTCTTTAAGAAGGGTGTCCCACAAAATAGACGGTTGCCCTGCTACAAAGTAGATGGGTGCCCTTCTGGTTTACATCGAATGTTTCCTCATCTTATCTACACTAACATAAGCCCGATGGCGCAGAAATAGTTGAAATGGCAAATATATCAAGGTGAGGAGATATTCGATGTTAACTATTCATCTTTATCAGGGCACCCGTCTATATTTTAGAAAGACATCTTATATTCCTTTAGAAAGACACCCTTCTAAAGGAAATAAATTGAGTACCTGTAAAGAGACGACAGAATGTAGTGTATCTTCTCTGTCATGACAAAACTAAAATACATTAAATTTAATTGAAGAAATGCTTAAATCTAATTTTTTCCTCATCTCATCGGTTTTGTAATCAAAAATCTTTCCACAATATGAAATTTCAGCCCAACCGGTCCAGCGGTAACCATTCGATAAAACAGTGCTCCAACCATTTAAAGATCCCGAATTGAGAGAGTGAAAATATACGAAAACCTGAGTTGTGATTGGTTAATTTGAATAAAATCAGGGATATAAATACAAGCGCAAAAAAATGTCTGAAGTCAAAATTTTGTTAAATCTTTGATTATAGTAGTAAACTAAAGTGAATTTTTTTTGAAATCAAAAGAATATCCTTAATTATGCCACAAACTTGTATTTGGGAGGTCTAGTAGGCGGTGCATTAACCTTGAAAATTTTATAACATTCGAGTTGTAAGCAAGAAAGTTGCTGCCAATTGAAAATTCTACTACTATAAAACAACATGTGATTTTTGGGATGTACTCGTATATGCTTGCAAATAACGTGAACACTACAGAAATGTTTGAACTCTATAGTTTCAAAAATGCTGTGTAACATAAATATATAATTCTGAAAACAAAAACAACAATTTAACCCGGGAGAACTCGCATCTCATTTTACATCAGGAACAGTCGCACGTGGTTCAAAAAGATCTGGTTTATAAAAATTCGGAACAAGTTTTTACAATAGAGATAACTATTATAATAATAAGAAAATAACATTTAACTAAGTATTTTACATGTACTATCAAAAAAGTGCAACGAAAATACTGTTTACTAGATACAGAAACAAAAATTACAGAAATTATTTTCTTTCTATTGGGTGTACAACTTAATAACCGGAATTTTTTAGCGAAATTTGATGCTTTATTGTGGAACATCTTACAATATATTTTATTTGAAGTGTTCTCCATCGAAAGCTACAACATTTCCCCATCTTTCAGGAAATTCATGTATTCCATTCCTAAAAAATTGCGCCGGCTTGGCGGCCAAAAACGAATCCATACAATTTCGGATGCCTTGCTCTGAAGTGTAGCGTATTCCGGTGAAGGGGTTTTGCATCGAGCGAAATAAATGAAATTCAGACGGAGCAAGATCCGGACTATAAGGCGAGTGGGCCAAAATCTCCCATCCACTATTTTCCAAATAGTTTTTCACGGGTCATGCAACATTCGGCAGAGCGTTGTCATGATGAAAAATTATAGCCTCGTGTCTGGTCGCATATTCCGGGCGTTTTTCGATAATAGCGCGCTTCAAACGTATTAATTGTGTTCGGTACAGGTCACCTGTGATTGTCTGGCCCAATTTCAACAACTCATAATATATGGGCCCCTTCTGATCCCACCAAATACACAGCATAACCTTGGCGCCATGGATATTTGGCTTCGCCGTTGATTTGGCTGGTGGGCCGGGCTTCACGTATGCCTTTTTGTGCTTGGATCCATTTTTTTATCCCCAGCTACGACCCGATGCAAGAATGATTTCTTTTTATGCCGCTCAAGCAGCATTTCAGGCATACAGATGCGCCGTTCAACGTCTCTCGGCTTCAACGCATAGGGGACCCAATTACCTTGCTTCTGAATGTATCCGGCGGCTTTCAAACGTTTTGAAATGGTTTGCTGAGTCACTTCCAACGATTTGGCAAGTTCGTCTTGCGTTTGACAAGAATCCTCATCGAGTTGCGTCTCCAGTTCTTCGTCTTCAAACCTTTTTGGCTGTCCTGGGCGTTCTTTGTCTTTGATACCGAAATCGGCACTTTTGAAGCATTGAAACCATTTAAAACACTGTGTTTTCGCTTAAACATCGTCCCCATAAACTTCTACAAGCAAACGATGACTTTCCGCAGCAGTTTTCTTTGCAAAAAATGACCCAACATAACCTCCCGCAAATGCTGTCTTTTTCTCCAATCTTCGAATTTATTCATCGTGAGAAATAATAATGATGCACACAAGATAAAATTGTTTTGTTGACTGATTTTGATAGCTGTTAAATGTACCTTCAAAATGACATATATAGAAAGTTCGAGCTTTTACGATATTTGTTAGTACGGGCATCTAGCGTCAAATTCCGGTTGTTAAGTTGTACACCCATACTACAAAACATTCATAAATCAAAATCAAAAAGCAGTCTTATTAAGGCTTCTATTAAATTGTGCGTAATTTGGGTATCCTGTGTTCTCCTTCGCATGTTTTGCACAAGAAGTTGGTGTGCTCAAGACATATAGGCACACCACAATATTCACATGATGTTTTTGTTTTCCTGTTCCTCTTCGAAGGACACATATAGCATCTCCCACGAGTGTCAAGTGTCGGGCATTCTCCTAGCTGAAATGGGTTTTCTTCGTCCTTTGTTTTTCCGGTATCCGAGTAGCAAGCTACTTTAAAGATATCATTCTTTCAATCGGCTGATTTTCTGTGGTGCATAAATTGAAAGAAACGTATGCGTTTATTGAGACTGCGTTCATAAAACTAAAAAATATTGTCAAAGGCCACCTTTTTTTCGCTCTGGATGCACTATAGGTGCCGCACTGAGAACTTTGGAGTCAGTAATGACTTCCGGTTTTCGAATGGCTCCAGTCTCTGAGTTTATGTTCGAACCGCAATGGATGGTAGAAGCAAGTACTATAATATTTCAATCAGTCTGAAATCCAAAGTAGGGTGTATTTCCGTCACGTCTTCTGGTCTTTACTAAAACTGAAGGTATTTCTGACTTATTTTTATGAACCATTCCCAGCGGTAGTAATTGCATAGTTTTCTTGTAGCTGCTTGAATAACGGGAAACTACTGAACCTTTTATCCATCAACGCATTGCGGTGCGTATTTTTATGGGCTCAACTATTCGCTTTACAGCATTAATTGGAGAATTGCACACCCTAAATGAACCTTCATTTTGTTTACCAAGATACACTTCCGTGTTTCTAGTATAGTATGTTTATGCATCAGCCATGACAAAAATTTTGATACGATATTTTGCCAACTTGCTTGGCATATATTGACGGAATGGGTATTTTCCTCGAAAGTGTTCAAGCTTCTCGTCAATGGGCACATCTCCCATCGAATAGTATTTTTTTTTTGGCAACGAAATCCTCGAAAATATTTTCGAATGCGGCAAATTTATCACTTTGCTTTCTTCTTCTTCTTCGTAGGACTACAGCTCCTCTCGGGCCATCGGTTCCTGCAAATAGCGCCTCCAACTATCTCGGTCCATTGACCGCATATTCCAATTTCGAAATCCGAGCAGCGATGAACTGTCTTCGTCGACCGAGTCAGAGCAGTGTTTCTCGGTTTCCCCACTGGTCTACGGCCTTCAGTTCTCCCAATGAATACCTTTTTGGGTATCCGTTGTTCGTCCATACGATTCATGTCTCCAGCCCATTGCAGCATCCGCAGCCTTACAATCGTTGAGACCTCCAGCTCGTCAAAATTTTCATACAACTCATGGTTGTATCGAATTCGCCATTGGTCCCCGTCAAGCTTTGCTCCGATTTTTCGCCTCAGGACCCATCGCTCAAAAGCGTTAAATATATTTGTGGATGCTTGAGTTAGGGTCCATGTTTCACACCCATAGCACAATACAGGTCTTACCACATATTTGTATACTTGGAGGTTTCTTTTCCTATGTATGTAGCTGGTCTTCAAGATCTTCGAAACTGAATAAAATATTTTATTTGCGCTGTATTCTTCGGCGTATTTCGTCTCTTTCATTACCCGTCTTCGTTATTTTGGTGCCTAAATATACAAATTCACCAAGATTTCCTATACTGTACTCGCCAAGTGTGATATTCTGTGTATTTGAGGTATTTTTCCTCGACTACGTCATGAGCTTTGTTTTATTTTCATTAATTTGTAGTCCTACTAGCTTTGCTCCGCTGTTGAGTTTCAGGAAGAGTTCTTTGGCAGTTGTTAATGACCGTGACCGTGCTTTCTTACGTCTTGCATATTTATATCATCAATTTGAAGGTACGCAGCAAAAAATGAAACCTATTTCAATTCATTGTCGCAATAAAAATGTTGGAGCCAGTACAATCGACAGCCCATAAATTGAACTTGCAGCACGAATCCTGCCAGCATGATCATCTGGTTTGCTCTAAAGTCATACTTACAAAGCCTGGCGGGGCAAAGACGCAAAATAAAAAGGATGAATGATCAGAATTAATTAAATAACAGTCAACAACTAATACAGGGCAACATATAACGGAGGCAGAGATAGCATCATCATCCATGGTGCGACAGCCCAAGCTGGGCCTTGGCCTCCAGGATTAATTTCCTCTAATCATCACGGTTTCACGACATTGCCAGCCAGTTGTTCACTCCCAATAAGGATCTGCTGTCTGCTTCTATTGTGCCTTCCCATCGAGTCCTCGGTATTCCCGCTGTATGTCCACCTTGTGCTCTACTTGGTAATGTTCTTTTAGGTCGCCGGTTTTCTCCCATTCTTTCTACATGGCCCACCCATTGTAATTTGTGTAATTTTATTGACGAGAAAATTTTATACAACTCATCGTTTCCTCCTTGATTTACTTGGCCGCGGAGAGTACTTGGCGCTCAAATACGTCCACTGCCTTTTCGGATTCGCTTGTCAGGGTATATGTTCCAGAATGGAAAGTACAGAGTAATATACTTTATTTGTGGCGTTTATGCGGCGTCCAATCACGTCCTTTTCGACACTTATTGTATTCAGATTGGCTCCAAGGTAGATAAAGTCATCCACACTTTCAAGGTTGTAGCTACCTATGGTCAGGTTTTGTCCAACTGGAGTTTTCTTCCACCTTGAGTCATGAATTGAGTTTTAGTTTCATTAAATCAGCATATTTTCGTAATTGTGTGGACTTGAACATTAGTGTACCCGGGGTTTCAGCTGATCTCTTCTTGATGACGTGTACCAGTTCAATCTTAAAGAGAATTGGGGCAAGTCCATCTCCTTGTTTTAAGTTTGATTCCATTATAAAGCTGAATGTTAATTTACCGTTGACGTTAACCTGAGACTCTGTGTTTATCATCGTGACCATGTGGAGTAGTTTGTTTGGGACACCAAAGCTAAGTATTATTTTGTACAGTGCATTTCTGTCGACACTTTCGTATGCTTGCTTGAAGTTGGTGCAAATCGATGTACATTCCTAGCACTTTTCAAGCACCTGCTTTCCTGAGAATATTTAGTCATTTGTGGACCATCCACTTTAAAAGCCTTTTGATACTCTCCTATCATGCTTTTATTTTCTTTCCATGTAAAATGAGCCCTTTATAAGATGTGCACAGTAAAGCAATGCATCTATAATTTTCGCATTTTAATTTTTGACCCTTTTTGTGTACAGGACATATTATACTTTTCCGCTAGTCCTTTGGTAACTGCTCTTCTGAATAGATTCTGTATATTAGTCGATGCGAAAGATTATTTAGATGAGGACTTCTGCTCTGGAGCAGTTCTGCTGGTATTCCATCTTTTCCAGGAGCTTTGTTTTTTCTGAGGTTCCGCACCGCTGCATATTCTTCATATGTGATTAGTGGTGGGACTGGGACCTCTTTCCCAGCTTCTGAAATGTGTACAGCTTCATTAGGGACGCTGTGAATAGCTTCTGGAAATATTGCAGCCATATGTTTTTAATTTCTACTGAGTTGCCTATGATTGCTCCTTGTAAACGTTTGAAAAAACTTGTTTGTGGGTTGAAGCCGTGCATCGCTCTGACTTCATTAGGGACATGTTTTCATTTATCTGTTGGATTTTGGGGTTGATTGTCAGTCGAAGGCTTTTATATCGTTCTTCTTTGGCTCAAGTTGGTCGTTGGATGTATTCGTTGTGCACCTGTTTCCTTTTCTTAATCGCTTCTTGCATTCTTCGTCATTCTAATCGTTCCCACTTTTCTTTCGCTTCTGGAGCGCCAAGACCTCCTTGGCTGCTTTTGATACTGCACCTTTTCTTCTTCTCCTTCGTAGAACTACAGCCCTTTTGGGCCTTCGCTTCCTGCAAATAGTGCATCCAACTGTCTCGGTCCATTGACCGCGTCTTTCAATTCCGAAATCCACGCAGCGATGAACTGTTTTCCTCAACCAGCGTTTCCTCGGTTTCCCCACTGGTCTTTTGGGTATACATTGTTGGTCCATACGATTCATACATCCAGCTCATTGCACCTTCCCCAGTTTTATAATCGTTGAGACCTCCGGCTGGTCAAAAATTTCATACAGCTCATGGTTGTATCGAATTTTCCATTGGTCCCCGTCTAGCTTCGCTCCGATTATTCACCTCAGAAGCCGTCGCTCAAAGGCGTTCAATATATTTGCGGATGCTTTGGTTAGCGTCCATGTTTCACACCTATAGCATAACACAGGTCTTATCAAAGAGTTGTATACTTGGAGCTTTGTTATTCTGTATATGCAGCTGGTCTTCAAGATCGTCAAAACTGAATGAATATTTTATTTACGAGCTGTTATTTGGGCGTCTGAATACACAAATGCGCCAACACTTTCGATATTATATTCATAAAGTGTTTCATTTTGGGTATTTGAGGTGTTTTGCCTCCACTGCATCCTGAGCTTTGTAGCCCTACTAGTATTGCTTCGCTATCGAATTTCAGGAAAAGTTGGTAGTTGTTAATGACCGGATATCATCCACATAGGTTACCACTTTTCTTGACTTGTACGATAGCGTACCTCTTGTATCTTTGTAGCTTTCTTATGACATATTCTAGAGCCCGATTGAAAAGCAATTGGGCCAGCCCATCTTCCTGCTTCAGTCCGATATTTGTTTCAAAAGTTTTGGTGAGTTGGTTATTAATGCGGACTTAGAAGGTTGTCGAAGTCATTGTCATTTTGGTAAGACGGACTGATTTGCCTGGAATGCGAACGCAAAGCATTATTTGGTACAGTACGTTACGATCAATACTGTCATATGCTTGCTTAATTTTGGTAAGACGGACTGATTTGCCTGGAATGCGAACGCAAAGCATTATTTGGTACAGTACGTTACGATCAATACTGTCATATGCTTGCTTAAAGGCAACGAAAATTTGATGTTTGTCTATATTGAACCCTCAGTATTTTTCAAGTTCGTACTTGACTGTAAATAATTTGCCTATCGTCCATCTAGCCGCTGGAAAGCCACCTTGATACTTCCCAATAATACTGTTGGCGTATGATCTGAATTTATTTTCTAAAATCTTTGAAAATATTTTGTACGCCCTACAAAGTAGTGATATGCTTCTATGATTTTCGCATTCTAGCTTGTCACCTTTTTTTGTGGATAGGGAATATAATTGATTGGCTCCACTCGTTCGGCATATGTTCTTATTGCCAAATGTGCCGGATGGCTTTCTAAAGACTGCTACCACCATATTTAATGAGCCCAACTGGAATCTCATCGATGGCCAGCGCTTTATGATTCTTTTGGGCCTGAATTGTATAACAAACTTCATCCAGAGTTGGAGGGGCCAATGGTGGCTCTCCAGGAATATCTATAGGCTCCAAAATTCTGGTGCCATGTGGAGAATTCAAAATGTTTTTGAAATAGTATGCCTATCTTTTCTTAATCTTGTTTTTATTAGCGATGATGTTGCTGATGTCATCGTGGCAGAGCGTGGTCTTGGCCTCACAACCTTGTTTCAGACTTTTGACTACTTTGTATGCTTGTCTTGTGTTGTTGTTCACTAGATTTACATCGATGCTTCTCAATAGTCATCGTAGTAGTTTTTTATATCCTTTTGGTCTCATTTGCATCTCTCCTGAGATTTTCAAAGTGTTCTCTCTTCATTCTGGTTTTCTTACGTAAGTATTGTTTGTGTGCCCGATTCTTTTCGCTCAACGCATTGTAGCACTCATCATCGAAATAATAATTTGTTTCTGCCGGGTTTGATGTCCGTTCATTTGTTCTGCTAAGTTCTTAATTGCCACTTTCACGTCCCGTCGTTGCTTGTTTTCAGCAATTATTTTGTATTATTTGTCGAGGGTGTTCGTGAATTTTTTTGCCACAGGTACCGTTTGGAGCCTTTCTATAGAGGACTGATCTTCACCGAATTTGCCTCTGATCTTTCCAAGATCGCCAGTATGTTTAATTGAAATTGACTTACCTGTTGTAAAAGGTCCTTAACAGCGCCAGGATAGTTGAGTGATCTGACATTTCAGGATCCAGTGCCACAGTTCTTTTTCAGTAGGGTTTTGTACTTAAATACAGAACCCTATTGCAATCACGACCTGTGTCCATCCGTCCGTCCGTCTGTATGTCACAGCACTTTTTCTCCGAAACCATAGAAGCTACAGCCATGCAACTTTGTGGAAAGGCCAGAAGTGGTGTTGGGGTGGAAAAATTTTTCAAAGGGGTTTAAGGAGGTCTCTCTCTATAGAGAGGTGACCCTTAAAAAAATTTTTTCACCATTGGTAGGCGAATAAGGTGTCATTAGAAAGGTCTTAATAAGATCTTTTCAAAATAAGTCTTAAAATTGCCTTATCGCTACTGAGGATGGCAGGGGAAGGAGAAATGTACGAACTTTTCGCATACTCCCCTCGCGATGGACACCTTTCATCCGAAAAATCGGAAAAAAATCGTGAAAGTAGGCCTTCGTAAATACAACAACCATAAATACATGAGATGTCGAAATTCACTCAACTTTGTTAGTATATCGATTTTATATATCGACTTTATACATCGATTTTATTTCATATTTTCTTGAATAAAATCTTAACGGTAAGAGTTTATCATAAGATCTACGTAGCAGCTTATGAATATTATATTCTTACGGAATAATTCTCATTCTAAAGTAAATAATTAGGAAGCCATTCAATGCTTTCAAAAATTGTTTCAGATGCTTGGAGAGCTATGTCCATAATTTAACACAAAACTTTCATTTATTCAGCACAGCAGGTTAGCAGATTGTTGAAGCTGATCCCAATAAATTTCATGAAATAAAAGCACTTTTATAAGAAAGGAAAACTGACTTCAAAATACCCTTAAAAGGATGAAATGTATTTTCTAGGAACGTTTTGAAAAAGTCAATAACAGCCGTTTATTAATGAATCGTAACTTTAAAAGGGCTAGCCTGATTCGGCTCTGATTCTAGAAAATTTTTTTCATCCTGTTTTGGGCATTCTTAAGTCGTTTTTCTTTTTTTGTAAAATGTAGTTATGATTTGACCTATACATCATTGTTGACTAGGAAAATAGTCAAGGAATTTATGTGTTTCTTTGATTTATCAATAAATATTTAAATCATGGAATTTTTGCGCTTCAAAAGCTCCCACGTTGCGTACGGGTTTGTGCATAAAGAATTAAATGTTCTTCTTCCAATATTCCATCATTAAATAATGATTCTTAAAAACATAATCGCGTTGGCAATTAAATGTTGTTGACAGAAACGGATGATGAACTGAAATCTAATGTCTTTTTGGCCACTTTATATTAAATAAGTTCAATTCAACATACTATATCAAATAAATTTATTTACATTCTCCTTCCAGATTATCAAAAGCACGAAGAAGCTTGTGCTATTCGATTACGCTTTCCATCCAAAATCCCAATTATTGTTGATAGATATGCCCGCGAGTACGAACTGCCCTATTTGAACAAGAGGAAGTTTCTGGTACCTCAGGAAATAACAATGGCACAATTTTTGCTCATTATACGAAATAGATTGAATATAACTCATAATAAGGCTTTATTTCTGCTTGTTAACAACCGCGCATTGGTGCCAATGAGTAAATCCATCACAGAAATTTATGAGCAATATAGAAGTGAAGACGGATTCCTTTATATGACTTACACATCGCAGGAAGTATTTGGTAAGTGTTTGAATAAGAAAAAAAAAAAATATTTAGATGTTAGTATTGCGAATCAACCTACTGTGACAAACATTTGAAGAAGTTTGATTTAACATAATCGGTCTACGAACTCAGAAAATATTTTCCTTTCAGTATTTATGATGCTTAGATTTAAAAAAAAATACGGATTTGAAGCAATTTATTAAGGTTTTGTCATTTCCAAATGTGAACTTACACGGCGATGAATTATTATTTTCATTAGAAAATCGACAATTCTTTCCTTGAGTTGGTACCTTCAAACTAATTATCTTATCAAACTAAGATTGATTTTAATTTGCATGACTTTCGCCTTTCCAATGTGAACAACCGTTTGCTGCTATAAGCACATTCTCTTTTATGCGTACGTGCTGATTTTGCAATCTGATAGCTCCATCCCGTATCAGGGATCAAGTCTTACCGGAAAGAACAAAGCTAACGCCGGCGACGCCGTCAATTATCTTACATATGTTAGTACACGATTTATTGCTATATTAATTATTTTTCATTGTTAACAATACTTCTTCCAATTATCTGTTTAACCCGGTCTTGATGTCAATCAAAATTCTATTTTTTTGACCTTTCCAATATCAACGATCTGAATGTATGACTTAAATAGAATACTTTATCGAAGATAATTATTCTGCAAAGTAAATATAATTGTGTATATATTTTGATGTTAATATTTTATTTAAAATGGATAGAATGTAATGCATTTGAGAGGGTGCGTATTTATAACATTAAAATGTTTACGGACAAATTTCTGTTTACGCTCTATGGCCTGCAGCTTTTGGATTTCATAGTTTTGGTAAACAGAATATTGCAATAAAACTAAATTCAGTTCTTGCTTTTCGTGTCAATGAGTCTAGCCTATTTATAGATGGTAATGAGATGTAATATTGGGCTTAAATATAGCTTGGGCAATATCAACCTTTGGCATACAACGTGAACAAGTTTAAGTAGCAGGAGGATGCTCCTGCCAGAAGGGTATTGTAAAACAATTAGTAAATCAAACAATATATCCTGCATATCAAAACTTGACTAATAAACAGATTCCATAACGAGTTCGAAAAATTATTATGGTTATTATGATTTTAAACTCGCCACTGTTATGTTTTAAGTTTTTTGACCCCGTCGCTTGATTAGTCATGATAACACATGAATATTACAAACCATTTCTAAAATTTTTATCAAAATTCCTACATATTTGTAATGTCTAGGTCCGTTGCAAGCGTGTATCTCCCTAGTATCACGTGTTAATGTTGTTGTAATTGTTAGATATTCAATCGGCTGTAACTTCGCTGTTTATTGTTCAGAAAACTTAAATTTTAGATTTTGTGAAATTTAAGAGTCCCATCTTGATTTGAGAGGCAAAAAATCAGAATTTATAAAATGTACTATTATTAACAAAGTTGATCGAATTTCGACTTCTAAGGTATTTGTTGCCCTTGTGAAGGAAAAATCGCAGTTTAAGTACTGTTTTGAAAAGCTCTTATAAAGAAATTTCATTTGATACTCATATCGGCTACCTTTGATGAAATTTTTTGTTCAGCGGTCACTCCCCCGTACTGTTATCATCGATTCATGGCCAATTTTTTCGAATCCTAGAATGGTTACAAACCCCGTTTGCTAGGAGCTCTCTCCTGCTCCTCGACTTGTTTCACCTATGAGTATTAATTGTAGGTACTCATCTTCAGGCATTCATTAAATTGAATCAAGTGTTAAAATCATGCGCCTTAAACGTTGAAGTTGGGCAAAATACATCAAAATTATTCAATCTTCGCATTTAAAACCGCCACTATTTTGCTTTACGATTACTAATACCGCTAGCTGAGCCAATTCTCAAAGAAATTAATGATACCTATCATTCCCGAAATTTTCATGCAAATCCTAGCAAAGCTGTAGTATCTGAGTCGGGAAAAAGCGCATATTGTTCCATAGCCATATGTTTCCATAGGAATACAGCGCATATTGTTCCATAATAATACGGGAAAATTCAAACCGCTATAACTTCATTAAATACCATTCGATCTTTATGAAATTTTCAGGACAGATTAATCTTATAAATAGTCATCTGTGTAGTGAGTTTCATTAAATTTAAGGGCACCGTTAAGATTTTATTCAAGAAAACATAAAATCGATAAATCATACTATTACTAACAAAGTTGAGTGAATTTTGACTTCTCATGTATTTGTTGTTGTTGTACTCGTAAAGGCCTACATTCATGATTTTTTTCAGATTTTGCGGGTCAAAGGTGTCCAATCGCGGGGGGGACACAAAATTTTCGTACATTTCCCCTTCCCCTGCACCCCTCGAAGCAAAATTTGTCATTTAAAGACCTGTTTTGAAAAGTTTTCATTAAGACCTTTCATTTGATACCCATATGGCCTACATGCGATGAAAACTTTTTTTCAGGGGCAACTCCCCTATATGGGGAGACCCCCCCTTAAAGACCTTATAAATTTTTATTCGTGTTGAAACTTTGAAGAGGGCGTCACTTCGCACCTACTTACAAAATCTTATGTTTCTAACTTATGTAGTTTGCAAGAAAAAGTGGTGTGACACACGGACGGACGGACGGACGGACAGACAGGACGCGATTTTAGTAGGGTATTGTAAAATGATTTTACAATACCCTAAAAAAGTGCCTCACCCATACAACGTGGGGTTACATTCACCCCATAAAATATTGTTTCTGAGCATGTATTGAATAGAACGTGCTCAACCATAGTTTTTTGTTCTAATGAAAAAACTCAAAAAATGTGCTATTAATCAACACTAATTGAAAAAAAAACAAAACTTTTTTAAATCTTAAAAAAAAATCAACTTGATGTTCTTGTCTTGGAAAAACTAAATATTTTTTTCATATGTAAGAATATATTATTTTCATTTCTTTTTATAAAATTACACATATTTGGCTTTATTGGAAAAAATACAACCAGATCTTTACGTCAATAAAACTAAGACAACTCGCTCCTTAAATCAATACAATTTTGGCGCAACAGTTTTGCATATTCTTTACATATAGGAGCATTACAGCTGAAGCAGCCATTGATAGTCTTCCTGTCTTTATTCCTTGGACAAAATGAACATCTTTGTGATCTTTTTGGTTGGTTGCTTGGTCCTGGGACTTCTTCATTCAAAATTTCATGCACGCGTCTTCTTATATCTCGTGGCATAAGTGGATTGTCTTTCCTTTTCCTGATATGGTCTTCAGGCAATGAAATTCCCAAGTGCTTGATGAATTCCCTTTTCAGGTTAAACTTATTTTTCTCAATATCGTTGTTTGTTTGATACATGATGAAGGAGTTTATACCAGCATGGTTTAACATTGAGAAAAACACTGTTAGAGGCCAGCGTTTACTGTCACGGGAAACATCATACCTTCGAGCCAATTTATTGACGACGTCAATGCCGCTTTTTATCGAGTTATAAAATGTTACAATAGCCGGTTTTCTTCACCGCTTTCTGGATCTACCTCGTTAGCCATCATATTTACGCACTTCTGTGGCCTTGGTACGGAAGAAACAATGGTGATACCTTTTTGAAATTCAAAAAGTGAAGATTTTTCTTCACGTTTTGCCTTGAATTGAGGCGGAAGGCACGCTTTTTTTGATCTTAGTGTACTAACAGTAGTCAATTTGTGGCTCGGGACTAAGTTTTCAGCAACTTCGTAGCTCATGAAGAATTTACCCATGGTGATGTTCCTTCCAGATCCTCATACACATCTCACCAAACGATCTACTACATCAAAAGGCTTAATACTAACTGCATATGGGCTATTGTCAGGCTGTTTCCCACATTGAATTTCCAAATTCAACGCCAAAATGTTTTGGCGTCTGCGAGAGCATAAATATTTAACCCATATTTGCCGGTTTGGAAAGAATATATTGACGAAAAGAGCATTTTCCTCGAAAACTTACTAGTTTTTCAAATATTTCAAATATTCAGAAGGTGTATATTCATCTCGGCAGGTTTTAACGGGCATGTCAAAAATATATCAACTTGGTGCCAGCTCTTGCAATTCGAGTTGATGCATCATCAAATCTCAAACTGTCTACCAAGAATGAAAACCTTTGTCTAGATATGGTTTGTCTAAATATTTCGACTCCAGTACCATCGGTTCTCCACAAATCGATTACGCTTTGTCTGCCGGACCTAAATAAGCCTGCCAAAAACAAAAGTCTAAAAATGGCTCTCAATTCTTCTTTGTCAGTTTCCTTGTATGACGGAGTGGAAGGATTGTTAGTCAATCTCAAAGAAATCTTCTGGTTTGTATATTTCAAAACCATACCCACAATTTCTTCTTTAAAAAAGATCTCGAAACATTCCATTTAGATTTTCTTCTATCGAGCAATGCTTTTACATCCAGGCAAATGTGTAATTATGTTTTCCCTTCTTGTCCGCGAATTGGTCCTTGGTTGCGACATTAACCATTTTGTTTTCACATCTTCGCCAAGAAAAAATGGTTGAGACGTTAATGGCACGTTACCCAAAGTGATCTGATTCGCTATCACTTCCAGTTTGAAACAGTTCTTCATCTGACAAAGAATCAGTTTCCTCCAATAAAGCCGCTGAAATTTGCTCATCCGATAAATTCCTGACTATTTCTCAATACAACGTACCTTTGATTAAAATAAAATAATGTCAAAAAAATGACGATAATAGTGCAACTAACGAGTAAACACATAAATTAACATTTACCTTTCACTAAAATTGGTACATTATGTTCAGGCAGTGCTAAAAGATAAAAGGGACTCACAGCAGTCAGGGATGTTGGGGCTGGGGGATCGCTTTTCTGGCACTTCCTCTTCCCCTTCCCCTCCTGTTAGAAGAGGGATTCCCCAGATTGAAGGCGCCGCACGGCCTAACAAAACGAGACCTGGCCCGAAGTAATGAGTCAAACGGTCCCAGGTCAGGTTCTCAGGTTTATTGGGGAGGTGTTCAGTGGGTAGTCCAATTGCCTTCTTGTGAGCATGGGAGTCCCATACTCTGTGCGTAAATGGGCATTCATCTTCCTACCACAAAAAAAAAAAAAAAAACATTTCTTTAGAAACATTAAATACTACAAAATACTTTTATCTTTTATAATCCTGGGTACTGCAAAGTAATTAGTGTAGCCCTACACTAATTACAATACAAGCAACTTCGTAAAGCAATAAAAAAAGGATATCACATTGCACTATGCATGAAAACCTTCTTGAAAAATACAATGTCAATATAAAAAGGATAATAGATGTACCGAGGGTGGAGAATCTAAGTAATTATATTGCCTCAGTATTCGACTCTAATAACACTTTTTTGCCACGCCCCGTACAACTTGGGGTCAAAAATACCCACAACCTAATTATTCGAGTGCTTAACATTGCTAGCAGCACTTATTTAGCACTGTCAATTCATGCACCCACATTCAACCTCCAGCTAATGTAAAATTCAATACATTTGGTTGTGCTTTACATAAAATTTGACGCACTTTAAAAGTCTTGGGGTTAAAATAACCGCACATTGTATGCCGAAGGTTAAAAGTACTGTTGACTTGAGATTTAAAGCACAGGGTTTTCCAATAAGAGTTGTTATTTTGATATTAAAAGAAAAATGCCATTTTTTAATATAAATGATCGAATGTTTATTTCATTATAAAGAAAAAGGTATGCCGTTAAAAGTGAAAACAGCATCAGGCAATTGACCACCACGACCACGCTTACAGGACCATACCCTTTTCATAAAATTTTCCACAAACAAATCGCAAAGTGGCTACCCTATGTCCTCGATAGCCTCACGTATTCCATCTTTGTGGTCTTGAATCGACGCTGGGCTGTTGGCGTAAACCTTTGCTTTCACAAGGCCCCAAAATACGAAGTCGCAAGGTGTTAAATCACAAGATCTCGGTGGCCAATTGTGATCATCTGTTCGAGAGATAACACGATTCGTAAATTTTTCCCGTAAAAGATCAATACGAGTAGTTTCGTTGCTTGTGTGCCACGTAGCGCCATCTTGTTGAAAGTAAACGTTGTCCTGATCAACACCATCCAATTTTGTCCATAAAAAATCATTAATCATCTCTCGATAGCGCAATACATTCACCGTTACTGTTGCTCTAGCCTCAATTTCGAAAAAGTAAGGTCAAATGACTGCGCCGGTTTATGCGCCAAATAGTTGCACATTGAAGATAGAGAGGCTTTTCAACAATAACTCTTGGGTTTTCCGAGCCCCAGATGCGACAAGTTTGCTTGTTGACGAAGCCACCGAGGTGGAAATGGGCCTCATCACTCCAGATGATTTCATGCATTTCAAGGAACCAATCAGCAAAGACACGACGTTGTTGATGATTGACCGGTTTGAGTTCTTGTGTTAACTGAACTTTATCTTCAACTAGGGTTTGAGAGAAGTGAATACGGTAGTCCTTAAAATGATCTGGGTAAATCCATTAGATCTTTCCTATAATTTCCTCATTTGTGCAAAGCCCGTTAAGCGGGGGTTGAAGTATCGTTTCAGTATGTTAATTAGGTCATTATCTGAGAAATCTCACTTGATTAAAGTGTGCCTTGTGTAATTCTCGAATGGGTGCGATATTTGGTAACTGTCTTCATCACCAAACTTTAGAACTAACTGACTTCGAAATACATTAATTGGAGTCTAGGGATAAAGTTTTGTGACGAACTGTCATCGCTATGAATAGTAGGAGTCATTGAATATCTGGAGAGCGAATCGGCAACAATGTTTTTTTTCCGGGCTTGTATTTGATTTCGTAGTTAAATTCTACTAGGGCAGCCTTCCACCTCTTCATTTGCTATTGGTGTTCTTATTACTAAGAGCGTATGTGAGACGTTGATGGTCTGTGAAGATTTTTAATTTTCATGAGCCGTACAGGTAACTTTTCAGTGAATCCAATGCCGATATGATAGCAATCATCTCTTTTTCGTTTGCCGCGTAGTGCTCTTCCGTTTTGGTCAGAGCACGCGACAGAAATGAAACAGGCCGACTGTCCTGAGAAAGGACGGTTCCGATAGCATGCTTTGAGGCATTAGTGGTGAGTTCGAACTCTTTGTCAAAGTCAGGATGTACTAGTATAACGTCCTTAAAGAAAAGTGAACTTTTTAAATTGTTGAACGTTTTAAGTGCCTCTGAATTAAGGTTGACGATTTTATTTATTGAAATATTTATGAACACGCGTCCATCTTCCCCTCTGAGAAGGGATGTCACAGGTTTGGCTACCCTTGCGTAGCCTTGAATAAAACGTCTATAATAGCCTGACATACCTAGAAACGATCGTAAGTCCCTTCGAGTTTTTGGAGGGGGAGAGTTAACGATGGCCTTATGGTTTGTCTCAATGCCGCTTTTGCCGACAATGTAGCCCAAAAACTCGACCTCATCCTTGAAGGATTCGCACTTATCAACCTGAATTTTCATGTTTGCTTCTTCCAAAGTTTGAAAAACTTTGTCCAGGTTTTCGAAGTGCTCAGTCTCATCCTTCCCAAAGATGATAATGTCATCGATGTAAATGTAACATCTATTGCCAATGTGCTCATGAAGGATATCGTCAAGGGCTCGCGAAAATTGATGGGCATTTTTCAGTCCGAAAGGTAACCGTGTGAACTCGAATTTACCATTATTAACGGAAAATGCTGTCTTTTCTATGCGGAGGTTTTTAGAGGGATTTGATGAAGATCTAGCACCGAAAAACAGTTATTTTGGCCAATTTTAGCAAGAAACTCATTTATCTCATGAATGTGATATTTGTCCGGGACAGTTACCGAATTGAGTTTTCGGTAGTCAATTACCATTCTGTATTTTTTCTCTCCTGATGCGTCCATCTTCTAGGGGACGATCCACACCGGGGAGTTGTAGGGAGATTTTGAAGGAAGGATTATTCCATTTTGCAGCAATTTGTTTACTTCTTTTTCTACTTCTTCCTTCAGCGCCATTGGATATGGGTAAGAGCGGGAATAGATTGGGTCGTTTGTAGTCTTTCTTATGTCTTTTATCACTTTTGTAGTGTATGTCAATTTTTCATCAGGATCCGAAAGTAGCTGGGAGTGTCTGCTTATTATTGCTTTAAGTTTTCCTGTGAGGGATGATCAATTCTCACTTCAACACAGTTTACTGTCTCGAATCTAAGTTGCTTGAAATGAAATTTTCTTTTGTATGTATGACTGCGCGGATATCGAAGGAAATGAGACTCGGTAAAATAAAGAATTTTAGCTTATCGGTGTGATTGTCGAAGGGTTTTATAAATGAGTGGTGAATAATTTCTATATTTCCTCCAACCCAATTCGCATAGAAATTTCTTTGATTGGGGATTGCGTGCCTTAGATTACACATAATTGGAACGTGTATCTATTAAAAACTTTATTACCTCTCCGCTCCGAGGTTTGAGTTTGATATAGGGGAGCGAAGAGCACTTTATCCTAAAGAATAAATGTCTTCCATTAATTCTGGGTCATCTATCGGTCTGTCGTCGATTGTATCTATACTTTGCTATTGTCTGGTTATGATGTGAGTCTTCATTTTCGATTTCTTTGTCGTATTGTTCAATATCCTGCTCGTATGGTTCATGAGAGGGGACATCTCTTTACAATTCAGTATTGTAAATTCTTTGCTGCTTGTTTGGTGGGGAATGTTGCTGTGGTAGAGATCGTTTTTGCATAATTTGGCGATTTGGGAGCCTGTTGGCGTAATTTACCATCTGGGTTCTTATCGACCTATCCACCTCCATATGTTCAGGCCATGGAAGAGGATTGGGGTTTATGAACTGCCGTTGCTGTGGATAAAGTACACTTTGCAGATCAAATCAAGGCTGTTGGGGATTTTGGGGATAATGAGCTAATTTGTAGTAAGTCCCGCGCCTGGGTGCAGGGATAGGAGCAGGTCTTGCTGCAACTGGAATGCTTCGACGAGGAGGAATAGGTGGTGGCTGAGTCTTACGTAATATATTCTGCGAACTGTTCGCATGTTGAGCTTTATAATTCATATTTTGTAAATTTAGGCACAAATACAAGTTTACTACCACTGGGGTTTTGTTTAGCGACAGAGGGTAGAGGTGGAGTAGAAGAGATTGCATTCTGACTAAGCCGACTTTGCCGTATTAAATTGTTATGGTTCGCTTTTTTGCTGAAACGGGATTTTGGTTGTAAAATAATCACTAAAATCCTTGGCCCTAATTAAGATCGATCACAAAATTTCACACAAAGCACGGCGATGATTGAATAAGTTAACTTAGTTAACAATGGTCAATCAATTCGTGCTTGGGAACATGAACTCTCGGCCCTTAACCGAGCCGCCGGAGTTCTTTCACAAGGTAATTCTCAAAATATCTCGCCTTAAAGGATACGTTTTCTGGAGAACAACAACTGCACAATACAAACACAACAAGTTGGGTAAACAGACCTACGCTCATGTCAGAAGGGTTTTGTATTCAATTTACAAAATGCAGTCACCAGATCGAATCAAATCAAGAAACATGTCAAGACGATTTTATTGGGGAAAATATAAAATTCGAAGATCATACTATTATTAACAAAGTTGAACGAATTTCGACTTCTGAGGTTTTTGGTATTGTTATACTCATAAATATCTCCCTTGATAATTTTTCAAATGTCCATCCGCGAAACAAATTTTTCATGTTTTTCCCCCTGTGCCCCCACTGAAGCCAAAACTGACAGTTTAACAATTGTTTTGAAAAGCTCCCATGAAAACTTTCATTTCATACTCATATCGGCTACGTTTGATGATTTTTTTTTTCAGGGGCCACTCTCCTGTACTGTTATCATCGATTAATGGCCAATTTTTTCGAATCCTAGAATGGTTACAAAACCCTTTTGCTAGGAGCTCTCTCCCACCTCCTTGACTTGTTTCAATTATGAGCATTAATTGTAGGTACTCATCTTCAGTCATTCATTAAATTGAATCAAGTATTTAAAGCATGCACCTTAAACGTTGAAGTCGCATTTAAAACAGCCACTATTTTGTTTTACGATTACTTATACCACTAGCTGAACCGATTCTCAAAGATATACATGACACCTATCATTCATGAAATTTTCATGCAAATCCTAGCAAAACTGTAGTGTCTGGGTCGGTAAAAAGTGCATGTTGTTCCATAGCCATATGTTGCCATAGTAATAAATGCAGCGCATATTGTTCCATAGTAATACAGAAAAATTCAAACCGCTATAACTTCGCTAAATGTAATTCAATCTTTATGAAACTTTCAGGATAGATCAATCTAATAAATAGTCATCTGTGTAGAATTTAAGGGTACCGTTAAGATTTTATTCAAGAAAACATAAAATCGATAAATCATACTATTACTAACAAAGTTGAGTGTATTGCGACTTCTAACGTATTTGTTGTTGTTGTACTCACCAAGGCCTACATTCCTGATTTTTTCAGATTTTTCGGATCACAGGTGTCCCATCGTGAGGGGGGGGGGGGGTAACAAATTTTTCGTGTATTTCCCCTCCCTGTGCGCCCCTCAAAGCAAATTTTGCCAAACTAAGACCTGTTTTGAAAAGTTCTCATCAAGACCTTTCATTTGATACCCATATCGGCTACCTTCAATGAAATTTTTTTTTCGGGGGGTCGCTCTCCTATATGGGGAGGCCCCCCTTAATGACCTTATAAATTTTTTTTGTAGTTGAACTTTGAAGAGATCACCACTTTACACCTACACACAAAATTTGATGTTTCTAGCTTAAGTAGATTCCGAGAAAAACTGCTGTGACACACGGACACGGACACTTGATTCAATTTAATGAATGACTGAAGATGAGTACCTACAATTAATCCTCATAAGTGAAACACGTCAAGGAGGTGGGAGAGAGCTCCTAGCAAAAGGGTTTTGTAACCATTCTAGGATTCGAAAAAATTGGGCATTAATCGATGATAACAGTACAGGAGAGTGGCCCCTGAAAAAAAAATTCATCAAACGTAGCTGATATGAGTATGAAATGAAAGTTTTCATGGGAGCTTTTCAAAACAGTTGTTAAACTGTCAGTTTCCGCCTCAGTGGGGGCACAGGGGGAAATACATGAAAAACGTGTTTCCTCCGTCGCGGATGGACATCTGAAATAATTATCAAGGGAGATATTTATGAGTATAACAACACCAAAAACCTCAGAACTCGAAATTCGCTCAACTTTGTTAATAATAGTATGATCTTCGTATTTCATATTTTCTCCAATAAAATCGTCTTTGACATGTTTCTTGATTTGATTCGATCTGGTAACTGCATTTCGTAAATTGAATACAAAACCCTTCTTACATGAGCGTAAGTCTGTTTGCCCAACTTGTTTTTTTTTTAAATACAGAACAGGGTGGTTCCTGATGTTTATTCTGTAATGTCAAAATTACAACTAACTAAATTTTGACTTAAAGACTACGAAGAAACTCATTTCTGCTGACAGTGCTTTCCGTGAACGTGGGAATGTAATATTCATTTTCATAGAAAATTGCAATGTCGCGAATATGATCCACCTTGTCTGGGTTTTATTGCAAGGTGTTAGCAAAGTACATATTTTTTAACTTACATCCTATTGTCGCCACAGATGCAAAAAGTTCATATGTATCTTTGAATGCTTCTCGGTGCCTGTACATAAACATGCATTATGCTTCTCATTTTATTTTCGTACCGATTCTAATAAGCTTTGATCACAGTAGCCTCTTTCTTTGAATGAATCTCTAGACCTAAAAATTGAAAAATCAGTTCATTGTGAATTGAGCTCGAGTAGCACTTATACTTTAAAAGCAGCAACCAAGTTTGATTTAAATGCACTTAATTTTATTAACAGTTCCATTCAGTTCGAGACTCGCCAATGGATTCCAATAGAGCGTTATTGTCCGAAATCATCTTTTCAACTCAGCAATTAGTATGTCCGGTGTTTCAAAATATTCAGATTAAAATGACTGAGCTTCCTGATCTACAATATTTTCTCTTGCAGAGGAAGAGGAATGGTCGCCCAGCAGGTAGTCGTCTATTCGATTCTGTTTATTACTTGTCTATTTTTGATCTGGATCTTGCTTTCGGAGTAACTACTTATAACTGCGGCAGCATCTTCCAAAATTCGAGAACATATTTCATCTGATCGTAATTTTACTATATCATTTTGGTCACTGTTTATGTCTTCTCTTGATTCTGCGCTGCAGCTTTGTAAAACTGCTGAAGCATTGATAGGATTCTTTTGAGCAAACCATAAAGTAGTAAATGCACCTGTGAATGCACTAGTTGCATTCATTTGAAAATTCATATAAAACTTAATAGAGCTTTGGGAAACAATTCATCTATTTACTCCTCGTCGGTGAGAGTGCGTGTGTATATCCTCTATCGAAAATTTTCCACACGTCTTGTCCCGCACCCTTTTATCTGGACGGTGGGGCGTGTGTGTTTATAGATTCTTTACGGTTTAAAATTTCTTATTGCCAATCAACTTAATTGACTAGCCATCGATTTAATGTCTAATACTTACCTAGCAGCTTGCCTGAAATGTAATTCATAGTGAATTCTCAAAGTTGCAGGATTCGTTTCCAATAACTTAGAGCATACATTTTGTACGTGCGTCGTTTATCGAATGAAGGGAAAATAAAAGAAATTTAGTATTTTTTAGCCTTAGCCTTTATACAAATGAATTGTGCTAAGGTTTAGTGAAAGTAAGTAAGAACAATCAGCCTTAAATATACCTTGTACCACTTACAAAAATTATAGATTCCACCTGATAACCTTCTCTCCTACCAAAGGCGGTTGAAAATTACACTGATATGTTATTTTCCAAAAAAATTAGTCTAGTGAAAAGCTTAACGACAAAGTTTTAATATTTATAAATATTTGATTTAATCTGGATAATAATTTGTTGTTGACTCATCATTACCAAAATATTATTGCCAATCTATTAGTAAAACTTAAAAACAATAAATTGTTTTTCTTCCACTAACTTATCAGTCATTCCATCGTATTGTCTTCTTAGTTGCGAAAGTTCAAGATGCATATTTTCAAGAACCCTAGCAAATACAGAAGAACAATCAAGAAGCTTCGATAATTAAACGACCATTCCCTTTTCTTCGGCCATCTTATCAGCTGTTATGCGGGATCATATTTTCTTACAGTATTAACTTTTAATGGAGTTGTATTTATTTTCCTTATCCACAAGAATATACTTAATGTTTCTTTAACCGGCATTTTACTGATTATTCCCTATTGCATGATACCCACTATCAATGTTTGCGTAAACAAATGAAGCGTTTGAAGCGAAAAATAGCAAAACTCGTCTGTTGATTCCATAATAAATAATCGATGTATGAGTACAATAATATTAAGCGGTAATTATTTTTTTTAAGTACTTTCTTTGCAAAAGAAACACAATAAATGACGATTTTCTTGGATTTAATTTATTTTCTTTTACTTTCTAGGCTGATCTTTTTACGGTTGAGTTGCATTCGAACGATATTGTGTCCAGTTCGAGAACAGATGATCAAGAGTGAATTGATGCGTTGTTGATGTTATTTTTTACTGTGACATTGTTTGATTGATTGATTGAATTAACACTCTCCAAGGTGATTCGAATATGTGCTCATACAATATATGGAAATTAGAAAGGAAATTGTGCAGATGTTTGTGTGTATTTAGCTGCTAAGTTAATTTTTTTAAATCTAGTATCAATAATTATTTTAATTCCATAACCATTTCATATTAGTCATTAAATTGCAATTATTCATATCTTAATGCTAAACAAATTAATCAACTCGAAACAAATATTGTATGTTGTGATATATTAGAAGTAAGATGACATAGTAAAGTCTCAATTATCTTTAGCAAACTTATTATGTTCATGTAAGAATTTAGCTGTATTAAAGTATTGTAAGAATGATAGTAATTATTATAAATTTTTGTAAGTTTAAATATAAAGTAATTGTTCGCATGATATCGATTGTTTTTTGTTAAAGATTTGATGGAAACACGAATGGCTCAATCAATATATTGAGCCTTTCCAATTTTTTGCTTCCTGTGTGGAAGTCATAGTTATTCAGCAACGTTTTCTGGCCATGACTTTCAGCTAATAACTCCTCCAATTACCTTAGATAAATTAGCATCAATCTCATTGATTTTTATCCATCTATTTTCATTCGTCCAGTTTCCGTAGTCTCCTTGGATGAATTTTTAAGGGCTATGTAAAACAATTTTGTAACACCCTATTACAATCGTTACCGAACCATCTGCCAGCGCGTCTGTTTTTCAAGCCTTTCCGATATCACAGAAAGTTCCCGCAGAGATTTTAGCAGCTACCAGTAGTGAGGCATCGCTATTAGCTGATTCCCATAGGCTTCCCTTCTTATAAATTACTTACAGCTAAACTTTCAAATTAAGTATCGAATTACTTGCATTTCTCAACACGTCAATATATTTTGGTACAGTTTCTTCGGTAAAAATAAACTGTGGAATCAACATAACAATTTTTCAATTTTTCTTTTTTTTCACAAGATATGCAAGCTCGTTCATGATCATATTGCGCTTCTAAACCGAAACTTCTGTTGGGTTATTTTCTTTACCGCAAAGTTCATATTGTCTCTGTCAGCAGCACTAAAGATTGCATATACAGCTTATCGACAAGCTCTATTTTGGCACCATATTTGTAAGGCGATGCGGAAGCCGGTAGTGCTATCGGCTATTTTTGGTTTCTTGGTTGTCGTACACGAGAAAATGGCATTAAAGAAGGTCAATGTACACTAGCACACTAATTCTCTTAAAAGACGAACAGGATTAGTGCATTTGTTTGTCCAGTTTTATGGCGTTCTAAAGTAATTTCTCGAGAGAAGTTTGTCATTGCGGAGAGTACTTTATATAAAGGCTGGCCCAACTGTAATGCACGATGTTAATTGTGAGTCACACCTCGATGTCAACTTTTTCACCCAACTTAGTTTGACATTTCTTTGTTTCAGTGTTTGGCAAATTTCGCCATGGAGAGGTGCACAATTGAGCAGTGCGTTAAGGTTGTTGAAGCCTTTTACGAAAATGGGCTTTCAAATCAAAATGCATTTCGTATACTTTTTTGGTCAGCATAATCAACTAAATGTATTCACGATTGGGAGAATTGTGCGCGAATTTCAGCAAACCGGGTCTGTAGGAAATGCAAAATCACCTGTGCATGCTCGGCCAGTTTATTCTGTGGAAAAAATTATTTCATACCCTCACTCAGGTTTTGGTAGATGAACCAGTTCAAAATGTGTTCTAATCAGGACAAGTGTCTTCAATCCGTCACATATAATCCTGATCTATCGATTTCAATACCAGGCCTATCGAGAAGATTTATCTCATCACTAGCGACTCCAAGATTCGAATAAATTATTTACTTTTGTGAAAACACCATCTGAGTCCTGTGGGCTAATACCCCTCAGTTTTTCCGTCCATCGATTGCTGACCTCACCCCTGAAGTATGAACGGATGCGACTTTCACATCACTCCTAAACAGATGTTCGGCTGTCTCTCTACTGTTACCAACGGTTGCCTTCAAAATCTCATGGAAAGTTACCCTCCATATACTTCTAGATCTCAACCATATAACTTATACGAGTATATTACAAAAATATTATATGGATTATAACTTGAAAAGTATCAATATTTTTTTTGTCATTTTTCAATAGAATATTTTTTTAATTCAAAATGGGTTTTATTTAAATACATATTGCCCATTATTATATATGACCTTTTGCTATTTTTTGGGTAGAGCCATTATTCCATCTGTGTAGAATTTCTGCGGTTTATCGGCGAAAAACTTGGCCAAGTGATTTTCACAATCTCTTTTTGAAGTGAATTTATTTTCATTAAGGAAGTTTTGCAGATATCGAAACAAATGGTAGTCTGGTGGTGCAATGTCTGGACTATATGATGGATGCATCAAAACTTCCCAGCCAAGCTCTGTAAATTTTTGCCGGGTCATCAAAGATGTGTGTGATCTGGCATTG
The DNA here is from genome assembly GCA_963969285.1 of Odontomyia ornata. Lineage (NCBI taxonomy): Eukaryota > Metazoa > Arthropoda > Insecta > Diptera > Stratiomyidae > Odontomyia > Odontomyia ornata. Next base: position 36,967,138 of record OZ017738.1, on the reverse strand, counting down.
TCATAATGGAAACCGGACAGAATTGATCAATAGAAAGATGAATTCTATCCGGTTTTTTTTTTAATTGCTTGTTGCAATTTGGTTAATTGCTGACAGTACAGAATTGAGTGTTTGGAGAGGTTCTAGCACCTCATGATAAATACTTCCCTTCCAATCCCACCAGACACACAGCATAACCTTATTTGGTATCAATCCTGGGTTTGAAGTCGTATGTAATGATTCACCTTTTTTTGACTATAATCTTTTTCAAACGACATTCTCGTATCTTACCCATTTTTCATCGCCCGTAATGATTTGCTTCGAAAATTTCTCGATTTCGTTGCATTTTATTAGCATTTCTCAAATGGTAATTCGGTCGATCAAATTTTTTTTTGTTAATTCACGCGGCACCCAAACGTCGAGTTAATTTGTATATCCAGCCTTACGTAAATGGTTCAAAACTGTTTGGTGATGGATATTCAGTTCCTTAGCAATATTTTTGTAAGATTTCAGAACGAAAGCGAACGAACCATCCCTTGGCTGTGGCTTTTGATAAAGTATCTCGACTGTAGACATCGCAAGTTTTTTCGCGAGCCTGCGATGCATTCTCACCTTAATCGTAGTGATGTTTTAACGTATAACGAATTTTTTCAGAAATTACACTCATTTATAAATGAATACAACTTTTGACACGAATGACGAAATACAAAACTGTCCATATGAAAATTGTAGACTGAAAAGTCACCTTTCAAACGCATGTCAGTTTGACTCAGTCTGATTAGTATTGCCCGATATACGACAACGAATACCATCTAGTGACAAAAAAGGCTCAATACTTTTAAGACTACCCAATATATCAGAAAAAATTAATTTAAATAAGAAAATTTTTTAAAAATTTTTGTTTGGACAAAGACTGTTTCAATAAGTACGAGTCTACAGCCTTAAAATGAAGGGAATATTTTCCAAAAAATCTCCCTTAACATAGGAAAAAATGTGTAGTTTTAGTTTGTTAAAAATAAATTAATTTATTTATAACAAAATAAAAGCATCTTTGGGATTTGTTAAGGCGATATTTAGGCTTTTCCGTTTGAGTTACATCAGATTTTTAAAAAACTAAAATCGCTCCAATACAAGCCGAGAAAATGTAATTTTTTTTCGAATATAAATTTTGAAATTCCAAATTCAATTTCGCCTTGCGGTTTTTTTTGTATTTTTCACGCGCAATGCCAATTGTTTTTATTATTATAATAAAGGGTGATTCATAACAAGTGTACACATGTGAATGAGCCTTAACTCTTACTTATCACCAATTTTAGGTCCATATATTGACAGATTATGACAGTTTGGTCTTTTACAATTTTAACCATGGCGTCATACACATCAGCCAAACGTTATGTTATTGTTAAACCTTTTTACAAAAATAATGAATCGCCAGTGCAAACATTTCGCGCTCTACCTGAATCGAATAATTTCACGAAATGGACCCATAAATTGGCCGGTGACTTCTTCCTTTGGGGATTTCTGAAGGATCGTGTTTACGCTGATGCTCCCCAGACTACTGAAGCATTAAAAAACAATATTCGAGCCAACATACGCCTAATAACGCCGGAAATGTGCGAAAATGTTATCGAAAATTACGCAGCATGAGGTGCACATATGCCCGGAGTAATGTTTCATATTTAATTGTAAGGGACCAAATTTTCATCAATCTTCACAAAAACTATGTTTTTTTTTTCAACAAAAATGTGTACACTTGTTATGAATCACCCTATATAAGTTATTATTATTTCAAAGATTGGATTTTTATCCAGAAATAGCTCCAAAAGACAAAGGTAATGGTCCAAACATTGGCATCCTATTGTTCATAGCTCCTTTATAAATGCCGTTCAACTCTGTTCGGTTGTAAGTGAAGAACTAACGCACATTATTCAACTTCGTTCTATTTTAAGAAGCAGCTTTTACAGTACCTTTCAGCGCATTTAGTACATTCTAATTGTACTAACCAAACTTTACCCATGATTATTTCTGAACTTTCCTCAACACCTAACTCATTGCTGTTATTGCAACTAAGTTAGCATTGGCAACAGAAGATGACTCCCATAATAGCAGCGTGTCACAAAAATAGTTAACTTAGAGTCGAACGATGACCAAAATGTTTCCAAATCGATTGAAACTCTGGCCATGGCGGAGAAATCCTCTAAACCACAATGTAAATATTAAAATTTCATCCGTGGCGAGGTTCAAGTACCATCTTCTTTGGGCTCAACATACCGACCACAGTCTTCTGTTTCCCATGATAGCAATAAATCCATTTTAGATCCGCTTTGCCCACCATCTATAAAGGCCACGATCAACTCTGGGGTTGGTTTAGAAAATAGAGATTCAGAGACCACAAAACTAATAAGGAGCCTGTTCAGCAAAGCCTTAACGTATTTTAACCACAATTGCAGTGGTATCCTATCTAAATTAAACCAATTATTCCTTGACGTAAAATCTTGCCATTTTAAAATTTTATATCTGACAGAAACTTGGCTAAATGACGCACATAGAAATGAAGAGATTCTAGGCAGTGATTGGACCACCTTTAGAGACGATCGAAACTTTCGCAGCACTGGAAAATCAAGAGGAGGTCATGTGTTAGTTTTAGTTCACAACTCCCTATCAAGTGAGCTCATAAGCACCACCTCATATACATTATTCGAGCATAGAGTGGTTCATATATCTACAAAAAAGCTTAAGCCTCTTTCTTGGCCTGTACTATGTCCCCCCAAATTCTTCCGAAATCGTCTACAACGAAGTCATCGAAACCATTTCTTCTCTAACTGCATCTATTAAAGAAGATGGTATAATGATTATCACTGGCGACTTTAACCGACCGAATCTGAAATTCGTAAACGACGAAGTCGATAATCGTCTTCTCCCAATCAATCTTCTTGACAGTCAGGATTTTAATTTGATGAGTACTTTTTAAGGCAACAATTTGCAGCAAATCGCTACGACGCCCAACTAAAATGGAAATTGGTACGACCCAATTTTTACTAACGCATATGACGCTGTAGTGGTCAATCAAACTGATGACAAAGAGAACCTTTTTTGTAACAGCCTTCATCACTCTGCACTTAATATTGAGATTTTCACTCCTGACATTTCTAATCCTATTTCATACAATAAATCAATTGTATACGACTTTCGCAATGCTGATTATGAACGTATCAATAAACATCTTTTCGCTGTTGATTGGACTGGTACACTTTCGACGTTAGATTTAGAAGAAACGTTATCCTGTTTTTATCAAATAACTCTTGACGCCCTCGAAAAGTATATGTCTAAAATTAAGAAAAAAATTAAATTGTCGGAACCTTGGTTAAATAGTGATCTTAGATATTTACGAAATCAAAGGAACAAATATTATACAATTATCAAAAGCAAGAAAGATGTCAGCAATAGTATTTAATCAAAATATAATGAGCTTGCAAATGAATTTCAAACAAAATCTCGAGAAGCATTTGAAGTATATGTCAATTTGATTGGTGAAAATATTATTCAAGACCCAAAAAAGTTCTTTGATTTTGTACATATCAAGCGTAAGACTCAAGGCTACCCTTAATCTATGTTTTTCAGGGATTCAGTTTCTTGTTCCCCAGAGCAAATCTGCGAGTTTTTTTGCAAATTACTTTAAAGAAGTTTATTGTCATTCTGAGAACCCATAAATCCCGTTTCGGAAATGGCTCCAACGACATTGATCAACGAAGTTTCAATTTCTGAGGAAGAAATTGCTCATGCGATTGGCGGTTTGAATGCCAATAAGGGACCTGGTCCTGATCTTATTCCTCCTAATTTTCTAATCCAGTGCAAAGAACAATTAACCAGGCCATTCTCCATCATTTTCAACAAATCACTCTCTAGTGGTATCTTTCCTTCTTACTGGAAATCTTCTTACTTAATACCAATCCATAAGAAGAATGATAAACGGTGAATTCAAAATTATAGAGGTATTGCCATATCATCATCCATTCCTAAGCTTTTTGAACAAACAGTTTGAAACAAGATCTCTCCTATTGTAAAACCACGCCTTAATGAAGAACAGCATGGGTTAAGAAAAAATAGATCTACTAACACCAATCTCCTCATCATGACATAAAGTATTCTGTTTGAGATGGAAAAGGGCCTCCAGATTGATGCAATATATGCTACGAGTATACCAATTTTAGCAAAGCACTTGATCGTGTAAATCATGAAGTTTTGATTAGCAAGCTCCGTAATTTTGGAATTACTGAGCGTTTACTCAGTTGGATCCATTCTTACCTTAAAGGCATCACTCAAGTTGTCAAATTTCAAAGACGATTATCGAAACAAATTAAGGTCCTCTTTGGGGTTCCTCAACGAAGTCATCTTGGGCCTTTTTTGTTTAATATTTTTGTAGCGGATGTCGGTGGCGGTCGATGTTTATTCTATAAATGAAATACTATATTTATAACAACAAACAATAATTTTATTTTAACAAAACTTTAGAATATTGCGCGCGTGAACGAGTGCTCGCCGTATCGTGACGTGAAGCGTTCTGTTTCTTCTCTGCATTTCCATCCTTTATATATCCGCGGCGATGATAGCGTTGTGAGATTTGGGATGCTCGCGGTTTTTTCCGGACTAATTGCACCCGCCGTTTCGTCATAACTTTGCATGTGCGAAGGATTTCCTAATTATCCCTTTTCGGAGAAGACAGGGTTTGAGGATGATGCAAGGACGTTATACGCGGCGACGTGTGTTTATTGCCGTCTGGGCTTATGTTGTTTTTTTTTTATTACCGGAAACTTTGTGTATCGTTGCCGCCACATCACCCCCTTGCCAGTGATGAAGTCACGTTGAAGATGAGTGCCTTACGATTTACTGGGATCCGGCTTGGTAGCGTTGTACGAAGCGAACCCGTCGTTCTGATCGTCGAAGTTTCTGTTGCTGCTGCTCTTGTAGCTGCAACATTGATCTTTCTGTGACAGGGTTGTTGGTACGATCTAGTTGGGTTTCTGTCTGTTGATTTGTCTCGTTGCTGATAATGATTTCATGGTCTTCTGGAGTCATCTCGTTCAAGGTGTACGCGGGTTTTACTCGGTCGATTGATACCGTGATATCTTTTCCTCTAATCCTTATGATAAAAGTCTTTTCGCCACGTTTGATTACCTCATATGGGCCATCGTATGGCATTTGCAAAGTGGTTTTAACAGCATCATGTCGTAAGAAAACGTGTGTTGTTATAGCAAGGTTCTTGAAAATAAACGGTGTGCGTGCACCATGTCGGTTTATTGGCACTGGTCTTATTTGCTCGAAGTGTCGTCGTAACTCCTTGATGAATTGGGCTGGTTTGTTGTCTGCGCATGCAGGTTCGAAGAATTCTCCTGGAAGGCGCATGGGTTGTCCACATAACATCTCAAAAGGAGATGCACCTAAGTCTTCACGGATAGTTGCTCTGATGCCCATGATGGCGCTGGCTATGATTTTAGTCCACTGTTCATGCTGGTGGCATCAAATTGCTGCTTTTAATTGGCGATGAAAACGCTCTACCATCCCGTTGGCTTGGGGATGGTATGAGGTTGTTCGCAAATGGTTGGTGCCCGAAAGACGATTGAGAGAATGAAATAAATTCGAGTCAAACTGGCGCCCTTGGCCGGTGGTGATTCGCAGTGGAGTTCCGAAACGGCTTATCCATCCTTCCCAGAAGGCTCTAGCGACTGTTTTAGCTTCCTGGTCGTGAATCGGTATGGCCTCTGGCCAACGTGAGAGACGGTCCACGCAGGTGAGACAATATCTTTTTCTTTCTGATATCGGCATGATTATAATATCTATATGCACATGTTCGAGTCTCGTGGAAGGTGGTGCGAAATTTCCCACACGCGCGAACGCATGCCTGGTGGTTTTCGATTGCTGACACTGGATGCAAGCTCATGCCCATTCGCGGCAGTCCTTTTTAACAGCTGGCCAGATGAATCGTTGTGCGATGAGCTTCGAAGTTGCGTTTCTGCCTGGGTGAGAGTGGCGATGTATGGATTCGAATGCGGCTCTCCTGAAAACTGGTGTGATATACGGTCGGGCTTTTGCTGTTGAAGTGTCGCAGAAAATTTGAGCGTCCGTTCCTGGGACATGTATTTGCTTGAGTTGCAAAGACGTTTCCGAACGTAAAAGAGCTTTTATTTCCTCGTCGTTCTCTTGTGATTTTGCCAACTCAGCGTAATTGATGGGTGCTTCAATTGCCTCGATTCGCGACAGCGCACCGGCAACGATGTTATCTCTTCCCGAAATGTGCCGAATATCGGTCGTAAACTGGCCAATGAAGTCAAGGTGCCGAGCTTGACGAGGTGACGTCTTGTCGAGTTTCTGCCGGAGGGCGAATGTCAGCGGCTTATGGTCTGTGTAGACCGTGAAAATCCTTGCTTCTATCATGTGCCAAAAATGCTTGATACTGAGATAGATTGCCAATAACTCTCGGTCAAAAGCGCTGTATCGGCACTCGGTTGGGCTGAGTTTTTTGAGAAGAAAGCGAGTGGTTCCCAATGTCCATCAACTCGTTGTTGCAGAGCTCCACCTACGGCAATGTCGGAAGCGTCACAAAATACTCTCATTTCTGCACCGGCTTTGGGGTATGCAAGGAGCGTTGCTTGCGCTAAGTCTCGTTTCGTTTTTTCGAACGCTTCTTCGGCTGCTGGTGTCCACTGGAGCAGGGCGTTCCCTTTTATTTTATCGTGCAGCATGTTGTTTAACGGTGCCTGTGTGTTTGCGCAACTTGGCATGCCAATTCTGTAAAAACTGATCATGCCCAGATACCCACGAAGTTGCTTGGCGGTTGTTGGCTGAGGGAAGCTGAGAATCGTTTCAACCTTTTCCGGTACTAGTTTGATGCCATCATTGGAGATGAGATAGCCAAGAAAGGGTAATTCTTTCGTGCCGAACTTGCATTTTGACACGTTGATAATTATGGCGTATTTTGCCAACCGTGTGAAAACTTCTCTTAAATGCTCCAGGTGTTCCTCCGAGGTCTTGGACGCCACTAAAATGTCGTCCAAATATGCGAAGACAAAGTCCAAACCTCGAAGTACTTCGTCCATGAACCGTTGGAAGGTCTGTGCAGCGTTTCGGAGTCCGAAGGTCATGAATGGAAATTCGTAAAGACCAAAGGGCGTTGTTATTGCCGTTTTATGGATGTCCTGTTCAGCCACGGGTATCTGATGATACGCTCTCACCAGATCGATTTTCGAGTATACCTTCTTGCCGTGAAGTGCCTGTCTGAGGTCATGGATGTGCCTGATCAGATACCTATCTGGGACTGTGCGTGCATTGAGTGCACAATAATCCCCGCAAGGTCGCCAACCTCCATCCTGTTTTGTGGCCATGTGTAAAGGTGCTGCCCAGCTGCTAGATGATGGACGTGCAGTGCCGAGTTTAACCATGGCGTCGAATTCCCTGCGTGCAGCGGTGAGTCTTTCAGGATCTAATCGACGAGGTTTGCTCGTTGTTGGAGGCCCAGGCGTCGTTTGGATGTAATGCCTGGTATTATGACGTCTCTCTGGAGCGCGGCCATCGGGGCGCGTGATATCCGGGAATTCTACAAGAATCGCATGATATAAGGTATCACCAGAAACGACCTTGATAGTAGGTGTCCTGGTGCGAAACACGCGACCTTTTGAGGTTAGTTGCGTTGCCTTGTCGATGAGTTGGCTTTCTTGAATATCGATCAGCAGTCCAAAGTGTGCCAAGAAGTCAGCTCCGATGATCGGTTTGGTGACGTCAGCGATGACGAAGTGTCATGGAAATGTGCGCCGCAGGCCAAGGTCGAGTGATAACGCTGTCATTCCGTAGGTAGCTATCGTGGATCCGATAGCGACTGCAAGTTCATATGAAGTCTTCTTGAGTGGGCTTTTGATTGCTGATCGAGGGAACACGCAAAGATCAGCGCCCGTATCGACTAGGAAGTGTTTCTGACTTCCCCGGTCCACAATAAATAAGCGGCGTATTTTTTGGCTAGAATCGCTGGCCGCCATTAGCGATTGCCGTTTGCGTTTCCCATCAGTTTACATGGTGATCTGCATTGATTTGCTTCGTAGCCAAATCTGGAATGGTACCAGCACAAGCCCTCTGCATCCTGGTGATTCCGTGCTCTTGAATTACTACGATTACGTGAGTTCGATTGTCTGTAATCTTGGCGGGAAGGGCGACTCCTCGATCGCAGCATTTCTACTTCTTGCTGCAATTTTTCCACCTGCTGATTTAGGCTCAGTGTGAGCTGTGCAAATCTTGCTCTGAGCTCAGCTTCAAATAGTGATGTTGCTGGCGTGATCTGAGCTACGTGGGATACACTGCTCCTAGTCAGTAATATGATCGCGTCTGCAAGTTCGGCTACTTTGTGGAGAGGCTGGTCCTTCTGCGTGGCCATAATGGCTTGCGTCTGCGCCGGGAGGCGGCTGGTCCAGATCGTCCGTATGATTTCCTCGTTGAACGCATTGCCACCAAGAGAACGCAGATCTCTTAAAAATTGCGTTGGTTTTCTATCGCCTAATGTTTCGCCTTCTAATAGTTGTCGCGTCTTCTCTTCCTGCGATGAACTCAGACGTTTAATTAGCTCTCCTTTCAGCTTGCTATATGGCTCTTGTGCTGGTGGGTTTTGCACAATGTCTTTCACTTCGGTCGCGTAGCGAGTGTCGAGAGCAGAAAGCGTTGCGTTGAACTTCGACTCCTCTGTTGTGATGCCCGCCACCACGAAATTCCGCTCAATTAACGCAAACCAGAGCGCTGGTTCAGCGGGGGTAAAGGGGGGCAATCGCATAGATATATAGCTTGCGGCTCCTTGTATAACGTCGTTCAGCATTCTGATCACGTCGGGGTCACCAATTATGTAGCGGATGTCGGTGGCGGTCGATGTTTATTCTATAAATGAAATACTATATTTATAACAACAAACAATAATTTTATTTTAACAAAACTTTAGAATATTGCGCGCGTGAACGAGTGCTCGCCGTATCGTGAGGTGAAGCGTTCTGTTTCTTCTCTGCATTTCCAGCCTTTATATATCCGCGGCGATGATAGCGTTGTGAGAGATTTGGGATGCTCGCGGTTTTTCCCGGACTAATTGCACACGGCGTTTCGTCATAACTTTGCATGTGCGAAGGATTTCCTAATTATCCCTTTCCGGAGAAGACAGGGTTTGAGGATGATGCAAGGACGTTATACGCGGCGACGTGTGTTTATTGCCGTCTGGGCTTATGTTGTTTTTTTTTATTGCCGGAAACTTTGTGTATCGTCGCCGCCACATTTTCATATCTGATCTCTCGGCAGTTTCATATGATGTACCTCATTTTTTTCATGCAGATGACCTTTAAGTTTACCACGTCATATCATCTCTATCCAATATGATGTTTCTCCAGTCCAAGCTTAACACTCTCTCTGAATAGTGTTACAACAACCATCTCTCTCTAAATTTGGAAAAATGCCAGATGATAAGTTTTTCAAGAAAACGGAGTCTTCTTCTATTTGACTATCACATCAACAACACAACACTTAGTAGAGTCGATAGCATTGTGGACCTTGGTGTCGTTCTGGACCAAAAGCTTCGTTTCAAACTTCAGTCTGATGGAGTTATATCCAGGGCTAGTAAGATGCTAGGATTCATCAAACCAGCTAAAAAATTCAAGAATATTTGGGTTATTAAATCACTATATGTCACATTAGTACGACCTATTCTTGAATATGCCAGCCTGTTTTTGATATTTACGCTAACAGGTGAGAATCCGTCCAGAAACAAATTCTTCTTTTTGCCCTCAGATCTCTTTACGACCCTAGAAACTTCCACAGCCTACCATCATATAACCAGCAGCTCCATGTGCTAAATATGGCATCACTAGATTTGAGGAGAATGATGATATCTATATGTCTAGCATTCGATGTCCTCAGAGACAATATTAAAGCTCAGTATATAACAAAAAAATTACCCCTAAGAACCACAAGACTTTCACCAATGCTTACCGTAGATCGCCATCACACTAGTTATGTAGACAATGCGCCAATAAACAGATGTTGTAAGGCATTCAACAAGTTTAGTTAATATTACTTCCCGTCCATTTCCAAAACCTCATATAAAAATAATATCCTGAAATCCTTTCATTCCTCAATATAATTGTAGAATTGAACGTAAAAATTACTGTACCAAGACAATGTATTGTTTTCAAGGTTTTTTTTATATCTTGTTTTACAAAAATAAATAAATAAATCAACAATCGCGTCTCATAGAAGATTTGATTATGCAACTTTTACTTCTCGACAACTGTGTTCTAAAATGAATTGTTTTGAAGTTAGAAGTGAAAAAAAAGTAGGAAAAAAAAAACGATTTTTTAAAATAATTTTTGAAAATTTCAATTTATTTATTAATGTTCCCAACCTTTTTGAGAAGGAGTATAAGTCAATTATTGTTAAACAAGCTATTCCACAACTGTTTCTACAAAAATCAGTGTGCCGCTCAATAGCCGAATGTAGTGGTTATTTTACAGATCCGCCCTGGTTTACTAAGCCATTTTAAACTTTGAAAACCTTTAAAACAAATAATCTTTTATAGTGACAAAATAAATTCTGCAAATATTCCGTTCTATAGAATGTAAATATTTTTAATCGAATCAAACGCGAAACATCCAATTTTTCGAAATGAAAAATATATGACTTAGACTACTTTCAAAATTATGGGTACATATGTTTCCACTGTCAATGGCTCTAACTCACTTGATTATGATCTGATTTCAATGAAATTTTGTAAGCACAAGGACATAGATGCATAGATTTTAAGGAGTTTAAGGCTACTGTTTCGATTTCATGGGAGAAAACGTAAATTTGACTAATACTACTATTATTAACAAGTAGTGGTTAGAGGACTCACCCCGTACGCGGAAGGTCCCTGGTTTGAGTCTCGTTGGCGACAACGAGATTTAGTTCAAGTGATTTTTTGGATGGCCTATAAGCCCGTTCAGTTATGGTATGTTCTGGTTTAAAATTAGGAGATATGTAATGTGACGCCTACGCCCGGGAATCGAAGTGATTCCGATCCCGAACCCTTGCACCCGGCCAGATGGGTATGACCTCGAAATGCAAGCGGACTTCATCTTTCGTGCGGATATCGTTGCGCAGAAAATATTTTTTTTTTCTCTCCAAATATTTAGATCTGTGGATTTAAATATTTGAAACATAATATTAATCAAAACCCCGACACATTTCGAGGCATATCCATCTGGGAATGCCCCCCTCCACCGTTGCCATCAAAACACTATGCCACTGGCGACAAATAAAAATGCACATTGCCGCCATGTGGTGTTCCATTCCGCACATCTGTTTTGTCCGAGGAGAAGACAAAGTAGTCAATTTGACAAGTGAAAGCTCTCCGAAAAGCCAAGCGCGAGCACATATTGTATACATATATGATACTATCAGTAGTAAAATACCGTTCAGCAAGTGAAGTGTCTCAAAATAGAAAGTAAACAGAATAGATTACCAGCCACATCCAACTGTTGCACCATATTCGGGTTTCAAACCAACAGAAGATGCAGAAATGTTGCGTGGCGCCATAAAAGGGATTCATGCACTTTGGAATTCGAGCAATTAGCCCAGATGGGGATATTTGGCCACACGTGCACGGACGCCAATACATTGTAACAGGTAAAGAACTGAGTGTATTGTACACCCACTGCGGTAAGTTTTTAAAAACATTTACTTTCTGCTGTTTATAGTCGAGAGGAATGGAGCCTTTGTTTCGCACAGTTGGATGCCGCTTCATTCGCAATCGTTAGCGCATCACTGTTAGCAATTGCGAATCATCTTTCCTGCGGCTTGACTATCTATGTCGGAGCCTGCCGGGAAAATATCGTTTTTGCTGCAAATACATGCAAAAAAATTGGCTTGCGGATAATGTTTGTACGACCCAATAAGTAACACTAAAAATTTAATACAGTTTCATTGTATATACAATCAAAAACAATTTGTCTTAAAAAAAATGTAAATTATTTAAGCGATTCGGATAAACTTGTGCTTTATATGTGTTACATTATAGAATGTGTCATTTTATTCTAAAACTTTGCATAAGAAATATACGTGCGTTAATTAATTTCGCTCGTTGAAAAATAATTTTTATTGGTAAAGGAGCTAACCAAATAGAATTAAATGTAAAAAAATGAAAAAAACGATTGGTATCCCAGTGTATATATGACGACACGATCTGATTCGGTCATTTCATGCCATTTTTCATAAAACACCGCGAGCGTTCAGTTGTAATTAATTGAAAAAGAAAAGGAGTTAATCAATGTATTTAGTAAATATGTGTATAATTATAATAATGAATAGCATTGAAATAATTAATCGTAGACATGATATATTGCATATCTGCTTTGCGTTTCTCAGTTTGAATGAGTCGTGTCGTTAGAGAGGCGTGCTTTCAAAATTTTGCTATTTAACTGCTGCGTTATACTATAATACTTTCTCTGCAAAAATTTTTTTTACTGCTTACATACTTTCCTTTGTAAAGCACAACCTCACTAAGTAACTTATCAACTCGCCTCTATCGAAATCAGTAGGAAACGAAAAGCGTATATGCTGGTGTACCATGAGAAGTTTTTCTGTTAGCCGTCTGTAAACATGATATAAATTTATTCATAATACTATTATTGTAAGGTCACGTGACAAAAAGGCGTAGTTTAAGTTGGAGCAATCGTGTATAGTAAACGATTGATGAACAAGCGTAAAAAGACGAAAAATGTTAAGATTATTATACCAATGATTCCATTATTTTGATTGTAGACGATCCTTAAATAATATCATTATAACGATTTTGATTTGGATATTATATTTTTATTAAATTAATAAAATTCTATAATGAATATTTTATTCATAGTGTCATCATATATAAATATATAAAAAAATATTGTATTTGATCTGACATGACCACTATGACATTGTGTTGGAAAGAAGATTTAAAATAAATAATAAAGTAAATATATACATATAACGTAAATAATACATTGGCCTTTTTACCGCCATCTTGTTGGTGTAGATGTTCATTTGTTTTATATGGTCAGCAAATGATAGATGACTATGAAATAATAAGTTGAACGGTTTGATTTCAATATTCAGTTTAAATAACTTTGATGGATTTTGTGTGTAAACCTGTAATAAATATTATTTCCAGATATTCAAAAAAAAAATAAACATAAAATGAATTGCTAAATAACCCAAGACTTTCCTTTTCAGTGGTTCGTTCTGTTTCAGCGGGAAAATGAGTGCAGGGTAGGTATGCCGTCGCGAGGGTAGGGTTTCGCCAAATCCGCTGAGGTCGGTTTCGCGTCGCGCACGGTACGCGGTACCTTTGTTGTTTCGTCATTTCATTAGAGTAGTTTTCGTCGGTTTAATTTCGAGTAGCATACTTTTCGGTACCGCGTCGGTATAATTCGGGAACGCGAAACGGAAATTAGATTTTTGTACTTTAACTGGCTGAATGAAGAAATACGGAGTAACGTAAAGTATGTTCTTCTCCGTATGGTTTTGTTTTGATAACGCGTTTTGAAAACGGGCATGTTCAGGTGGCTGAAAATATTGTAATTGAGCGTAACCCATTCGGAGACCCGCGACCGAAATCCTCTCCGAACTAGGTGGCCGACAAGCAGCCACCGCGTGAATGGGTTACGGTGCACGGATTGGTTGACCTGTTGGTACCATCCGTTGGCACTACTCAGACTTAACGTCTAGAACCGATGAGAGGTCGGTTCCGCGTTCGAACTTAAAATGTTGAAAATCATTACAGATATCGCAGCTGGGTGGACGGGGACACATGGCCCAAGCGTGATATTGACCTTCCCAAGTTACTGATACATTCAATCCAGATAATGAGATACTCTAACTATCTCTAAACGAAGGCCTGAAAGGGGATGTAGTGCTAAATCAAAAAGCCTATTATTAACAAAGTTGAGTGAATTTTGATTTCTGAGAGATTTTTCGCCCTTGCACTCATGAAGGCATATCTCTGTGATTTTTCCAGATTTTTCGGCTCAAAGGTGTCTGATCGTGAGGGGGGAGACACCAATTTTTCATACAATTTGCCTCTTCCTGGACCCCTTGATCCATAAAATTACTTTTTTTATTTCAGATTCTGAAAGTGCTAATCAGGGCGTTTCAATTGATACCCCATTCGGTTATATTTGATAATAACAATTTTTTAAGGGTCACTTTAGCATAAGGGAGGACCCCCCTTAACAAAATTTCAAGTATTTGATAGGACCTAAACTTTTGAGAGACTACCATTTTTGACCTTTATACAAAGTTTAAGCTTTCCAGCTTCTATAGTTTCTGAGAAAACTTTCTGTTGATGCACAGACAGACGAAAACGATACGATGCGAAACTAGTAGTTTTGTAAATTTTTTTAACAAAGCTCTAAAAACGGCTCATTCGTATGAATAAAATCATTATTTAAAATTATTAATTTTTATTCTGTTCATCTTGGTTTTAAATACATTTCGCTTCACAATGTACAGTCATTAGATTTATATTTAAATAGGACTTTTTTTACTTATTACATTCATCAACACCTTTTTAATACTGGGTTAATGAAAGAATTTTGAATAATATGACTGCATGATGGATATATTTATATAAATTCAGTTCGGATAAAGACTGTTAATTAAAAATTACTTGATAAATCGTAACAAAATGTTGCAGTCACATTATAACATTTTCGTTTAATTCATCATTTAACCAATTATTTTCTTTCTATTATCAAGAATGTTTGTGTGTTTTCTCTTATACTCATAAATTTAATATAATTTTTGTATAACAATAACAACTCTGAGTTCAACAATTACTAAAGATTTTTATAATTTTTATTTGGGCTCATTCATTTTGGCTTTGTGTTTGAAATAGTTTTCAATTACTGAGGGAATAAAATATTCAAAATTCCATTTGGTTATTATTTAAATTGCGTCTTTCTATAGCATTGTTCTTCAATTGGAATGGAAATATAGTTTGAAAAATACTCGTATCTAAGGTTTAAATTTCAAATCTATTTTTTGTTAGTTGTTGCATTTCAAGTTCTTTTTTGTTATTTTCATCGTTTTTTTGGCGCGAAAAATTCATCAGAAATATACATGTTATGAAATTCACTGCTATATTTCCAATAAGAAAAACAAACATTTGAACAAAATTCTTTATAAATTTTTCATTTCGGTACTGAGGAGGGTTTCGTTGCATTTTTCGTATATAAAAATTCTATTCAAATTTTGCTATAAGAAACAAAATTGCTACAAATAAAAGATCAAAAACTTCTTGCACTTCCCTAATTGAAATCTTCATCTTAATTGTCTTCCTTCTATAGAAAATATTAGTTTTGAATTCATCTGAAATAATTGTGTAAAAGCCATAATTTCCACTTCTTCCTATTCAATGTGTTACGAATTTTATAACAACATTTAGTTAGCCATTTGGCAATGAGCGTGATTTCATTAAAATTTTACAATTTTATATAGTTTTTGACATTTTTTTGTGGGAAATGCTTGTAATATTAATTTTGATCATGTTTTATTTTAGTGTTAACGTCGTTCCTTTATTTCATATAGTTTAATAATTTCTCATTTGACTATATTTGACATTTACTAGCGCTTTGTACAAAAATCAAATGACGAGGCAATTTCTTTATATTTTCTCTTCTTCGCCAGAGCTCCAATTTTTGTTGCTCGGCACCTTTTTTATTTGGGAATTATTACAAAAATTGTTTGTGCCCTGCTTTTTGTTTCAATAATGCATAGTATTTTATTCCACAAAATTGCATTGCACAATACTAATTGTATGTGGGGAACGGAATGGTTAAAAAATGTCCTTAAAAATAACAACGATATCATGATTACTTTCCGGGTCTTATTCGTTCATTTTCACTAACATCTTTTATGCGCTTGATAGATTTATTTGAATCCAAATTGTTGTTTTCATAAGTTTTCTTTTTTAAATTTAAATGACTAGCTTAAAATTACTGTAGTTCTTCTTTTATTTGTGAATCTATTTCGTGTTCTCTACAAAAATAATATTGTATTTAATTTTTAAAATTTTGTTGGAATTGTTTTTTTTCATTAAAGCATTACGGGTGTATTTACAACTTCAACTGCCGCTTTGATTTCGAATACATTTAATTTAATATTTGATTTTAGTATACGTTTACGGAAAAATGTGAAAATAATGCTAGTGGTGTTATTAATCATATTTGCAAGCTTAAGGGATACGCAAGCTTCATTTTTGAAAATTCTTTTAACATAGAAAAGAAACCCCATTCGAAATAGACATTTAACTTAGTCTAAATTCGCATAGACTTGAAAATTAGTAGAGACGTTAAATAAATCATTACAAATGAAATGTCAAAACTTCCCTTCGACCCTACTTCTGCAAAAAAATTTATCTCATCTCAAACGTAAAAAAATTCAAGCTTTTTCCATTTTTCTCGGAAACGGTATGTTTTATCCTTAAAAATAAGTCGAGCAAAAGTTGTAGATCATACAATTTTATACAAAAATTGTTCTTACGACTCACCATTCGTCGGATATCACGGTTTTTACAGTTGGAAAATTCATATTCTATTGAACGAGGACATAATATGCACTTATATGCAGCCTATATACGAGTACATCATCGGACGTTCAATATTAGTAAAATTATAAACCATTGGTTCTGAAGCTTGTACAAATTGAACGAGTATTTTAAAGTATAAGACTAAACTGTCAGTCCCTAATTCCCTTCGTCAGCAACCTTGAGTAACATCTACCAGCTACGTCTTTGTTTGAGCATGCCTGCCTATTTTTGAAGGACGCAAACGAAACAACTAAGTATTTACTGTTAGTTTTGAAAATTGAAATCGCACTGAGCAGACGTGCTTATTGGTGATATTTTCACTTTCAATTTGCGCTGTTAAATAATTTTAACAAAATGTTATGTTTGTTTCATTTGTAATAAACCTTTGAAAGAAAGTGAAGTTGTTGTTGAATGTGGAATGAAAACTTTGATTCATACAAGTGTAGTAGTAATGATAAGTTTTCGAATACTTGAAAGACAAGCAATCTTTGACAGTCCACGTGCAGGGTCGTAAAATGAATACTCAAAATAGTAGTATTGCTGCAGCTAGAAGACCTCGCGAGACGGAACAAGGTAGTACATCCACAATAAGCTCACCTCATACTAGAGCACAAATAAGTGAGCCAGATTTTTCTTTTAAAAGATATTGCTTCCTTTGTGGCCATGAAGCGATTGCCTGACAGGAAGGGGAGGTGGAACGGCCATTCTTGTGAGAAGAAATATGAATCCCTACTTGATTGAAACTCCACAGCTACAACGCATAGAGGTGACAGTAATAAAAATAAAAATGAATTCGTTTGAATTTGTAATCATGTCACTGTACAAACGCCCCCCCCCCAAACTGATCCTAGGTTAAAAACCAAAGCCAACCGGTTAATCAACAAAATACGTGATCAGATTCACGCATATCGCAACACCATTTGGGAAGGCTTTTTGCAAAGCCTCCAACCTGAAGATGAAATTGAGTCCTCTGTGAAAAGACTGCTAGCTTCTCAAAGGTCAGGCTCTAACGAAATCCATCCACTAGACTTATCGGAATTAAAAGACATGATAAGCACGCTAAACAAACGGAAAGCCCTAGTCCCTGATTCTTTGACGATCATCATGCTGAAATGGCTACCAGACAACATCCTGCAAGCCCTGATGGACATCATCAACATAATTTTTCACCGACGCAAATTCCCCAAGTCGAAGAAAATGGCAATTATAATAAAGATTGTACTTTCCCGCAAAATTGGTGGTCAATAAGTTGACTGTCTTCTCTCTCGAAACTGACAGAGAAGGTACTTTTAACTCGGTTGTCCGAATATATTGAGAGCAACAATATTATACCAGATGAACAATATGGCTTTTGAGCTGTACATTCCATCGAACTCCAGCTAACAAGGGTGGTCCAACATCTTAGAAATGGGTTGAATTGTAGAAAGTCAACTGGCCTAGTTATGATCTACCTAGCCTTTGACAAAGTCTGGTATGCAGGGTTAATCTTTAAGATGCATGAATACTACCTTTGATAAAAACTATAAACTCTTTCCTGCAGGGCAGATTTTTTCGCGTAAAAATTGATCATACACTATACAACATGCGACCAATTCAAACTGGAGATCCACAAAGATCACCACTCTCCCCATTGCTGTACACCTTATGCCCTGCAGACCTTCCACGTTTGCCTAACAGCGTTCAAATTTTCCTATATGCTGACGACACTTGTATGTATTACACCTCGCGACAAGCAGAAGCCATATCTTCAAGTTTGCAACGATCTTTTGAGATAATTTCAAAAGTGGAATATAAAAATTAACGCTGACAAGAAACAAGCCATTTTCATCACGAAAATACGACGGTAATAACATCCTAAACTACAAATCGACTCAAAATCAGTACAAATGCCTATGACTAAAATTTTACAATAGACTTACATGGACTGACTACATACGTGACAAGAGACAACGCTGTTTAGGTATCTTATCCTCCTTGTACCTCATCTGAAGATCAGGAAAACTGAACGTGAAAAATAAACTTCTCATCTACAAACAAGCTATAAGACCCTCTCTTCTCTATGGCTACATAGCCTTCTGTTTGACCTCAAAATCCAAAAAAAACACTTCAATCCCTGCAAAACAGGACCCTTAAGAGAATCTTTAGAACAGCTTGATACATTAGGAACATTAACATTCACAAAGACCTCATACTAGACACTATTGACAAATTTATTCTAGACCGCGCACAAAAACTGTTCTACAGGATAGATGAACACCCTAATAGTACCCTGAATCCACTAAGATCAACCAATAACCAGCATAGACTCACCTTCCTTAGTCTCAGGTCAATAAAATTGTAATATAGGACTGACAGCAACTAGTTGAATTATCTGATGTAGGCTAGTTGAGTACAAAGATACCCTACACCGAGAAAAATGGAAAAAACATCGGATAAATTTTTTTTGTAGAAGTAGGATTGAAAGGAATTTTTGACATTTTATTTGTAATAGTTTATTTAACGTTTCTATCAATTTTCAGTTCTATGTGAATTTTGGCTGCACTATTACTTTTTTGACTGGACTAAAAGCACTATCGAAATAGAACAAATGAGGTAATCATAATGTGATCAAATCGACTGATCTACTCATTACATGCGAGCAATTTTGCGATTTCAAAGTATCGTAGTCATAGAGTACGCAAATGCAGAAAGTGGTGGATATTTTCGAAATTCAAATCTGTTTCATGCAAGAATGTATCTTTAGCTGTCAAATTTTGACTCTTTAGAAGTCAAATTTTACTCTTTTTATTGTTTATGAAAAATAACTTTATTTCACTAATTGTAAACTAACAATACTTGATAGTAATTCAAGATTGCTGATGCCATTTATGTTGATAATGTCATGGAGTACATTCGTGCACGGCCGGATTCGACTGGATGTAGTTGAAGGGTGAAACTTGCAGTCTCTGATGATGATACCTGTAGTAATGTGCTCATGATGTCAAAATTATGGCATGTTAAATCTCAGATGCCAAAGGGGTATTTCTGAGTCTAGAATGTGAGCCAAACCAAATTGGCCAACGAGTTAATGAAAATAATCTAAATTCATGACTCAAACGAGAAAGAAAGCTCCAGTCCGACAAAACGTGACCATAGGTGATACAACCTTAAAAGTGTGGATAACTTCATCTATCTCGGTGCCAACCTGAATAGATGAGACACCAAAAAGGACGACGACTTGTGCACAGGCAAAATAAGCACCGCATTTACAAACCACTTGTCAAACCTGTGCCGTTATACGGAAGTAAAATACGGACCCTGTTGACCGAATCTGAAAAAGCAGTGAATATATTTGAACGCAAAGCGCTCCCGAAAATCTACGGTCCAGTGAAATGAGGAACAGAGTGGATACTATGTTAAAACGATGAGTTGTATGAGCTATTTGACAATGCGCCGTTTCCTCTTGTGTAAAGTTACGTAGATTGCAATGGGCGAGTCATGTAGAAAGAATGGAAGAAATCCGGCCACCCAAAACAATATTAACAGATAGAGTATAACGTAGATGCCAAGCGGAAAGAACGTGGACTGGGAACACACAATAGAAACTAACACCAGATCCTTGTTGGGAGTTAATAACTGACGAGCAAGGGTGAGGAACCATGGTGATAAGAGAGATAAAACCTTTAGGCCAAGGCCTGTCGCGCCATACGTGATGATGATCATATGCAATGGACTGGCCCATTAGCTAGACGATTGACCAATGACACCACGCTCGAGAAAAATTTTAAAATCATATTTGGTGGCTACATGTCGCTTGCCTGTAAGACGTTGGGAGAATACAGGTGACTCTATAGTGGCGATTTAATTGTGAACGGTAGATCAGGTATCTGCAAATCTTACCAAGAGCACGTTGTACTAAGGAACGTGTTGATATAATGTTAATAGAGTATACATTTGGTGTTGACCCAGTCTTGTAAGTCGGAAAAGGAGGAGTGTTTTTCGAATCAAAGTTAAATGATGAGAAAAAGACGATTAAATTCAGTGACACTTTGTTCGCAACGGACTTGAAAATGGGTTTTAATCGGTTGGAAAAGACATGATATGCACACAATAACAAACCAAAATCAAAAAACTGCAGACAGATAATGGACGTGCGTTTATTAATTGGCAACTCGATGCCATAGTTGGCAAGCATGGAATTATCCGTCAATTGACAGCATCACATTCTCCTCAGCAAAATTCTACTGCTGAGATGAGAAATTTGGCGTTGTTAGATATGGCCAGATGTCTCCTTATTCAGGTGGGACTACCTTCTTTTTTATGGGTAGGGGCTGTTAACACAGCTAACTTCATTAGAAATCGGTGCTCTATGAGCGAATTGCGAGTCAAAACACTATTTGAAGTTTGTTTCGGATCATTCCAGATTTATCAAGCTTCAGGCATTTTAGAATTGTAATCAACGTTACAAAGAATGCCCCTGGAAAAAAGTTCGAACCAAGTTCAAAGTAAGGCATTTTGTAGGATACAGTACCAAATCCAGGGCTTATTGTGTTTGACTGTCTAGCGAGGCAAGGGCGCAAACATCGAGACATGTCATATTCTTGCACATATTGTGGAGCGTCAGACCAGAGCTATCTTAAAGTAGCATCAAATAAAGCAATCGACGATAAGTCAGCCAAAATGAATTTACTCCACAATCAAGATGATTGCATTGAAGATGACGGTATATGGTTACAGAATTCAATTCATCAAGGAGAAGACTGGATGTCAGCCAAGAGTAAAACGACATTCGAAGAAGAAGAATTTCAGGGGTTTGCACAGATAGCTTCTTCAGTTGATGTGTATACGCAAAAAGGACGAGAGAAGTCACGGTTTTTGAAACCAGGAAGAAGTGGGAGACCTCAAAACAAATGTATACTTTCCTCATCAAAATGGTTCAGAAATGGAAAGATGGGACAAGAGTAAGGGCCGATAAAGCCAAGTTTATTTTAGAAAAGGATACATGGGATCTAGTAGACCAATCAAGCGTTTCATGTGTCGTAGGCAACCGATTTTTCTTCAAAATAAATATGGATGTAACGATGTTTTCGAGAAACTCAAGGCAGGAATAGTTGGTAAGAGGTACAGTCAGCAGTACAGCAGATTTTTACGAGGTATATGCTCCAGTTGTACAACTAGGGTCCATTCACATAGCAATTGCAACGGCATCTCAGATCTCAGAAAAAAATGCATGTGACACAATACGACATGGCAACGACTTGCTTCAATGGCAACTTGCAAGAGTCTTATACGGCTTGGGCCAGGCTGATATAGCATGGAATAGAAAATTTGACATGGAACTGAAAAGACTGTTTTAGCAAACCAACAAATCGTGATCTCTGCGTTTATTTAAAGAGTAAGAGGACGAAGTAATGATAATAATTAATTTTTTTGATGAGTTTTGGGAATTTCACGAAACTTTAAAGAGGTTCAGCCATTTGGCAACAAACTTGCTCCAATTTCTTAGATCAAAGATGTTGGAGAGCTCAAGCGTTGCTCTCACCAAAAATGAACAAGGGGTATTTCTGTACAAGAAGACGTATATAAATGACAACATATTTTTGGATGGAGTCTTGCAATCATATATCGACACCTTTGGATCCAGGAGTCAAATTGGTGAAAGACAATAAATTAAAAAAAATCCGATGGAGGGTAGCCACTATATCCTGAGCTAGTTGGGTGCCTTCCGTATTTGTCTGTGATGACTCACCCCGAAATTGCCCATATTGCAAGTTAATTAGGGCAATTTAATGAGTGCTTCAACTAAACTCACTAGACGGTGGTAAAGATAATGCTCCGATACTTGAAACGGACGCTGGATCTCGGCACAATATACGAGAGTGAATGTGGACAACTTGTTGGTTTTGTGGACGCTAGCTAAGCCTCTTCCACATTTCTTCATATATTGTAATAAAAATAATAATAATCCATCGCTCAACTATCCAAATCCGATCCTTGGTGATGAGATTTCCTGTTAGGGTACCCCACAGACCTTAACAAAATTCGAGGCTGTATGGACAGCAGCTTCAGTAGCTCATCCTCGATGCCACCACCAAATTTTGAACTTGAGAGCTGCTGCACAAGTGGAGTATACTCAAACCTACTGCTCCACACGGACTACATATTTCTTCATATAGCGCCAAATAAATTTGCAAAAAAGTCAGCCTACATGTGGTAATGTATGGGGTAGTACGATTTTCATGTATATGGCTTGTTAAACTGTAAAAAGGCTTTTAGTGGAATGAAAAAGTGTAAGCTGAACTTTCTGACATTCACCATTATAGTATCGATGCATGATATTAGTAGAACGTACATATTAACTAGCACTTGCCATCGAAGAGCTATCAAAATGAAAATGGAAGCAAATAAACGTGTAAAAAATGGATTAAAGTTTTTCTTTAATTTTCAAGTTTTTGTTTACAATACGTATACACTTTTAATCCAGTTTTACCTACCATGCAAGTACCGTAAGAAATAAAATTTGTTCTAATTGAAGCTGCTATTGTTCTATTTGGAGCTGCTTTTTTGCTGATATGCTTTGATATTAGTATATGCTTTTTTTAGGCAAGTAGCAGTGTTGGGCAAAATTCAATAGCCGTTGCAATAAAAAATTAACAATTAATTAATTATTAACCACTGCGATCAACAATTAATTAATTGCTAGCTGTGACTCCTGCAATCGACAACTAATTAATTGTTAATTGCATCTTCAGTAATTAACAATTAATCATTTGTTAATTGTTTTATCTCAATGTATTTCCCCGTTTAACATTTTTACAATTAACAATTGATCCTTTGAATTCGGGACATTAATTAATTGTTAATTCTAAATTTAGCATAATTACAATTAACAATTGATTAGAGTCTACGTTTGAGTTTAATCGGATAAATTTTACTGTTATTCTGCTGAAGGACTGAAGTAAAATGGCAGTCAAAGGTCGAAGAACGTGTAAAAATTTGTTATTGTAGTTGGGAACTAACCCTTCAATAGATGTTCATAAAACTTGACTCAGCAAAACAAAAGCATAAATATATAGTGAGCTATGGAAGTGGCTTATATTGGTTGGTTTTTTTCACAGATTGCATATAATTACTCCAATGGAGTTATTCAAGCGACCACCAAATACATTAGTAAATTAAATACAGCAACATCGTGACAATCTTAACGATGGCGACCAGCAATGTGCCT
Source organism: Odontomyia ornata (assembly GCA_963969285.1). Lineage (NCBI taxonomy): Eukaryota > Metazoa > Arthropoda > Insecta > Diptera > Stratiomyidae > Odontomyia > Odontomyia ornata. The sequence goes on along the minus strand of OZ017738.1, from coordinate 36,943,334 downwards.
GCAGAAATTGTGGCCGAGACGGAGAATCCAAAAACAAATCCCTAGCTTCGACGCAAACGCGACGAGTTCTTACCACAGCACACAGATTCAACGCACATCGATGCTGTACGTGAATTACCACCACTGAGACTTACTTTGCAGACCTTGAGAAAACGTATTTTTCACACGTTTTGAAGCAGTTGAAGCATCGTTCGGTCAAGCGTGCTGAGGTAAGAGGAGAATATATTGAGAAATAAATTGCCAATTTTCAAAAATTTTCGTGTACTTTTGTAGGCTAAGTACTTATCGGAATGTCCTTGTAAGTAGCAGATCAAAGTGGAATGAAAAAATTATAAGTAAATATTTGAAGTGGATTCGGGATGGGAAAACCAGACCAGTTTAACCAAAAACCCGTGGCTTTCGTTCGGAAAACCGGTTTGTGGTTTTTTACTCCCAATTTAGACCGGTTTTTCTTTCAAATTCAAGAACTGGATAAAAAACCGGATACAAACGAATAGAACAATACTGAAGATAAAAACCTGGAAAACTGTTTTTTTATATCCCTCCCTAGGAACTATTAATGATCACAGTCATTAGAGCAAAGTAAATTTCCGCTTATTAATTACTGATAAAAATACCGGAATGAGTTTCTTTGCTAACACGGGTGCGGATATATCAGTGCTACCACACTCAAAACGTTATAAAAATGTTGTGATGGACTATCTTCTTTACGCTGCCAATAGATCGACCATCGAGACGTTTGGTGAAAAATTATTAGTATTGGATTTGGGACTCCACAGATGATTCAAATGGACATTTTACATTGCAAAAGTATTATGACTAATCACCGGTGCAGATTTTTTGCAATATTTCAACTTTTTGCAATATTTCAACTTATTAGTAGAAACTGTAGCTCGAGTTGTTCCGAAATTTACATCTACTATTTCAACCATATTAAAAAATAATTTCCATCCATCAAAAATTCGCACGCCACGAAACTCGTAAAAGAGCATCCAGTAAAACATCAGATAGTTCCACACAGAATGCCAGTTGCCGACCGCCCTAGACGCTTAACGTCGGAAAAATATACTGCAGCAAAGAAACAGTTGGAGCACATGGTAGAAATCGGAATCTGTCGACTGTTCAACAGTCAATGGGCTAGTCCATTACATTTGGCACAAAAGAAAAATCAAGAATGGAGACTTTGTACTGATTACCGCCATTCGAACGCCATCACAAGCCCAGATTGGTATTTGATAGGTAACGTCGAAGATTTTGCAAATGACCTGCATGGAAAATGCATATCGATTTGATTCGTACTTATCATGAGGTTCCCGTGGCATACGACGTCATTCCAAAGACAGCTGTAATCACTCCATTTTGTTTGTTTGAATATCTTTACAAGCCGTTTGGGCTGAGAAACGCTGCGCAGATAGGGTGACCAGACGTCCTTTTTTGCAAGGCCATGTCCATTTTTTCGACTATTCGGAGGAGCGTCCTTTTTCCCCCTACGAATGTCCTTTTTTCACGAACGTGAAAATCAAATATATTTTAAATCTTTCGCAGACTTTGAAATCGTCATTTTATTTGGTCATACACAAAACCGAACTATAGTTATAAAGCCACACATGTAGGCTGACTACTACATTTGCAAAGTTGGTCTGGCTGACTTATATGACGTAGGCTCCGGTCATATACCTTCAGCACGTTATAGCAGGCTTGTTTTTAGCCAAAGGTCGCTCCATCTCCATTTTCAATGGTCATCTCAGTTCGTTCGGTTGTTTACGCCGCGTGAACGATTCAAAATCAAAAGCGTAAGTACGCGACCTCACGTAAACGTGCAATCACGTTATCAAGTGTTGCGCGCGCGAGTGCTTATGTAGGTCAACCATAAATTTACACTTCATACGTATTTTGATGTGCTGCGGGAGCCGGTTTTGGTGACGTACGGCTGCTAACCTCCAATTGCAAGATGCCGAAACGCAAATGCAATTTTACTGAAGATCTTAAAAAAAAAAAATATCCATGCTTCAGCAAGGGTGAGACACCTACATTAGCGAAATGCAAAACATGTAGAAGTAGTGTTTCGGTTGCCTATATGGATATGTATTTTCTCAATATCAGCTATTTTCAAAAAGACTTTTTTTACGACAATGTTTATAAAATTTTTATACAAAAATGAAGGTATTTATACTATAAATTTGTTTAGGTAATGGTGCATCAGACACTCATCTGAACTTTGACAAAAACAAGTCGGCCATTCACGCTGCTTCGACTTCATATTCAATGGACCAGCATGCTGTGATGAAAACTTCTCCACTTGCAACAACAATTCCGATCGCTGAGGGGACTCCTGCATTCCACACAGTGACACATCAGATGTCCTATCGGCAGATGGATTGTACGGCACCTCTTCTCAGAACACTTTTTGCGGACTCAGAAGTCGCATCGAAAATATCATGTTCGCGAACAAAAACCGAAGCAATTATAAATGGCATCCTTTCTCCTTATTCTGTACAATTGATAAAACAAGAAGTGATTGATGTACCATTTATAGGAATTGGTACAGATGGGAGTAATCACAAAAATTTAAAAAATTTTCCCATCACAATGCAATACCTTCATAAGAAGGAAGGACTCAGAGTTAGATTGTTACATGCTAAAAACGTTCCAAACGAAAAAGCTGAAACAGTTGTATCCTACATTGAAAAAAACTCTTGATGATAATGAGTTGACTGTGAAGTTCAGTGCTTTTGTCGCTGATAATACCAACACGAATCTTGGAGGTGTGAAGCGTGGAGGAACGAAGAATATTTTTTACACGTTGAAAGAAAACTTGAATAAGCTTCATTTAGTGGGGATAGGTTGCTCTTCGCATATTGTTCACAACGCAGTTCACCACGGACAAGACCGCTTTGGCTTGTTTGACATCGATTGTATTGTGTTCAAAATATTCGAATATTTCTCTATTTACACTGTCAGAACCGAAGATTTGAAATCATTTTGTGAATTCGTTGAAAGTGAATATTATGAGCTGTTAAGTCACAGTCGAACGCGTTGGTTGAGTCTTTTTCCAGCAGTTGAGCGAATTCTTCGAATATTCAAAGCTTTGAAATTGTATTATTTGTCACAAAAAAACCTCCAGTCATGACAGAAAATTATTTTCTGCACGATCTTAGTGAATATTTTTTGCTTTTCGTTCATTCTCTCATGTCTCTTTTTCAACCGAAAATGCTGTTGCTCGAAAGGAAAAATAATAGCATTCTGGAAATTGATTCGATATTTGAAGATCTTTTTGAAAAATTGTATGAAAGGAGTCAATCAAATTTTGTCTCTTTGATGGTTCAATCAATTTTGGCAAAACTTAGGAATGATGGAAAAGGTCAGATATGCAATGATTTTTTAAAGAGAATCGAGATTGTTTATTATAAAAATGTAGAATATTTCAAAATTTGGACGAAGAGTTTTTCCGAATTCGAAGTATTTAAATGGTTGAACTTCAAGAGAGAAAAAATTTTGCAGCACAAAGATGTTGAAGAATCTGTCAAATACTTGCTGGAAAAGGACATTGACGTCGATGATTCGAAGCTTCACGATCAAGTTGTTAATTTAAAACGATTTTTGGCAAAAAAAATAGATGATGTTAATTTCCACAATGAAAAATGTGCAAGTTCTCGTATTTGCGAATTCTTTAACGCTAATGAACATATTGACAGTTACTCTGAATTGCTCAGAATCTCTCAATTTTTCTATGCTATTCCAGCACATAACGCTAATTGCGAAAAAGTTTTCTCTCTTATGAATACACAATGGACAAAAGAGAGAAATCGTTTTTCTATTGACAGCATACGACACATTTTGAGAGTTAAATTCAATTTTTCTGAATACAACTGTGTTCAGTTCAACAAATTTCTGACGCAACCAATGAATGCACGTCTTGTTGAAAAAAAAGGAACAATGAAAAATATGTACCTGTAAACGAGGGGTAAATCTATTTAATTGTGTAACTGAAAAGTTATAGTTGCTAATAATAAATCAATTTTTGCAAAATCACAAACACGCATTTATTTTTTCATTCATCTATTCGTGACTATATTTTATGTGCACTCAATTTTTATTTTATTTAGCGAAAATTGTTGAGAAAAAAATTTCAATCAATTTTTCGAGTTCATCATGAATAGTATGGGGGGGTAGAGATTCAAGATGTCCTTTATTTGCTCTGAGCCAATCTGGTCACCCAATGCGCAGACCTTCCAGCGGTACAGAAACACCATGTGTTGGGGTCTAGACTTTTGCTTTGTCTACTTAGCTGACGTATTGGTGGCTTCAAAAAACCTGGTGGAACATAAAGAATATCTCAATACATTATCTGAATATAGAATCAAAGTGAACTCGATTAAATGCAACTTTGGAAAAGAGAAGATCGAATATTTGGGTAACCTTATCTGCAGCGATGAAATTCAACCACTTTCAGCGAAAGTAAACAACGTCCTAAATGCAGAGAATTCGGAAAATATTGTTGAGCGGTGAATATATCTAGGACTCTTGAATTTTTATCGAAAATTTTTGAGAACTGCCACTAAAGTATTACTACCACGTAACGCCTTATTTAAAAAAGGGTAAGAAAAATTATAAAACGACAATAGTTTGGAACGAAATCTTAGAAAAAGCGTTGAGTAATGACAGCATTTTATGTTGGTTATATGCCGCGATTTGGAACTCCACGCATAATCACCACAGACAGAGGCAAACAATTCGAGTCATCTCTATTCCAAGTGCTTACAAAATTTCTAGAATCAAAAAACACCAAAACAACAGCATATCACCCAGCTTCAAATGGCATGATAGAACAATGGCACAGAGCATTAAAAGCTGCCCTCATGTGCCACAAAACAACAAACAGCAGGGATGGACGCAGTGGGGTGGTCCGGGGGTCCGGACCCCCCCCGAAATCTCAGACTTTTTCAAAACCCCTTGCAGCACACGGTCTTTCAACCGTATAAACTAAATGGTCCACATCACAAGTTGGTACATTACAAATATGATTCATTCCACTTTATTTCGTAATTTTCAGTTTATTTTCACAACTTTTCTGGTCAAGATCACAGTAGTAATTGAGTGTTATTATCATGCCACATGTATTAATAGTACTATCGTTAGATGACTCGCAACCTACTGTAGTGCGACAAAGATGCATAGAACGGAAGCCGGTTTTGAAGACAAAGGACGGAAAGCGAAGATCTATCAAAAGCGTTCCCAATAGTTACCGATTATTCAGTGTATCGATAACTATTGATAATAATCGATAGTTTTCCCAACATTTCCCAACACAATTTGACATTTAGTGTTGTGGGGAACAATTCAAGATTGATTGACCGCTCTAATGACAGCGATGGGATCATTAGTCATGAGGACAAAAAGAATCAATCAATCTTGACTGAATATTGTCGATACTTCTTTATCTTTCTTGAGCCTTCTCGGATTTTCATTTTCTGGAATTTTCTTAGACACGGGGTATAAATACCTGCCGGGCCCGGCCGGGCAGTCAGTGGAGCACGAACAAAATACGAAACGCATACGAACCGTTTACGATCAACGAATTGTACGCGCGCGAAAAATCTACGTGTAAGACGGAAATAATAAAGTGTAATAGTCCAGTAAATATCGAGTGAGTTATTAGTCGGTTTGACCTCCCACAGTGTTGACATGCATTTGCTTCATCGTCAATAAAAATGGCACCTGTTAAAATAACGTCCTTTTTTAAACCGACAAATGCAAATGGTAAACGCGAATGCGAACGATCAGTTAAACAGGCTGAAGAAGTATCGACAGCAAAAAAATCGCGGCATGACGAGGAAAATGATCATCAACCGGAGCCCATAGTAAGTACTTTGAATTTTCACCCAGTAAAATGTTGATTAAAATTTGAGTTTAATAACTAAATTGAATGCGTTATATCATTTTCTTTTTTATAAAATTTTCATGAACGTGGAAAGTACAGGAACTTTTTTCCGCTCGAAATTCACTGAACAGACTTTCGTACAATTGCATCATATTTTATTGATGTACTGTTTGACGGTTTGCAGTGAGGTTTTAAAATTATAAAATTCTAATTCGTTGACGTCGTTTTGAATTTTTAATCTATATAAAGAAATTAATTTCAAATTTTACAGTGTAAGATACTTTACATGTTATCTTCAAATATGTTGTGGCAGAGCGGTTAGAGCACAAGCTCCCCACTCAATCATCGCGGGTTCAAATCTCACTAGTGACGATTTTTTTTTTTGTGTTTGAAACTGACTATAAAAAATTATTTTTAAAATTATTTTTGCGAGAAAAAACCAATAAACTAAATTTTTTCAAACGAATACTGTGTAAATCGAAGAAAAAATTTGTATGAATTTCAGAAGTCTCAGAAATTTCAAGATCATGTCCATGATGTTCAATGGTTCGGTAGAAGAAAACTTGAAAATACCGAGATGTACGATCTCCTTGTAAATGTATGGACACCGGATGCTGATTTTGTGTTTCCAGCAACGGAAATGAACAAAAAAAATCTGAAATTCCAACTTTCGTGGTTACAAAAGTATCCTTGGCTCACTTACTCAGCCTCAGAAGACGGCGCTTATTGTCGAGTTTGTATTTTATTTGGGCAAAAAGAAGTTGGAAAAGGAAAGCATGAACGTTTGAGTTCATTTGTGCAAACTTGTGTTAAAGATTAGAAGAGAGCTTTAGAGAGATTTAAAGAACACCAAACGAAAAAATATCACTTGGACGCCCTTGAAGATGCACAGAATTTTAAGCTTATTTATGAAAATAAGAAAAATGATGTCATTGTCGAGATTGATCAGAGCCGAAAACGGCTGCAATTGGAAAACAGACGGAAGCTTGCTCCCATCATTCGTGCGGTTTTGTTCTGCTGCAGACAAGGACTGGCGCTACGAGGACGTCGAGATGATGGCCCATTGGCGCTGGAAATTCCAGAAGAGAACGACGGGAATTTCAGGGCACTCCTGCGTTTTTCTGTGGATAGTGGAGGTGTAGCACTGCAAGAACATTTAAAGGTGGCTGGTTGTAATGCAACATACTTGAGCCAGAGAATTCAGAACGAGATCATTGATGCTGGAGCGGAAATCATCACAAGAGAGTTGGTGAGACGCATCAATGAGACGAAATGTTTCACTGTAACCGCAGATGAAACGTCTGATGTAAGTGGAATTGAACAATTCACGATTGGAGCTAGGTTCATTCAAGAAATCAAAGGGAGACACACGATCAGAGAAGATTTCTTGTGCTTCGTTCCTGTAGAGGATGTGACTGGCGCCGGCCTTGCAAATACGCTGCTTACAACTTTGCAGAAACTTGGAGTGGACACTCATTTCATGAAAGGGCAAGGTAAGCTGGATAAAACTCAAATTAACAAGGATAAAACTCAAATGAACTAATTCAAAATTGAATTACTATAAAATATCATTGTATAATTTTAAACATTAATGTATTAAATAAAAAATATTTGTGTCTCATATTTAATGTAGTATAACTCACATTCACTCAATAAAACTTAAATTAGCTAATTAAAAAATTAAATCAAATGGAAACTCATATGAACTAATTAAAACTTGGATCCCTATAAAAAAGCATAATATAATTTTAAACATAAATGTATGAAAAAAAATTTTTTATCCAATATTTAACGTAGTATAACTTACATTCATTCAATAAAATTTAAATTGACCGATTAAAAAATTCAACCGAATGAAAACTCAAATGAACTTATCAAAACTTGAATCACTGTAAAATATCATCATATAATTTTAAACATTGTTTTATATTGTATGAAATAAAAAATACTTTCATCCAATACCAAACGTTGTATAACTTGCATTCACTCAATAAAACTTAAATTAACATGAATTAGCTAAAAGTAGGAAAAGAAAGTGAAGTTTTGGAGCTACTATTCATTGAAGTTTTGGATCAAACTTTCTACGAGCATAGAAAAATTCACTCTCGATTGGATTAAGTGACTAGCTTAAAAATGATATTTTTCAACTCAATTAAAATCTTATCTGAATAGGATTTTATAAAACCTTTTGACAAACCTAGCTAAACTTGATTCTTGAATTAATTTTAGTATGAAATCTAGACAAGAATTCTTAGTACTTAAGAATATATATACATATATTATGTGGATTAAATACTTTAACAGTTTTAGAGTCTTGCTTAAAAATGATTTTTGAAATGTCTTGAAAATCGGATTTTAATTCGATTTTGAAAGAGTCTTAAAACCCAAACCAAGTTGAGTTGAATAGTGCTTTGAAAATTTCAATTACACAAGTTCCTGAATCGGATTTATAAATATAGGAGCTCTGAAACCATAGAAAAAACTTTTGATTTGTAAAACAAGGATTTTAACGGTTTATTTTGACGGTTATGATGGAGCTCGAGCAATGAGTGGAGAGCTGAAAGGCTGTGCAGCTATTGTAAAGAAAACATGTCCAGATGCTCTTTATCTTCATTGTGCCAATCACAACCTAAATCTGGCAATTACCCATGCGTGCGACATTACGCCGATTCGGAACTGTATTGGAACAGTCAAGCAAGTCGTCAACTTCTTTCGTCTGTCGAGCAAAGCTGGAAATTTGTTGAAAAAACATATCCTGGCAGAAAATCCTAGTGCCAAGCAGACACGTCTTTTAAAATTTTGTGAAACGCGTTGGGTCGAACATCTTGCTTCTCTGGGATTGTTTCATGAAGCATCGGAATTCATCTGCTTGACGCTCGAAGAATTAAATGAGCTGAGATCAAAAACAGATGGAGTACAGCCAAACAGCTTGCTTGCTTCAATCCAAACAGCGCAATTCATAGTTGCATTGGTTGTAATGGTACCGGTATTCAGCTTGACGAAGAACCTGAGCCAGAATTTGCAAAAAGAAGATTGCGATTTAAGTGAATGCGTCCATAATGCGAACAATGTTCACAAAGAAATAAAGGAGATGCGTGCCAGGGCCGACGAAAAATTTGCGGAAATGTTCCAGTCAGCGACTCAAATTGCTGTGAAGATTGGTATCGAGCTAACTGTTCCTCCGCGAGTAGGACGTCAAAACAATCGTGACAACTATTTTGGAAATGCTGAAGAATATTATCGACGATCAATATTTATTCCATTTTTGGATATATGTACATCTGGAAGAACTGGACACGAGATTTCTCGAACATCGAGCACTGTTGTCAATGATACAGAATATCATTCCAGCCAAATGCGCAGAACTCGATGAAGAGGAAATAAAAAAAACCGCCCATGTTTTTGAAGAAAAATGGCCGAACGACATCACTGGGTCTACGGAGGACTTGCAATTAGACATCAAGCTGTGGAAAAGGTAATCATCAGTTTTTCGCAGTTAAAAAAAAGGGTCTATTTGATTTATTAATTGGTTTTTTATTCCAGGTTCTGTTCAAAAATTCCTGAAAAAGAACGGCCAAAAACATTCATCGAAGCTCTGCACGTTTGCAATAGAAGATTTTACAGCCAGATATACAGATTTCTTCAAATTTGTGGGACACTACCGGTCACAGTTGCCTCTAGTGAACGGTCCTTCTCCACTTTGCGAAGGTTAAAAGCTTACTTGCGCAACCGAACTGGAGAGGAACGGCTGAATGGACTGGCGCTTCTTAACATTCACAGAGATGTGAATGTTACCAGTGATCAAATTCTGGATATTCTCGCAAAAAGAACAAGAAGAATTAACATCACTCTGTAAATAGTCTGCCTAATATTAAAGGCAGTAGATCATATGTATTGCAATTTCATCATTTGATTCGTGTGCTGTCAATTAATGCTTCTTATATTATAAAATATTATAACGTTAAATGAAATTCCAATTGAGTGAAAATAATTTTTTTTTTAAATTATGATCACAATTTTTAGCTATTTTTACCCAAAAATTGATGTTTGTCTTGTGTTTATTTTTTGGAAAATAGAATTCGCAGACCGCCAATCAACACGCGATTTAATGAACAATCATAAGTTATAAATATTAAGTTTGTCAAACACAAATAAAACGTTACGGTTTGTTAGAGCCGAGCTATTTAATTATTCCAAATTTTTCGATCTGACCCCCCCCCAAAATTTTTTTCTGCGTCCGTCCCTGACAAACAGGATCGATATATTGCCAACCGTGTTGTTAGGATTGCGCATCGTATACAAGGAGGAAATGAAGGGCTCGCTAGCCGAAATGCTTTACGGTGTAACGCTGCAACTACGTGGGAAGTTCTTCGTGGAGAACAAAGTACTCAACCATCCTTCAATCTTCTTGGAGAAATTTAAGCGCAATTTAGAAGACTAAAACCAAAATATGCAACATACCGTCATTCTCAAAGTTTTTTCGTACGCGAAGATGTAGGAACATTTAGTCACGTCCTTTTACGAGTCAATGAATGCTGAAATTCCCCTTCAACAGCCTTCTACTGGATCGCACAAAGTAATTAACCAAATCTCGGAAAGAGTGTACTGAATTCAAGAACGGCGAGCATTCATTCTAAATCACAATTTAGATGTACTACAAGAGGAAACGAAAAAAAACATCAGTACGTCCGGGAGTCTTAAAAACATATGTTGGACCAAAGAAGAAAGTTGTTAGATTCACTACGAAATCATAAAGGGATAGGTACTGTTGAAGTCCTGAATGTTTGACTTTGCCATCTGTATGTGGAAGCCTAACAGACTCGCAATCCGATAACTTGACTCTTTCACTTCTACTCCGGCTATTATCCAAAACGCACGTGCCATCGTAAACACATGTACGAGTAAATATTAAGTGTATTCGTTTTGTTCTCATTTTAATAAAAACAATATATAGACAAATCGCTTTTGATTGTAATTAAAGTGACTACATTCAAAGTTAATTACAATTAAATTAATTCCAATTGACTTTTTAGTCAATTAATTAATTGATTGAATTTTTAATTGATTGCTGACCAACTCTGGCAAGTGGATGTCAGGGGCAACGCAGCGAATAATGGAGTTCATATGTGAAAAAAAGAAAATGAAAAAGAAGACCTAATGATTATGAGATATGAAAAAAGCATCTTTTGAGAAGAAATATTTCCACCACCAGTTACATCCAAAATGTAAAATAATTTTCATCTTTCAGGAGTATAATGCAGATGCTTTTCTAAACAAAATGCTAAGAGCAATGATTGGATTTTCATAAAAACTTTGCTCAACAGATCTATTTCTTTGTGTCTTTTGCATATAGATTTAATCTGAAATTTCAAAAAAAAAAACCTTCAAATTACACGTCGTTTGCTTCTTGATGAGTAAATAGTTGTAGTTTCATCATTTATTTAATTTATCTAGGATTCCGTTGTGCGGAAAACTCAAAATTTAAATTTTTTTTATATTCAAGTGCATTGTGGGGGTAATTAAACAAAATATTTTCACATTTTCCGCAACGTCCGTTAAATAATTCATATTTTAATTCTTTCTTTAAATTTTTACAATTGAACTGTTTTAAGATACATGTATTAGAAAATGTTCTGCATTTGTAAGAAAACATGTTACCATTTATTTAACTACATATTCATACTATTATTATTATTCTAGCCTTTGATTCAAATTGAAAACATTTTCGATTATTATAACCATTAAATACATTTTAACTGTGTAACACGGAAGCTTCAACTTTTTTTATTAAGCTTACATGCATTTCATTTGTGATTGTGATAACCAAATTATTGTGGTCTTTAAAATAGAATTTTTAACCCTTTAATGATTATTACTAATTACATCGCCACTATCGCTAAATGCTGCCAGCGTTATTTATTTTGTATAAGCATCACTTATTATTTTTTGTTTGCATTAAACAATGGGCATTCGTTATCATACTATAGCATAGTGGCGATGATAATACGCTTGAAAAGAGCAGATGGACAATGAATCTTCAGACTCAGATAAGGATTGCGTTAATTATGAGAGAAATCTTGCATTTTTTATGTTAAAACTAATTAAGCGCCATTTGATAAGAACACTTTAGTTTTTTTGCTTCTTTGTTCAATATTATTAAGTAAAATAAAATAAATAATGAATAAAAAGTTCACAAGTTTTTTACCTCATCAGTAGGGTTATTTATATACGCACATTTGATAATAATTAAATAATATATGATTAGCAAATAATTTCATATTTCGAGCTTAATCATCTTTGCATCTTGAAAAATTAAAATGAACTGACTCATGAAATGATTTGCCATTAAATTAAGGCGTATCAATATATTTTGATACTTAATGATTGAAAGCTCAAATTGATTGACAACAAGGAAAAACACGAAAGCCTGAACAAATCAATTGAGAAATTGAATAACTTATGGCAAAGATCTCTTGATCGTTCTGACGTGATTATAAGCACAATTGCAACAATGTGTTTAAGGTTACAACCGGTTGTTTTCAATTTGTTTTAGGTCAATCATTGTAAAATTGTTTTATTTCAATCAAATCTATCATTCCCCATACATCATGTAAACGGGAACTGGCTTAAATTTAATGTTTTTCATTTTCGTAATTAATATTACAAATGGCAGTTTGGCATAAACCTATTTATTTGGTTTTATTTACAACGCGATTTATTCATTATAATTAAAATTACTTTATAAATCATTAGCCTACAGTTTTATTTTTTCCAGAAAATAGCTGCATTTAATTCCCGCCAGGAATTATGGGAGGATATTTTAGTTTATAAAAATCTGGGGTTGGGAAACATGTTTTCTTCACGTGTAATTTGAGCCAATAGTAGAAGAATCAAAGTAACGTTTAGTAAAATTTTGAGTCTTCTGTAATTTTACAGAACATTTTCAATACTGTCGATTTTAATTTGGCTTTAAAATACTCCATTTTCAGAATTTTATAATTTATGTCGTCTATTTATTATTATATTAGTTTATCATAATTGTTTTAACGTCACATATATATATGCTCTCCGATTAATAGATCTTTTATTTCTTACAGTAACATTTCCATAATTATTTGTGTCTTTTTTTCCTCAAGTTTTTGAATAATTCCGAAATATTTTCTGGTTTGTGTTTGTTTTTTTTTGTTGTTTTATTAAAAAATGTTTACTGGTTGCTTCTCCCCTTTTTCTAATTAATCTTACTATTTACAACATAATTAGGTCTATAATAAGTTACCACCGTTTCACTCATTATTTGCTCGGCATCTAGTTGAATTTATTATTTCATATTAAATATTTGATTAATTTCAAATGTTTTGAAATCCAATATAAATTACAAAAACAATTTTCTTAACGTTTCCATAAAAAGAAAGTTTTTTAAAAATTTGTTAAACAACTAAATGTGACACATCACTTGTATACGCTGGTGAATATCTCGGTGGTGGGGGTAAGTTTGTTTGTGATTTTCCTTTGGCTTTCAAATCTTCAATTACCCGACGATTACGTATTAAATTTGAATCGCCTGGCCAACCACGTTCTGGTCCACGTGGACCTAAACGCGGATAACGATTTTTGTCGACAACTAAGCTTATGGTACCTGGATTGGAGTTCAAACCAACGTTATATTGGCGTTGCATAGCCAGTGATGCACGTAGGGTTTTGCGTTTCTGGAACGAAAAATGAAATATAATAATTATAATTTTTTATTTTCATTAACATGAGTGCAATGAAAATTGTTTTTGATTAATTTTTTAGGGTTTTGTAAAATAACTTTACAAAACCCTACTTAAATCACGACCTATTTTTCTCGCAAATATCATATAAGCTAAAAACATAGGGGAATGGAGGTCAGTGGGCAATACCCGTCACATCGAAATCTTAAACTTCCAAAAACATTTCGCTAACGCAAATAGCACCGCCATCTGGTAATTGTGTGAGTATGCCTAATTACGAAGCACCATCATTTGCAACGCGTGCATTTAAATTGTCAGCTGTGTAAAGTTTGGGCCGTGTTTTGATGTACAAATATTAATAATCTAACTAAAGTGTAGTAATCGAGCAGTCGCTTATGCAAACTGCTTGAAAATCTCCATAATACTGACCCAAATTTTGATTGTAAATTTAAAAAAATAATTATTTAAATCTACAATTAAAATTTGGACAAGGAACACCTTTTAACGTAGCTCATCCACGAATTGCATTGTCGAATGGAATCTAAAGGGGCAAATGAGCTGGCTCGTCAATTACCGTTGCGATATGACTCGTGAGGTGAATATTGGGAACAAAAGGAGAGTCTGATGCGGACCACCAAGCAGCGAGATCGCGCGAAAACCGCACCTGCAAGCGGTGATTAAAAATAAAAGCTTGGAATCTTGAAATCTGTCATGTAAATGTATATGTACTCGTATTATATTTGAAGAGAATAAATCAGTTGCAATCAGAACTCGAACTTGTTTGGTCGTGTCACACTTAACATAACATAACATAACACATAACAGTGCAATAGATTACAAGTGTTTTTACTATGAATCCAGAACAATTTAATACTTTTATGGGAGCCTTCCAAATATTAATACAGGGATTGACGATTGAAAGCATCTCGAGACGACAACACTCCGGAAAGCATTTGAGCATACGAATTGCAGGGCATCATGAGGGGATTAAGAGTGAATTCAACACCCACATACAAGCCACCACGTGTATAGACTATTTTGAGGCACATTATCGAAGGTGGGGCCTCGATAATTCAACACATAGTGCCTAGGTTGCCGCAAAACGTGAGTTATTTTGGTCGTGTCGTAGGCCAGAAACTTTTTACGAGCTGAAAGTTGCCTTTGCCGACATTATTGCAGAATTTGAGAAGCAGACATATGACGCCATTAAAGAAATTTTACGTCTATTCCAAATACATACGACACGATTTAAGGCGTTGACGAATTTCTGGAGCAGCATTCGATGCTCCAATCAGACTTTTGAGTCATACGCAAATCAGCTTAAAGAATTAATTAATTAATTAATTAACATGCTCGATCGACAATTGCGTGATTGCTTTGCAACGGGATTGCATCACAAACGACTCAAAATATAATTGAAATACCGCTGGCCGGATCTTAAGTCAAAAAACAGTGAAGGTTTAGACGTGGAAGTAACATTTGCAGAAGTGTTCGCTGTGGCTCAAGCGCGAGAGGCAGCAGAAAAAGATTATGACACTAGTAGTTGTGAATCATTGAAACGCGTTCAAGACTCGGCAAAATGTAAAATAGTTAAAAAAAAACTTCAAAGTAACCAGTGTCGACGGTGCAGTAAGCCAAAAATGCATAAACAGTGCCACGCAGAATATAACATTTGCGAAGAATGCGGTATCCAAGGACATTTTAGATCATGCTGTATCAAACGTGGTCGAGCTCAATCAAGTTACACATGTGCACACACACATGCCAATACAAACGAAAGCGAGGACAATACAACTACTAAAAGTAACAAAAAGTATACGAGAAACCGAAACAGCTTCCAAAAGAGAAAAATTTTTAAAACGTGCGAGAAGCACAGCTCCAACGACCAAACGGAATCCGACTCAATATTCCACGTTAATAAGGGAAAAAGAATAAACGTCACGATCAACAACATTAAATGCACGATTGATTGGGATCCAGGGGTAACACACTCGATTGTAAGCACAGCTTTGTGGAGGAAAATCGGATCACTACCACTATCAAAGCATACGGAAACTTCAAATTGAGACCTATGGGTAAAATGTTTGTAACCGTAAAACTGCAAAATACGACAGCTACTCTCCCGGTAGTCATATTGGACAACGCAGAGCCTTTGCTATTTGGTTTACCGTGGAATGATGGGTTCGGCACGCGATTTCCGTCTGCGGTGTACTTGCTGAAGGAATTCAAGTATCAAAAGAAATACAACAACGATAACCTTGATCGAGAATTATCCAAAGTAATTCAGGAAAATAAAATCCTTTTTGAGAGCTCACTCGGTAATATTAAAGATTATCAAATTAAAATTCATTTGAAACCTAACGCGAAGCCTTTACATGTACCGGTGCGTCCAATAAAATACGGATTACAAAAAAATGTAGAAGCTGAACTCGACGTATTTATAGACAAGTTGAGTAAGCAGGAGAGTGCTCCTACCAGAAGGTCTTTGTAAACATTCTAGGGTTAGAAGCAAGTTTTCTAATGGCGTGAATCGATAACTTGAATTATTCATCCAATACTTAGATATGAAATCGTTCAAATTTATACAAAAGATGCACAGTTTCTTTCATAAGCACAGTGCAGCCGCCATTTTAATCTAGCTTAAATGATTTTTCTGAATGCTCGGCCGATTGAACATGTTCAAGTTAAACACTATTCCTTAAATTTTCATGAAAATTGAAAGAAAATAAAAGTACCTAAGTCAGTTTTAAATATATATAGGGTTTTCCAATAAGAGGTGTTATTTTGAATAGATCTTCTGATTTAACACCTTGCGACTTCTTCCTTTGGAGCCATGTGATAGAGAAGGCCTATGCCAATAGCCCAGCGCCAATTCAAGATCTCAAAGATGAACTTCATGAGGCTATCGAGGACATAGGGCAGCCACTTTGCGATTTGGTTATGGAAAATTTCATGAAGAGGATATGGTCCTGTAAGCGTGTTTTGGGTACATTTTGCCTTCCCGTGGACCCCCTAATTCATAAAATGATTTTTTTATTTCAGATTCTAAAAGTTCTAATCAAGACCTTTCATTAGATACCCCATTCGACTACCTTTGATAAAAAAAAATTTTTAAGGGCCGATTCGTTATTAGGGGGGACCCCCCTTAAACAGTTTTTAAATTTTTGTCAAGGCCTTAACTTTTGAGAGACCATCACTTCTGACCTTTTCACAAAGTTTGAGCATTCTAGCTTCTATAGTTTCTGAGGAAATCAGCTGTGACGCACGGACAGACGGACAGACGGACGGACGGACAGACGGACAGACAGGTCGCGAAACTAGTAGGTCTTTGTAAAAATTTTTTTTACAAAGACCTAAAAAAGGGGTGATTTCACACGTGGATCGTAACAATACACCCCTAGAGTGGGCGACACCCACAGTAAATGTCATAGAGAAAGATGGTACAATTAGAATTTGCGGTGACTTTTGAACTACACTTAATCCCGCACTAGTAACAGAACGGCAGCCAGTCCCACCTTTTGATCAGCTGACACACAAATTATCTTGTGGAGAAACGCATACAACGATGACTTAAAAGATGCATATCTGCAATTGGAAATACACCCCGACTCGAGGAAATTTCGACTCACAGAGGTTATTACCAGTACAACCCCCTTCTTTTTGGCATAGCAAATGCCCCGGCTAGTTTTCAAAGGCATTTGGAAAACTAATTAGAAGGGATACCCAACAGTATATTTTGACGATATCGGCATCACGGGCAAGGACAACCATACGCATTTAGTAAACATAAAAGAGGTTTTACGACCACAACGTGCAGCAGGCTTTCAAGTAATACTGAGCAAGTGCGCGTTTATGCAACCCTCGATCGAATATTTGGGACATACAATCAGTAAAGATGGTATATGACTGTCACAATCAAAATTGGCAGCAATTGGAGCTCAGATCTTTTTTGTGTTTAATACATTTTTATGAACGATTTATACCTAACCTACGCGGTATGTGCGCAAATCTTCACTCATTAACAGGAACTCGAAAACAATGGAGGCGAGATACAAGCACATAAAGCAAAAGGTGGTTAAAGCTAATATTATTGTGCCGTACGACCTTAACCGCCAACTATACGTAGCATGTGACGCATCTGAAAAAGGAGTAGGAGCTGCCTTATTTCATAAAACTAGTGTGCAAGGCGAGGAGCCTATTGCCTTTGCTTCTTGCAAATTTACTAATGCCGAGCAAAAATATTCTGTGGTCGATCGTGAAGCCTTAGCAATATTTTCCGCAGTAAGAAAATTTGACCAGTTTTTACGAGGCACTACGTTCACGCTAATCACAGACCATAAGACGTTACAACATTTGTTTGGCGAAAATCAGAATCTGCCAAAATTGGTCAATAACCGACTGACTCGGTGGGCGCTCGTATAACTACAAAATAGAATACAGAAGAGGAGCTAACAACGTTATTGCAGATTGCTAATTACGACTTCTGAATAATGACGAACGGGCAGGCAGAGAAGATCAGCGGATTAACAAGCTACCCGAGGAATTACTAAGCAGTAAGTACGACGATATACAACTATCACAAACGATTTTACTGAAAGCAACATAAAACGACCCTGTGCTACAAAAAGTATTATGGCTAGTACGATCATATTGGAGTAGTAAAGAAGTAACGAACGAGTTTAAACCGTACAACGACAAAAAAGACGAAATCGCTACAGCCGACATGATTGTAACCTGGCAGGGTAGACTAATCAGACCTAACAAACTTCGCCAACCCGTGCTAAGGCGTGTACACATTGGATATCCGGGAATAGTTGCTATGCGTGCAATAGCCTGTTTTTATGTCTGGTGGCCACTTATAAATGCCGACATCAACACATTTGTAAAAAAATGCAGGCCATGCCAGGAACAAAGTCCGCAATGCACTGAACTTCCAGTGTTTTGGTGGACTATACCAGATCTACCATGGCATCGAATCCATGTGGGCTTTGCTGGACCATACGGGGATCAGCACTGGCTTGTTGTAGTTGATGGCCTTTCAAAATGGGTCGATATCCGACTTTTCAAAAAAACAAGAGCCGAACATCTATGTGATACGCTAGATGATATTTTTACCACATTTGGATTACCACAAATCATTGTATCGGATAACGGGCCACAATTTATATCCGAAAAGTTTCAACAATTTTTGTAAATCACGATGCATAAACACCATCAAATCGTCACCATACCATCCCAGGACCAATGGGCTCGCTGAGCGTTTTGTTCAAACTTTTAAAACAAGAACGAGAGCCAGTAAAAATGAAAACAAGACAACGCAGCAGCATCTTCGTGGTGTTTGGCAGACGACTGAAGAGTATTTTTGACAACTTAAAACCCGGCAAGAGACAAGAACTGCAGTTCGAGAGCCTAATACAAGAGATTGAGTCAGGTAAGAAGATACGCGAATTCCAACCAGGGCAACAAGTCTGTTACAAGACAAAACTTGAAAAAAATGGCAGCCAGCAAAAGTTACGAAGAGAACACATCGGTACTCCTATCGTATACTAACTCCCGATAGTGTGGAGAGAAGACGACACTGCGACCACATACGCGAACGTAATGAAGACGAAGACGTAGATAAAAACGACATTCTTCCGGACTTGCAGATCTCACCAAATATACCAATAATCGTTGAAAAGACACAGCCTATTACAACTAGTACTCCGATATCTCAAGTCGAATCTTAAGAGACTGTAATGGAAAATATGGAACTTGAATGAATATTAAGTACTTTTAAAATTTTTTGAATTACATTTGATTTCTTATTTCGCTATTTGCTTTAAATGAATATTGATAAATTAACATAATTGAATATATATCGCCTTATGATACGGCGGGAGGAATGTCATGTAAATGAATATGTACTCGTACTATATTTGAAGAGAATAAATCAGTTGCAATCAGAACTCGGACTTGTTTGGTCGTTTCACGCTTAACATAACAGTCCCCATCTAGCTTCGCTCCAGTTATTCGCCTCAGGATCCATTGATCAAAGGCGTTCAATATATTTGCGGATGCTTGGGTTAGGGTTCATGTTACACACCCATGGCATAACACAGATCTTATCACAGATTTGTATACTTGGTGCTTTGTTTTTCTGTGTATGCAACTGGTCCTCAAGATCGTCAATACTGAATAAAATATTTTATTGGCGAGCTGTATTCTTCAACGTATTTCGTCTCTTTCATTAATGGTTCTCATTATTTTGGCGCCTAAATACACAAATTCGCTAATATTTTCGATACAGTACTCGGCAAGTGTGATATTTTGTGCATTTGAGGTATTTTTTCTCGACTGCGTCATGAGCTTTGTTTTATTTTCATTGAATTGTAGCACTACTAGTTTTACTTCGCTGTCGAGTTTCAGGAAAAGTTCTTTGGCAGTTGTTAACGAACGTGACAAAATGTTGCTGTCATCCGCATGGGCTACTACTTGGCTCGACTTGTAAAGTAATGAACCTTGTGTATCGACTCTAGAGCCAAATTGAATAGCCTCCCTCCCTGCTCTAAAACCACCTTGATACTCCCCAATAATACTCTTGGCGTATGATCCGATTTTATTTTCAAAGATTTTTGAAAATATTTTATACGCCGTAAAAAGTAGCGATATGCCTCTATAAGTTTCGCAGTGTAACTTTTCATCTTTCGGTGGATAGGGAATATAATTGATTGGCTCCACTCGTTCGGCATATGTTCTTGTTGCAAAATGTATTGGGTGACCTTGTGAATAGCTTTATGGACACTGCTGACACCTTTTTTGATGAGCTCCATAGGAGTCTCATCGATTCTTGGCGTCTTATTATTCTTTTGGGCTTTGATGGGGGAAAAGACTTCATCTAGAGTTGGTAGAGCCAACGGGAGCTCTCCGCAAACATCTATAGACTCCGGATTAAGGAGGTTCTTGAAGTATGATGCCCATCTTTCCTTAGTCTTGGTTTCATCAGCGATGATATTACCGATGTCATCACGACAGAGCGTGATTCAGGCTAATTACCACGTTTCAGGCTTTTCAGTACTTTGTATGCTTGTCTTGGGTTGTTGCTGCTCACCAGACGTACATCTATACTTCTCAATTGGTCATCATAGTATTTGCTTTTCTTAATCCTAATTATCTTATTCGCTACTCTTCCCAGGTTTTCATAGTGTTCTTTCTTCGTCCTGGTTTTTCTTTCTACGTCTTCTTTGTACGCCTGATTCTTTTTGTCTAACGCATTGTGGCACTCATTATCGAACCAATGATTTCTCTTGCACCGGAAAAAAAGCCAATGATAGATTTTTGTTTAGCAGATGTTATTCTAGATTTAGCTGCAGTGTCCCTCCATTTTTTTTATTCACAAAACGTCCATTGGAGTTAAAGTTGGATTCTGCTCGATGTATTGAAGGGTGATGTCAAAAGCGTTTTTTGCATCGTTGGGTGAAATTCGGGTGGGGGTTTGACTTCGTCGTCCGAGTCCTCGTTCACAGTTTCCCGGCTAACAGCGGCAACAATCTGGTCGTCACTGAGCTCTTCAAAAGTGTCACAGTCTTTGTCACAGTCGTTGGTCCACTCTTCAACTTCATTGGCAGGGACGTTCGGCTCCAGAGTTTGTAGATCTTTAACGATTTCCAGCACATCGTTGTTTTGCTCATCTTATGTATGCTCATTTTCAGTCACATCTTGTGTGTGGCTAAAGCTTACGCCACGATTTCCGCAGTCTGTCAGGTTTCAGTTCATCTCATGCTGCAGCGATTGTGTATATAGCATCTTTGATGTTCAGGGATTTTATTGCCTCAAATAAATTATGATCAGATTTTTCTAAGATTGAGCTGATGTACTTTCTGTGATATCGCCTTTTTAATCATTCGATAACGCCTTGATCCATTGGTTGGATGAATGAAGTCATATTAGGAGGAAGAAAGAGAGCTTTAATATCCTTTTTCACCAAATCTTCCTTAGATGGATATGATGGTGCGTTAGTTAATAGCAGTGGAGCACGAACAGGTAGATTTTTTTTTGCTTTAAGTCTTTTTCGACCGATGGCACAAACGCGTCGAAAAACCAGAATTTAAAAAGGTAGCAGTCCATCTAAGCAGATTTTTGGTTGCGCTAATAAATTGGCAAGGAAGATAAATTTATATTTTTGAATGCCCTTGGCTTCTTATATTTGCCAATGACGAACTAGAGGAGCTTGTGGGTGCCATCTGTATTGCTACAAGGAGTGACTGTTATTCTATCTTCTATAAGTTTCCTTCCTACCACGGATTCATTTGAAGCTGCGAGTGTTTTTGTTGGCAAAATTTTAAAGTTTAGCCCTGTCTCGCCGACGTTATACACTTGGTAGGGTAACAGTTCATTTTCTTCTACAATTTCTTGAAAGTTAATAGAAAACTCCTTAGAAGCTGCGGCATCGGCAGATAGTTTTTCACTAGAAATAGAAACAAATCGGACACCATGACGGGTTTTCCAACTATCAATCCAGCCTTCACTGGCAGCAAATTCACATTCGGGTTCCAGTTTTTTGTGCAAAACAATCGCTTTCCTTTTGAGAATTGGGCCGGATATTGAAGTTCCTTTCCTTTTTTCTTGACAAAACCACATCCACAATGCGTCATCAAGCAGTTCAAGTTCAGGGTTTTTTAATGTTTTGCGATCCTCCAGAGCATTTTCACCATCAAGCGTTGTAACTGTATAGGAGTCAATGACTTTTCGATTCTTCCTCCAATCCTTAATTGTCGTAACACCTACATTCAGTTCCTTTGCAATTTTTTGGAGCGATTCTTCTTTGTCTAGTCTTTGTAGCACTGCTAATTTTTAATTTAGTGAAAGAGTTACGTGTTTACGCTTGAATCCAGACATGTTGAAAAATATTTAACTGTGTACACAATGAATCTAATACAACACGGACTAAAACAAACAACGATGTTTTTTTAATCCCAACAAAGGATAAAACTGCACAATAACAATATGCACAGCGATAGACACCGCACGAGATATGATGCAGTACTGAAGTGGAAGCGGTCATGCGATAACCAATCGAAACAATGGCCCGACGGGCGTCCAGTGTCAAGTCGGCACAGGCTCGCGAGCCCGAGCATGGTCGGACTAACCGGAGTGACGGACCATCCAAGGTCAGATTAGAGGGGTTCTAATGTAGTTTAAGATCCAAGCAGCGATAAACTGCCTTTGTCGGCAGAGACAGATAAGCGTTTCCTCTGTTTCCCTACTGATCTTCGCTCGTGAATTCTTCCAACGAATACCTTAGGAAGATCTCCTCAAAAGCCTTATAAATTGTGCTGAGACTTAAGAGAGCACAACTATTGGCCTATCTATGAAGGTCCATGTTCTTGGCCTATGTGCTTTGTGGGAAAACTTGCTTTGACTTATGGACGGACGTCGGACAGTCAGGTGTCTATTTTAGTGGGGTGTTGAAAAATTATTTTAACAAAACCCTAAAATTGTGATACCTATAGAATGTTGAAAAAATTGATTGTATAGCTTGGTTTGTAATAGATAAACAAGTAAATAAATAAAAGTTATATTTTCATACATACTAAGAGTGAGAGTAGGTGAGCCTTACTTTAATAAAACAAATAAATTTTAATGTCAATTTTTATCGAATCAAAGGATTATTTAAAGATAGATTTGATTTAAACTTTGCGAACATTTTAGGTTTGTATGTACTGCAGCATTTACTTTATTTATGTGCTTAATATTGTACGTTCAATTGTGAATGAGCTTCTGAATAAGTCGATTCAATTTATCTAACTTCCTACATAAAAATGAGATACTATAAATACATATAAGTTATCCTTGGATTAGATTTGTTTATTTTCTTTCATTACTTACCTCTATAGTCCCTCGCCATTTATCAGCCGCATGACGTGCGATCTCCATTCGCTTTTGTTTTCGTATTTGATGCTTTTTATACACAACTTCAATTATAATTAATCCTATACCGCCTACAATACCGGCAGCTACTAAAATAAATACACCTGCCATGTTCTTTAGGCCAAGCGTGTTTGGCGTTTTTTCAAATTGTTCGCATTGCATATTACCGTGAAATATCCAAGCTTTGTCGAGTGATTCCATGAAACCGCCTGTTCATAAGAGGATTTTTGATGTTAAATTGAAAGCGACCATGAATTCAAATCTTACTTTCGTGGAATTCTAAAATAGCTAACGTCACTGCATCTGACCATGGAGAACCTTTTTGCAATCCAATGCCATATCCACTCCTGCCGAAGAGCTCCCCAGCCGTGACTAATTCGCAATCTCTTGCCGCCTCATATTCTAATCGAGATGAGTCCCATATGAACGCCATTAACTTGCTGAAATTGTGGAGAATCTTATGTACATTATGAAGACTTAAGTAGGAAAATGTTTGTCTTACCCATTTTTAACATCCTGAATAGCGTCTTCCGCCGTTGCATAATTATTTGCTTCCATTGTTCTGTACATATTGGAAAGTTCAACTTGTCTCCTAAAGTACATGTCGACTGCAGATCCTTTCACGGTCGCACACGTTAAATTTTCCATAGTATTCCTAAGACGCGCATCATTGATGCCACTGAGTTTGGTTTTGGGACGCTCCAACACGAGGAACGCAGCCAAGTTGGCAGTATATGAGGCGACAATGATCATGGCGAAACCAGCCCACACCATTCCTAGCACGCGAGCTGAAAAGCTTCTTGGGGTTCCTTCACCAATTCCGCTGTTCAACAGGACACCCCATGCAAACCAAATCGCTGAACTCAAGTTGAGCGCATCCTCTTCGGTATTATCATTGCTTGTTAATTTAAATCTACCAAAAGGCGAAAATCTAAAAATAGGGAAATTTGTTTTTAGGAAGTTATATAAGATTTGAATTGCAAGGATGTGACTTTACCTATCTAATAAATATAGCACCAATGCTACAACATGGACAGAAACCATAACCAGTATCCAAAGAGTGTTACTGAAAGGCTGCATAAACGATACCAACGTACTCGATCGCGACGGTTTCTTTTCCAATATTGTGATTCCCTGATATTTGAAAGGTTTTGAGAACTCGATAAATTCGGCACGTTCAGGATTTATTGTGAGTGGTGCGACAATCATATCGGCACGTTCACCAACTAATTCACCAATTAAGCCCGTCCATTCCTTTTTCACAGCCATCGTTCCAGTTGTTTGATTTTTCAGGATATAATGGCCGAATTGGCCATCGGGTGATAGTGCTAAATCGAAGGTGAAATTTATTCGCAATGATAGAGCACGTAGTAAATCGACGCAATATCCTTTACAACAAAAGTCATAGGCTATAAATATAAAATAAAAATTAGTTCAAAATTTATGAATTTTGACATTCAGTTTTTAGTTTTTTTTAAAGTTTTTACAATACCATATTAATATAAGGACCTGCCCGTCTGTCAGTGCGACACAGCAAGTTTTCTCAGGACCTATGGAAGTTACAATCTTCAAATTTTGTGAACAGCTCAGAAGTTTCTGCTTAATGAAATTTTCGGGGTCAAAAAAAAAAAAATTAAAAAACTTTTAAGAAGGGTCTCCCCATATAAGGATGTGAACCCTTGCAAAAAATTTTTCACCAATGATAGTCGAGTTGGGTATCAAAAGAAAGGTCTTGAAAAGATATTTTAATATTCGTTATTAAAATTGCATTATCGTTCACTGGGTAGGCAGGGAAAGCAGAACACGAAAAAATGTTTTCCTACCACTCAGGCTTTTCATCAAACCAAATACTACACTTTTCATTGGACCATCTAATTTCCAAATAAAACGAATAATTGAAAATATCCTCAAGATTTCATTCCCTCAATGGTTGCTTGTGATATTGCAACAAAATGACAGTAAGTTAAAATTGTATGATAATGGTTCCCGTTTTAAAACACGTATATATTTGTTGTAGAAGTCGTTAAAGTTTTTCTTGAGTTTATTATTAGTGTCTGCATATCGTAGGTTGAGTACAAAACTCTTCTGACATGAGCGTAGCCCTGTCTATTCAACTTTTTATTGCTTGTGCAAGAAAATGACCTGCACTAAAATAAACATCATATTCAATACATGTGTAGATACAGACAGAAAATTGAAAAATTATCGAGGTTTATTAAAGGAGATAGTGACTCAGAGTTGATTGGACTCATGGTAACAATCTCGCAAACGGAAAAAGGACTATGGCATTAAATCCTGCAGTGTCAGATCACTCAATTACCCTGGCGCTGTTAAGGACCTTTTACAACAGACAAGTCAATATAAATTAAAAACACTGGCAATCCAAGAAACGAACTGAACTGGAAATTATATTTAAGACACATTATTCAAAAGTGTGAAGCCTACTGGGAAACGAGAATTCGGAGTGGCCTTCATTGTAGATATGGAGTTCAAATGACACGTTATTAATTTTAAGGTTGGTTGAGTGTGATAAATGTTCACGCGTCGACCGCAGAAAAGGACGAAGAAACGAAGGAAACATTCTACAATCACCTGGAAAGACTGGTTGACTTATTGCCTAAAATAATTCTGGGTAATTTCAATGCTGAAGTTGGCAATGAGCCATCTCATCGGAGAACAACTGGAGGATATAGCCTTCACGATGAAACAAATGACAACTGCCATTGCCTGATTGACTTTGCATGTAGCAGAAATCTAGTCATACAACTGACTTACTTCCCACACCAACACATTCATAAAATGACCAGAGTGTAACCGGATGGCAACACACAAAACAAGATCGACCATATTTTGATTCAACAACGTTCCGTACATACCGAGGAGCCAACTGTAACTCAGATCATTCCGTGGTCAAATTAACTTATCGATGCCGTACGCCAAAAGTATATTCGGTGAAGACCAGCCAGCTGTAAAAATTTACATCGAAAGGCTCCAAACGGCGTCTGTTGCGAAAAATTTCACGGAGACCCCTCGATAACCAGCTGGCTCCCATCTTATGAGACACATCATTAAAGACAAGCAACGAGCTCTGAATGGAAGTGAAAGCGGTTATTAAGACCATGGCAGAACAGACGATCGGACATCAAGCCCAGCGCAACTGAAATGATTGGGTCGATGATGAGTGCCAGAATACGTTAGATAAAAAGAATCAGGGGTACAAAGAATACCTAGATAGGAAAACCAGGACGAAGTGAGAACACTATGAAAATCTCAGAAGACAATTAGAATTAATAAAATAAAATACTATGACGATCAATTGAGAAGTATAGATGTAAGTTTAGCGAGCAACAATACAAGACAAGCATACAAAGTAGTGTAAAGCCTGAAACGTAGCTATCAGCCCGAAACCACGCTCTGCTGTGATTATATCGGCAATATCATCGCTTATGAAAGCAAGATTAAGGAAAGATGGACATCATATTGCAAGAATGCTCTTAATTTACCGCACAGCTTCAGAACATCGGAGCCTATAGATGTCTGAGGAGAACTTTCATCGGCCTCACCTAGTCTGGATGAAGTTCGTTCCATCATTAAAGCCCAAAAGAATAATAAAGCGCTGGGCATTGATAAGATTCCAATGGAGCTCATCAAATATGGTGGCAGCAGTGCACATAAAGCTATTCACAAGGTCATTCAGCACATTTGGCAACAAAAACATATGCTGAAAGAGTGGAGCCATTCAATTACGAGGGTGGTTCAAATATGATGGAGACAAACGCTGTAGATGGTGCGGATGTATCTTTTGAAGGTCGTGGCTTGAGTATGTGATAGCTGGGTCCCTTACAACCAGTGTGCATAGTTTTTGTCGGGAGTGCATGTTTTACGCACGTGCTACGACCATGAGTGTACGTCAAGTACCGACCGCCGTTGCGCAACGTATTGTCATTCATTTTTTTAGTGTGGGAAGGCGTTCAAAACTCGGGAATTTTCCTGCGTTTGCAAAATCCGTCTGGTTATGGTAGCCGCAGGGTGATAAACCCGGAGCATAGGAAGGGTGTTTCAGTATCTCCCACTCCAATTCCGGTATTGTATCGAGTGTAAGACGCACGGTATGAGGGCGCGCGTTATCCTTGAGAAGAATCGCACTTCGTGCTGGAATGCTGATCCGTTTCGAGTGATAAGCGGGTGTTACGTATGTTTTCAGAATGTTAAAGTAGTATGTAGCATCGATGGAATGTTTGGTGTGCAGGAGATTGACGTACAACACGCCCCACCGGTCCTAGAACACAGTTCAAATAACCTTACTTGCGGTCCTGGTTGTCTTCGCTTTGACTGGCGCCCTTTCCTCCTTCTTCCTCCACTTTTTAAGCTACATCTTGCTTTCGGGAGTGTAAAAGTGTACCTATGCCTCGTCTGTAGTGAGTGTTTGCGTTAAAAAGTCGTCTCCCTCCACCTCGTACCGCGTCACCAAGTGGCGACAAACTTCCAACCGCGTGAATTTTAGCTCAAGGTTCAACAGTTTAAGAACCCATTGCGTCATTATTTTGTGATATTGAAGGTGTTCGTGGATGATAGACTCTACACTACCAGTACTGATGCCAAGTTCAGCCGAAATGTCTGGAACATTCATCCTACGGTCCTCAAAAACGAGTTGTTCTACGCGGCAAATGTTGTCTGATGTGATGCTGGATTGCGGTCGATGATCATGCGGCTCAATCTCGACGGTTGCGTGACCATCCTTGAATGCTTTGGTCCGTTGAAACACAAGCAACCCTACTCAGGCACTCACTACCGAACTGATTTCGCAAACGCCGGAAAATTTCTGTGTTTTTAATGCCTTCCCACAGTAAAAAACGAATGACAATACGTTGCGCAACGGTGGTTGGTACTTGACGTTCACTCGTGGTCGTAGCACACGCGTGAAACATGCACTCCCGACAAAAATTTTGCTGCACTGGTTGTAAGGGACCCAGCTTCACATAATCAAAACACGACCTTCATCACATACATGCGTGCAATTTACAGTGTTTGTCTACATCATATTTGAACCACCCTCGTATATTCTCTATCCACAAATTATTGGGGAGTATGAAAGTGGTTTTAGAGCAGGTAGTTCAACGATTGACCAATTGTTCACAGTCAAACAGGTACTTGAAAAATGCTGGGGGTTCAACATAGACGTACACCAAATTTTCGTTGACTTTAGGCAAGCATACGCAGTATTGATAGTAACGTACTGTACCAAATAATGCTTTGCTTTGGTATCACAGCCAAATGAGTCCATCTTACGAAAATGACAATGGCATTGACGACCTCTCAAGTCTGCATCAATAACCAACTCATCAGTACCTTTGACACAAATATCGTACTAAAGCATGGAGATGGGCTAGCCTCATTGCTATTCAATTTGGCTCTGGAGTACGTCTTAATGAAGCTTCTTTTCGATACACGAGGAACATTATTATAGAAGTCGAGTCAAGTAGTAGCCTATGCGAATGAGATCAACATTTCGTTACGGTTATTAACAACTGGCAAAGAACTCTTCCTGAAACTCGACAGCGAAGCAAAACTAGTAGGGCTGCAACTCAATGAAAATAAAACAAAGCTCATGACGCAGTCGAGGAAAAGTACCTGAAATACACAAAATAACACACTTGGCAAGTACAATATCGAAAATGTGAGCACATTTGTGTATTTAGGTGCCAAAATAATAAGAACCAGTAATGACAGAGACGAAATACGCCGAAGAATACAGCTCTCAAACAAAATATTTTATTCAGTTTTGACGATCGTGAAGATCAGCTGCATACACAGGAAAACAAAGCTCCAAGTATACAAATCTGTGATAAGACCTGTGTTATGCTATGGGTGTGAAACATGGACCCTAACCCAAGCAACCGCAAACATATTGAACGCCTTTGAGTGGCGAGTCCTGAGGCAAATAATTGGTGCAAAACTAGATGGGGATCAATGGCAAATCGAATACAACCATGAACTGTATGCAATTTTTGATAAGCGGAAGGTCTCAACGATTGTAAGACTGCGGAAGCTGCAATGGGCTGGTAACCTGAATCGTATGGATGAACAACAGATACCCAAAAAGGTATTCGTTGGGAGAATGGAAGGCTGGAAATCAGTGGGGAAACCGAGGAAATGCTGGCTTGACTCGGTGAACGAAGACAGTTCATCGCTACTCGGATTTCGAAATCGGAGGACGCAGCCAATGGACCGAGACAGTTGGAGGCACTATTCGCAGGAAGCGACGGCCTAAGAGGGGCTGTAGTGTAGAAGAAGAAAAGTCGTTGTGCTGGGATACGATATATATTGCAGCAGTGTAAGCTTCTTGAGAAGCGTTACAAAATCTATGCAGGGTAATGCTAGCGTTTAATGTAGACTGGACCCGTTGCGGTTATTTTATTATTTCAATCGCAGGAAGGTCCGATCAAAATTTCAGCAACAGCGCCGCAATTTCCTTCAATAGTTGTTGATACCAGTCTTTTTCGTGCAACCATAGTCGTTGGATCAAAATTTTTGCTCTAGTAATTATAGGAGACAGCCAACCCATCATCAAAATTTTCGCTCTAGTAATTATAGGAGACAGGAACCCAAAGGGCCATACAAGCGAGCTATGTCTGATAGCACACTCCGCTTCGTATACTGTGTCAACTTTTTTTGTGGTTTCAAAGGATATGTAAAATAATCGGCCCTTGGACACCACAGAACTCCTTGAGATTTGGACCCTTGTTCTAGAACACAATGCGCTGCAACAGGAAATTGGGTTTGTTTGTCCTTTGCTAGTTGTTGTAGTGTACGGATTGCCAAATATGGAGCAGAAGTAAGCCAAATGCGACCGTAGCTAGCCGATAAACCTTCACAGCGTCATTCAGACACTTCCTCCAGACTATCTTCTGGAAGTTAGAATCTGATGGATGAATGTCTATTTGCCGATACATCTGGGTGATGTCGGCGACAAAGGCAAATTTATGGAGTCACCAATTTAGAAGAACAGCCGTCAAATCATTCTGGAGAGCTGGACGAGTCAGAAGAGTGTCATTCAAGGAAACTCCAAAACTAGTCGCTTCGAAGACCATCCGAAGTTTAGTTGTAGAACTATCTTTGAACACAGTGTGGTGCGGTAAGTAATACATCTGACAGTCTACTTTGTTATGATAACTTTCCTTTACGTCTTCAACGGCCTACACGTGGCCTTGCTCCAAATAATCTTGTAGGTATTTTTGGTGCTATTCTGCCAG
Source organism: Odontomyia ornata (assembly GCA_963969285.1). Taxonomy (NCBI): domain Eukaryota; kingdom Metazoa; phylum Arthropoda; class Insecta; order Diptera; family Stratiomyidae; genus Odontomyia; species Odontomyia ornata. The sequence continues at coordinate 36,912,579 of OZ017738.1, read as the reverse complement.
AGCTGGGTTCTTTTCAAGACGCTTCTCTAATTGGCTCAAACTTGCAATCGCAGCAGTTTGTGAATCACGTAACGAATTCCTAATTGATTCCGTTTTAAAAGGCAGTCGAACTTGTTATTTCTCATTCGAGTCTCAATGCGTTGAATCCTTAAAAAAGAGCTATCAAGCTTCCTCCTCTTCCGACTTCATCCTTTGAATTTCCACCTTCTCCAACCTCCAGAACGCTCATAATGCGTCATCAATGTTTTCGTTGCACTTTATTTCGACTTTAAATGACTTGAAAGATATGCATAGTGTTGTACCAACGTCTCCTTCTAATATCCAGCCCAATTTGGAATCCTGAGCTTTCGGTCCATTAGGTAATCTTCGGATATCATCAAAAATGATCTTCCCCTACACGCTCGCTCCGAGCAACAACTCAATCCTCCCCGGCCGGTCAAACTTCGGGTCAGCTAATGACAATCCCTTCAATTCGGCACGTATTGTTGATGATACGTTGCTTGTTGGCATCATGCTTGTAATATTCTTCAACACAAAAGCATTAAATGTGATGACAACTCCTTGCCGTGTTACCATTTCGATAGTGATGACGCCTTTTGCATCCGCTTGTGAACCTCCAATGCCTTTGACGTTGGTGTGGCATTTTTGTTGTTTCAAACTCAATCGTTGGACCAGGGATTGAGTAATCAAAGATTCTTGGGCTCCTTGATCTAGCAAAGCGTGCACTTACAGACTCCCATTGAGTGCTTCTAAGTTGACCACGGCGGTTGCCACCAAGACGTCAGCTTCGCCTGATACACTGTGTCTTGTGTTGCAGAAGTTGGAAACTCTGTCGAACAGAATTCTGCTGAATTTACATTCAGTTCTCGGTGGATTTCGGTATGGTGGCGTTTATTAAACTTTTGGCATGAATGTTAACTTGAGCAACTGGTCGCAAAATGCCCATGTTGAACACAATCGAAACACAGGCCTCCCTTTCTAACGATGTCCCTTTTGCCTTGATGTTTCATATGGTTAAATCGCGAACACTGCCAAAGTGGATGAAACCCTTTGCATATCTAACATGCCTCTGATGCTTCTATATGGTAGGCTTGAAGGCTACAATTAAATGCTGTAGTCGACTGCGCCTTCATGCGTTCCTTCCTTGACGCTTCCAAAGCCCAACATCGTGCCTGCAGGAATACAGCTGCGTAATTAGAGTATGTGACTAGTAGCTGTTTGATTAATATTGCAGCTTCACCAATTACACTGCACTTCAGTAAGGGAGTTTCTCTACATTTGACAGTGCATGCCGCTCGTGTATGAGCGTTCGAAAAAGATCCTGGAATTACGGCCAATCTTCGTAACTACCAGGAAACTTGGGGGGAGATATTCGAGGCAAACTCACATGGGCTTCCTCCGTAGTTCAATGTCCCCTTGCCGCAACTTCCTGTTTATCTTTTTCTGATCCTGCCTTGGCAATCAGTTCTTCTAGTATTCCCTGCATTTCTAGTAGAGTCTCGAAGAAAACCTCCTCCGCTCGATCAATGCTTTCAGCAAAGTATGGTTGTTTAAGTTGCTTTGACAATCAATGGAGTTTAACTTTTAATTATCGACATTTTAGTATTCTTTTTCATTTAAATTTTGCTGCAATTGTTCTTTGCGTTCCATTTTGTGATTATATTGTTTAGTCTGTAGGATAGAATAAATAAATTTCATCAATGGAATGACTTGAAGGCGTCAAAACTCCTTTTGGCCTTTCCAACCAGTTTTTAACCGTCAACAAGGAAATTTATTTGAGCCTTAATAAGCTGCCCAAGCAACAGCATTTGATTGCATATATGTCCCTCTATGTTCACTATGCTTTATTCATTTTAAGTACTTTCAGGGGTGTATTTATAAAATTATCAATCAGAGAAACTGTGTGATAAAGTATCGACGCACTGTCAGGAGTGAATTTACGAAGTTACATACCAGAGTGACTGTACTGTACTGTACAATAGTGACCGTGAAAACTTTTTTATAAAGTATCGGCGTACTTTAAAAGTCAATTCACAAAGATTATACTCGAAGAATATGCATAAAAACTGGATATTCATGAAATTTAAGAACATTGCTCAAAGAACAATCTACTAACTCAATAATCCGGCTTGACGGACCAGATATTAAATTCCAATGAAAATCCAGACACTTTCTTCACACATGAAAAATCAAATCAATTGTTTTTTATAAACTGTTAAAAATCATAAATTTTACATTTCATGAAAAATCGAAAAAAATCTCATGGCGAATTGGGATTTTATAATAGAGGCATTACAAATCATTTTATTATTTTCTAAAACGCTTGAACGATGATATTTATGTGCAATGGATGTTCATTTCAAGTTACCAGATGATGTCTTTCGAAAAAATCATTTTGAGCCCTAAGTAAGTTACAATGTCTTTTCGGTACGAGCATTTTTGTTTACCCACTTTATATGGGTTTTCAGTTAAGGACAGAACAAATCGATTGTGACGGCCTAATAACACCTCCGGCTTGAATATCGCACCAAACAGTAATTATTTGTGCATGCAACTGTGTCCAAAAAAGCACATGTGGGCTTGTTGCTGACCAATAATGCATATTTTGCTTATTAACAAGGCCATTACGCCAGAAATGAGCTTCATCGCTGAAGATTATTTTTCGATGAAACCGACTTTCGTGAACTTTACCATGATAAAAATGTTGGCTTTAACTAACGTTTTGACTTGACAGTTCATTAAAAAAGTTTAAGGGTGCGTTCACATAAAGGTACGAAATTGTTATATCCTTAATAGAAAACTGTATATTTTCATTTTGACTAACTTTTATTGTTATATTCATTAAAAACTTTTATGTACAAGCAAAGTTACAACTTTTCAATTTCAAGATTCAAGTTTTACCAGCTTGATTATTTTGGTCAGGGTATTGGGAAAGACTATCTAAAATTTATGAAATCTCTCGTCTTTTGGTTTCAACAAAAGTTCGAAATTTTTTTATGATACAATCCTCCCGGGAGTAATAATGCATGCATTAATTTAATGGATCATCAAATATGAAACTTTATCCAAAGTATAAAACACGCACCACTGAATATATTTCAAAATTAGAATTCAAAACAAAGTCCTTCTGCAAAGTGAAAATTGCAACTCAATTCATTGAACAATGCTCAAAAACAAAGGATATCCCATGCCAAGGATCAACTTCAGGCTAAACGTGACAGAAGCTTTCTTTTGCTGTCCTCCAAATATTTGTTGCGATATATTTCAAAAGGACCCGAACAGCAATTAACCGAAGTTGAATGCTTTTGAAATGAAAACAATACTTCAATATTGTTAGCGAAAATGTTGTCGGGCAAATATCCTTGAAGTGGAAATATAATGAAGTGCACCCAAAATGTGAGTGGAACGTGGGTTTTTGCTTATCTCAAGATTCTATTTAAATGTTATTTTTTCTTATCGCCTAGATACTGGAATTTAATTTATTTTCACTTACAAGCGCCGTCAGAAACGTTGAAATGTGGACAAGGAATTTCATCAGGCTCGCAAGCAGTTTCTTCTTCGGTTAGACGTCGCACGTAGACAAAAGGCTTTTCTTCGATTGTTAAAACCTTAAGATGAGTCGGAATGATAATGCCTTCGGGTTTCTTCTTTTGCTTTCCAGGCCAAAGTATTTTAGTGTCGTTGATTTTTAGGCGCATTTTTTGTTTTTCCTGGAAATAGGAGTGAATAATGAAAACAAGAGATTTAATTCGTAGAAATTAGGAAAAAGAAAATTTTGGTGCTTATCACTGCTTCAGCTTATTTATAACTAGATTTACAGTGCACTGGTGGAATCGAAGTCTATTCTCTACAAATCTAAAGAGTGGACAATATTTCGCAATTTCAATTTGAACAATCACTTACCGCATCGTAGTGAAAGCTGCCAACGCTGGCTTTCTTCTGGTGTTCACGTATGTTGATCACATCATACTCCGCATATATTCGATCTCCATTGTCGTCAAAGGCCACTTGTCCAGTCTCTCCTCGAATATTTCTCGTCTTCAAATAGTGAAATACTCGTTTTCCTGTCGAATAGAAAACGTATTGAAAACAACATCAACAGATCTGCGCCACAATAGAAACGAATTAAGCTGGTCCTGCTCGCTGCGAGTCTTTTAATCCCTCGCAACCATTCTAACTGCACACCAACATCCAAACTCCTAGACAACAATTTCATGCTTTCACCTGAACTCACGATTTTCCTCTCACATTCAAGTGTTTGGTTCTCGAGAGCAGGATGTAAGGATTGCGAAACGCTTACCTGATTCCCAATTGACACCGGAATCATCACAATCTTTTGGTGCTTCCGTAATCGTTTCGTTTGCCATCATCTCCTTGATAGCTGATGCCAGTACGTAAATACTGTCCTGTGGCGTTCGGTGGTGAGTTGAAAGTTGTACACAAGGAAAAATTGGAAAATAAGAAAGAAAGAAGAAATTCGATTAAATTGCAGGAAAGTCCTAGAAAATACTTTGGAATGTTTTTTTTCCTGTTGGATTCAATTGAAATTGCGATTAAAGAATTTATTACGCAGGAAATTTTGATGGTGACGGATGGGTTGGTACCGAGCAATTTCTTCCGAAAATAAATACATTGGTAAAAGAATAATGTAACTGTATTGTTTTAAGCTGAGTTAGAGTACTTTGTCGAATGTGGTTGGGCATGTATGGATCGATGGCATTGTTTTGAATAGCAAACAATTGTTTTTATTTGAAAAGTTTACTTTTCATGATGTACGAGTATTCTTCACGATTTCATCGAAATTTTTTTAATGCAATTTAGACTAGGATTAAAGTGAGCTTAAAAGAAATGTTTTTGAATATTTTTAGGGTTAAGGATAAGTCAAAATTTTAACGGAGAATGCTATAAGAGAAAAAAGAATCAATTGGTACACCCACGAGCTGATGCCTGAATAGAATATCGGCGCATTTCTTTCCAATTATCAAAAAAAATTTCAGATCAGGTTTCCATTCGAATTTCTAATTTAATTTAGTATCCTAGATTAAAAACTTATAATATCATTGTACACTGTCAGAGTATATCTGAAACAGATCAAACTTTATCTTGTCAAATAGACCCGCCAGAGATGATGCAACGCTCAAAAGGGAACTACACAACAATGCAGGAGTTGAGAAGCAACAGTCAGTCCGATGAAGCCATTCGATGCAAGCAACACGCAATTCCGACCGTGTACATGCCGATACGTGATTATTGTTAGTTATTAAGTTAAATAAAGTTATATACAGTGACAATTCTTGTATTGTATTGTGTGATACCCACAATTGGTGACCCTAACGTGTCGTGCAATGGCAAAGAACAATTTCACAATGTTCATAGTGCGGAGCAAAGTGCAACAGCGATCGACACACTGACGGAGTTGCATACTATGGCGGCTGTGAAATTTATTTATTTATTCAGGTAAATAACAGTCTACAAATATATATATATATATATATATATATATATATATATATATATATATATATATATTGTCGCGTGTTTTCGGTTCGCGGCCAATAATTTAATGTTCCGGGAAAGTGAAAAAGCAATGTCTTTTAATTTAAGTTAATAGAGTTTTTTTAATTACAAATGTGCACAATGATCAATTTAACACTTTCACTAATTTTAATTTTCACTATTAAAAATGTAACACTTGTCCATAAATTTCTTATCGCAATTGTCTTCTAAATCACTTCACTATTACGAGAATCACTTCCCACACACTATCGCAGTTCTTATCGCGGTCGAATGAATGAATTCCCCCATTCATTCAGCTCGCATTTATATAGGGTCTCTACCTATTCACCCATTTCTCGTACATTGGCGAATGTTCTACCGAGAGGTACCTGGTAGATTCGAGCAAATTAATGAATAGAGTGACGTCACTTGCAGATGTTGATCATGCTTGTTGGGTTCTCGTGGGTTCGAGTAAATTCTTAATGATTATGAAAACAATTGCGACAGAAGCTGGCAGAATTATTTGTACATGTAATTATTTGTACATGTAACACTGCCCCCACCTCAGTTCTTTTCGCCCCGAAAAGATGTGTCGCTATTTGTAGTCAATTCTCCCTGGGTGTAATATGGGGCAAGACGATCCAGATGCACGATTTTCATTTTAGCTCTCGGCTTACGATGTTCCTGTATTCGGTATATGACGTCGTTGATTCGCTTTGTAACTCGGTATGGTCCCTCCCAATTATGTTGCAACTTTGGAGACCTACCTTTTCGCCGTTGCGGGTTATAAAGCCACACCAAGTCATCTTGCTGGAAGCCAGTAGAATTAGCCTTTAGATCATACCTGGTCTTCATGCGGTCAGTAGCCAATTCGAGGTGTTTTCGCACTGTCCGATGTATCTGCTTCAACCGTTGTCTTAGATCACTTGCGTACTCCGAGACCGTTTGGGGTTTCTCAGGGGGTGTTCCGAACTTTATATCGGCTGGCAAACGAATAGTCTTTCCAAAAATGACTTTGGCTGGGGCTTGGCCCGTCGATGCATGTTCAGCGGCTCTACACGCCATTAAAAATAGTGGGATATGTCGGTCCCAGTCCCTTTGGTTCTCGTCAACCATTTTGGCCAGGTGTTTATTGAGCGTGCCGTTGAAACGTTCGACCATTCCATCGGATTGGGGATGCAGCGGTGTTGTCCTCGTTTTCCTTATTCCGAGCAGCTTGCACATTTCGCCAAAAACTAGCGACTCAAAGTTTCGGCCTTGATCCGAATGTAGTTCGCCAGGTACGCCGTACCTACTGACCCAATTTAACACTAGCTGTTCAGCTACAGTAGTTGCTTCCTGGTTGGGAATGGGGTAGACCTCGGGCCACTTGCGGAAATAATCGGCTACAGCCAGCGTGTATCGATTTCCCCATTCAGATTCAGGAAAGGGTCCTGCGATGTCAACAGCAATCCTTTCAAACGGTACCCCCACGTTATAGGTTTGCATGTGTCCTCTCAGTCGTCGCTTTGGGCCTTTGACGGAAGCGCAAATTGTGCATCTGCAACACCAGTCCTCTACGTCTTCTCGAGCGTGGAGCCAGTAGAATCTTTCCCGCGATTTCGCTAAGGTCTTGTTAACACCAAGGTGGCCTCCTGAGGATCCTTCATGCATTTCCTTAACCACATCGTGGATTCGGCTTTTGGGTAGTATAGTTTGCATCCTATAGGAGCTGCCATCCACCGTTTCCCATTTCCGCTTGAGTATGCCACCCTCTACCTGAAGGGAGTTCCATTGTGCCCAATAGCTTTTCAGGGTTGCGCCATGCATTGAAACGTCCTTCCACTCCGGTCGCCCAGTTGTCTTCTTCCATACGAGCAATGGTCCGATGTCTTCATCGGCTAACTGGGCATTTTGAATCTCCTCCGCCGACCAACCTTCATCGAATCCGGCCGTTATCACTCGCAGATCAACGGTCGGCTCCTTTTCCTCAATCCGCCGGCAATACTTGCAGTTAGCTGGACATGGATGACGAGATAGGGCGTCGGCATTTCCATAAACTCTGCCCTTGTGAAGTAGTTGGGGCCTCACTAGGTCTGGTCGGATAGTCGATAGGGTTGCACCAGTGTCGTTTGTTATGGTGCAATGTTCTTCATCAACTTGACCAGGAAGGCATCTGTCTGCTTCTCCACGATGTTGCCTTGGCACGGTGATGGGGGTACTGGGGATGTCGATCCTCCTAGCTAACGTTTGCCCCATGAAGTTGGTCCTTGCTGTTTGATGGGCCTCCATTCTAGGCTCCTGACACGGTCTGGATCTCCACCATCCTGGACAATAGCTCCGTCTTCTTCGCTTCTTGCAGTCTCTTTGCAGGTGCCCCTTCTCACCGCAGTCCCAGCATCTAGGCGCTCCATTTGCCTGCGGCTCTCGCTCATTTTCCACGCACTCACACCGGCATTCGTCTGCCACTACCTCACGGACCCGGCCAGTGGTACGAGTCACATTTTGTGTTGCCTCGAAGTTAAGACTATAAATCAATGCGTCCTTAACCGTTTGTTTTTGAGCTAACCGCACGGCTTGTTGCAATTCCTTGTCCTTTAAGGCGCTGATGAATACTTCTGTTGCTACGTCATCTCGGTGTTCTGGGTCGTACGCTGGGTAAGCCAAAAGTGCCAGTGGCTCAATGTCTTGGGCTAGCTGCTGTAGGGTTTCACCAGACTTCTGCATTCGATGCCTTAGCTGTGACCGATAAATCTGCTTTAGATGATCGTCTCCATAACGCATGTCGAGCGCATTCAATATAGCATTCGGGTTTGAGTGCAATTCAACGGGGATCGTCTGCAAAAGCTCGGCAGCTGGGCCTCTTAGAGCAAGAATCAATGCAGTTGCTCGTTCCTGGTCATTCCAGCGATTCGCCCTTGCGGCAGCTTCAAACTGGATTTTGTAAATACTCCAGACCGTTTGCCCATCGAATATTGGTGCTTGGACATTTCTGGATGTGCTTTGCGCTGCGGTTATAAGCGAGGCTGGTGAGGAGGTTACTACTGCCTTTGCCGCTTCCAATTCCTTTTTCATGTTTCCCATCTCATGGTTGATTCTCTCCTTTACCTGGCTGATATCATGGTTTATTCTCTCCTCGACCTGGCTGATCTCGTGGTTAATTCTCTCCTCGACCTGGTAAACCTTTTCCTCGACCTGGTCAACCTTTTCCTCGACGCCTTTAATTTGTTTGTTCAGATGACCGAGCTCCGCTTTTATTTCGGTTGACTGTTTCTCCAGCTTCTGTGTGATGTCTGCCTTGATGTCTGCCTTGATTTCGATCGCTTGTTGGTCCAGCTTCACTGATTGTTCATTTAGCTTCGCAGTTAAACTGGATGACTGTTCATCTAGCTTCGCAGTCAGACTGGATGACATCAGCATTAACATTTGCATTAGCGCATTTTCTGGCTCCTTTGATTTTGGTGTTTCTACTTCTCCACCTTCTGCGCCTTTTTCCGCATCTGAGAGCTCACCCGAATCCAGATTCCTGCCTTCCGACTAGATCGCGTCACGCAAGCGTGCAATCAGTATGGCCTTTGTACCTTGCGTGGCCAGATTTCGCTGTTCCAACTCCTCTTTGAGCTCCGATATGCTCAATTGATTAATTTTTAGATGTAAGTTTCCTGGCATTTTTATCGTTTCTTTAAATTTTCCTATTGTGCACTATGAAAATGTTCAAATATTCACTTTCAAAATTTTTCTTTCGCACTTCTTGACACCATTGTCGCGTGTTTTCGGTTCGCGGCCAATAATTTAATGTTCCGGGAAAGTGAAAACGCAATGTCTTTTAATTTAAGTTAAAAGAGTTTATTTAATTACAAATGTGCACAATGATCAATTTAACACTTTCACTAATTTTAATTTTCACTATTAAAAATGTAACACTTGTCCATAAATTTCTTATCGCAATTGTCTTCTAAATCACTTCACTATTACGAGAATCACTTCTCACACACTATCGCAGTTCTTATCGCGGTCGAATGAATGAATTCCCCCATTCATTCAGCTCGCCTTTATATAGGGTCTCTACCTATTCACCTATTTCTCGTACATTGGCGAATGTTCTACCGAGAGGTACCTGGTAGATTCGAGCAAATTAATGAATGGAGTGACGTCACTTGCAGATGTTGATCATGCTTGTTGGGCTCTCGTGGGTTCGAGTAAATTCATTTGTTGACGTTCTTAATGATTATGAAAACAATTGCGACAGAAGCTCGCAGAATTATTTGTACATGTAATTATTTGTACATGTAACAATATATATACACAAACTTACAGCACAAATAGACCCAGTATTACCATAACTATATACAAATTCTTTATCAAAAATTTTATTAAAAGTTACAAACATTATCGAATTAAAAGAAAAAAAACTACAAAATTAACAATGTCAATATTCAGTCATTGCCGATATTCTATTAAAGGCACAGGCTACGCTAGTGGATCAATTCACTCACTTTCTTTTTATACATATTTAAATTACATGAAAAAATATATAAAATAAAGTACATGAACGCCTGAGGAAGGTATTCTTAGCATAATTGTTGCGACAGAAAGGCAAGTAAAAAGTGTCATTAGAACGTGATGAAACAGAACGCGGAATTTTGATCTGAATCGAATTAATGAAATCAGAGCAGTTTATGTGATTATTGATAATTTTATATAAGAAAACGGAATCCAAATAATTACGTCTAGAGGGTAAGAGCTGTAGATTGTGCCTAGAGGCATTCTCTTCGTAATTTGTGTATGCATATCCCATGCGATAATCAAGAGATTTCAGAAACTGTTTTTGCACTTTCTCAATTTTCTGAATATGAGTACCATATTGCGATGACCAAATAACACTTCCGAATTCAATGATACTACGATTAGATGTATTATAAAGATCAATCAATGTATCGGCACTTGAAAAGGGCTTACTTAATCGAAGAATCAGTCCTAGATGTTTAAAGGCCTTAGATACCATGTTGTCAAAATCAAGAAGAGTCTTGAATCTAAAATCAGACATAGATCTCTTACCTCATTAACCCGGTTAATCGGCACTTACGAGATTTTATATGCATAAGTTATTATACAGGGTTTGGATAGTAAGTAACCGGACTGACCTCACGAAATTTTTTATTGGCAATTAGTACAATTTTTCTTTAGAAATCTTCAAAGTAGTCCCCATTGGAGTCGATAACATGCTGATACCGGATTTTCCAATCCCCGAACGCTCCCTGGAAGTCGGCAATCTCGATGCTGTCTAGAGCCCTCGTCGTAGCACGTTGAACGTTTTCCAGAGTCCCGAACCGCGTCTCCTTAAGGTGTCTCTTGATCTTGGGGAACAGAAAGATGTCAGCTGGTGCCATATCCGTGCTGTAAGGAGGCTGTGGCAACGTTGCCCTCGACTGTTTGGCCAACTGCTCGATGACGAGTAGGCAGGTGTGCTATCTCTCCAAGCGCTTGGAGGCAACTGCTGCAGCCTGGTTCCCTTTACCTAGACCCCCACCAATTTTCGAGAGCTTCTTCAAAAGAATAGCATGGTTAATTTTGTTAAAGGCCTTCGAAAAATCTGTATCGACGGCGTCAAATTGGTACCCAGAATCTGGAGCATTAAGTAAGAAGTCGGTGTACAGCGCTAAATTAGTATTGATACTTCGGCCGCTTAAAAATCCATGTTGTTAAGAAGCGATTTTCTCTAATATTTTGCCGAAAATGTTAAGGTTAGAAATCGGTCTGTATTGCTTGATATCCTGCTTATCGTTTCCTTTTTGAATTGGAGTTATGATTCCTTTTTTTCAAATGCTAGGAAAAAAACCTTCAGATACTGACTTTTGGTATATTATAGTGAGGGGGATAGAAAGCTCTTTACTGAGTTTTTTTTATTAGAGAAGGATGCACACCATCCAGCGCTCTTTTTTACATCTAATAGCTCAAATTGTTTCACAACTATGTCCTGCGTGATAACTATGGATGAAATATCTGCTATGGGTAAATTATCTTCATGAGCTGTAGAGAGGTTCATCTCAGTATCTGACTGAGGAACGAAAACAGAATTAAAAGACTCAACAAACATAATGCAAATAGTTTTAACGTCACTTAAAACAGTGTTACCGAGTTTCATTTGCGCTGGCATACTATTATGACATTTCTTTGATTTGATGAAACTCCAAAAGTAATTAAGAGCGACAGCGATGTTTTCTTCGGAGAAATTAATATATTTTCTATAACACTCTCGTTCAAGGTGTTTAACGCGGGATCGCAAATCAAAAAAGAGCTGATAATCTCGAGCATTTTGATATCTCTTCCACTTCGAATGCTTTTTATTTATCAGATTTCGAGAAAACCAAAGCGGGTAGTGTGATTTCGATTTCACAAATCTCCGGGGAATATAATTGTTCATTAAATTGTTGAAGAACTGATAAAAGTGCGTTACGCATTCCTCGGTATTAAGGTTGGACATAATTTCAAAACAATTGACGTTTAACAACTCTCTGCTCATTTATCCAAAATTAACTGCATGGTTAAATGAATTTAAACTGCTCTCTAAAGTCTTGCATATAGTTGTTACAATCTAAATTAAGGGTGACATCTAGTGCCTTGTGATGCTGATCTTCTTTTGTTAATGTTATTTTGGAACTAGATCCGATGCACGTATCATTGCAAAGAACGAGATCAAGTATTCGCCCATTGGAGTTGGTGCAAGAGTTGAATTGTTTCAATTTTGCCAAGTCCATGAAGTCATGTAAATCAGCCGCGACATGATCATCGTTGGTGTATAGATCTAACGGTTGGTCGGTGTTATTCGTATTTCGCCAGATTGCTTTGGATATATTGAAATCTCCAATGATTAAAAATCTATCACCCTGATTCATTTGAATGAAGTCAAATGCTTTGTCATAGAAGGTTTGCAATGGTTCTGAATGGGTATTGCCATGGGGGAAATAGCAACAAATTAAGTGCAGTTTAGTGTGGGAAGCACTAAGCTGTCGGGAGAAGAACTTATAAGATGCGCTGCGTTCAATAGAAATCCACAGCTCTTCAGCCTCTTGGCCTGAACCCAAGCATTCAAGGCACCGTGCATGCAGCTCACGCCACACTGCAGTAAGTACCCCTCCACCACGCATACCTCTTCCGTCTGACTCTAACCTATCTCTCCTAAAAACATTAAAATTAGTGTGAAAGTATTCAGCATCATAGGAATCAGGAGTCAGCCAAGTTGCTGTCAAGAACACTATGTCATAATTAGACAGTAAAACATAGGATAACAATGAGTGTGACTTTGTGCGTATCCACCTCACGTTCTGGTAATAAATTGATAAGCAACTAGACTAAATCATTTGGAACATACGCGATAAAAAACTTTGATAGCAAGATACAGTGTGTAGCCAAACATCGTTCTCGGGCTATTCATACAAAATGAGCGGTAATATAGAAAATTACTAAGATTTAATGAGTAGTTTCCGTCGAAATGAATTGTCTTTAAAAATATTTTTAATTGTGAAATTTTGATTTGACCATATAAGAAATAAATATTAATTAAGTGCAAAAAATTTAAAATAGAATCCAATGTTAGCCATAAAATGTATGAAAGAAACAAAATATTAATGTTGAGAATTATAAGTCATAGAATTTTTGCTAAATCGTTCTCAGAAGCGATCCGTATGATTTTAGATACTTCATTCTTGCAAACAAAACACTCTCTGACCCACAGGAATTTATAATTTTTCTCTGCCCTGAGTTGGCGTGCTTGCTTCAGTAATAGTTTGTTGGTAGGTGTGAGATGATCACCAACATAAATGATTGAAGCTGCGCCCGGTAAACCGATATCCGCAGTGGTAAGTCCACACCATGCTCGCACTGCAGCAATAAATTTATCTTTGCGTTGCCGCTGTGTAAAACGAACAATGATCGACGGTGGACGGGCCCCTGGAGTATTGCTCGCTGCACTATTTGAATTTGGTGGATATGGGTGCACTCGATGCAATGTGTCTATATCGAAATAATTTAATTTGAACCTGACGGCTGCACATAGATCGAACAATAGAGATGATAAGTTCTCTCCTTTTTTTGTAGGTATGCCGGAAATTTCAATATTATTTTGTCTCGAGAACTGATCCTGATTGTTGCTTTTAATTTTCAATTTTCGTATCGTTTCATTGGCTAGTGATAGCACCTTTTGCAGGGTTGGCAGCTTAGACAGCTTTCCATCTAGTAGAACCAGTCTAGAATCAAAGTCAATGAACTTACTTTCCATGGTAGATATTTCAGCGCCAAGTATTTGAATGAAACACGTTACACTCTTAATTTCAGACTTCATATTTTCTAAGTCACTTTTTATACAGCTTAAAATCATCGCGGGAACCTTTGACCTCGTTAAAGATGTCAGCTAGAGATGGCATGCTTGATTCAGCCGAGTGGATAGAATGACAAGAAATGCAACGCCAGGTGGTTTCCTTTTCTAACCCCATTTTCCTATAACTCGCCTCGAACAATGGTAGTTTCCCCCGCATTTACTGCACACAACCACATCGGTAACGGAAACACTACACTTTATGCAATGCATTTTCACGAATTGTTATTAATATTCTTAACAAAGTATAATATAAAAATCCAAAATAGCTTAACAGATAACCGAAAAGGGAGTCTTAAACTTTATTATCAAAGCAAATATAAAAATCGAAATTGATATAGCACAATGTTGAAGTACGTCCGCCACTCACGAATGCTTTAACACATTGTTAAAGCATTCGTGAGTGAAATTACCTCCATTTTGGCAAAGTCAACCGACTTCATGGTTCGCACGCGTCGAAGCACAATTTCACGCAAACAAAATTAAAGACAATGCTACTCGCTTCGACAGGGTGATAGCGGAAGTCGACGTTTCCATGCTCACGCAATTCGCCAATATCATCGAGTCGCCGCCAGAAAGTCATAAATATAAAAACCTTAAAACATAACTGCTGTCGTGTTACAGCATGTTCGAATCGGGTTTGAACTAGGTCATCAACGCCCGTCGCAACTCCTTCACCGCACGCAAAACGTAGCTAAGGCAAACATATCCGAAGGAGTCTTGCATCATATGTGGCTCGGACGTCTGTCATCAGGGGTGCGCTCAATAACGGCCGCATCGGACACGCCAACATTAAGCAAATTGTTACATCGGATCGGATTTTCGCCAGTTTCAATGACGACACCATTTCAGAAATAAACTCAAGCTGACGGGCAGAAATGCGCGCTGACGGCATACGAAACGAAGATGCATGGAGAGAAGAAATCGCTCCGAAGAACGTTACATCAAACTCATGTCCTGCTCCTCAACGTCAGTGATTGTAGCTGCTATCCTGAATGTAAGCACACGCAAGCAAATCAGTCAAGCACAACTGTAGGATTAAAGAAATCTCCGTGAAAATTCGAAACAACAACATGTTATTTCCATTGCCGTTTCGCTACGGCAGCCATACAATGCCAACCACCCTGCTCCTTTTGAAAGAACAAGGGAAACGAATGCCGTAGCTAATGAATCATTTGGGAATCAGCGACACAGTGACAAGGCGCCTGCTAGTGCGTGATAGAAATAGCGGATTAAAATTTTTAGTCGACACCGTGGTTGACGTTTCAGTTATTCCGAAATTCTACGCGCCAGATCGAAAATACGCGTCAAGCTACAAATTATTCGCAGCAAACGGCAGTGCAATAAGCACATACGGGACGAAGAACATAACACTGTCACTGGGACTGCCTTAACCACTGACTTGGAAATTTCACGTAGCCGTCGTGTCCCGGTCAATACTAGGCGCCGATTTTCTCAAGCATTTTGGGATAATTGTAGACGTTAAAAACCAAAAAACTCTTTGACAAATAAGCCAATCTAGCTGCATAACGGTGTTCACCGTGAAAAAAAATTTGGTATTCCACGCTTTATTAAGAGAGTTCCCGGAAATCACGATCAAAGTCACAACTCATAAAGTTCAGCATCACATAGTCACAACTGGACCACCCGCAGCCAATCGTCCACGTAGCTTTACTCCCGAAAAGTTAAAAATAGCAAAGTCTGAATTCGACTACTTAATAGGAAATGGGTTTTGTTCCCTTTTCAGTAGCCCATGGGCCAGTCCACTCCACTTAGCACAAAAGAAGGATGGCACGTGGCCCCCATGCGGTGATTATCGCCGGTTGAACTCAAAATCTCAACCCGATCGGTACCCAATGCGGGACATCGAAGATATTACTGCTATCACAGTTAACAAGGTAATCTTCTCAAAAGTGGATATATTGAAAGCATTCCACCAAATCTTCATCGCCGAAGAAGACGTCCCGAAAACTGCCATAACAATGCCATTTGGATTATATGAATTGACGGCAATGAAGTTCAGATTGAGGAACGCGGCACAGTCTTTCCAAAGACTTATGGACGAAGTTTTAAGAAATCTCGAGTTTTGCACGTGCTATGTAGATGATATTCTTGTCGCGTCTGACTCACAAGAGCAACACTTTGAACATCTTCGCATCATTTTCGAAAGATTAAGCAAGTACGGAGTCGTTTTAAGTCGTGAAAAGTTTGTTTTTGGCGTACCAAGCAGCAAGTATCTAGGACAATTAATAAATAAGAAAGGAATCTCACCACCCCCGTCGCGAGTAACCGCAATCCGCACAAACCCAAAATCCGGTAACGGACTGCAACTTCAAAGGTTTTTGGGAACATTAAACTTCTATCGACATTTCGTACAAAATGCAGCGCAAATTCAAGCTCTTCTACATAAAATTTTGTCGCAGACTAAAAACAATGATAAGCGACCGATTCAATGGACGCCAAAAGCCGTGAAAGCATTCGTGGACTGCAAGAACTGCTTGGCAGATGCAGCTTTACTCGTACACTATCGGCAAGAAAAACCTACGAGGCTGGTATGAGATGCATCCGACAACGCTATTGGGGCCGTCCTGGAGCAATGCCAAAATGACCAACGGCTCCCATTGGCTTTCTATTAAAGAAAGCTATCATCACCGGAAAAGAGATACAGCGCGTATGACTGTGAACTGTTAGCCATTTACAGCAGTATTTGTCATTTTTGCAACGTGCTAGAAGGCACCAACTTCATAATATACACGGATCACAAACCGCTTGTCTATGCGTTCTCTCAAAAACAAGACAAGGCATCACCTCTTCCGCTCCGCCATTTAAGCTTCATATCTCAGTTCTCAACGGACATTAGACACATCGCTGGTAGTAAAAACTGTGTTGCAGACGTTTTGTCACGCCTCGACACCATTTCAATGCCCGTATTTGGTGGATTTGACGAATTAGTATATCAGCAAAACTCAGACGAAGAGCTCCAAGCTCCATTAAGGAACAAAACGTCATCTCTTCAATTAAAACTCATCACTTTCAATGGTGGATCGGAGCAATACTGCGATACATCGACAGGAAGAACTCGCCCTTTTGCACCAATTTCCCTGCGAAAATAAATATTCAATGCGTTCGATCAGCCAGCACACGCTAGCGGCCGTGCCACATACAAACCTGTTTCCCGAAGTTTCGTCTGGTCCTGCATGTGAAAAGATACACACCGATGGATACGAAGCTGCATCCCGTGCTAGCGCACCAAAGTAGGGTGACATCAAAGAAATTCACCCCAGTATTTTGCAGTTCCAGCTGAAAGGTTTCAGCACGTCCCCCTTGGCATAGTAGGACCACTTACTCCTTGCCAGGGATTCAAATACGTCCTCACTATTATGGATCTATAGTAGTCCGCGTGGCTTAGTGGTTAGAGCACTAAGCCCGTAAGCCGAAGGTCTCTGGTTCAAGCCTCGTTGGCGTCAACGAGATTTAGCTCAAGTGATTCTTCGGATGGACTATAAGCCTGTTCAGTTATGATACGTGCTGGTATAGAATCAGAACATATCGCAGCTGGGTGGACGGACACACGGTCAAAGCGTGAGAATGATCATATCACCTTGTGGAGTGCCAATAAATTCGATCATGACAATAACATACTCTAACTATCTCTAGGTGAAGGCCCTAAAGAGCCTGTAGGGCTACAAAGAAGAAGAAGATTATGGTTCAATTTTCATGTTGGTCAGAAGCAGTTCCGCTTAGCAATCAAGCGGCCAAATTAGTCACCAAAGCGTTTTTCAATAATTGGGTGGCACGGAACCCCACAGACCGTAACCAAGGACCAAGGCACACAGTTCGGGTTGTCATTTTTCACAGCTTTAGCTAACCTCATCGGCTGCAAACACACCAGAATATCACCATACCACCCCTCGTCTAATGGGGCGATTGAACGATGGCATCGATCCTTGAAGCAAGCTATCATGTGCCATGAAAAGATCTTAGCCTGGGTTGAATAAGTCCCACCAGTGTTTTTGGGCCTTAGAAACACAGTGAAAGAAGGCATTGGTACCTCCTCAGCAGAAATGGTATACGGAACAATGCTTTCGCTTTCAGGTGAATTTTTCATACCCAGCAACGAAACAATAAGTCCTCACACGTTTTTAAATGACCTCCGTCAAACGATGCAAGAACTTCGACCCACGCCAACATCCAACCACAGCAATTCACCAACATTCCGCCACAAAAACTTAAGCAATTGCTCACACGTCTTCCTTCAAGTGGAGGCCGTATGCAGAGCTCTATCGCAACCATTTACCAGCCCTCATAAAGTACTAAGTCGATTATCAGAAGTACTATACAAAATTGACGTAAACGGGCGTTCAATAAACGTTTCCACCGAGCGATTGAACCTGCGTTCCTCGAAGAAGTCTCCATGTTTTTTTGCTTTATGTTGGAGTAAGATGGCTGTTGATGCCATTCTTTGCCGCACCGATATTGGTCTGTTGTACTCGACAACTCTACCTATTAGACCCTACTCATTTTTTTATAGTACCTAAGAAGATCTGATAGATTTTAATCCGTGAGCATATTCCAGTTCATTGCTGTGACACCGAATATCGGTAGTCTAGTGTAGGCAGAGGCCAGACGTTCACATAAATGGTGCATGGTTGTCTCATTCTATTCTAAGCACCGTTGGCAGATAGGGTCTCGCGCATGAGCACAACAGGAACTGTGTTCTATATTCAGAGTTCTAAACTCTTTTAATTTAAGCAAAAAATCTGTTTACCCCTGATTTAGCTCTGTTAATAAGGATTTAATAAATCTACAGCTGTCTAATCCTCGTTAAAACTGGTCTTTGGCCAGTACTTTATCTTGTGAATGAAATGAGAGCTAGGGGCTCTGTGATAGTTAATATTTGTGAAATAAAACTCGCACGGAAACTAAAGAGAAAAGTCGTGAAAGGAAGAACCGAATATGTCATGGCGTGTTACAAGTACTACTACTTGATAACAAGAGCAACATTACGATAAAAGTTTTGCATAATGCTTTCCTGTTGAAACTGGCACTATCGCCATCTCGCTTCGGAACAGTGATTTCCAGGTGGAGAGCTGTGGACGGTTTCGTGGGACTGTGGGGGTCCAGTGGTCAGGGACCACTTTCTTTAGTGTGTACCTGACGCCGAATGAACCGATATCATCTTTCCAAGCCAAGCTTAATGCTTTGGAGGGCCCTGTCATGAACGCAGACGCCAACGTACTCATTGGGGGAGACTTCAACGTTAAAGCAATTAAATGGGGCATGCTTCAAACAGATCAACCGAGAAAGTGAGTCCTAGAAATGCCAATCAACATGGCGCTAATAGTACTATACACTGAAAATACACCAACTTGCTACCATATTGGCTGTAAAGGAACCATACCGAACGTGACGTATTAGAGGACTACTCAGCCAGTGACCATCAGTACATTCTGCTTGATATCCGTGATGCTGTTTCCCGACGTCCGTGCACTTCTTCAATTGGGTGGAGTATCGGAAGAATGGGTGTCGGGAGGTTCGTGGAGGTGCTAACGTCAGGTGCTCCGCTGCAGGGTGATTCACAGGGGTCAGAAAAACTGGAATGGTGAACTCATATGAGCATCATCACGATTGCTTGCAACAATTCTATGTCCCGTCTGAAACCCCGGCACCGCAAGCCTTCAGTGTACTGGTGGCTGACTGAAATCACTGAAAAGTGGAGGGAGTATCACAATCTTCGGCGTGAGGCTCAACGGGCACAGAACTGTGACGAGCTTGTAATCGTGTGGCAGGATATAAGTCGGCCATAAAATAAATTTGCAAATTGATAACAACAGCAAGGCTTGCCGCTGGCAAGATCTAGTGGAAAATACGAATAAGGATCCACGGGCATGTATCTACAAGCTACTACAAGCTTGGTGATCTACGGATATCTTTCATACATGAAGTGAAAAAAACTCTTCACCGCTGATTTCCGTTCATGTTGACGCTGCCCACGGTAAAACAGCAATCGAGTGCCCACTCTTCACACAGCCGAAACTGGAAGAGGTAGTCTTTTCTTTGAAAGAAAGGAATGCTTCTGGTTCAGATGGTGTTCCACCTGAAGTGTTGCAACATGTCTATCATCATTGCCCTAACTTGCTGCTTAGTACATTCAACGCTTGCCTACAGAGTGGGGTTTTCTCGGTAGGATGGAAGGTGGCGAGGCTTGTGCTGATCAGCATCGGGTAAGGAAATTTCAGATCACCGTTACTGGGAAAGTGCTAGAGGAACTCATCAAGGGAAGACTCACTGACACGATTCGATTCGTACTGCTGGGGACCTATCTCCTCGGCAGTATGGCTTTGGAGCAGCACTTTGCATCATTGATGTGATTGTAGAGGTGGCAAACGTGATCCCAAAGGCAGAGGCATATAGCCGCATTATGCGACGGATCGTCCTGTTGGTAATATAACTTCAGAAATGCCTTCCACTCCACTGGAAGCGAAGATCTGTTGCGACTTCTGAGCAACTACCTTAAGGACCAAAGCCTACTTTATGACACGACACAGGGCCAACGAAGGATGGAAATTACATCGGGTGTTGCCCAGAGATCGATCCTTGGTGCACACCTATGGAACAACGAGCTACTGAGACTGGAGATACCGAATGAGTCGCGCTTCATTGGCTATGTGGATAATCTTGCGACTCTTGTCACTGGATGCACCGTTGAACAAGCGTAACTTAGGCTAGGCATACTAATGCGGCGAGTGAGAGACTGGATGACTGCTCGTGGGTTCAGTCAAGCACTGGAGAAAACCAAAGCGGCCATCTTCACAAAAAAGAGGATCTCTAGAGCAAACATCATCAGCATTGGACAAATGCTATTCGAATCGAAGTCAGCAAAGAAATACCTGGGTCTACTGATCGACTCGAAGATGAGTTTTTCTGAGCAAATCAGGTAATAGCTGAGAAGTCTGTTTCAAGGGTATCGGTTCTGAGTCGACTTATGGCCAATGTAGGAGACCCAATCTATTTCTATTTTTCACGAGTTTTAGTGCCATCTAAGAGTGTAGTGTATAACTTTTAAAAAATTTGCTTTGCTTCTGTCAAATTTGTGAGCATTGACTACTTTATTTAATTGGGCGCCTTGTAATTGCGAAATTCTATTTAATTGAATAGCTTCGAAATAGTTTTCATTTACAGGATTTGCCTAGCGTTAGGCAATAGGCAATATTATTTCGTATTCGATATTTACTCTAGATCTTTTTACCCTAGAAATATTAAACCTTCGAGTATATCATTTTTCATTTTAATAAATATATATTATTATCAACTCTCTGACCACACCATGACTTGCAATCCGGTGGAATGTGTGGACTCAATTAACAAGTCCCCAATGGTTGTTTGTTTTGGTTTTTGTGACCAATCCTTTCACGCAACGTGTGTTAACCTCAAAGGTTCTATAGCAGGCACTATCAATAAAGCCGGCAATGGAGTCCAGGGGCATTGTGATTCCTGCAGAAGACTATCAATTTCTGTTTATGTTTCTCGCCTGCGTCTTGCCCATCAGACAATTAAGGTACTCTAGGAGGAACTCAGCTGCTTGCAAACGAAGTGCTCTAGTGCCTTTTCAGATATCGATTATTTGTTACGGCCTACTGAAGCATTCTCTTCGGAAAAATCGAAGCTTCCTCTTTCTTGCGTTCAGCCTCCATCGGTGGTTGGATCTGAGATCCTTTACAATAGAGAGCCTGAGTAAACCATTATCATCGTCAAGATCATCATCAAATAACGAGAATATCACGTCAAGAGGTTCGAATCTGTCCATATGACAAGGTGTTCGCCACAGAGTATACCCTCATCATCATCAAGCAGCACATCGGTAATGGTTAGCAGTGATTCAGATGCTTTACCTAGTTCACGGCCTACTTCGTCTATCATTATAAGAAGTATGGCATAGAGATCTTCATGTCACCGGGGAGCTAATCCGAAAAAATTCGAAATGCGGTAAGTTCCTGAAGAATTACCATCTCTCCAAGGCTTGCGTATAATACATCCACCGTAGACATTTCAGATTATGTAAGTAAGAAATTTGGCTCATCTCTGAAAATAATTAGTTGCCAGAAGCTGACGAGGGACGACTTGATCAACAGAGTTATATCTTCTTTCAAACTGACTGTTCCGGTATCGTGTGATTTCATCTTAAAACCTGATTGCTGGCTGCCTGGGGTGTTTGTTTAATCATTCATAACTTCAAGGAAAAAAAAAGTTCGATCTCCATCGAGCTCCCTGCCAAAGCTGTAATATTGGTTCTTCCTAAAAACTTTCATAATAGCACTCTTAAAAGTCAATTTTCTACTTATTATCGAAATGTTCGGTGTTCAAGATTCAAACTAAAGAATCTAGCTTTATCCTGTTCTCTCTCAAACGATGATATAATCTGTACTTCTGAATCCTGGATGACTGATAGTATATTTGACTCTGAAATTTTTCCTGATCATACAATTGTTAGCATGATCGTGATACGTCAATCTCCAAACGGAGGAGTTGTCCGAGTAGCCTACAAGAATACCTTTACTGGTGCTCCAATTTATCTTTCACTGCTCCTGTTGAATGTCTGGGAACAAAAATAGTTATTACGTCTTCCCTTTCCCTTCTTGTCTTTTGCACTTACTACTGTGTCCAAAAATAACTAATGCATATTTTCACATGTAAATTTGACGTAGATGTCACTGACAGTACTACCAACCTAAAAAAATAATTCGCCAAATCCTTCGACACGCGCAGTTTAAATTCAAACCTCACTTTATTTTTTGGACACAGTTGTATATACCTTGTAAGTCTCCTTTTCGGTTTACAATACCTTCCTCACCGAAATATCTAGTATTTTCTTATCGCGTTTTGCAAATTGTCACCTTATTTCATTTGGAGATTTTAACCTTCCTAAACTCTAATGGGATGACA
Source organism: Odontomyia ornata (assembly GCA_963969285.1). Taxonomy (NCBI): domain Eukaryota; kingdom Metazoa; phylum Arthropoda; class Insecta; order Diptera; family Stratiomyidae; genus Odontomyia; species Odontomyia ornata. The sequence goes on along the minus strand of OZ017738.1, from coordinate 36,889,787 downwards.
ACCAAGTTGATTCTGACTCATCTCAAATGTGTTCTTTAATTTCTTCTTTTATGTCTATGTGTTCCCTGGTTCAATTTAATAATTTTCTTAACGTTAAAAATCATGTCCTTGACTTATTCTTCTATAGTATGGAACAATCGTTGTTATGCTCACCTCCAGTTATTTTTCCTTATCTTTCTCCTGATCCCCATCATCCCCCCTTAGGTTTTGAAATTTCCTTTATTGCTTCTGTCCGTTTTCGTCGCAAAGTGCGTCAGCGCTATAACTTTCATTAAACTTATTATGAGCATCTTTCCAAAACAATTCGCTCTGCTGATTGGCCTTCCTTCTTTTGCCATCTTGAATCGGATAATTCTTGAAACAATTCCTATGACTCCTTTAACGCTTTTATTTCTAACTCGACTCCGCTTGTCAGTATAAGGAACCCTTCTGACTGTCCCTGGTTAACTCTCGATGTCAGACGAGCCTTGAAAGCCAAATATCAAGCACGTCATCCTTTGTCACGTGACAGACCCCCTGAGTCACGTTATGCTTTTTGTCATGAGGTTGATGGCTAAGAAAGAGATCCAGATCGCTAAGGCTTCTTATTTTCATAGTATTGAAGGCTTTCTAAACTTAAATCATTCAAAACCCTCTTTTTAAATATATACGTTCTCTCAAATCATCATCCAGTTTTCCATCCTCTTCACCTCACGAGATTCGTGAACATTTGAGAACTCAGTTTTCTTCTATTTTTAATGCTAGTCCCAGCAATAGCCCGTTCTTCCCAATAATACACATGGCATCATCATTTCCCTCTGCTTGCTATCCGGAATATATTATGAAGCTTGTTTTAGAGCTTAATGACTCTGTTAGTTCGGGTATCGATGGTATTCCTAACCATTTTGTCAAGTCTTTAGCTACTTCTATTTGTGTCCTCCTTTCCTTTCTCTTTAACTCTAGCTTATCTTCACGGTCTTTTCTTTCGTGGTGAAAAACATCCTATGTTACTCCTATTTTTGAAAAAGGTAGTACCTCAGTCGTTGCTCATTATCGGCCTATCTCCTTATTACCTTGTTTCTCCAAACTACTAGAGAAAATCGTCTACTTGCAACTTTTCTCATTTCCTCATAATTTGTTCGTTCCTGAACAACATGGTTTTATCAATGGGAAATCAACTTTGACGAATTTTTTTAAATGCATCAATGCTACTTCAAAAGCATTGGAAGACCGTTTACCAGTTGAAACCTTGTATTTGGATTTCTCTAAAGCCTTTGACTGAGTAAATCACAATATTTTGTTGAGAAAATCAAAATTTCTTAACATTCCTGATTATTTGCTCCACTGGTTTTCCTTCAATCGTATAAGTTGGGTATCTTTTCAAGGCTGTCTTTCCACTGCCTTCCATCTGTCTTCAGATGTTCCTCAAGGATCCATTCTAGGCCCATTATTGTTCGCTCTGTTTATAAATGACTTGCCATCCATTGTCATCAACTCCTCCTGTCTTCTTAACGCAGACCACGTCAAAGTTTTCAAAGTTGTGTCGTCTAACGATGACTGTGCCTTGCTTCAAGAAGGAGTTGGAGTTCTTGTAACCAGTTTACACGAAATGTTTCTAAGTGCATCCATCTTTTATTTTCTAATAACCCTTGCCCTAGAAGGTTTCAATTTTCGTTAAATAGTTCGTACCTAAGTACGGTGACACATTTCAATGGATTAGGTGTCACTTTCGACTCTAAATTGACTTTCAACGTTCAAATTTCCGAAATTACTTCTAAAGCCTCTCACGTTTCTGGCTTGATCTTAAGAAACTCTTATATTTTGTCCGATCCTTTCGCATGATTTAAATTATATTCTAGTTTCCTTGAGTACTGTTCGCCAGTTTGGTCGCCTCATTTGAAGAGTTTGTAGTTCACACTAGAAGCTGTGCAAAAAAGATTTACCCAGATAGTCTTCTTGAAATTCTAGATTCCCTACATTTTTTATGAATCACGGTTATCCATCTTCAATATTCCTTCATTGGAAAAGCATCGACTCTACCTTGATGAATGTTTCCTTTACAGGCTCTACCGTGGTTTGCTCGATACTAGCCTAGTCAACCAGGTTCTTGTGAGGTGCGTTATGCGTTCTACAAGATCGTCTAATATCTTTAATGTTCCCTTCGCAAGTAGCTTGGTGTGTTTTCACTCACCTGTGCTCAGATTACCACGTAACCATGATGACCTTCAGGTTGTGCCTTTCCCCCTCTCATATTTAGTTTATAAAAAATATGTCAACTCTCTTCTGCTCAATTCTTAGTAATTTTTTTTGCTTTCCTCCTCATTCTTGCAGTTTTCATTACTTTTATCTTGCTATTGGCATGTCTTTTTTCTCCTTGCTGTGCTGTTACTTAATCTATTTTGCGATTGGATTTATTCTGTAAACGAGAAGTAAATAAATAAATAAATCAAGAAGATGCCTCTTGATAAGTGCTGTAAGGTCGGTGTTACTGTACGGAGCAGAAATATTGGGTGACGTTCTCAGTAAGGAGGTATACCGAAAACATTTGGCACAGATACGGAGTAAAAGAGCACTGAGGACTGCATTTTCATATCCGACAGTCACTGATTCGGCGGTGAGAGTTATTGCAGGCGTAATAACTGATGATATTGCTAGAGAGTGCTGCGCTATTAATCTTTGTCAAAGCTTGGACGACAGGGAGGCGCCTGCCCGCGAGGAGAGACAGCGCTCACTCAACGATTGGCAGCAGTCTTGGGTGAATTGCACGAAGGAAAAGTGGACTAAGCGTCTCATCCCAGATGTGAGACCATGGCTAAATCAAAAGCATGGTGAGACTGACTTCTATCCGATCCAGCTTTTGAGTGGGCATAGAAGTTTTCAGTTTTACTTGCACAAGACTGGTTGGTTACAGTCTTCCGACTGCCGGTTTTACCTAGGAGAGAAAGACAATGCCTGCCAATTATTTTTTGCGTGCAAAAGATGGGACAGGCTGCGATGGGGTCTCTTCAGGGACACGGGAGGGTTCACTGCGGATAGTGTAGTCGCGGAGATGCTAGGATTGGTTGATAAATGAAACCAGGTGGCACATTATGTTTGGGCAGTCCTAAAAGATAAAAGGGATTCACAGTAGTTGGAGGTGGAGGAGTAGTGTGACAAACGGTTCCAGCCTGGGTTCTTGGGTTGACAGGGCAGGTGCTTAGTAGGTATTCCAGTCACTTGTAAGCATAGGAGTCCCACACATAGTGCGTAAATAGCATTCCCTTCCCAAGCATAACAAATTATAGTGCTTGTATCAGAAATTGTTCAAATTTGTACAACCGGTGCAAACTTTCCTTCAAAAGCAAATGACAGCCGCCATGTTATTCCAGCTTAAATAATTTTTCTGTTCCTCGGCCGATTGAGCATATTCAAATGAGACACTATTACTTAAGTTTTCATTAAATTGTAAAGAAAATAAAAGTGCTTAGGTGGATTTCAATTGCTCGTATGTATAGGGTTTTCCAATAAGAGGTCTTATTTTGAATAGCCCACTATTTTGGTAGATGTCATTTTTGAAGCTGTCATTTTTTGACGTTTGACAAGTGAAATTTACGCCATTAATAAAACTGGAACAGTACATGCTTCAACTACGTTTTGAAATTATTAAAATTCACTATAAAAATGGTGAAAATTTGGCAGAGTCGGTTCGTAAAACTCGAACATTTTTGGGTCGTCGTAAAGCACCTTGTCGGACTGCAATACAGAAATCGGTGGAAAAATTTGAGCTGTCAGGACAATTTAGTGATGTGAAAAATAAAACCCGTGCACGTCACTCAAGAACAGCCGAGAATATAGCCGCTGTAGCTAAAAGTGCTGAAGAAAACCCAGGTTTGTTCATTCCTCGTCGTTTTTTGAAATAAGGCATTCCACAAACGTCATTACACCGTATTTTGGGTAAAGATTTGGGTCTTAAAGCTTATAAAGTTCAGTTAACACAAGAACTCAAGCCGGTCGATCATCAACGACGTCGTGTCTTTGCTGATTGGGTCCTTGAAATGCATGAAAATGATCCGAAATTCCATCGAAAAATCATCTTGAGTGATGAGGCCCATTTCCACCTCGGTGGCTTCGTCAACAAGCAAAATTATTGCATCTGGGGCTCGGAAAACCCAAGAGTTATTGTTGAAAAGCCTCTCTATCCTCAACGTGTGACTGTTTGGTGCGGTTTATGGTCTGGCGGAGTCATTGGACCTTACTTTTTCGAAAATGAGGCTGGAGTTACAGTTACGGTGAATGAATTGCGCTATGGAGAGATGTTTAATGATTTTTTATGGCTGGGATTGGATGATAGTGATCTGGACAACGTTCACTTTTAACAAGACGGCGCTACGTGCCACACAAGCAACGAAACCATTGATCTTTTACGGGAAAAGTTTCCAGACCGTGTTATCTCTCGAAGAGGTGATCAGAATTGGCCACCGAGATCTTGTGATTCAACACCTTGCGACTTCTTCCTTTGGGGCCACGTAAAAGAGAAGGTCTACGTCAACAGCCCGGCGTCGATTCAAGACCTTAGAGATGGAATTCGCGAGGCTATCGAGGACATAGGGCAGCCACTTTATGGTTTGGTTATGGAAAATTTCATGAAAAGGATATGGTCCTGTGAGCGTGGTTGTGGTAGTCATCTGCCTGATGATATTTTTCACTATTAACGGCATACATTTTTCTTTATAATGAAATAAACTTCCGATCGCTTATATTAAAAAATGGTATTTTGCTTTTAATATCAAAATAACACCTCTTACCACCTGTATCAGCCATCAACACGAGTTTTTGTTGAATTGAAATGGCTGTAACTCACTTGGTCATGATTTGATTTCTATAAAATTTTGTCAGCGTAATGATCTTATCTTAGTCTTCATTATTGTATAATTTTAAGAAGTTTAAGTGAAATTGGCAAATCCTGTTATTATTAACAAAATTTAGTGAATTTTGGTTCTTGAGATATTTGTTGCCCTTGAACTCATAAAGACCTACCTCTATGATTTTCAAGTTTTTTTGGCTGAAAGGTGTCCAATCGCGAGGGAGAGGACACACAGTTTTTGTAAATTTTACGCCCCCTGAAACCCTGATCAACAAAATGATTTATTTCAAATTCTGAAAGTTCAAGACCTTTGATTTGATACACCATTTGACCACATTTGATAAAAAAATGTTTATAAGGGGGACCTCGATTTTCGAGTAACTACCATTTCTGGCCTTCCTACAATGTTTGAGCTTTCCACCTTCTATAGTTTCTGAGCAAATTTACGTTGACGTATGGACAGACGAACAGAAAGGAGACAAAACTATTAGATATCTGTAAATAATTTTTTAACAAAGCCCTTAAAACATCAGAAAAAGTCTGTTTTCGTAGATGTGACAGATGTGACAGCTTCACCATTATTCATTTCATTTTGAATACTGCTTTCAATTTTCTAGTATCATCCTTTGAAACGTCTGAAACTTAATTTTAAATTTTGTGTTCCTAATTAGGGTTTTGTACTAAAATACAAAACCCTATTGCAATCACGACCTGTGTCCGTCTGTCCGTCCGTCCGTCCGTCCGTCCGTCCGTCCGTCCGTCCGTCCGTCCGTCCGTCCGTCTGTATGTCACAGCACTTTTTCTCCGAAACTATAGGGGCTACAGCCATGAAACTTTGTGAAAAGATCAGAAGTGGCGACCTCTTGAAAGTTCAAGGGTGGAAAAATTTTTCAAAGGGGTTTAAGGGGGGTCTCCCCATATAAGGAGGTGACCCCTCAAAAAAAAATTTTCACCATTGGTAGTCGAGTAGGGTGTCATTGGAAAGGTCTCAATGAGATCTTTTCAAAACAAGTCTTAAAATTGCCTTATGAGTACCGAGGGCGGCAGGGGAAGGGGAAATGTACGAACTTTTCGCGTACCCCCCCCTCGCGATTGGAAACCTTCCATCCGAAAATTCTGAAAAAAATTATGAATGTAGGCCTTTATGAGTACAACATCAACAAATACATGAGAAGTCGAAATTCACTCAACTTTGTTAGTAATAGTATGATTTATCGATTTTATGTTTTCTTGAATAAAATCTAAACGGTACCCTTAAATTCAATAAAATTTAAGAAACAGATTACTTTCTATAAGATAAATCTTTCCTGAAAGTTTCATAAAGATCCAATAGTATTTAACGAAGTTATAGCGATTTGAATTTTCCCGTATTACTATGGAACAATATGCCCTGTATTACTATGGAAACATATGGCTATGGAGCCATATGCGCTTTTTATCGATTTAGACACTACAGCTTTGCTAGGATTTGCATGAAAATTTTAGGAATCATAGGTATCATGAAAATGAGTACATACAATTGAAACAATTCGAAGAGGCAGGAGAGAGCTCCTAGCAAAAGGGCTTTGTAACCATTCTAGGATTCGAAAAAATAGGCCATGAATCGATGATTACAGTACAGAGGAGTGGGCCCTGAAAAAAATTTCATGAAAGGTAGCCGATATGAATATCAACTGAAAGTTCTCTATGAGAGCTTTTCAAAACAGTTCTTAAACAGACAGTTTTTGCTTCAGTAGGGCCAATGGGGGGGGGGGGGGGGGTGTAAAAACATGAAAAATGTGTTTCTAAAAAATCTGGAAAAATTATCAAGGGAGATATCTATGGGTATAACTAAAACAAATACCTCAGAAGTCAAAATTCTTTCAACTTTGTTAATAATAGTATGATCCTCGAATTTCACATTTTCTCCAATAAAATCGTCTTTGACATGTTTCTTGATTTTATTCGTTGCTGGTTACTGCATTTTGTAAGTTGAGTACAAAACCCTTCTGACATGAGCATAGGTCTGTCTACCCAACTTGTTTTAAATTCTGTGTTCCTTCCGAATAGCTTGGCATCACAAGAGCTCACACATAAAGTATTATTTAAACTGTACCACTTAGCTTTTATGTTCGTCTCCTTTCATATGTCTTTTCATTCTTAAGTGGATGTCTGCTTTTATAGCGTTGGCATCATCAAAGGAAAGATAATTTTTTGTGTACTACTCATGATAACTACGACACTATTTTTCGCTCTCACCTGTACGACCAGAGTATCATTCCATTCGTTTTTCAGAATAGACAAAACTCCATAAGGTTTTGTAATGACACTTGCCAAGTGACTCTCCAGAGCGTGTAAGAAGGTAATGAAAAAAAATTTAGAAAAACTGATCTAGCTATTCGAAAAGAATTGTCTACCTTTTATATCATTTAAGAGGATAATTCTTATGAATCACTAACATTTTTCAAAGAGCTATGTTAACATAACCATGACTACATGAAGACACTTTCGAGGTCATTAAGAAGATTTAGTCCCAGAACCGCTGCATGGGACACGTGAGATTCTCGCTTTTTTCCAGATTTAGTGGATACTAAGGCGCAATATTGCTATGATGACGGAATAGGGAGACTCATTACTTTTTCCACATGGTTTGGTTCCCGTCGAAAGTTTTCCCGCACAAAAGAACGGAGCATGTTGAGAAATAGTCTTAACAATTCCTTCGGAATGATGAGCGTCATTTGACGAAACATGTGACGCAGGCCAAAAACTTTCACAGCGCCTTGAATAAGATGGGAGTGAGCTACGACAAACTGTACACTGAATGCTAATGATGTTAATTGAAGAAGTGAAAAAAGTTTTTATCCCCGCGAAACGCAAAACTTCTGTCTGGGTAGGAAGAAAAGTCTTAATTTGAGTATCTACAGGATTTTACGTTGTGTTGTATTTTTCCAGCATAAACTTTCATTCTTCGGCAAGTTAAATATTTAACAAGGTAGGATTTGCGAAAACTACACTTCCTTGGAATTTTCTTCAGTTTATAGCTCACCCACCGTAAATGTTCCAAGACATTGCAATTGTGTCACAGCTCGACGCTGCTTTCAACGTTTCCGTCTGTAGGACGAAATAACAAAAGATATAAAACAAATGGTGCTTGTGGAAAACGAAAAACAAAGCACTTCCGTGAGGAAAAAAAAATTCGAGTACATAAAGGAAGATGAGGAGCATTGGGAATAACTTGGGTCATCGTACTTGAGGCGTGTTTAGATCGTTGGGTTAAAGATGAACTCAGGACTAAAAGCTTGGAGGAGATTTCTTGCACTTACCCTTATGTGCTCCTTTTCGCTGTTGGCGTGCTCGAGTTGCAGCCCCAGTATTCCGTCTGGTGTATTGTTTGCGTTGAGAGCTTGCTCTGTAACAATCCACACATGACCAGCTTTTGTCATATTCAGTTCAGCAGCATCACGAAATATCACATATGCATCGTCAGTGCTGGAAAAAAATGGTTGAGAAGAATCGTAAAAATTGTGTTGAAAATAAGAATCAGTTTTATGATTATTTGCAAATACATTTTTCTCTAGAAAATTTTTTCAAGAAAACTTTTGAGCCTCATTTCATCTAACTGGATCTCGGTAATTAACTTAAATTAAACATTACTCGGAAACTTTTCAAATTTGAATTCGTTGAATTAATGTGAAAGTATGAAGAATAAGTTTCGTTCAAAAGATTCCTTATTTAAAAGTTTTATCTTTTCGCTCTGATTTATGTCAAGTTTGTTGAATCGCTTAAAGCGATGCTTTGTATGCCGCATGCTTTCCAGTGGTTATTACATCTAGCGATGATTTATTTTAAGCTTTATGATGCTTTATTGTACAATGTGTATGTACATAAAGTTGGTCCTTTCCCTTGAGGCGTGTTGCCGCATGCTATATTGCTTCCGAGTAATAAATAGATCGACCATATTTTCCTGGAATTTTTATCCATTTGAATTCAAAGCGAATCCTAACGTTGCAAGTTAAAAGAACTCTCGTACATTTCTTTTGTTCTGGTGGGTACACGGCAAAGAAAATATTCTAATTTATGTTCATAGAGTTCCAGCTGTATTAGGAGGGGAAACATAAACTCTAAGTTGGGATTCTTTACTTTCCTTTTTGCAAAATTCATATTTCAGTTAGTTGGTTACTAGCAAATATTTGATTTGATTTGAAAGAAACAAAGTACACATAGTAATGAAACATCAGGAATGAGATTAAAGATATCTGTGAGTCAAAATGCAATGTAATTTGCATTTTGATGAGATAAAAACAACATAAAACTTTTTGATAAAAAGAAACGACTTCAAAACGCACAAAAAAGGGTAAAATAAAATTTATGGAGCCCATTTTAGTCACGATTGATTAATAAGTTACTATTCTACGTCTAGCGTTCGTAGTGTAATTGCCATTTTTAATTCGCGCCTGCCGTAAATGTTAAAACTTAATAATGTTTTAAACGGCATTCGGAACTTTATAATTTTATCGGAAAAGTTTATTTTTTTGTTATATTGTTGATTATATTGTAATAATTATTTAATTGTTAAATATCATCATTGAATTTCTATTCTTTGGTTGCATCGTTATGAAAAACAAAAAAATGTGGTTTTCTGGAAATGCTCACTGGTAGGGTCAGATGGCTTCGACCATCCAACATATGAAACAAAATGGCCTTCAATGGGAGAAATAACGTTGAAGCGGAAAGTATACGATATTGAAGCCAGCCCAAAAAGGAAAATCCTTGAAGAAGAGAAACTGAAAGAAATCTGAAGCAAAAACCGGCAACATACGTCTCAGTATCGTGACTCATGTCAAAGATTTGGGAATCGCTTTTGATTCCGATCTAAAATCCGACCTTCAGATCTACAATATTGTTTCTAGAGTATCACGGACTTATGTATTCATTTGGCACTACTCCAACAAATTTTACCATCCTTGCTCTGGTGTTAACATATTTATAAGCATAGCTTATTTCATCCGTGAGTAGGTACTGCTCCCTCGTCTGGTTACCTCATTTTCATTGTCTTCAATACTCTTTAGAAACTATCCAGTGTAAGTTCGCTAGAATTTCGGTCTTACAATTTGTAGCTAATCGTAGCATTCTTTAAGTATAGACGTGTTTTAAAAGGAGATCGTAGGAATCTTTGCGTATAGACGTATTTTAAATCGCTCCTGTCAAAAGTTTTCAAAAATTAAATTAACGTTTTAAAAACGTCAGTCCAAAGTTAATTTTTATCGGAAAAAGCTTATATTGCCGAAGCAATAGACTCAGGAAATTTCTATCGAATATTGTTTTACTAAGATTAGCAAAGAAAAGCGAAGAGCCGAAGAAAACTTCAGGACAGCTGGTATGGAGGAGCCCGACGGCTTCCCACTGTTGGAGCAACCTGGGGAAACGACGATTACGAAACTGGCGATAATCAACAAAAGAAAACACAATGAAGAAAACTTTGCAAGCTACAACTAATAGCGGAAAATCAACAAATAATCAAACTTAAACAAGTTGGGTAGACAGACCTATGCTCATGTCAGAAGGGTTTTGTACTCAACTTACAAAATGCAGTAACCAGCAACGAATAAAATCAAGAAACATGTCAAAGACGATTTTATTGGAGAAAATGTGAAATTCGAGGATCATACTATTATTAACAAAGTTGAAAGAATTTTGACTTCTGAGGTATTTGTTTTAGTTATACCCATAGATATCTCCCTTGATAATTTTTCCAGATTTTTTAGAAACACATTTTTCATGTTTTTACACCCCCCCCCATTGGCCCTACTGAAGCAAAAACTGTCTGTTTAAGAACTGTTTTGAAAAGCTCTCATAGAGAACTTTCAGTTGATATTCATATCGGCTACCTTTCATGAAATTTTTTTCAGGGCCCACTCCTCTGTACTGTAATCATCGATTCATGGCCTATTTTTTCGAATCCTAGAATGGTTACAAAGCCCTTTTGCTAGGAGCTCTCTCCTGCCTCTTCGAATTGTTTCAATTGTATGTACTCATTTTCATGATACCTATGATTCCTAAAATTTTCATGCAAATCCTAGCAAAGCTGTAGTGTCTAAATCGATAAAAAGCGCATATGGCTCCATAGCCATATGTTTCCATAGTAATACAGGGCATATTGTTCCATAGTAATACGGGAAAATTCAAATCGCTATAACTTCGTTAAATACTATTGGATCTTTATGAAACTTTCAGGAAAGATTTATCTTATAGAAAGTAATCTGTTTCTTAAATTTTATTGAATTTAAGGGTACCGTTTAGATTTTATTCAAGAAAACATAAAATCGATAAATCATACTATTACTAACAAAGTTGAGTGAATTTCGACTTCTCATGTATTTGTTGATGTTGTACTCATAAAGGCCTACATTCATAATTTTTTTCAGAATTTTCGGATGGAAGGTTTCCAATCGCGAGGGGGGGGTACGCGAAAAGTTCGTACATTTCCCCTTCCCCTGCCGCCCTCGGTACTCATAAGGCAATTTTAAGACTTGTTTTGAAAAGATCTCATTGAGACCTTTCCAATGACACCCTACTCGACTACCAATGGTGAAAATTTTTTTTGAGGGGTCACCTCCTTATATGGGGAGACCCCCCTTAAGCCCCTTTGAAAAATTTTTCCACCCTTGAACTTTCAAGAGGTCGCCACTTCTGATCTTTTCACAAAGTTTCATGGCTGTAGCCCCTATAGTTTCGGAGAAAAAGTGCTGTGACATACAGACGGACGGACGGACGGACGGACGGACGGACGGACGGACGGACGGACGGACGGACGGACGGACGGACGGACGGACGGACAGACGGACACAGGTCGTGATTGCAATAGGGTTTTGTATTTTAGTACAAAACCCTAAAAAGAGAATGATGAACTAAGGCTAGAGATACAGTCCCTCAAAGATCTACTCAAGAAAGGGATTAAGCCTCAAAAGTCGCTGGCACAAAATCAAGTGCAATAGGTAATACCGGCGAAGAAAAGTGCAACATAAGCAATTCCGGAACACGTTTTTAGTGCTGGTGGCACCAACGAGAGTCAAAACTATTTTGCAGCCCTGGAGGAATTAACGAAAGAAATAAGAATAATGATGTAAATTTGATTCAGTACTTAAAAAATAATTCTGCTGGTTCCTCCGAAAAAAGCTTCCAAAAAGGCAGAAAAAGTTCTGCCAATCAACGTGTTGGGACAAAGTGGAAAAGATATGGTTCGGCTTTTGGCAGCCGAAAATAAACTAACTTATTTCGAGATAAGAAGAGTTAATGCTGAAATATTAACTATTAAAATGAAATTCCTGGTTGGTTTCAAGTAAGCCAAATCACACTGAATTCTGGGGAGGGTCCACATTTCACCCATACCCCAAAAAGAAGCTGCACCAGAAATTGAATCTTTTTTTGCTAAAGATTTTGCTACAAGAAGAACAACTGTAGAAAGGAAGAATTTACAAATAAAAGTAGTCCAAGGGCCCGTCAACAAATAAGGTATGAAGGATCATTTGAATAGTTTCCGGCCTTTTAAAGAAAAGCACATAATTCAAGTCAAACAAAAACTTATTTCTCGGCGTAGTCTTCACGCAAGTCAATGCATTTGGTCAAATGCTTTTCCCAAACCTTTAGGCGATCAGAAAAAATTCTTGAGGTAAACTTTAAAAATACAGGTTTGCTGCCTCGTCATCCTCGGTATTTGATCCATATTTTTTCCCACCCAGAAATTTTTTAAATGGGGGAACCAAAAAAACCACTAGGAGCTAGGACTGGTGAGTAGGGTGGGTGTTGAAGCAATTTGAACTTCAATTCGTCCAATTTCGCCATTGCGACCATGCATGTGTGGACTACGCGCGTTTGGTCGATCGTCAACAAACGCGGCACCCATCGCGCCGATAATTTTCTCATGCATAAATCTTCATATAAAATCTTATGCATCCATTCAGTTGATATCCTACAAGCCTAAGAAATTTCCTTAATGGTTAGCCGGCGATCTTCCATCACGGTTGTGTGCAATAAACTGACAATATCTTCCGTTGAAACAGTTTTTGGATGCCCAGAGCGTTCATCGTCAAAAATGCTTGTGTGATCGCGTTTGAACTCGGCTCCCATGTGGCAAAAACAGTCAATCGTAATAAAAGCGGGGCTCGGTAGTCTGAACAACCAAATTAAATGCGTCAAGGAAAAGGTTTACCAGGTCGAGGAGAAGTTTAGCCAGGTCGAGGAGAGAATTAACCATGAGATGGAAAAAATGAAATTGGAAGCAGCAAAGGCAGTAGTAACTAGCCCCACTTATAACCGCAGCGCAAAGCACATCCATAAATGAAGAAGCACCAATATTCGACGGGCAAATGGTCTGAAGTATTAACGAAACCCAGTTTGAAGCCACCGCCTTACTTTAAGAGGTCCAGTTGCTGAGCTCTTGCAGACTATCCCCATTGAGTTGCACTCAAATTTGGCTGCTATAATGAATGCGCGTGAGATGCATCATCGAGACGATCATCTGAAGTAGATTTATCGGTCACAGCTACGGCACTGGATGCAGAAGTCTGGCGAAACCCTGCAGCAGTTAGCTCAAGACATTGATCGACCGGCACTTTTGGCTTACCCAGCTTATGACCCGGAACATCGAGATAATGCAGCATGAATGCATCAGTGCATTAAAGGACCAGGAATTGCAAAAAGTCATGCTTTTAGCTCAAAAGCAAATGATTAAGGACGCATTGGCTTATAGTCCAAACATTGAGGCAGCGAAAAATGTGACTTGTTCCACTGCTCGGGTTCGCGAGATAGTGACAGACGAGTGCAGGTGAGAGCACGTGCAAACTGAGCGAGAATCGCAGGCAAATCGTGCGCTTAGATGCTGGAATTGCGGTGAGAAGGGGCACCTGCAAAGAGACTGCTAGAAGCGAAGAAAACCGAGCTATGGTCCAGGGTGGAGGAGATCCAGACCGAGTCAGGAGCCCAGAATGGAAGCCTTTCAAACTAAAGGGGTCAACTTCTTGGGGCAGAGGTTTGCTAGGAGGTTTGACTTCCCCAGCACCACCATCACCGTATCAAGACTACATCGTGGAGAAGCAGACTTAGGCCTTCCGGGTCAAGTTGATGAAGAACATTGCACCATAACAATCGACACTGGTGCAACCCGATCGATTATCCGACCAGACCTAGTGAGGCAACAACTACTTCACAGGGGCAGAATTTTCTCACTACAGGCAGTACGGAAGAAATGCACCTATCCATGAAGAGGTCAACCTCCAGATACATTTAGGAGGCCTTGCGTTCCGACATAATTTTCTGGTCGCGAACATTATAGATGACTGCATTCTCGGAATGCATTTTCTGTGGCCACATGGAATCACATTGGATTTGGGCAAGGGGGTATTGAAATGGCAGAATATTGAAGTCTTGAAGGAGGATCCCAGCGTCCAAATTCCCAAGATAAATGTGGTAGTATTTACCGACACTGATGTACCAAAAGCTTGATGGTGATTCTGGAGTCCACCGATCTTATCTGATAGAGCCAACGAAGACGTCGGCATTGCGCAGTTTGATTGTAGGACGAAGCCTTGTAAGATCTCTAAGGAACGGATACGTGCCAGTTAGAGTCCTTAACACTGCAGACTCAACCACAAGCATCAAAAAGGGAGAAGTCATTGGCAGCTGCCAGCTCGTTTCCACCATCACCTCTTTGGAAGTTACTCACGACCATCATTGAAAAAGGACGCGAGACACACACAAAGCCTTGGAAACTCACGTCTACAATATTGAAGCAGACCAAGTTGCCAGGATAGCTATTCAAGCAAGCCTCTGATCTAGGTGCCAAGTACAGTGACATCTTTTCAACAAGCCCGGATGACCAAGGCCGAACGAGTCTGGTAACTCACGTCATAGATACACATGGAGCAAAACCAATCCGATAAGTATCGAGACGTCTTCCAAAAGTTAAACAAGGAGAAGTGAGCGCACAGATCTCGGACATGGAATAACAAGGTATTATCGAGCCTTCTGTCAGTCCATGGGCCGCACCAGTAGTTCTAGTCAAGAAAAAGGATGGTAGCACTCATTTTTGTGTTGACTATAGGCAGCTTAAAGACGTTACTAGGAGAGGTAGTTAGCCACTTCCACGCATCGATGACATCATGGACACTTTAGCGGACGCAAAATGATTTTCTACACTCAATCTCAAGGGTGGCTACTGGCAGGTAGAAGTCAACAAGAAGGACCGAGAGAAGACCGCATTTTCAGTTGGGACCGGATTGTGGCAATTTGCGGTGATGCCATTTAGGCTTTGAAATGCTCCAGCTACCTTCGAACGCCTGATGGAATATGTGCTACGAGGCTTAACCTGGAAGACCTGTTTGGTGTACCTATATGATATCATTGTTATTGGGAGAACGTTCGAAGAGCATGAGCGGAACCTAGTAGAGGTGTTATCCCGATTGGAACTGGCAAAATTCGAAACTTAGTTCCGACAAGTGTACCGTTTTTGCAGCTGAAGTCAAATATGAGGGATACGTGATATCAGCAGAAGGGGTCAAAACAGACCCTGAGAAAATTGAAAACGTGAAAAGCTAACCAACACCAAACAACAAGCGCCAACTACGTAGTTTTCTGGGTCTGGCGACCTACTTTCGAAGATTCGTCAAAGACTTTGCCAAAATAGCAAAGTGTCTCAATCAGTTAACCGAGAAAAATTGTCCGCATGTCTGGGACGAATAATGCCAGGCAGCCTTTGAGACCTTGAAGGAGAAGCTGTGTGAATCACCCATGCTGGCATTTCCAAAAGTTGGAAGAATGTGTGTAGTTGACACCGATGCGAGCTACAGTGGAATTGGAGCTCTTCTCTCCCAGCAGATCGATGGCGAAGAAAGAGTCCCCTCGTATTACAGTCGAGTTCTCTCAAAAAGTGAGAGGAACTACTGCGTGACCAGGAAGGAGCTATTGGCTATAAAAGAGGCCACCAAGCAGTTCCATAAGTACCTATATGGCCAGAAATTCGTTCTTCGAACAGACCATGCATCGCTGAGGTTGCTGCTTAACTTCAAAAACTCCAAGGCACAAGATGCGAGATGGATCGGAATATTGCAATCATACGACTACAAAATTGTTCATCGGAAGGGCAGAGTTCATGGAAATGCTGACGCTTTATTTCATCGTCCATGTCCAGCTAACTGCAAGTATTGCCAACGGATCGAGGAAAAGTACCCGACCGTTGATTTGATGATAACGGCCAAATTCGATGAAGGTTGGTCATTGGAGGAGATTTGAAATGGGCAGCTAGCCGATGAAGACATCGGGCCATTACTCATAAGGAAGGAGACAACTAGGCGACCTGGGAGGAATGACGTTTCGATACATGGTGCAACCCTGAAAAGTCGTTGGGCACGATGGAGCTCCCTCCAGGTGGAGGGTGGCGTACTCAAGCGGAAATGGGAAACGGCGGATGACAGCTCCTACAGGATGCAAACTATACTGCCCAAAAGCCGAATCCACGATGTGGTTAAGGAAATGCACGAAGGATCCTCGGGAGTCCACCTTGGCGTTAACAAGACCTTAGCAAAGTTGCAGGAAAGGTTATACTGGCCCCACGTAGAGGGTTTGAGTTGTAAATGCACAATATGCGCTTCCGTCAAAGGTCCAAAGCGATGACTGAGAGGACAAATGCAAGCCTATAACGTGGGGGTGCCATTTGAAAGGATTGTTGTTGACATCGCAGGACCCTTTCCTGAATCCGAGTGGGGAAATTGCCAAACGCTGGTTGTGGCTGATTATTTCAGCAAGTGGCACGAGTTCTACCCCATTCCCAACCAAGAAGCAACTACTGTAGCCGAACAGCTAGTGTTAAATTCGGTCAATAGGTATGACGTACCTTGTGAACTACAATCAGATCAAGGCCGAAATTTTGAGTCCCTAGTTTTTGGCGAAATGTACTAGCTGCTGGGAATACGCAAAATGAAGACAACACTGCTGCATCCCCAATCCGATGGAATGGTTAAACGTTTCAACGACATACTCAATAAACACCTGGCCAAGACGGTTGACGAGAACCAAAAGACTGGGGCCGGCGCATCCCCTTATTCTTGATGGCGTATAGACCTGCCGAACATGCATCGACGAGCAAAGCCTCAGCCAAAGTCATTTTTGGAAAGACTATCCGTCTACCGGCTGATATAAAGTTCGGAACACAACCTGAGAAACCCCAAACGATCTTGGAGTACGCAAGTGAGCTAAGACAAAGGTTAAAGCAGATACATCGGACAGTGCGAAAATACCTCGAATCGACCGCTGACCATATGAAGACCAGGTATGATCTAAAGGCAAATCCTACTGGCTTCCAGCAAGATGACTTGGTGTGGCTATATAACCCACAACGGCGGAAAGGTAGGTCTCCGAAGTTGCAGCATAATTAGGAGGGACCATACTGAGTTACAAAGCGAATCAACGACGTCCTATATCACATACAGGAACACCGTAAGCCGAGAGCCAAAATGGAAACCGTGCACCTGGGCCGTCTTGCCCCATATTACATCCAGGGAGACTTAATTACAACTGGCGACATATCTTTTCGGGGTGAAAAGAACTGAGGTAGGGGTAGTGTTACATGTCCAAATAATTCTGCGAGCTGCTGTCGCAATTGTTGTCGCAACTATTAATAGCATCATGATCAATAAACGAATGTACTCGAAAGCACAAGAATCGACCAAGTAGATATATATATATATATATATATATATATATATATATATATATATATATATATATATATATATAAGGAAATTCGGTTTGGGCACAAGGAACGACAGAGGAGAAAGACTGGTCCAATTCGCCCACCAACATAGCCTCTATATAGCAAACTCGTTCTTCAAGAAAGGCCGAAATAGAAAATGGACTTGGCAAGCCCCAAACGCAACCACAAAGAATGAAATTGACCTGATCTTAACCGACAAAATAAGAACAGTTAAGGATGTTTCAATAATAAATAACTTCAGGACAGGAAGCGATCATCGTCTGACTAGAGCAAAGATTACCCTAGACCTAAAAACTGAAAGGCTTAGATTAGTTAGGAAACCAGCAAAATCAGGTATTAACATAGACAACATCAGGGACAACGCCGATCTCTACCAAGAAATGCTAGACTCCGAAATGCGCAATAAGGACGCAATGTTTCTCGCAGACGCAATCCTGAAATGCGCCAAAGAAGTAGGTGGACCAAGCGTTGATAACAAACACCACAAGCTCTCAAATGAAACAAAGGCTCTACTTAGAAAACGCAGGGAAATGAAGCTATCCTCGAACATCCAAAGGATTGAGTACACTGAAACCTGCAAAACAATTAGAAAGAAAATAACAGAAGATGTGAGGAACTATAACGAGAAACTAGTAGAGAGTGCCATCGAGAGTAACAAAAGCCTCAAGAAGGCAAAACGAGCATTACTGATTGGTAGAAAACAGGTGATTGCTATGCAACACGAAAACGAAAGAATAACCGACAGGAAAAGAATATTAGAGATTATCACCAGCTTCTATCAAGATCTCTATAAAGCCCCTGAAGCAAGTCAGAGAGCAGCAACTACACCAGCAGCACTTGAGGAAGAGGTACCAGAAGTTCTCATTGATGAAGTGGAACTGGCGCTGAAACAAATGAAAAATGGTAAAGCAGCCGGCAATGACGGCATCACAGTGGAATTACTGAAATATGCGGGCAGAAAAACATGGAATATTCTGGCCAACGTATTCACAAAGTGCATCAGAACCAGACAAATTCCTGATCAGTGGAACAGCGCCAACATAATTCTGATCCACAAGAAGGGCAGTAGAGAAGACATTAGAAACTATAGACCGATAAGTCTTCTCCCTGGGTTCTATAAAGTATTCACCAAAATCATCAATAACAGAATACAGTCAGCCCTAGATGCAGAACAGCCACGAGAACAGGCTGGCTTCAGGAGTGGCTTCAGCACTATAGACCATATCCATACACTAAGAGAGATCATGAGCAAAGCGAAAGAGTATGAACTCCCTCTCGCCCTGGCATACATTGACTTCGAGAAAGCCTTCGACTCAATATATCCCGACGCCATAATAAGAGCGCTTATAAGCCAAGGTATTGAGAAACCATATGTAAAACACTAGCCAACATCTACAAGAACGCCAAAGCGAAGGTCAAAGTGTTCGAGGATACACCAGAGTTTCCCACACAAAGAGGTGTTAGACACGGGGATACTATATCACCAAGACTCTTCAACGCCACCCTGGAGGAAATCTTTCGAGGCCTAGAATGGGATAATAAAGGCTTAATCATAGATGGAGAACGGCTAAATAACCTACGATTTGCTGATGACATAGTCCTCATCGCCCAAACCCAGGATGAACTACAAACGCTTCTCAAAGACTTAGGTGCAGCTAGTGAGACAGCAGGGCTGAGAATGAACCTCAATAAAACAAAGGTTATGTACAATGAATTCATAACGAGAGGCCAGGATAAAATATCAATTAATAACACTGATTTAGAAGTGGTAGACGAATATGTGTATCTAGGCCAAGCAATAAGCAACTCAGGATCGCTACTACCCGAAATAAACAGACGAATTAAACTAGCGTGGAGTGCGTTTGGAAAAAACTCCATAATCTTCACGTCAAAAATGAAAATCCACCTGAAAAAGAAAGCCTATGATGAATGCATTCTGCCAGTCATGACCTATGGTTGTGAAACATGAACTCTGACCACAGACACCATGAGAAAACTTCAGGTTGCCCAAAGGGCAATGGAAAGATACATGTTGGGTATCACAAGAAGAGACAGAAAAAGAATAACCTGGATAAGAGCAAAAACACAGGTAACGGATGTGATCAATAGAATCAGAAGTCTCAAATGGCGATGGGCTGGACATTTGGCAAGAATATCAGACAATAGATGGACCACAAAAGTTATGAATTGGTACCCAAGGGGAGTCAAAAGACCAAGACGGCGCCCGAAACTTAGGTGGGACCATGACATAAGAAAGCTAGCTGGCATTACCTGGACACGTATAGCTAAAAACAGACAAAAGTGGAGGGAAATGAGAAGCCAATACGTAGGGGAGGCTACACCATGATCCGTATACATGGTTGATAAGCTGACAATGATGATGATGATGATATATATATATATATATATATATATATATATATATATATATATATATATATATATATATATATATATCTGAAAGTAACGTCACTGCGGGTATTCAAAATTGCTCGAATATTCCAGGTAGTTAGAAATGGATTGAATGACTAGAGACCCTATTAAAGCCAAGCTGAATGAATGGGAAGCATAGTAAAAACACGATAGTAAAAATTGCGATAGTGTAGAGCGCGAGTTGAAGGCGATATTGATTGATAGTGAAGTAAAGGTTTTTTGTGATGTATTTGAAGACATTGGAAACATAAATTGACAGGACAAGTGAAAAGCAAACTAAAGTGTGAATTGTAAAATAGTCAAGTTAATTATTGTGCATTCTTAGTAAATAAACTCTTTTAACATAATTTAAAATACAGTGCGTTTTCACTTTTCTGGAACATTAGAATTATTGGGCGCGAACCGTAACACGGGACCATATTTACAACATGAAGAGCTGGGCAGTCGTTTTGAATCCCTCTCCATAAATGCGAAACGAGACATCAAAGCAAAAGCAAAGGTAATACTCTCAATTCATCCAATAAATAATATTCACATTCAAGAGACTAGCACTGCGAAAGATGTATGGGGTCAGTTATCGTGTGCATTCGAGAATTTTAGGCTGATACGCCGAGTTGAACTGTTGCATGATCTCTGTAATATCTCGTTAAGTGTATGTCAGAATGTGGAAAAATATGTGAGAAAAATAATAAATACAGTCCACAAAGACAGCAACATTAGCTTTAAAGCAGATAACGAGTCGCTGGATATACTGCAGCTCTCCGGTCTACCAGAATCTGAGCCAAAAAATCTGAAAATAATCACTTATGTGGGTGTTTATGAGTACAAGGGCAACAAATACCTCAAAAATCTAAATCCACTCAACTTTGTTAATTATAGTATGATTTGTAGATTTTACATTTTCGCCCATAAATCGAAACGGTATGCTTGAAGTTCTTGAAATTTTGGAATAAAATAGATTAATATAAGGAATTTTATATTCACAAAATTATAATCAAATGAGTTACAGCCATTTAAATTTTATGTAATTACAACAACAATAATACGTGTTGACGGTTAATATATATTTTAAATTGACCTAGGAACTTGTATTTTCTTCAAATTTTCCTGAAAATTGAAAAAATGGTGTTTAATTTGTTCAATCAGCCGTGTATTCAGAAAAATTATTTAAGCTTATGAAGGAAACTCTGCAAGTTTTGCTTAAATTTGAACGGTTTCTTACCCAGGTCTTGGATGAATAATTCAAGTATCGATACACGCTCTTAGAAAACTTGTTTCGAACCTTAGGATGGTTACAAAGACCTTCTGGTAGGAGCACTTTTCTGGTTACTTAACATGTTTAATCACGTCCTAGCATTTTTCGTCCCACTAGTCATTCCTACTTTTCTTTGGCTGGTGTCGCAAAATCTCTTCCACTGCTTCTGTTACCGCATCTCCTATTGTCTTCCACATGGTTTTGATGTTATCATTACTTTCTCCCACCTGCGGGGATATGACGATGCAATTTTTCAGCGCTGACATCTGTGTGGACGTTACTGAGCTATCATTTAGCTTGTTTATCTGGTACCTTGGAGTAATTAATGTTCCTTGTTTACAGGTTTTCGCGACGCGGCATCGGAACTTGACCCTTATAAGGTACTGGTCTGAATCACAGACAGCACCGCAGAACCAGCGCTTATCGAGAATGCTGGTGGTCACTTGTTTTTGTATAAGAACATGGTCGATCTGGTTGAACGTTCACCCCTCTGTGGGTGCCTACGTTCTCTTATGGATGTCTGGATGCAGAAAGCGTTTGAAGCTTACTGTGAAGCCTCTACTAGTTTATTTATTCAAACTCCATTTAATAGATTAAACATAGTCCAATTACAAAATAGAAAAAAACAAACAGAAAAGAAAATAAGAATTAAGTGTAAAAATAAATATAAAAAGGAATTCAATGATATTAAAAATAGTAAGTACTTAGTCAAAGATGCAAGTAAAATTAAATTAAAGCACAAAAAAGTCTAATATTTACTCCAATTCAGTTGTAAGAATCAGGCTGCTTAATCTCAACTTAAAAACAAGGTATGAGTCGGAAAAAGGACCAAGCTCAAGCTTATCATGATTTCTTACCATTCGTATAATGGGAAAATTAAAATATAAATATGTACGGGCATATGGTGGTACGAAAAATTTGTTTACCCGAGAAGAACGCGATGATTGGCGAAAACGTAAGTCTGCGTACAATGCTGATGAAATTTGCTTGAAGCAGAGTTGATATAGAAAACACTGATCTAGATACATGCAACGGGATGACAGAGTAGGCAATCGAAAGAAGGATAAACGGCAGTCATAGGGTCGATAAAGGACTTTGAATCTGTAAAACAAGACAAAATTAAATTTTCGCTGGACGTTCTCTTACCAGGTAATGAGGTAGGAGTGTCGGAGAGACCAAACTACAGAGCAATATTCAAGGATAGGACGGACAAGACAGATAAACAAGCGGACGGGGGGTAGATATATTGTTAAATTTATAAGCATGCCTGAAAATAAGTCCCAATATTTTCGAGGCCCTAGTAGTCGCGATTAGAATGTGTGCATCAAAATTGAGTTTAGGATCGAAAGTAACACCAAGATCTTTAGCAGAGCTCACAGCAGCGAGTGGGACTTCATTTAACATATAGGTGAAAGTCAGCGGAGATTAATTTAGATTATTATAGCATTTGGCAACATTAAGACAGAGGTAGTTAGACGAACACCAGTTACTTAGTGCAATCAGGTCCATATGAAGATATTGACAATCTTGTAAAGACCTGATAGCTCGGAAGACGTTGAAATCATCGGCCTACAGTAGGCAATTGGAGGCGATAAGCAAAAGAAGATCACATATAAATAATAGGAATATGAAGGGACCTAAAATGGAACCTTGAGGAACATCGGATAAAATGGAATAGAGGTAGTTCCATAGTGACTAACACAACATATACGAGAGGACAGGTAGGAGTCCATCCATAATAAGAGAGGGCCTGCAACCCCAAAAACTTTCAGTTTGTAACAGAGAAGTTGATGGTTGACCATGTCAATCGCCTTCGAGAAGTCAATGAAGATTACATCAACCTTCAATCGATTGTCTAGGCCTTCGCAATATTATCGGTGAATTCAATGAAATTTGAGGTCGTAGAGCGACCTTTGAGAAACCCATGTTCTTCCTTCGACAAGATAGGGGTCAATGAAACTGAAAGTCGGTTATGTACCAGACACTCGAGTAATTTCGGAAAACAGGAAATTAAGGAAACAGGACGATAATTGGACACAGAAAAAGGATCATCCCTTTTAGGAATAGGAACAACGTTTGCGCTTTTCCAATACGTAGGGAAAGTACCAGTCTTTAGGCTGAGGTTGAAGAGAAAAGCCAGAGGTATACAAAGTGAAGACGCTAATGACTTGACAAAAAATTCGGTAAGCCATCAGGACCAGGTGATATATTAGGATTAAGTGAATTAATGAGGGATTCAACTTCAATATGGTCAGTGAAAAGTGAAGAAATGTCAATGGAGTGAAGTACAGGTGTATTAACTGGATCAGAGACGTGAGAAGAAGGAGTAAAAATTGACGAGAAGAACTGAGAGAACAAGTTGGAAATATCCTGTGAAGAGCTGACGATGTTATTCCAGTGAACTGAAGGAGAGACAGAAGAGGAGGACTTGAGGGATCTAATATATGACCAGAATGGCTTCGCATTATTCGCCATGAGGGAACTTTCCAAGCTACTGAAGTAGTTTTTCATCGCAGTCTTTAGTTCTTTTTTTGCTACAACACACAGATCACAAAAGTGGGCTTTGGATTCTTCAGTACCACAACGCTTAAAATGGCGGTGTGCTTTAATTGCGAAGTCTATTAGGCGTTATTCATTGTCACTAGTCTTTACGTGGAGGTTGGGCCCTCCAATCGTTCCTCTATGTCGTTTAACGGCAATGCATATACACTGCATTCCAGGGTGATGTAAAATTAGTCTGTGATTGCCTCTTCCTTGTCTTCTGGGGACCCGTGACACTTGACCAGCTAACGTCTTTTATAAAGTGGCATCTAAGTTGGTGGCACCTTACCTATTTATCCTTATTTCGTCCGTTGCTTCCAAAACACAATGCTATCTAGCCTTACTTTTAGTGAGATTTAAACTCTTATCTTTACAAATGAAAGATGCAACCTCATTCTTGTCTCAAAATATTAAATTATTGAAAAACCTTGCCTGGTGTGGCTCGGTATTGCATCAATTACAAATTCAATTAATGTTTCAAGATTACATATGGTAGTGTTTACAGAGCAATCCTAAACAACCTTGAAGTTCATTGCATGTCAAAAATGACTTCGATTATTTGAGCTCGGTCAAATCATTTCAGTATTTACCATCGAAAAATCTCATTTGAGTTAAATTATTGATTTTAAAATATAATATCAATTTAATTGAAGAAGATACTTAGAATTAAATTTGACGTTACAGTTCCTTCAAAATTATTTTATGTGGGACAAATCTAACTAGTCAATTATTTTGTTTATTTGATATCCGCAGGCCAATCCGCTTTTATCTTGAAACCGTCGGGCTTTGCTTTTTTGTGTATATCGACGCGCTTTGACTTCTTTGAGTCACCTTTTAGACATTGAAGATGACGCAAAGGAGTCGAAACGCGTCTGTTCACACAGCAAACCGAGGCCCGATGGCTTTTCAAAAAAAAAAACGAATTTAATTATTCGTTCAATCTTTCGTTTTGTGCTTATAGCATACAAAGCTTAAACATCAATCAGACATGAAAACACACCCACTTGAACTGTTCGCATTCCCCTTGTGAGATAAAGCAATATTTACATGAAACACGCAAAATACTAACTTCCTCAGCAATTTTTTGCTTTGATTATTTAATGAACCGTGCAGAAAATACCATCATCCACCAAACGGCGAAAAAATGAAGAAGCAAAGCCACTTGGCACATCAATATGTAGAAGAAATGATGAAATCTTGCTTCGAAGTTTATTTCTAAGCAGGCGAGACTCGATTCGCACTAAATCTTTTGATGTTAAATTTAGCGTTTCGTTATTCATTCATTTCAAGGAGCAACTTTCGACACGCCATCGCCTGCGAGGCAGGAGCACGGTGAAAGAAGGGGGGAGAGTCAGCATCCTAACAAATGTCAATTCCCTCCCTAAAATTTACCTTATTGTAAACTTTATAGCCTCGGGAAAGTGTTGTTCACTTTTTTGAACAAATAAAGTTACCTAATGAAATGTTTCAAGTAAGTCCTTAAGTATGTTGCGTGTGGAAGTTTATCAATTCAAAGACATGAATTTCGTATAAGCTTGATGTTTATATCAATGAGGGATGCAGGCGAATTGAGTCTTTTAGATGGAGCTTCGGATGCGATGAAATATTTTGGAATGAAATTATCCAGTATTTTGGTGGGCATTAAATTTACATAAAACAAATGGATGTAGCCGATTCAAAACTGCTCATGGCTACATTTTGCTGAGCGCAAATAGTGTGGATAGCTCCGAGTAGAGGGGCAGCAATGTTTGAATTTTGTTCTGAGGAAAAATTTTCTCATGCAAAGAAACCCTTATGAATTATTTGCCCTTGTTTGCCATTTTGCGCGGAAAAACACCTGCTGAGCTACAAAACAACAGACAAGAGGGATAAAAAGGACGAGAACAATTGTATCGCCGTTGTGTCTCAAGTGTTTGACTACCAAGCACTATTGTATTGATAAATAATTTATGTACATCCGATACATTATTCCCATTTCACAATCAACCCCAACTGAATAATGAATCCAAAGTTAAAGCTTTCGGCAAGGACTTCTCCAATTTGAACATACGGCTGAGGGAATATGTTTATCTCGCTGTTTGTGTGCAGAGATGAATGAACACTATAAAATAATTCAGTAACTGAAAAAACGCGCGAGAATTGCGGATAAGATAGTGGGTCTTTGTAATATCCTGTTGATTCTATACTAGAATAATTGGGAAGCGTAAATGTGGGAGAAAAATTGTGTTTTGCTGTTTGGACGAGTTTTAAACTAAAAAATTGCCCTGGAGATTTTTAGTGAAATAAATGGTGAAGTACTACAAATTATGCAGTTAAAGGTTGCAATATGACTTGGGATAATTTAATTAATAATAGCAAAATGGGAGAAACTTACAGTGCGCTCAGGTCACGTCTTACTGGGTTGAGTAATTAGTCAAGAGCGGGTAATTTATTGAACAAACGTGTACGTAACCATCAACAGTCATGACTAGTGACGCTTGACAGTTTTGAAATAATGTGTTATTTGCGCTTTCACTGCGTTCAATTCAAAAATTATTAGGGATCATTTTGTAATGATTTTGTTGAAAAAATTCCCAAACACGTCTCGAACGTCGAGATTTCCCGAAGGAAATGTGAACCGACCTCTCATCGGTTCTAGACGTGGTCTTGGAACGTGTATGAGGATTTTTTAAACAAAATCATTACAAATGGCGCCCAACGTGGGGCCCGAACTCACGACCCTGAGATTAAGAGTCTCATGCTCTAGCAACTGATTTAGACGGTCTGGGCGCCATTTGTAATGATTTTGTTTAAAATTAGACGTTCCAAAACTTCACGTCGAGAACCGATGAGAGGTCGGTTCAGATTTCCTTCGGGAAATCCCGACGTTCGAGACGTGTACGAGTATTTTTGAAACGAAATCATTATAAATCCTAAAACACTCATGGTAAACCTAAATCATATTAGTGGTTTATAGCAATTTCCTTTGTGGATTAAATATTAAATTGTATCGACACATTTAAAAAATGCGATTCGAATGTCAAATCAAATCAATTTTCTGTCGAAATATAATTTTTTTGCAGTTCTAAATCATAGAGACTAATAAACACAAATATCTTTCTTTTAGTATATTTAGCATCGTACTCAATATAAAGGAAGTTTGCTATTCTATGGCAAGCGCGGGTAAAATCAACCGTTGTTATTATTAACCCACATAAGATAGAACAAGTTGGGTAGACAGACCTATGCTCATGTCAGAAGGGTTTTGTACTCAACTTACAAAATGCAGTAACCAGTAACAAATAAAATCAAGAAACATGTCATGTTCGAGGATCATACTTATATTAGCAAAGTTGAAATAATTTTGACTTCTGAGGTATTTGTTATAGTTATACCCACAAATATCTCCCTTGATAATTATTTCAGATTTTTTAAGATCACGGGTGTCCATTCGCGAGGGAGGAAACACATTTTTCATGTATTTACCCTCCCCCCCTATGTCCCCGCAGAAGCAAAAACTGTCAGTTTAAGAATTGTTTTGAAAAGCTCTCATAGAGAACTTTCAGTTGATACTCATATCGGCTACCTTTCATGAAATTTTTTTTTCAGGGGCCACTCCTCTGTACTGTAATCATCGATTCATGGCCTGTTTTTAGGTAAATTTCTCGAGAGAAATTTACCTATTGCGGAGAGCATCATATATATATATATATATATATATATATATATATATATATATATATATATATATATATATATATATGGGATATAACGAAATTTGTGACCACGATAGAGGTTGCAATTTTGCTTCGAATTTCACCAAATTTTGAGGAAAGGTGTATTGGGTAATTATCTCGGTTAAGTTCGTGAACCAGCTATATCGGCTGGGCAAAAACAAAATGGCGGCCATTTTAGACGAAAAATCGCGATTTCTGTTCTGACCAAAGTGTAGCTCCGATTTGGATGAAATTTGGTGCAAAGGTTCATTGAAGTACGTGATGAATCTCACAATAAAAAATCCAAAGTCGGTACGGCAGAAACGAAATGGCGGCCGCTCAAAGGTCGAAAAACGTGCAAAATTTTGTTGTTGTAATAGTGGTCAAAGCTTTCAACAGATTTTCATGAAATTCGGTAGTTTGATAGAAATTGTAAGTGTCTAAAGAATTACGTAAAAAAACTGGAGGTCGAGTTGCAAAAAACAAAATGGCGGCCAGTTGAAGGTCGAAATTTCAAAGGCTTTTAAAAGTCGCAATTTCGATCCGACATATATGAAACTTGGTTTCAAGATAGACATTACTTAGATCTACAGTCTTTGATATTTTGGGGATCATGCATGTGCAAATTTCAAAATGGCGGCCGTTTAAATATGCGTTTTTTTCATGTTTTTGTGGCCCTCTAGCGGTCACATTTTCCAACGGATTTTGATGAAACTTGAGATTATGAATCCCTGTACTATGTTCTTGTATTGTGCAGAAAATTATTAAAATTGAATGAAAAATAAAAAAGTCAAAAATTTAAAGCCTAATATTTTTAGCTGCGATTTTCTTTAAAAATTGAATTATTTTGCCCTGTCTAGAGTGAAACTCCTATTTGAACGAGATGGTACATTGATTGATGAGGTCCTAGCATACAAAGATTTAAAATAATCCAAAATCAAATGCATGCATTCAAAATGGCGGCCCCCAAAGGTCTGAAGGCAAGCGCAATTCGCTATTTTAGTGCCAACTGAAATAATGAATATTTTTCATTGAAACGTTTTAAATGACTTTACTTGAAAGAACTTATAAACCAGATCATTTTTAAGATATTGTATAATATTTTTAACAATACCCTAAAAAATTATAAAATCGCGACTTGTCTGTCTGTCCGTCCCTCCGCCCGTTTGTTCGTGCGTCATATCAAGTTTTCTCGCAAACCACATGAGCTAGAATGAGGAAATTTTCAACGTAGGTCAAAAGTGGTGCCTCTTGAAATTTGCAGTGCAAGAAAATATTTTAAGGTATTTAAGGGGGGTCTCCCCATACAGGCGGGTCTCCCTATACAGGCGGAAGGCATACAATTTTTTTTTATTTCTGTTGCCCTCTAGCAGCCAAGATTCTCAACAGATTCCGTTGAAACTTGAAATTATAAGTTATTAAGGCAAGTTAATTTAATTTGATTATGCAAATCGAATGACAAATAAAACAGTCGAAAATTTACAGCTTAATATTTTTAGCAGCCGATTTCAATAAAAATCGAAATGACGGCCCTCACAGTTCAGAAAAAAATTGAAATGTATATATTAATGGCAATGCAAGTGCTGATTAAACTTTTATGGAAATCTTTTTAAATTAACTATTCGAGCTATTTAAGCCTTTGTGTGGTTACCACTGTGAACTGTGTGAACAGCAGATGCGAGAAGGGTGAAACCGGTATTTATATGTTTACAACAATATGTAATCCATACGCATGCAACTCAATTTAATTAGCAAAATATTTGCGCCCCGATAAAAGGTTTCTAAAAACGAACGTGGCCAGATTTTTTTTATGTGGTACTACGAAAATTGCAGAAAGAAGTTGAGCAGTAGGCAAGCCAAATTCTTTTTCGAAACTTTACGCTACATACGAGAAATTTACCTTTCCGGCTGGTGCTGCCAACGGGGATTTTTTAGAATCTTAGAATGGTTACAAAGCCCTTTTGCTAAGAGCTCTCTCCTGCCTTTCCGACTGTTTTCAATTGTATATACTCATCTTCATGATACCTATCATTCCAGAAATTTTCATGCAAATCCTAGCAAAGCTGTAGTTTCTAAGTCGGTAAAAAGCGCATATGGCTCCATAGCCATATGTTTCCATAGTAATACAGGGCATATTGTTCCATAGTAATGCAGGAAAATTCAAATCGCTTTAACTTCGTTAAATATTATTCGATCTTTATGAAACTTTCAGAAAAGATCAATCTGTGTGCTAGATTTTATTGAATTTAAGGGTACCGTCTAGATTTAATTCAAGAAAAGATAAAATCAATAAATCATACTATTACTAACAAAGTTTAGTGAATTTCGACTTCTCATGTATTTGCTGTTGTTGTACTCATTAAGGCCTACATCCATGGTTTTTTTCAGATTTTTCGGATGGAAGGTGTCCAATCGCGAGGGGGGGGTTACGCGAAAAGTTCGTACATTTCCCCTTACCCTGCCCCTCTCGGTACTCATAAGGCAATTTTAAGACATGTTTTGAAAAGATCTCGTTGAGACCTTTCCAATGACACCCTACTCGACTACCAATGATGCAATTTTTTTTGGGGGATCACTTCCTTATATGGGGAGACCCCCCTTAAACCCCTTTGAAATTTTTTGCCACCATTGAACTTTCAAGAGGTTGCCACTTCTGACCTTTCCACAAAGTTTCACGACTGTAGCTTCTATAGTTTCGGAGAAAAAGTGCTGTGACATACAGACGGACGGACGGACAGACGGACACAGGTCGTGATTGCAATAGGGTTTTGTATTTTAGTACAAACCCCTAAAAAGGAAGCTAAAATTTACATGGGACAGTTAGGAGTAACAGCGTTGGTAACATATCAAAAGATTAGACTGGAGGATGGAAATACGAGGGATTATTGTGAGAATCTTATCTTGCCGCTCTTTGTGTCTATTTTTTACTAGACTCTTATTTTCCAAAAAAAAAGGTACCAACTTTTAACTTTTTTGGATCTTACGAAACAAAATCCGTAAATTTTTCAGAAAATTTGAGCTTAAAACAGATTGTTTTATCGTTATATACAAAAAATAGCAACAAAATCAGTAGCATTGATTGATAATGCAATCAAAATTAATACGAATCAAGTTCCTCTTTGATTTTCGAGTTTTATTAAGTAATTAGCACAAACTATACCTACGTACGTATGTTTACGGTTACCAAACGAATTATGCCTTATTTGAATAATTGGCTACAATAATCCGCCTATGATTGATTAAGCCAACTTGGTAAAATTAATGGAGGACTTGCAAAGAAAGCCTTTAATCTTTGAATCGTGAAAATACTCGTATTTCCAACAGGTTGTCTCCGTACTAATCTTTGAATAGCACAGAAGAACGTTGCTAAATTATTCTTTTTTGAAAATTTCAACTTTCCATTTACATATATACATGTTGGTTAGCAATTGTTAAATAACTACAAATATCTATCAACCAACAAAAATTTATTTTACGCGCAATGAAATTAACACTAAAGGAGAACGAACGATTTGTTTTTGGAAAGTTGTTATCTGATCCTAACTTATAAATGCTTCGCTGTGTGTTTAATCGCTTCTTTTTACGTAAACCAAGATTGACTTAAAAATTATTCAAACGTGGTACCACCTCTACTGCTTCAAGGCTGGCGAAGGCACTGTCGGGACAACTGTCAGCCACTGGTGGATTCGATTCCTTGACAGAATAGGCGAGAATACAGGTATATTGGCAAAAAAAATGCTTTCGTCACTTTGCCCAGCAATCAACGTGTAATACGCTAAAACACATAGCCACGAACGCAATGTAACCTCCTTGCTCGTCTTTTTTTCCAGATCCACCCTCATGTGTTACACTTGTCAACGCCGCTTGGTAGTTGCTGTCCGCTATGATTTCGGCTGCCATGCAGACCTCCGGGAGACTGGCAGAAGCTGCCGTAGGCCCGTCCTGACGTTAGGTTTGAAAAATAATCAGTCGCAGCATTAAAAATTTACTATCGATTTACTTGCACGTTAACGAGAGCTCGCCTGTCGTGGGACACGCAGATGGTGCAGGTGGAGGCGCAGCGCTCGGCAATCCGGGGTGGTATCCGGGAGCACCCAGGAACTGTCAAGTACGCAACGGTGTGTGACCACTATCCGCATTTCCCTACCACAAATCTCGGCGGATTCTCATCGTCAGCTACTACGGCAAATGCACCTAATTCAGCTCTGGTTGAAAATTAAAAATTTTCACATTAGTCGAGAACCACAAATCCTCGGCCGATTTACCTGGCGACTGCCACTCTTCACGCGTTCAATGGCACCCAGCACAACAAATGTGGCAAGAAGTCGCAATAAAGCGAAAAAATAATTTGGACGATTGTCCACTTGAGCGGGAACCATTTTTCTCTTTTTCGTTTTTTTCTAATTTTATCTTGGCCTATGTCCGCACTCGGAGGTCTTACCACGTGACTCTTCTCCCACGTGAACCAAACGTCATACCTTTTTCTTCCTTTTCCTGACAACTCTCAAAACGCGGTTCAGTGTCAGCGAATGGTTAAACGGTCGCTCCCGGACCGTCGGCATCAATAACGACCTGCGGATCGTTGTCAGTGGCGTAGGGCTGATTTACTGCAATTTAGCATTTAACTAATTCATTTCCACTTGTTATTATTAATCGTCATTAAAATAAATTATTATATATTGAAGAATTTCAAATCGATCTTTTCATCAAATAGATTACTTTGTCAACTATTCTTCTTCACATTCAACTTATTTTTGCTTTTCTGAAGAAGTCTCAAAAAGCGGAAAGACATTCCCTCTAATCTCGCTGCTAAAGCAACCATATAGAGGAGCCCGACGGTTTCAGCCATTAAACAAAACGATCGTTTTCAACGCCAACGAAGACGGTCATGAAACAGCTGAAACGAATATTCGATTGCAATGCAGACAAATCGAAAATTTTATCAGTTATCCAGATCGAACAACTAGTCAAAGCTAATGGTAAGGTTGAGAAGTATGAGAGAGAAAACCAGGAACTCAAGATTAGGATTCAGTTGCTAGAAGAGCTAGTTAGGAAATTAACGTTCAACAAAGAAAAAATAACTACCAAGAAAGAAAAACGAGTAAAGTTAAAGGCAATCGAAGATAGAAAATCAAAGAAATTGCATCAGGAACCTGATCAAGAAGGTGTCATCAGCGCATGCAGAGTGAACGTCGGTACAAACTTTTATGCAGTCCTAGCTGGGCTAGACGATTCCATGCACATTGCAGACGATAAAGGTAATAAAAATTCGGAGTATTGTCTTACTCAACCTGATAATGAATTTATCGAATACTTAAAAATTAAAAAAAGGGAGAAAAAACCAGCAGTTTTGTCTGTCAATATTAATCAAAAGAAAGAAAAAGTCCCACCAATCAATGTATTTGGGCAAATTGGCAAAGATATGGTTTGGCTTTTGGTAGCTGTAAATAAAGTAAATGACTTTGATATTAAAAGAGTGAATGCTAGCAAATAGATGATTAGAACTAATTCATTGGTTGACTTTCAGGAGGCAAAAAGTACGTGGAATTCTGGAAAGGTTCCATACTTTACGTACACCACCAAGTGCGAAAAAACCAGACCTTTTTATTGAAGGTTCTGGACTGCGGAGAGGACACTGTCGATCTCCTTCAGGTGCTTCAAGAAGTTTTACCAAAAATATAATTTTTTACCGTTAAAGACTACGCAGCAAAGAGATCGATTGTTGAGCGTGAAAATTTGCCTTTTTACTCAGTCCAGACTTCCAGCAAAAGCAGTCCAAGTGCCCTTTAAAAAATAAGGCACTTGAACTTCTATGTAGTGAGGTGGGAATGCATCCAGCAAAGCAAGGTCAACCAGTGCTACAGGTGCCAAAGGTTCAGTCATTCGACTGAAAATTGCGCCATGTAATATAGATGTGTAAAGTGCAAAGATATCCATGCTCCGGGCGAGTGCAAATTGGTTTGGATGGAGCCTCAAGAAACACTATATGGTGTGAAATGCAGTGTCTTTGGTCATACAGCACATCATATCGAGGATGCCCCCAATATCAAAATGTAAAAGTAAAATTTACCCCAAAACAGACTCAAATACACCACAGTGGGATACCTACCAACTTCATCAAGCCCAGGGTGTCATTTGTACTTGCTGCTTGGGGACCAGCAGATAATGTAAATAAAATAAATAATGTAAGTGGCAATAATGAGCTCTCTGTTAAAATTTATTATCAATTAAATTCTTTATGGGAGAGAATCGATAAATCAGATTCAAAAATTAACAAAATTAACATTGTTTTTCAGCGTACAGTGCTTTCAAATGCCTCAAAACAACTTGCCATCCAGTCACATTCCCATGGATAGGATTCATCTCATCTTGATCAACGTCAACTCCATTGTGAGTCTACATAGACGTGACTGTCTCTTGGAGTTCTTCACCAAGCAAATCAAGCAAAACCCTGACATCATCCTTCTCACTGAAAAACACCTCAATTTTGAATTCATAAGAAACGATAGGGTAAACGGAGAGGGGGTAGGTGGCACCGGGATATTGGTGAGAAGACCCTATGGTTTCCAAAATATTAATAAAGTCGAATTCAAAAGCTTTGAATCTCTTGAGGTATCCGTTGTCAAAATTTCACTGCCAGATGGAGATAATCTCTTCGTTATCTCTGCCTATGCAACCGGTTGAAATGTTCTCAAGTTTAAGGAGGGGCTCAATTCTTTGTTTGAAATACTCGAATTGAACAGGCTGCATCATTTTCATATTATTTCTGTTGACCTAAACGCCAAGCATACATCATGGCTGCACGCCAATAATAATCCGAGAGGTGTATTCCTTAAATCGTGGATAACAGAGAACCAAATTGAATACAGGTGCAATCTATATGGGTCGGAGTTTCCAACATACCCTAAGGCAAATTCATATTTGGACCTCTGCATTGCTGACGCAAGACATGAATTCAGCTTTAATAGTCCTCAATGGAAACTGCAGGTGCTTCTTTACGAAAGTGACCATAATGCAATTGTGATGGAAATCAATTATCAATGCGAATATCTCTTCCTCATTCTAGTTCAACATGAAAATCATCGGTTGAATTTCAAAAAAAAACAGACTGGGGAAAGTTTCTAAAGAAGTTTAATCGGGAGTACCAGAAGCAATATCCCCCTTCTGATAATGGCAACTCTTGTTCAATGGTTCTTAATGACAGGAATCTAACTAGCGAACAAATAAATTTCTATTTGTGAAAGGTAGAGAAGCTGACTTTGGAAACGATTGAGAAAGTAGTTTCCAAGATTAAACATCGAAACTATATGGAAGGATATGAAACCCCAACCATTGCAAGGTAAAAAAGATTGAAAAGCCTTCTTCTCACATGCGTAAACAATATTTATCGGTGATTTTGAGACTACAACTAACGTTCGTTGGCTTTGTTGAAATTACCCCTGAAGAATATCCGGAACTTCCGTTAATACTTCAGGAGTGAGGTCAAAAATCAATGGGTTGAAAAACTGAGGGGTAGTAGCCCCCAGGACCTAGATGGCGTTTTCATGAACGTGAATAGTTTATCCCACAAGAAGTCTCTAGTGGAGGTATCGAATCTTGAAGTCACTAGTGATACGATAAACGTTCTCGATAGGGTTGGTACCGAAATTGAAAGTTCAACTCCGGAGAGAAATGGAAACAGGATTATATCTGATAGTTTGCATAAACTTGCACTGATTGGAACTCATTTTGAGTTTATTTATCTACCAAATCCTGAGAGAGGGAATCAAATATTTGCAGAGGCTGTTGAAGCAAAAGTTCCCGACTTCAAATCAATTCTTCATTTCAATGAGATATTGACATTTGATCTGATACCGAGCTTGAATCTTATTGATTATTTTGTCAGCTATGAAGACTTGTGTTTCATATCTGGCAAGATGAACAACAAGAAATCATTATGTCTGGGGTTGCTATTAGGAATGATTGCATATTGTTCAGCAGCATGTTGAGCAATTCATATTTCCCAAATGAGTGGAAAGATGCTAAGGTTTTTTTCAATCTTGAAGAAGGGAAAAGAATCTTCGTGCCCCAAAAGCTATCGCCCAATCAGCCTGCTGCCTAATATCAGCAAGGTGCTTGAAGTAATACTAAACAAAGCATTAAACGCCCACATTGAGAAATATGAGTTGATGCCAATATGGTTTTCGTTCCAGGCATTTGGCCATACAAAGTATGGCCAAATACCTGGCCTAACGCATGAAATGGTCAGTAGGCTTCAGCTCTTGAGTCAATTAAACCTTTTAAGCGTGCAAATTCAAATCTTTATTCAAAATTTGCATCAGTGATGTTCGTGAGATGTTCAATTGTTGGGCACGACGACGAGTCGAGGTAGACAGCTCTTCTGCCACACTATTGCGAACAATAGCAGTGTCTCCGCCGAACAAACTGGGCGAGTATGTACAGGTGATTTCACATTTTCTACAGACCCGGTTTGCTAAAATTTGCGCACAATTCTCCCGATTGTGGACACATTTGGTCGATTATGCTGACCAAAAAAATCAGGAAGTGCACAAAATGCATTTTGATGTGAACACTCATTTTCGTAAAAGGCTTCAACAACCTTAAGGCACTGCTCAATAGTGTACCTCTCCACGGTTGAATTTGTCAAACACTGAAACAAAGAAATGTCAAACTAAGTTGGGCGAAAAACTTGACGTTAAGGTGTGGCTCACAATTAACATCTTGCATTATGGTTGGACCACCCTTTATATGATGTAGCGACTTCTACGATACCGTTCTACGATAACAGAAATTAAAAAGAATTATAATGAAATACACCTGCGCGCTTGAGAAAGAAGATGGAAGCGTGCAACGTAAACATGAAAAAATTTCAAAATGAAATTCTAGAGACTGCAGTTTTTTCTTGATTTTTACCAAAGAAACCATACAGCCAGCCGATATTTGGTCCTCTTTTATGTGAAAAAGCCTTTGATTTTAGTCAAAAGCTTGGGGACGAAACTTCTTTCAAGGCGAACTTTGGATGGTTAGCAAGATTCAAATCTAGATATGCAATCCGGAGATTCAAGGAGAAAAACTATCTGCTAAAATTGCTTCAGCCGACTCCTTTGTGGACGACTTAAAAGCGATTCTAGATGAAAAAGAATAGGATTTAGATTTTGTATACAATGTGGATCAAACAGCTCTTAATTAGAAGCTCTACCAAGCAGATCATTAGCATCGCGTTGTGAAAATGCAGCACCGGGACACAAAGTGAGTGAGGATAGACTTAAAATTGTGGTTCGCACGAACGCTAAAGGAACACATCGATTGCCACTGCTACTTATTGTTAAATGAAAAAATCTGCGCTGCTTGAAAACTTACGCTTACCAACAAATAGTGTAAATGAGCATAGATATTTTTTTTACTTGGTGTGAAAATACGAGTACATTTATAACTGGAGTGAAGAAATCTCAAAAGGAGGAGGGAAACAAGGCGATGTATTGTTGTTGTTAGATAATGCACCAACGCACCCTTTTGCCGAAACACTAATTGAGAAAATGGGAAGCTTACAGTTAAACTTTTGCCTCTAACCTAACATCGATATTGCAACATATGGACCAAAGTTCATTAACATTTTAAACTGTTTATACAGAGAGCAGCTTCTGTGCTGCCTATTGTCAGCAGATAGAAGTGAAAAAGAAAAGATGTTGAAGTTTTTTAAGGGAATAAATTTGAAATGTTTTCATTATATGCTGGTAGAAGCGTGGAATTCTGAGGTATTGCAAATATTAAAAAAGGGCATGGAATAAATTATTCAAATCAACTCATCTAATTCTTCAAAAAAAAAAAAAAAACAACGCTGAATGGAAAGCAGTCAAGAAACCAGTTTACTATCTTAGGGTGGCTAAGAGCAATTTGATCGTGAAAATGGACCGAACCCACTATGACCAGCTGGTGAAGTTTAATATTGGAAACTACCACGAGCCTTGAACAGATCCTCTCCCGGATTCAATAGAGAGAGTGGAAAAAAACGTTGAAAGAATACAAAGGAGTTATTGGGGAGATCAAAAGATTAAGAATATTGAACCCATGTCTTCCACGAATCAAATGTGTGCCAAAGGTCCATGGAAAGGTGATGATATGAGGGAAATAATAACTCCAACTCCAACAACGAAAATCGCGAAGTAGTTGTTTGATGAATGCTATAAACCCCTCTACAAGATCAGAAAGTGCTCCGACAAAAATAGGGAAAAGTTAATAAACATTCTGGGAACAGTGGAAATAGTAGAGGAAGATATAATGGTTTCATATGACATTATATCTCTGTTTCCGAGCCTACTAGTAAAGCAAGCCCTGTCACTGGACGGCGGTAACGGTCCCACAATATCAATATGGGCATGTTCGAAACGTCCGGTTTTTGCATGAACTTATGCGGTATAATTTTCGGGTGACGATTGATTTTGGATCGCTGGAACTGTATGCAAGGTTTTGCCCGGTTGGTGATGTCTTTGCCAATTTCCAGCCAAGTGTACTTCACTTGAATCTACTTGTTGATAGCTCTTCCCCGTGGATGTGCTAGCTGGTGAAACAAGTTGAATATCTTCTTCTTGTTTTCTGGCAAGCTCATCAAGATCTATTGCTGTTGGCATCGTGACTGCCTTAATTCTTGACAATGCGTCTGCAGCTGTGCTTTTGGTCCTCCTAACGTGTTCATATTTGGTTGAGGACTGCAGTTGTCTGCATTGGCGAAAAGATGCATTGTCTGCCTTTTGATGAAACGCAAACGTCAATGGTTTGTGATCTGTTCCTAGGATGAATTGTCGGCCTTCCAGAAAGTATTTGAAGTGCTTCACCGTCGTGTAAACTGCCAGCAATTTGCGGTCATATGTACTATATTTCTATTGGGCAGGGCTAAATTTACGTGAAAAGAAAGCAAGAGGCTGCCAATATCCATCGGAGAATTGTTCCAGTAACGCTCCAGCTGCAATGTTTGGAGCGTCCGGGGCAAGTGTCAATGGGGCTTCTGAAATGGGATGTGCGAAATTCGTCACCTTGGCAATCATTTCCTTGCTGGGTTCAACTGCCTGAATTGCTTTGTTAGTCCAGTTTACCTTTCTTTTGTCGTTTTTTGGCTTTCTTTAAGATAGTTATTTTTGAAGAATATTCTGTAGTAATTTAGGATTCCTAGGTATCTGGGGAGTTCGATGATTGTTGCTGAAAGTTTGTAGTTCAATATGACATTGACTTTTTGCGTTAACGGTTCAATGCCAGCCGAAGTAATCCTGTGTCCCAAGTATTCTATTTTGGGTTGTCCAAATACGCTTTTGTCTGGATTAAGCTTTAGCTTGTCGGCTTTTAAACGTTGAAACACTTGTTTGAGATGATTTTCATGCTCGATGATTGTAGACGCTGCGATGAGAATATCATTCAAGTTAACGAAAGTGAAATCAATTCCCCGGATAACAGAATCCAGCAGCCGTCGAAACGTTCGCACAACGTTTTGAAGTCTAAATGTAATCACGGGAAATTCGAAGAGTCCGATTTTTGCTATGTTCTCGGGTGCTACTGGTACTTGATGGTAGGCTTTCGCAAGATCAAGTGTTGAGAATATTGACTTGCCCACTAAGTGCTGAGTTATATTGTGTATGTGGGGCATCGGGTAGCCGTCTGGAATAGCTACAGAGTGGACGCCATTCCATATTGTTACATGTACAAATAGTTACATGTACAAATAATTCTGCGAGCTACTGTCGCAATTGTTTTCATAATCATTAAGAACGTCAACAAATGAATTTACTCGAACCCACGAGAACCCAACAAGCATGATCAACATCTGCAAGTGACGTCACTCCATTCATTAATTTGCTCGGTAGAACATTCGCCAATGTACGAGAAATGGGTGAATAGGTAGAGACCCTATATAAAGGCGAGCTGAATGAATGGGGGGATCATTCATTCGACCGCGATAAGAACTGCGATTGTGTGTGGGAAGCGATATTATTCGAGTAGTAGAAAAGTTATTTTCGTAATAGTGAAGTGATTTAGAAGACAATTGCGATAAGAAATTTATGGACAAGTGTTAGAATTTTAAATAGTGAAAATTAAAGTTAGAGAAAGTGTTAAATTGATCATTGTGCACTCTTGTAATTAAATAAACTCTTTTAATTTAATTTAAAAGACATTGCGTTTTCACTTTCCCGGAACATTAAAATTATATGCCGCGAACCGATAACACGCGACAATGGTGTCAAGAAGTGCGAAAGAAAAATTTTGAAAGTGAATATTTGAACATTTTTATGGTGCACAATAGGAAAAGGCCACACTGATTGCACGCTTGCGTGACGCAATTGAATCGGAAGGCGCGTATCTGGATTCGGGTGAGCCCTCAGATGCAGAAAAAGGCACAGAAGGTGGTGAAGCAGAAACAAAAAAAACAAAGGAACCAGAAAATGCGCTGATGCAAATGTTAATGCTGATGCAGCAAGAGCAGCGACAACAGTCATCCAATTTAACTGCGAAGCTCAATGAACAGTCATCCAATTTAACTGCGAAGCTCAATGAACAGTCGCCCAATTTAACCACGAAGCTAGATGAGCAATCAGCGAAGTTAAATGAACAAACAACGAAGCTAAATGAACAATCAGCGAAGCTAGACCAACAAGCAATCGAAATCAAAGCAGACATCACACAAAAGCTGGAGAAACAGTCAACCGAAATAAAAGCGGAGCTCGGTAGTCTCAACAAACAAATTAAAGAGGTCGAGGAAAAGGTTTACCAGGTCGAGGAAAAGGTCAGCCAGGTTGAGGAGAGAATCAACAATGAGATGGAAAACATGAAAAAGGAATTCGAAGCAGCAAAGGCAGTAGTAACCACCTCACCAGCCCCAATTATAACTGCAGCGCAAAGCTCATCTAGAAATGTGCAAGCACCAATATTCGATGGGCAAACTGTCTGGAGTATTTACAAAAGCCAGTTTGAAGCAGCCACTAGGATAAATCACTGGAATGAGCAGGAACGAGCAACTGCGTTAATTCTTGCTCTAAGAGGCCCAGCTGCCGAGCTTTTGCAGACTATCCCCGTTGAGCTGCATTCAAACCCGGCTGCTATAATGAATGCGCTGGACGATCATCTGAAGCAGATTTACCGGGGCACAGCTACGACATCGGATGCAGAAGTCTGGCGAAACCTTGCAGCAGCTAGCACAAGACATTGAGCGACTGGCACTTTTGGCTTACCCAGCGTACGACCCAGAACATCGAGATGACGTAGCAGCAGAAGCATTCACCAGCGCCTTGAGGGACAAAGAATTGCAACAAGGCGTGGGGTTAGCTCAAAAGCAAACAGTCAAGGATGCATTGGCTTATAGTTTAAATTTTGAGGCAGCCAAAAATGTGACCCGTACCACTGCCCGGGTTCGCGAGGTAGTGGCAGATAACTGCAGGTGTGAGCGCGTGGCGATTGAGCGAGAGCTGCAGGTGAATGGTGCGCCTAAATGCTGGAATTGCGGGGAAAAAGGGCACCTGCAACGAGACTGCAAGAAGCGGAGAAGACCGAGCTATTGTCTAGGGTGGTGGAGGTCCAGACCGTGTCAGGAGCCTAGAATGGAGGCCCATCAAACTGCAAGGGCCAACTTCATGGGGCGAACGTTGGCTAGGAGTATCGACATCCCCAGCACCGTGCCGAGGCAATATCGTGGAGAAGCAGACAGATGCCTTCCTGGTCAAGTTGATGAAGAACATTGCACCATAACAAACGACACTAGTGCAACCCGATCGACGATCCGACCAGACCTAGTGAGGCCCCAACTGCTTCACAAGGGCAGAGTTCATGGAAATGCTGGCGCCCTATCTCGTCATCCATGTCCAGCTAACTGCAAGCATTGCCGGCGGATTGAGGAAAAGGAGCCGCCCGTTGATCTGCGAGTGATAACGGCCGAATTCGATGAAGGTTGGTCATCGGAGGAGATTCGAAATGCCCAAGTAGCCGATGAAGATATCGGACCATTGCTCATATGGAAGGAGACGACTGGGCGACCTGAGTGGAAAGACGTTTCAATGCATGGCGCAACCCTGAAAAGCTATTGGGCACAATGGAACTCCCTTCAGGTGGAGGGTGGCGTACTCAAGCGGAAATGGGAAACGGCGGATAGTAGCTCCTATAGGATGCAAACTATACTACCCAAAAGCCGAATCCACGATGTGATTAAGGAAATGCATGAAGGATCCTCGGGAGGCCACCTTGGTGTTAACAAGACCTTAGCGAAATTGCGGGAAAGGTTCTACTGGCTCCACGCTCGAGAAGACGTAGAGGACTGGTGTCGCAGATGCACAATTTGCGCTTCCGTCAAAGGC
This sequence comes from Odontomyia ornata, assembly GCA_963969285.1. Lineage (NCBI taxonomy): Eukaryota > Metazoa > Arthropoda > Insecta > Diptera > Stratiomyidae > Odontomyia > Odontomyia ornata. The sequence continues at coordinate 36,847,966 of OZ017738.1, read as the reverse complement.
CCAAAGCGACGACTGAGAGGACAAATGCAAGCCTATAACGTAGGCGTGCCATTCGAAAGGATTGCTGTTGACATCGCAGGACCCTTTCCTGAATCCGATCGGGGAAATCGATATATGCTGGTTGCAGCCGATTATTTCAGCAAGTGGCCTGAGGTCTACCCCATTCCCAACCAGGAAGCAACTACTGTAGCTGAACAGCTAGTGTTAAATTGGGTCAGTAGGTACGGCGTGCCTTGCGAACTACATTCGGATCAAGGCCGAAACTTTGAGTCACTAGTTTTTGGCGAGATGTGCGAGCTGCTCGGAATACGGAAAACGAGGACAACACCGCTGCATCCCAATTCCGATGGAATGGTCGAACGTTTCAACGGCACGCTCAATAAACACCTTGCCAAAATGGTTGACGAGAACCAAAGGGACTGGGACCGACATATCCCACTATTTTTAATGGCGTATAGAGCCGCTGAACACGCGTCGATGAGCCAAGCCCCAGCCAAAGTCATTTTTGGAAAGACTATTCGTTTGCCAGCCGATATAAAGTTCGGAACACCCCCTGAGAAACCCCAAACGGTCTCGGAGTACGCAAGTGATCTAAGACAACGGTTGAACCAGAAACATCGGACAGTGCAAAAACACCTCGAATCGGCTACTGACCGCATGAAGACCAGGTATGATCTAAAGGCTAATTCTACTGGCTTCCAGCAAGATGACTTGGTGTGGCTTTATAACCCGCAACGGCAAAAGGGTAGGTCTCCAAAGTTGCAACATGATTGGGAGGGACTCTACCGAGTTACAAAGCGAATTAACGACGTCGTATAGCTAAAATGAAAATCGTGCATCTGGACCGTCTTGCCCCATATTACACCCAGGGAGAATTGACTACAAATAGCGACACATCTTTTCGGGGCGAAAAGAACTGAGGTGAGGGTAGTGTTACATGTACAAATAGTTACATGTACAAATAATTCTGCGAGCTACTGTCGCAATTGTTTTCATAATCATTAAGAACGTCAACAAATGAATTTGCTCGAACCCAACAAGCATGATCAACATCTGCAAGTGACGTCACTCCATTCATTAATTTGCTCGGTAGAACATTCGCCAATGTACGAGAAATGGGTGAATAGGTAGAGACCCTATATAAAGGCGAGCTGAATGAATGGGGGGATCGTTCATTCGACCGCGATAAGAACTGTGATTGTGTGTGGGAAGCGATATTATTCGAGTAGTAGAAAAGTTATTTCCGTAATAGTGAAGTGATTTAGAAGACAATTGCGATAAGAAATTTATGGACAAGTGTTAGAATTTTAAATAGTGAAAATTAAAGTTAGAGAAAGTGTTAAATTGATCATTGTGCACTCTTGTAATTAAATAAACTCTTTTAATTTAATTTAAAAGACATTGCGTTTTCACTTTCCCGGGACATTAAAATTATAGGCCGCGAACCGATAACACGCGACAATATTTTTCTTTTGTTTGAGGGGTAGGAGGCTTGCCCAAGGACTACTCGATGGTCTGCAAATGCCTTTCTCTGTCATAAATTCAAAGATTGTCTTGGCAATTTTATACTTGTCCATCTGGGGCGTTCTTTGATGGGCGGGCCTTTGGTCAGGATGTGGTGGTGTCATGTCACTTTGCACATAAACTGACGTTCTGAATTCTGGAAAGTCACTCAAAATCGGTTGGAATTTTTTGGTTGAATCTACGGTAAAAATACAAGAATAAGTGCCATTGAAATTTATCGCGTCTACGTTTCGATGCAAAATATCCAGAAGTAACCCGAACTGTTTTAGGAAATCTACGGCTAAGATCGGTCTTGTTATTTTTCAATATTAAATTCCCACTTAAACTGTCTTCTATGTCCGAGGTCACGCGTTAGCACTTTCTTTCCACACGATTCTATTCATTCGCGGCAAATAGTTGGGATTCGAATATCACCTTTTGATTCGCGCGCGGTATGATGGATACGAGGTGTGTTCAAACAATTTCGCGAATTTTGTTTTTTTTTCAAAAATTATTTATTTATTCATGAATATCTATTTGGTCCCCTTCAAAGTCATCCCCATGAGATATTATACACTTGTGCCAACGGTTTTTCCAATCTTCGAAGCACTTCAAAAAATCATTTTTTTTAATCTTGTTCAGCTCCTCCTTCGATGCCGTCTTTATCTCGTCAAGCGTAGCGTAACGTCGTCCTTTCATGGGCCTCTTCAGTTTAGGAAACAAGAAAAAGTCACAGGGGGCCAGATCTGGGGAATACGGTGGCTGCGGCATCATTAGTGTGTTGTTTTTGGCCAAAAAGTCGCGCACAAGCAACGATGTGTGAGCAGGGGCGTTATCGTGGTGCAAAAGCCAATTTTTGTTCTCCCACAAATCCGGGCGTTTCTGGCGGATTGCTTCGCGCAAATTGCGCATAACTTGCAGGTAATATTCCTTATTGACCGTTCTTCCCTGTGGCAAGAACTCATGATGCACCACGCCCCTGCAATCGAAGAAAACTGTCAGCAAAGCTTTCACATTCGACCGAACTTGGCGCGCTTTTTTCGGTCTTGGTTCATGCGGCAGCTTCCATTGAGATGATTGAGCTTTGGTTTCCACGTCATAACCATAAACCCACGATTCGTCACCAGTTATGACCCTCTGGAGCAAATTTGGTTCGTCGCGGACAGAGTTTAACATCTCATTAGCAATGTTCATGCGTTGCTGTTTTTGGTCGCAATTGAGCAATTTTGGTACGAATTTCGCGGCGACCCGTCTCATGCCCAAATCGTTGATGAAAATTGAATGGCACGAGCCAATCGATATGTTTAGGTCCTCAGCAACTTTTCTAACGGCCAATGAGATGATTGGCCAATACCATTTTCTCCACTTCATTAATTTTTTCGTCTGTTGTTGAAGTGCTCGGGCGTCCGGCACGCTCTTCGTCGTTCACATCTTCTCGGCCTTCTAAAAACATTTTGTACCACCGATAAACGTTGCTTCGGTCCAAGGTAGCTTCTCCGTATGCCACAGTCAACATTCGGAATGCATCCGCGCACTTAATTTCGTTTTTCACACAAAATTTGATACACGTTCTTTGATCCATTTTTTTGAATAAGTAAAAATCGAAGACGATTGAAAACACGTGCAAGTAAAGCAGCTATCACCAATCAAGTGAACATTCAAAATGGCCGAGCTTGTCGGCATAAGTGACAGACATGAGTACCAACATAACGCCACAAAAAAATCGAAATTCGAATATACGTCACCCGCGAAAATTCAAAATTCGTGATACTTTTTGAACACACCTCGTACTTCGGCACCAGTGTCAGCAAGGAAAGAATAATTGAGCTTTCGATCGCGTACTACTAAGCATTTGTATTTATATCGTCGCCGTGAATCGTTTGAGCTGGCAACGAGGAACTCAGTTTTTTGTCACTTTTACGAAGTTGCGCGGTGCTCTACACTTCGTGGCCTTGTTTCCAAATCGTTGTTGATAGAAACAAAGTCCATCTGCTGGTTTTGCACGTGTTCTTGACTTTGATCGTGTACGCGTCATGTATCGTGATGTTTTCGACTCGAGGTATTCAACTATCAATGTCAGTTTTGCGACTTGTTCTGCCAGATTCGAAGTTGGTTGCTGTTCCTGGCTTTTCTGGCTAACGCTTTGTATTTCCATAGCAAAGTCACGTTCACACAAGATTTTATCGGCCATTCTTATTAAGTCTCCTACTGCCACTTGCTGCACTACTACCAAGACTTCACGCCTACGGACAGTGAGTTCTTTCATCCAGAAAATCTTTTGGGCCTTTGCTCCTAATTGTTTTGTCTGCGAGAACTTTCATTTTTCGCCAGAGCTGTGAGGATTTGATGTCTACCAATTCGGCTTCCGATAAAGCTTGGCTTAATTGAATTTCGGGAGAATTGAAACATCGTGCGAGATATAGATTTGATTGCGAGGTATTTTTCGGTTAATGGTGGTTTCTCCACAAAATCGGCGATTTCTTCCATCACTGGCAAATCAAGCGAGGCTGTGATGGCGTGAAATTCCGCGTTGTTGGATGTCACTTTATTGACCACGAATTGAGATTCAACACTTAAGACCCACAATTTTGGTTGCCGTTTCTAAAATACCTGTGATTTAACATTAATTATAGCTTCCACTGCGACGGGTGTTGGCATTCTTGTGGGAATCGCGGGGCTTGCAATAAATCCGGCAGCGTTTTCCGATGGGGCGTTTTCGGTGACGCTGGTTACGTGCCCTCCCGCCATTTTTTCTTTCATGTGAAGCGCGTGCGTAAAGACTTGTAGTATTTTATATAGACTGTTTCTATTCACCATAAAGCTAATCTTCGTGGAAAAACTAATAATAGAATATGCTAACTTTTTACATTCAAATAACCATTCATACAAAATACTATTTTCGCTTTGGTCATAACTACCCACGAGTTGAATCTAACAAAGCAACTGTTATCCTTTGTAATGAGGCACAATACTTTCCATATACTATTATTGCATAATGATTTATGTACTTATCAGGGAAAAGCCTTGTATGACTTCTTTGCTAGGAAGACATTGACATAATTCTTTAAAAACAACAGGACATGAAAGCAACAAAGAGAACACCATAAAGTTTTCCTGCACAGTCATATTCAATACTTGATATCCTTTTCTATTGATACGATTAGATGTCAGGAACATTGTATGAATGTCACTGTCACTAAAAGTTCCCTTAATACATAAATGTCCCTCTCAAACGACATTCATCAACACTATTAAATGCCACATTTGATATGCTAGCAATGTGCAAACCAAATGTGACATTACGTATTATCGACTTCATAATGTCTTTCAATCTGCTGCCTCTCACTCACGTTGACACTCTCCTTATATCTGAGCAAATCTAGCTGAAACCACAACTTGAACAATATTTCAAATTACCTTGCATACATTAGATACACCCGTGATTGAGCTGTTTTCATCTCGAGAAGATGTTCCGTGAAACTTTCCAACTTTGGCTCAAACTCGACAATCATTTCGACAGTTGCACGTACATCGATATCATCGTAGTTAGTCTGCGATGTCGTTTGAAAACGTCCTAGGATTGCTCGTCCGTCCGTATCCGAGCTGTGAATTATTATAACCTGAAAAGATAAACCAACAAATGAAATGGTTGAGTACACGCAAATCAATTTGCATCATCACATGTTTCATGCGATCAAGGATATTAGATTATTTTGAGATCATTTGTTGGGGGTGGATGTTAGGGATACGTTAGATATATTGTTTTATAAATGGATTGAAGTTTCTTATATAAAATATCTGTGTTAATGCCTCAAAAGGCAGCATAAATTTTCTGAAACAGAAATTGAGCCAGAATGTATAATACTGTCGCGTGTTATGGTTCGCGGCCAATAATTTAATGTTCCGGGAAAGTGAAAACGCAATGTCTTTTAAATATTTAATTTGGCAAAAATGCACAATCACTTCACTAAAAATTTAACAACTTTAATTTTCACTATTAAAATTCTACCTTCCACTTGTCCATAAATTTCTATCGCAATTGTCTACTAATCACTTTACACTCAAACAATCAATATCGCCTGTACTTCGCGTATCGCAGTTTTCTATCGCGGTTGTAATGAATGATTTCCCCATTCATTCAGCTCGCCTTTATATAGGGTCTGTAGTCATTCAACCCAGTTCTCGTACATTGGCGAATTCGCGGGAACATTCGAGTGAGCGTAAATGAATGGAGCAGTGACTCACTTTCAGATGATGATGCTTGGTGTGTTCTCGTGATTTCGAGTAAATTCATTTTGTTGATGTTCTTAATTGTTGTGAAAACAATTGCGACAGTAGATCGCAGAATTATTTGTACATGTAACAATACTATCTGCGTTTGAAATAGCAAACTTCATTCAAATGGTAAAACTTTTCTGGCATAGTAAAAAGTCGATTCGTAAAGAGATGGTAACATTTATCTTTCTGATATAAGGTAAATCTTTACTATGGCCATTTTTAGACTATTGCAAACACAATTTACAATACTCTACTGAAACTGCAACCTGTCTATCTATCTGTCCGTCCACCTGTCCATCCGTGAGTCACAGTAAGTTTTCTTGCAAACCACATAAGGTGGAGTGATGAAATTTTGTAGGCCTAAGATGGTGCCCTCTTAAAGATTGGAGGGCAAAAAAAATACTCCAAGTTGCTGTTGGGGTCTCTCCATATAGAGTAGTGTCCATTGAAAAATGTTTTTACTAAAGGTAGCCAATATGAGTATCAAATGAAAGGTCTTGATGGAATTTTTTCAAAACAAGTCTTAAACTAGAAGCATTTGCAAGGGAAATTTACAAAAAATGTGTAGCTGAATTTTGTTTACAATCATACCGATTTAACTATTATGTTTGCTGTATTTTTCAAAAAATAAACAAGAGTCGAAAATGTGGAAGAATATAAATAAAACTATATTATTTCTACTCTTCTCTCTTTTTTGTTTGTGAAAGCCTGAATAGTTTGGTGGGCATCTATATGGTCTAATATGGCCTCCTCTATATATTGTTGCTAAATTTGCTAACATTCGTTGACTCATTGTTGAGCGCAGGTAACTTTTTATAAACTTTAATTTAGAAAACGATCTTTCTGCGCTTGGTACTGAAAGTGGAATCGCTAGCGAAATTCGTAATGCTACGGTGATTTTAAGGCATACAGCTGTCCGATTATTCAAATATAAAAATTCGAGAATTGTCACCACATTAACATTTAATTTTATGAAAAAAGACTGACAAGATATAATTACATTACCCAAATCATCGCCGTTAATACTCAATGAACAATTCACTTAATGTTTAGCTAGTTCTTAATCGACTGACCTTTGTAATCACTCAATTAAAAAAAAGACACCGTTAGGATTATTCAACAAATTAAATCTTTCATCTGCGGAGGAAGTAGCTAGATCCACAAAGCAAACCAAAAATGCATTAATTTTAAAAGTGGTACAGTGATACCCCGACTTACGCTACCTCGTCATACGCGTAATCGGAGTTACACGGGTTTTTAATTTTTTCATCTATTCGTCTTTTGTATGAATGCTGCGCAGTCAAGGTCAAGCGGCGTTTGTTTTTGACTCCCCCCACCCGCACTAGTGTTCGTTCAGCTTACGACAGGCTCGGACGTGTAGCGCGGAATCGACGCGTAGGCATAAGAAAGTTACGACTTTGTGTTTATTTTGTGTGTCGTGCGATGCCCTGAGATATGTACTAAGTACTGTGGCAACCAAACGAAGTAGAACCGACTCTTTTGGTTCTAACTAAAGAATAAAAACATTATCTTTGGAGTATAAACTTAACTTTATTAAAGACTACGATGCAAAAATAAAAATTTTTGAATTAGCAAAGGAGTTTGATCTACCGGAGTCGGCAGTCAAAACAATTACAAAAAGCAAAGAAAAAATTCTCGAAGCTGTGAAAAATGCTCAGTCTTTAAATTCAAGCATTATTCATAAACGGCATGGTATTATCGCTGAGATAGAAACATTGTTGAAATTATGGTATGATAATCAAGTAAGTGTAAAAAATTGTCCTGTTGATCAGAACACGGTGTGCTTTCAAGCTAAACTAATTTTTGAGAAATTAAAAGAAGAAGCTGGGATGATGGCTAAAGATGAAACGTTCAAAGCTAGTAACGGTTGGTTCAGCCGGTTCAAAAGTCGCTGTAATTGGCATAGCACTGCAGAAAGTGGAGAGGCGGCAAGTGCAGATAAAGAGGCTGCATCTCTCTATCCAAAGAAACTCAAAGCTATAATAGATGAAGGTGGCTATACCTGCCAAACTATATTCAACGTGGATGAGACTGGCCTGTTCTGGAAGAAGATGCCTAAAAGAACTTTTATCGCGCTTGAAGAGAAAACCTTTCCAGATTTTAAGGCCGCAAAAGATCAATAGACAGTGATGCTTGGTGCAAATGTAGCTGGTTAAAACTTCTTATTGTTTATCGCTCAGAAAATCCAAGAGCATTGAAAAACAAATCTAAAGCTGGTTTGCCATTGATTTGAAAGTCGAATCGTATAGCTTGGGTGACGGCCTCCCTTCTTAAGGACTGGTTTGGTCAGCACTTCATACCTGAAGTCAAACGTTATTGCTAGTCTAAACAAACCTCGTTTAAATTGATGCTTTTAATCGACAACGCACCAGGTTATCCTCCTGCTACTTTAACTAGTTTCGACCCACGTGTGAAAGCTCAATTTTTGTCACCAAATACAACCAGCTTGCTTCAACCGATGGACCAGGGAGTTATCAAAACATCCAAAGCTTATCACACGAACCAATCGTTTGCACATCTGCATAAAGCTATGAGATATAACAACAAGCTCTCTGTTAAAGACTTTTGAAAACAATCCAATGTTTTATATGCCGTGAGAATCATTGGAGAATCTTGGGATCAGATTTCACAAAAAAACTTTAAATGGCGTCAGGAAATAACTCTATCCATTTTTTTCTCCACTGAGACTGAAGTGGAATCAGTGCCAGGGCCTGATGAAATTGATAATGTGATCAAAGACCATGTCAAAACTGGTAGACAAATAAATTTAGAAGTAGATAGTAATTATTTTCAAAAACTGTTGGATTCACACAATCAGGAGCTTACAATTGATGAGCTCATAAAAATGCGTGAACAAGAGGAAGATGGTCTGTGTGGTCTAGTGGTTAGAGCATGAACCCATAAGCAGAAGGTCCCAGGTTCAAATGTCTTTGGGAGCAACGTGATTTAGTTCAGGGGATCTTTCGGACAGACTATGAGTGTTCACTCAGTGGTGATATGTACTGATTTAATCAGATCATATCATAGCTGAGCAGGCACACGGGAGCATGGTACTGACCATACCAACTTCCGGAAAAATCAATGCGGTCATGAAAATGAGATACTCTAACTACCTCTAAGCGAAAGCCCGAGAGGGGCTGTAGTGCTATAAAGAAGAAGAAGAGGAAGATATTGAGAATTTTGATTCTTTGGACCCAGTTCAATCAGTTGATCAAATGAAAGTTGAAAACTTGACAGAAACCCTCAGTTCAATTTCAGAAAGCATAGACTCAATCGAAGAGCGCATTTCTGTTACAAAGCAAGGAATAAAATAATTACAAGCATGCTACGAGGAGATATTACGGGAGAGGAAAAAATCATTGACCCGTCACACGACTTCGTTAGATTTTATAAAACCTTCTACCTCAAAATAACTTCGGATTGTGTCTATACAGTTTATAATAATATAATTTGTCATGTTATCTACAATCAGTTACACATTTATTTCCTAAATTATTGGTTTATTTAGTCTCCGGTCCTAATTAAACATACTTTGTATGTCTTTATATGCAGAATTGTACCCCGACTTACGCGAATTTGACTTACACGGATAGCGCTTGGTCCCACCTATCGCGTAAGTTCGGGGTATTACTGTACTTGAAACATTTATAGTGTGGACTTCGTGTTCATGATTAAAACTTTTTGGAGTTTTAGGAGATCTTAGGGATTTTGATCTGAAAGTATTAAATTTAACCTCGATGTCCATTTTTTCGACAATTTTCATGCCATCATTTACACATTTCTCAAAATGTTCGTCGATTTCTGTTTCTATCAAAAACTTCACTAAATCTGTTAATGCATCTAAAGCTACTTGCATATTCATATCGATGAGCTGTAGGAATTTGCTCATCAAATTAATTATTGTCGGTACTAGATTTCCATATTTTTTTGCCTTAACACTATACCCCACACGGGCTTTTGCTTAAAGATAGTTGTTAGAGTAACTCAGTACATTGATCTAATTTATTGGCACTCGGGAAGTTAATATGGTCAGCACCATGCTTTGGCCGTTTGTCCATCCTCCCAGCTGCAATAAATTCTACGTCTAGCATTTGTTGCGTACAGACGTGTTTCTAAGTCGCTCTTGTCAAAAGTTTTCAAAAACTAAATTAATTTTTTTTGGAAATAGCTTATATCATCGAAATAATCTATTCAAGGAATTTACAGTGAATATTATTTTACATCATACGAGTACATCAAGAAAAGCAAACAATCGAAAGTATACTTCGGGACTACTGGTATGGATGAGCTCGGCGGCTTCCCGCCATTAGCAGAACCTGGGGAAACGTCAAATACGAGGCTGGCGACAATCAATAAAGGAAGAAACTACAAATAATAGAAGACAACAAAAAAAAAATGATGAAACTGCGAAAGAAAATCATGAATTAAAGCTAGAGATACAGTCTCTCAAAGATTTAGTCAAGAAAGGGATGAAGCCTCTAAGGCCACAGCCGCAAAATCAAGTGTAACAGGAAACAAAGGCGAAGAAAATTGTGAAACAAGCGATCCCGGATGAAAATCTTGGTGCTGGTGGCAATAACGATAGTCGAAACTATTCTGCAGCAATGGATGGATTAACAGGAGAAATGGAAGTTGAAGAAAATTTCGGAGGTAGTTTTGATAAAGATAAATTTTAATCAATATTTGAAAATCACAATAAGGAGAAGGAACCAATAGCAATTTTGCTTTTTCTTCATAAAAGCAAGCAGCAAGACAGAAAAGTTAAGCCAATAAGTACATTTGGACAAATTGGAAGATATATGGTTCGGCTATTGGCAGCCAAAAATAAATTAGGCAATTTGAAATCAAAAGAATAAATGTAGAAGAATTAACTATTAAAACAAAATTGCTGGTTGACTTCAAGTCAACCAAAGATTCTCTAAATTTTGGGGAAGTTCAATATTTCACACATACTCCAAAAAGCAAAAAAAAATCAGATTTTCCTATTGATGGACCTGGACCGCGGGAAGGATACGGTCGATCTCTTTCAAAAGCTCAAGGAAGGTGCACCTGAAATCGAACTCATTTCTGTCAAAATCTTTGCAATAAGGAGATCCTTCATCAAAAAGAAGAATTTGTCACATTATCTGCTACAAATTTCGAATAAAAGCAGTTGAAGAGCCCGTCAACAAATAAAGTACTTGAATTTCAGAGTGTTGAGGTGGGAGCGCCTCCAGAACAGAGAAGAATATCTATAGGCTCCGATGTTCTGGAGCTATACGAAAGATTAAGGAGGTTCTTGAGATATGATGTCCATCGTTCCCTAATTTTGTTTTCATCAGCGATGATGTTGCCAATGTCATCACGGCTGAGCATGGCCTTAGGCTGATAACCACGTTTGGAGTTCTACACTACCTTGTATGCTTGTTTTGTGTTGTTACTCGCTGGGCTTACATCTATACTTCTCAATTAGTTGTCAAACTATTTTCTTTTCTTAATTATCATATTCACTACTCTTATGAAATTTTCATAATTTTCTCTCTTTATCCTGGTTTTCATACATACATATTGCTTGTACACCTGATTTTACTTATCTGTCGCATACTGGCATTCACTATCGAACGAATCATTTCTTTTGCGTAGGCTTGATGTACAATGGTCTGTTTTGTCAGGGTCTTAATGGCCGCTTTCACTATCACCCATAGCTCGTTGGTTTTCAGTGATGTGTCTAATAGGATGGGAGCTAGGTGGTTCTCGAAGGTATTCGTGGAATTTTTGGCCACAGACACCGTTTGGAGCCTTTTGATGTCGAACTTTTGTAGCAGGATAGTCTTTGCCGAATAAGACTTTGACATACGATATCGATATGTGAGTTTGATTAAGTAATGATCCGACTTATAATAGACTCCTTGGTATGTACAAACTTCAATTATGCTCGAAGTCCATCTTTGTTGGATCTTTAGTCGATCAGGTTTTGTGTGTTGCCATCCGGTGGAACTGATGTATGCGTTGATGAGGGAAGCAAATTGATCATATTACTAGATTTTTGTTGCACACAAAGTTAATCAGGCACTAGCCGCTGTCATTTGTTTCATCGTGGAGGCTTTATCCTCCAGTCATTCACGATGAGATAGCTCATTGCAAGCTTTGGCGTTGAAATCATCCAGAATTATTCATGTGTCATTTGTACGCAATGAGTTGACTAGTCTTGCAAGGTGATTGTAGAACGTTTCTTTCGTTTCTTCGTCTATTTCTTCAGTAAGGGCGTGTACATTTATCAGCCAGATTTTGAAAAGTTTCGCTCGTACACAACCGTTCATTAACTGCCAAAGAATCATTAACGTGTGATTTGAATTCCCTGCCCAAAATAAAGGCCACTTTGAATACTCACTTTCCAGCAGGCTTCCCAGTTTTGAACATTGTGTGCGGTGTCATGTCTTGAATGCCACTTCCAGTCCAGTTCGTTTCCTGGATTTCCAGTATTTTAAATTTATATTGACTGGTCTGTTGTAAAAGGTCCTTAACAGCGCCAGGGTAGCTGAGTGATCCAACATTCTAGGATCCAACGCCATAGACCTTTTTTTGGTTGCGAGGTCCGATTTCGTTGCCGTAGGCCCAATTCCTTCCAAAGCTCTGTTGCAGGTTCCGAAACAATGTAGGGTTTTATAGGGACGGAGAGTTAGCCCGTCATCTAGCCTCTATTCCGGTGGCATAGTTATTACTTTTGATTTCGTTAATAAGCATGGAAAGACTACCCTTCATTCTCTTACGTCCCCACAAAGGAGGTGTACGTAGGGTTTAGTAGCAGAGCTGCATGTGTCACTGCAGTTATTGGTATTGCAGCGTTTAGTGTCCCATTATTGGGGAACCAGTAAAGCCAATGTCCAACTCCGAGACCATTTACTACCATTTGTTCTTTGTGCTAAGGGTACGGGGTCATGGAGGCTGTGGGTTAAGAAAACAATGGGTAACCCTCTTCCTTTCTCAACCGAGCTTGAGCTCATCTATAGCGAAGTATAGAAGAAAAACTAGATCATGTTTTTTTCTCCCTGATGGGGGTAAGTAACCGCCACGTGAATACATGAGTCTTCTGATGTAGGCCTCACGGGGTTGTTACCCTTCCTTGTTGGATTGGGGGGTTTCTACATCAAGGGATTATAGACCCCTGAAGACGGGTCTAGTCTGGTTGGGAGGGTGTTTGATGGCACCAAATCCGACCAGTTCTCCATTTTCTGATAGGAACTAGCTTTTTCCTTGGACACAGAAGGATGACTTCTGTCATCGGTAGATAAGGTTGACAATATTAAGACCCCTTTCGGTTTCCGTCAGGCCCTTTTATCTATGTGAATCGTGCGTGCAAAAATAATTTTGTAGCGTAGACTTTGCGCTGGCGAAAAGGACCCACACCTTGATACCACAGAAAGTTAGCTGGCAGCACGCGTATGCATCGTCAGACAACGTCATTCCAGCCTAGCTTGAAACCTTAGCTCACTGAGGCAGTTAACATGATGCTGCCCTTCACGGTCCAAACTTCTCTCATAAATAACATTACATAGATCTACTATTTTCAATCGAATTGAAACCATATTTTAATGTCATTCTGCAACCATTATTGTTTAATATTTCAACAACTTTCAAGCAAAAAGGAGGGAAGCTAGTTTTATGGAAAGTGTTTCAGTTGATAGTGATTACTGATAATTTAAGTGGTGTACATAGTACAAAAAATTGATGGACACATTAAAGCAGGTCTTTACCTACATAGTTGCTAACCCCTGAGAAAATTACTTTCGGTGCTTCTGTTTCTTTGAAAAAAAAAAAAAAACACCAAAATATGTTAAATTTTAGTTAGTGATAGTAAATAAAATCAGAAGGCAAGGAACCAGATGAATAATACTGCAACGAAAAGTGTTTATTTAAGAGGCGGAGGGTTTTGAATTAAAATAAAACAAGGGAAATGTCATAATATCTATAAAGTTGGCTTTATTTAAAAGATATTTATTGTCATTAATATTTAAAGATAATTTCGAGCATGTGACCACCGTAACTGACGCATACGTGGCGTTATTTAAAGGTTAAATGTTCATACACTCTTTGTAGTAAATTTGGCTGTATTTCGGCAATAACGCGTCAAAAATTTGGGTTCCGAGTACTCAATTGTTTCTGATTTATTGGCATAAATATTAAGCTTTACATATTTTCAAAGAAAGTAATCAAACGGTGTCAAATTGCACTGACATGGTGCCCAGTTAACAGGCCCGTTTCCTGAAATTAATCGTTTGTAGAATGTGTCTTTCAGTAAATTAATCGGGCGTGAATTATCGTGATCCGTGTCTACGGCGCCGAAAGGTGGTGGCATGGGGCCAAATGCACCTTCTAAATTTGCTCCGGGTCTTTTTTTGGTTCAACTGGCCCCTCCCTGCAAATTTAACCGGGACTAAGGACAAATAAACTAAAATATGGTGAGTTGAAAATTTACGAAGCACAGTATGCATGCACACTTCTGCCATCAAATAAAAGCCGTTTCTATTTCTAACCTCAATTAGAGTCCTAATACCTAAAAATAAGGGAGCCCAAACTAGAACTGAATGGAATATTTTAACGTTTCAGCACCCGACAAAAATGGAATTTGACCTGGGTCCTTTTTGGTTCAACCTGGGCCCTACCTGCGAACTTCAGCGGGACTGTTCTACGTAGATTAGGCAAGCTAGGTGTGAAGGCCCTACCTTTTTAACTGCCTAATAAGGATCGCCTACGTAAAAACCTAATTTCTGTGCTTGATTGGGCAAAATCTGAGCTGAAACGTCATTTTGACTAGTCCGGAATGCATCAGACAATCTGTTTGAAAAAAATCCTGTTGTCTGGTGGCCCTAGATGTTCTCTTGAACTGAAAACAGCTCTTGGTGTTCACACTGATCATTTCAACTGTTAAGTGGGTCGAAAGCATTTTAAAAGTATATACAGATGTATTGAGAGCAGCTCCTAGTATGATAAGAGAAGACCTCATTGATCAGGTGACGCTATTGATCACTTTGCTCATGACCATATGACCATTCCTGCCACGTCAACATCCTGTGAAAGGTCTTTCAGCGGCCTAAAGAGTCTTAAAATTTATCTGCACTCGACGATGAGCCAGAGCAGGCTGACGCATCTTTTTGCCCTTCATACACACTAAGAAAGGATGTTGAAGATTTAACTAGATGAAGTCTTTGCAGAATTTGTGAACCGAACCTCAGAGCGGCGCAAAGTTTTTCGCCTTGTATCTCCTGTCAGAATGTAACTTTGAGAAATAAATGTAATGAAGTTAACAACATATTATCGCATATAAATATTTACATTCTACAACCAAAATGTGAAATGCAATATTAGCAGCAATAAAGTGCCTTAGCATGTCTCGGTGGTGTTTTCAAGGAACTATTTTCGTAATTTTAAATTACGAATGTATTAAATGTGTCTATTTGTAGGGCATTGTAAATAAACTTTTTCAATACACTATTAAAATTGTGTCTATCAGTCTATCTATCTGTTCATCTGTTACATCAATTTTCCTTCAAAAGCAAAGCAGCTATGGTCATCAGTATTTGCAGAAAGCTCAAAAAGAAATCAGTATTTGCAGAAAGCTCAAAAAAGAAATCCAAACGAATTCCACAAGATGTACAGTTTTTCGAAGATCTTAAAGTTGCCTCCCCATGTAAGGAGTTTAAGTTTTTCTGCGAATTGGCGACTCCATGAAAGATCACAAAAAAAGTTAGTTTAAAGTATTTATGTAACTGCATTACGGCATCAGTGTCGAGAAATTTTACCTCAGATTGGCCAAAAAACAATAATAAACCGTGAAAATTCAAAGAACTCTTTTCAATATGTTACAATTTCCGTTATTGTACAACTGCCTTCAACAATACCATATCATGTTTGGCAAAATGTAATAAAAGATATTCCTGTTGTATATAATAAGAAGCTTACTTTCATTGCTTTGCTTGCCACAAATAGAACATAATTAAAATTTGTTACCATTCAATGAACAATTTTTTTATGGAATCCTAAAATTTTTTATTTATTCATCACATTTGATAGGGCCAGGCCCTTTTTCTGAGTTGGCCTCCTCTGAAAAAATGTCTTGCGGTGCCTTTGATCTGTGTGGCGTTTGGCACCATTCTGCTGAAACCACCTATCAGCAACATTAATGCCTTACAATTGAGGCCCCAAAAAGTTAGTAATCATGTGTCTGTATGGCTCACCGTCGACTGTAACATTGTGACCATTATTATTTTTGAAGACATATGGACCAATCTCACCGGTCCATAAAGCGCATCAAACAATGACCTTCTCTAGATGTAATGGTATTTCGACAATTGCTTATTGATTATCATCGTTTCAAATTGGCAATTCTGTTTGTTGACGCAGCCATTTAAAAAGTGTGCTTTATCACTCAACAAAATTTTCAAATCAATTGAACCTTGTTTTTCAAAATAAATTTGCAAACGTTGCTGCGGTGTGAGCCTATTCATAATAAAGTAAGGTAAATTTTGGTAAGAGGCACTTAAGCTAATTAGCTAAACTTTAATTGGATCATTTCACCCTTTTCACATCAACTTAATGTAAATCTATACGACAAATTTGCTCTACATTGAAGCTTTTCTAACGTCGCGCGGATATCGATCACTCTTTCGAATGGCTCCGATAGCTTTTTAAATTACTTATGGAATTGTTTGCAGCTATCGGAGCCATCCGAAAGAGTGAAAGAGCTTCAATGTAGAGCAAATTTGTCGTGTAGATTTATATTAAGTTGATGTGAAAAGGGTGAAATGATCCAATTAAAGTTTAGCTAATACAAGTACTTACAAGAGAAATTTACCTTGAACATAACTTGCAGATACAAAAAACATATTGAGTTCGCATAAGTAGAAAAATTAAAAAAATTAACACCCTCACCTCTAAGCATGGTAGTCGCCATCACCGGTGTGTATCTCAGAGTGATGGCCTGAGGAGAATTAGTGCACACATCGAAACCACCTTCTTCTAACATTTTTCTTCTCTAATAATTTTTCAGAAAAATTATTATCAAACAAGTTGGGTAAACAGACCTACGCTCATGTCAGAAGGGTTTTGCATTCAATTTACAAAATGCAGTTACCAGATCGAATCAAATCAAGAAACATGTCAAAGACGATTTTATTGGAGAAAATATGAAATGCGAAGATCATACTATTATTAGCAAAGTTGAACGAATTTGGACTTCTGAGGTTTTTGGTATTGTTATACTCATAAAAATCTCCTTTGATAATTATTTCAGATGTCCATCCGCGACGGAGGAAACACATTTTTCATGTATTTCCCCCCTGTGCCCCCACTGAAGCAAAAACTGACAGTTTAACAACTGCTTTGAAAAGCTCCCATGAAAACTTTTATTTCATACTCATATCGGCTACGTTTGATGAATTTTTTTTCAGGGGCCACTCTCCTGTACTGTTATCATCGATTAATGGCCAATTTTTTCGAATCCTAGAATGGTTACAAAACCCTTTTGCTAGGAGCTCTCTCCCACATCCTTGACTTGTTTCATTTATGAGCAGTCATTCATTAAATTGAATCAAGTGTTCAAGGCATGCACCTTAAACGTTGAAGTTGGGAAAAAATAACTCAAAATTATTCAATCTTCGCATTTAAAACAGCCACTATTTTGTTTTACGATTACTGATACCACCAGCTGAACCGATTCTCAAAGATATACTCGTACATGACACCTATCATTCCTGAAATTTTCATGCAGATCCTAGCTAAACTGTAGTGTCTGAGTCAGTAAAAAGCGCATGTTGTTCCATAGCCATATGTTGCCATAGTAATAAATGCAGCGCATATTGTTCCATAGTAATACAGAAAAATTCAAACCGCTCTAACTTCGCTAAATATTATTCAATCTTTATGAAACTTTCAGGATAGATCAATCTTATAAATTCATATAAATATGAATTTCATTGCATTTAAGGGTAGCGTTAAGATTTTATTCAAGAAAACATAAAATCGATAAATCATACTATTACTGACAAAATTGAGTGAATTGCGACTTCTAACGTATTTGTTGTTGTTGTACTCATCAAGGCCTACATTCCTGATTTTTTTCAGGTTTTTCGGATCAAAGGTGTCCAATCGCGAGGGGGGGTACACAACATTTTCGTGTATTTCCCCTCCCTGTGCGCCCCTCGAAGCAAATTTTGCCAAACTAAGACCTGTTTTGAAAATTTCTCAGTAAGACCTTTCATTTGATACCCATATCGGCTACCTTCAATGAAATTTTTTTTCGGGGGGTCACTCTCCTATATGGGGAGACCCCCCTTAAATACCTTATAAAATTTTTTGTAGTTGAACTTTGAAGAGATCAGCACTTTACACCTACACACAAAATTTGATGTTTCTAGCTTAAGTAGTTTCCGAGAAAAACTGCTGTGACACACGGACGGACGGACAGACTGGTCGCGAAACTAGTAGGGTTTTGTAAAATTATTTAACAAAACCCTAAAAATATGCAACTCATTTATGTAGCTGCAAGCAATTCCATAAGTAACTTAAACTAAATTTGTCAGTGAAAAACCAAATCATCTTATCCTTGTTTATCTTCCAAATCAAAACTGTTAAAGATCACTCGCTTCCATAGATCTTCCTGAGCCCATTAAGCTTATCATATTATCCCAGGGATAATATATATTCAACGTAACTGGAAGCTCCCCTAACTCAATGTAAAACTCACTGACCCAATTTGAGGTCCTTTTGACGAACTGAAACCACCAAACATCCATCAATTCCACCTCTAATTTATTTTGGGGGTAACTGATGTGATTACAAGATTAATCCGTAGGCATTTCCACTTCATCAAATAAATGGCTATTCTCCGAAGATGTTGACCATGCATACTCGCCTCGTTCATAGAACAAACTTCAATCAACTCCCCGTGCCGCACTGTAATGATTTCTGCCATGAAGATTTAGTTAATAACAAGAAACATGATGATGATGACGATGATGAGGACGGTGATGTTTCTTTGTGACGGTAAACTATTGAAAACCACATCCCCAAACCAATCAAATGATGGTGTTTCGATTACAAAACCGCTCGTAGTACATCAAAATATTAAATTTGCATATTGAATGGATTAATTTCGGAGGTTGTTTGCTGATCGACTTAGATAGATTGCTTGATATACGAGTACTATACTCGTATGACGACAATTTTGTTAGGATATGACTTCGCAGGCATAGTGAAGGGATTTGAACTATGCAAATTCTAATCCATGTTAAGTTACCATAGCGGAACCTCTGATAATGGAAATAGCTTAATTAATACTTGCTGTTAGAATAACGAATACGAGCATTTTTTTTGAAAGAATTTCAACAGAAAATATTTAATGGTCATGACTTACATTCAAGTGATTTTGCTTTTAATAGTACATCAGTTATTTCTGTCACTTTATACCATTAAGTTCCATGAATCCCTGAAATTCCAATTTAATTCGACTAAAGTCCATACCGATTTCATTGAATTGTTCGTCAGTCCTGTGGGTGTAAAATTTACGTTTTTCTGGCCGTAGTAAATGTGGATGAATGTAAACTGAGTTTATGAGTTGCGTAATCACTGTCGCCTACGATGGCATTGAATTTATTAACGTTTTTCGTTTCTGGTTCAAGTAATGCACTAATTAGGCAAAATTTATGTGGTGGAGCTCCAATGTCAAAATGGCTCCGAAAGTTCGTTTCAGGTAACATACTGTGTAAGTATTGTGAATGCTATACCAAGCGGTGGATACAATAGCTGTTGAAATTGGTTTGCAACTACAAAGGACAGTTTTTATATGATTGAACCACTTCCTGAATTATTTTTTATTTTCAAAACAGGACCTCTAGCAGTTGAAGAAACTGTCTACTATAAAATATGTATGTAAGATCAGTGGCGTACCCGGGGGGGACATCGGGATATATGTCCACCCGAAATTTGAAAAATAAGAGCAAAAATATTTTGAGCTGGTAAATATTTATATTACTGCAAAATAAAAATTTATGTATCTTTCAATAAGATATAAAAATTTACAAAACTAAAACGTTATATATCCTGTACTGCTCACCTATTCTTGCACTAGGCCATCCATGCGAATGCGGCAGCTATATTGATCTCAAGTGAACTTGGCATTGATCATTTGTTTGTAGTTCTGTACACATTTGACTAGTAACCGCGAGTTTCTCTTTTTGTGTAATAAATATGGAGAAGCGGCTTTTAACGGGTAGCTGCAAAGGTGCCAAAAGGGTTTCTTTGATATACAGTGATGCAGTAGAAACTCGAAGGCAGACTCTAGATGCTCATTTGGATCAACCAGAAAAAAGGCAAAAGACCGTTATTGGTAAGAACGATTTACTTCACGTTTAAGATGTTCATTTTATGTTTACCAAATGCTCTAGATTTCAAATTGATTCCTGTTTTGAGTGATTGTTACGGTATTCATAGGGTTTTGTACTAGTTAAAAAATCCTATTGAAATTGCGACTGTTTATCCGCCTGTGTGTGTGTCATATCAGTTTTTCTCCGAAACCATAGCAGCTACGGACACCAAACTGTGTATGCATATTAGAAGTTATGGGCTAAGAAATTTCCAGATATTATTCCAGATATTAGAAAATTGTTCAAGTGGTATAAGGGGGGTCCCCCATATCGAAGGGGAATCCCTCAAAATAAAATTTAACTGGAAAAGAGATTTCCCAAACAGGTCTTCAAGCAGTGCTACCAGCTTCGTAGAATGCAGAGGGAGAGAAAATGTACGAAAACCGGCCGGTCTTCATCACGCCGGGTATAGTTATTGGCAGAGCATATATACTAAATAGAACTTGCAATCGATCAGCTGTTTGAATGAAGAGAGAGGGAAGAACTGATTAAAATATACTATGTGTTAGTGCCATTTCCGTGCAAGTTCAATTTTTGATTTGCTATGCATATACAATACATACAAACTTTTAATCCATTTTCCCCAATTTTCTCCTTACTCCATAAGTATGGCTAGAAATAAAATTTGTTCGAACTGCAGGTGCTATCTAGTAGATATGCTCTGCTATTGGTACCGCAAGAACAGAGTAAATGTGCACTTTCAAATAGTATACAAAGTTAGGCGGGTCTGTTAGCCACCTGGGGATAGGGGTCGATGCATGTTTATCCTGATATATAAGCCTAGGTGCTAGATGATCCTTAACAATATTTATTTATTTTCAGGATAAAGTCAAGATGAAGTTGCTAATAGCAGCTTCAAATTGAAAGCTGATAAAATTGGTTTTATTGATGTCGGAACTTTTTTAAGTAAGTATCGAGGAAAATGTCGGCGCTTTCTGTAAATTTTGTGTGATTTTTACTAAAAACACTTAAGTAGGTAAGGGGCAACATGTGCATTTGGGTGCCTTCGTAAACACACCTTTTTTTCGCTGGAAAGATGCCAAAGACGAGCTTCGGCGACATGAGCAAAGCAATTACCACAAAACTTCATGTGTGTCAGCTCAATATTTTTTAAATGTCTTTGAAGGAAAATGTGACGACATAAGTTGTGAAATTGAAAAAGGAAGAAAACAAAAAGTAATGGAAAACAGACAGAAAATATGACCTGTGATAAAAACTGTCATATACTGTGGAAAGCAAGAAATGACAGTGGAAAAATTAATTTGAACGATTTTGAAACCAATCAAGGTAATTTCAGGGCGCCTTTTAAAATTTAGGGTTGATTCAGGTGATTCTTCCTTAAGGTCACACTTAGAGAATTGCAATGCTAATTCTTCATACATCAGCCCGAAAGTTCAAAATGAAATAAAAGACACATGTGGTGAAATCATTCTCTCCAAAATTGTCCAAAAAATAAATGGTGCGAAATGTTTCTCCATAGTTGCTGATGAAACCACCAAAATCAGTGGTATTGAACAATTTACACTATGAGCAAGGTACACGGCGAAGGAAGGAAACGGATTTACTTTGAAAGACGATTTTTTAAAGTTTATGCCAGTCCGCGACCCCACAGGAGCTGCGCTTGCATCCAAACTATTAACTGAATTGGAGTCAATGGGTATCTGTCTTGCCCATTTAAAAGGACAAGGCTATGATGGGGCCGGGGCGATGAGTGGTCAATCCAAAGGTTGCGCTGCTATAATAAAAGCTTCTCATCCTGAAGCTCTGTATGTGCATTGATCTAGCCACGCGTGTCATGCGTGTGATGTCCAAACCGCAAGAAATTGCATTGCCACAATGAAAGAAATAATTAACTTCTTTAGGCTTTCCCCGAAACGAAATGCAGTTTTGTAAGAGGAAATCTTGAAAGATAACCCAGGCTCAAAAAGAACACGTCTCTTAAAGTTTTGCGAGACTAGATGGTCCGAACATTTGAGCGCACTTATTTCTTTTAGAGAGCTTTGCTTTCCAATTCTTAGGGCACAAGATTTGATTCAAAGCGTAGATGATGATCCTCAAGTGTCAGAAAAAGCATTCACTCTATCGACGGCTTTGAGAAATGGAAAATTTTTAGTCTTTATTGTAACCGTAAGTAGAGTGTTCTATTTAAGTTTTGGCTTAGTAAATATTTACAAACAAAAGAATGTGATATATCACAAGCTATGAGTTATGCCAATAGCCTACATAAAGTGATTCAAGAAATGAGAAGCCAAGCTGAGAGTACGTTTCATGAGATTTTTCAAGAGGCTAAGCGAATTGCCGACGAGGTATGTTTTCTTACGTTTTTAAATATTTTGTAATTTGTCAAGACTTTTTTCACTTGAAGGTAGGAGAAACAATCGAAGTGCCCAGAATTACTGCAAGACAAACTCAAAGGGCTAACTATGAGGCCAACAATCCGGAAGACTACTTCAGATGTAGTATTTACATTCCCTTCCTTGACTACTTTTTAAAAGAAATGTCAGATAGGTTTTTAAACCATAGAGATGTTTTGGAAAAGTTATGCGTACTGCTACCGGAAAAACTGTTGAAGTCCGATTCATCAGAAATTGAGTCATGCTCGAAAGTTTTAGCAGAACAGTGGTCAACAATTATTACTGACCCTTCCCAATTCAAGGCTAAGCTGGTAATGTGGAAGAGAATGTGGAGTGAGAAAGCTCAATGTAATATTCCTAAAGACTTCTTATTATCTCTGGATACCTGCAATGACACAATATTTCCAATTTTACATTTAATTTTGAAGGTAAAGCCCAGTTATTAATTAATTTTTAATTGAAAGTCATCATTATTGTATGCTTTCATGCTGCTATATATAGATGTATAGATACATATATATATATATATATATATATATATATATATATATATATATATATATATATATATATATATATATATGTATATATATATATATATATGTATAAATATATATATATATATATATATATATATATATATATATATATATATATATATATATATACAATAAATAAAACATATTTCTTCTTTTTTAAGGTCAGTGCAACATTTCCCATCACAACAGCCACAGCAGAGCGATCTTTTTCAACCCTGCGCCGAATAAAGACATATCTTCGAAACTCTTCATCACAGAATCGTTTGAATGGACTTGCACATTTATCAATTCACAAAGACATAAATGTGTCTCCTGAAAAAATCTTGGATGTTCTTTCAAAAAAACCAGAAAATTAGACTTTGTATTATAATTTCTTAAGCGAAATATTTTAAGTATTTTTTACCATATAAAATCCAAGAATAAACTCTTATACAGTACTTTTTCGAGTATTAAATATTTCTGGAAATAACTAGTTGTTAAAAATATAATTTCATGATCAAGCCTTAATCAATTTAGATTTTACGAAAAACTGAGGTTAAGAGACAACCACGGATAGCCTCAAAATACATTGATGACACTACATTTTTGAACATATTTTGGTACGATAGTACCCCATCTTTTGTTATGTTTGGAAAGGGGTTTCTATTCAAATATGATTAATATCCCCCCCTCCTGGGTACGCCACTGTGTAAGATCTAGTTTCGATTATACCCATGTGAGAATATTTATGTCCACAAGACGTTTTAAATTCCTTGTGTAACTGATTATGTTCACAATCAGATTGTTTTACAACGTTTGTTGAAAATATAATCAAAGCTTATAATCTGTCCTAAAGATTATTAACAAATTTTGTCCAAAGTCTAGCCCCAAAGTAAGTTAAAAATATATCACATTTAATGATGAATGAGAGAATTAGAAACGAAAAATATGTATCTTTGACTATTATTTTAAAAAAGCAGCAAATTTTCCATCTTTTAATGTTTGAGAATAAATATGATTAATTCAAAGCGGTGGCGCCTTGATTTACTTAAAACTAATAAATGGTTAATTTGAGATTTTATTTGATGCATAACTTTAAAACACTTGGATGTATTTCTGCTTTTATTATTACTCTTGTGGGAGACGTTGAAGGAACAATATCTCTGTGGAAATTTTTGATGAAATTTTTACTATTTTCAAAATATAGTCGTGTGAAGATGTCATACAGTTTTGGTGGCAGAAAGAAGAAATCCATCAAAAAGTATCTGAACGTAGCTCACAACGCAGGCTATAAGACAGAAAATTTCCTAATCAATTTAATGGTCCGACAATTTACAAAGTGGTTTTTTGAGCGGTATAACACTAACGAATTAACTACTGTCTGATTCAAAAGTTGCATTTGTTTTGTACAAATTTGAAGACATATTATAAAGGATGCGAAAAGTCATCAGGTCATGTTTGTTCAATAATACAGCTGGAAATAGATACAGAAAATGATCATTTTACGCACTACGATGGCCCAACACCGGGAATTGCTCAAGAGTACTACAATTCACAGAGATCAATCTTTTCATTCAATTTGCTATCATCCAAGAAGACACCTCTGAAGCTCAACCACTTCAATCAAACATACATTGGATCGAGACAAATCAACCCTGCCGACTGAACTGATTCGTGTGGATTTTGGTGATTAATTGCTCAGTTAGTGGAAAATAATGTCAACTAACTTTAATATGATTTATAATTGATTATAATTTAGAAAAAAAAGACATTTCACCTCTTAACACTATCATAAAGTCAATCACGTTACATTTTAGGGGTTCTAAATTATATCGCATACACTCAGAAAAAAACACACTGTTAAATCCAAAAATTTTCGCTGTTGAGAATCCAAAATGAAAATATTGTTGAGCTAAGTAAATTATTTTCATTTGAAAAGATTAGTTGTTGATATTTGAACAAATTTCTTCATTCGGTGAAAAGTGCTACATTTGATTTAACAAGGAGCAAGTATTTGAAGAAGAATACTCCTCAAATAGTTGTTCTTATTGATATTCAACAACTAAATCATTCATTTTAAAGGGCCACATTTGGCTTAACAACGGCAATCTTTGACATTTCAAGAGGATAATTTTTCATTCAACAACAATTTGTTTCAACTTAAGAACAAAAACCATCCTTTTCAAATAAGTTAATGTATCCTCATAAAAGCGCAATTCGCATATCTGACATCGGAGCAATCGGTTCGGTATTTGCGTTTCGGACTTGCACATGCCTGAAATACATTAAGCTATCAATGTTTTGTTTGGTTTCTGTAGTGGGTGAAATTTATTAGTGTAGTGAACTACAGCATAGTTAATGAAGTGACCGTGATTTCCCATTTTAAGAGAATAGATTGAATCTTAAAACTTTAATTCAGTGTAGTGCAGTGAACAAATTTCGAAACAATATGGAGTCAGGATCAGCAATTGATTTGATAATAAACGACGGTTCAGACGGCACGAGTGCAACAATTTCGAGTGCCTCATCCGAAGCAGTGTGCATTTTTAGGTAAATTTCTCGAGAGAAATTTACCTATTGCGGAGAGCATCATATATATATATATATATATATATATATATATATATATATATATATATATATATATATATATATATATATATATATATATGGGATATAACGAAATTTGTGACCACGCTAGAGGTTGCAATTTTGCTTCGATTTTCACCAAATTTTCAGGAAAGGTGTATTGGGTAATTATCTCGGTTAAGTTCGTGAACCAGCTATATCGGCTGATCAAAAACAAAATGGCGGCCATTTTAGACGAAAAATCGTGATTTCTGTTCTGACCAAAGAATAGCTCCGATTTGGATGAAATTTGGTACGAAGGTTCACTGATGTATGTGATGAATCTCACAATAAAAAATCCAAAGTCGGTACGGCAGAAACAAAATGGCGGCCACTCAAAGGTCGAAAAACGTGCAAAATTTTGTTGTTGTAATAGTGGTCAAAGCTTTCAACAGATTTTCATGAAACTCGGCAGTTGGATAGAAATTATAGGTATCTAAAGAATTACGTAAAAAAACTGGAGGTCAGGTTGCAAAAAACAAAATGGCGGCCAGTTAAAACTCAAAACTTCAAAGGCTTCTAAAAGTCGCAATTTTGATCCGACATATATGAAACTTGGTTTCGAGATAGACATTACTTAGGCCTACAGTCTTTGATATTTTGGTGATCATGCATGTGCAAATTTCAAAATGGCGGCCGTTTAAATATGCGTTTTTTTCATGTTTTTGTGGCCCTCTAGCGGTCACATTTTCCAACGGATTTTGATGAAACTTGAGATTATGAATTTCTGTACTATGTTCTTGTATTTTGCAGGAAATTATTAAAATTGAATGAAAAATATAAAAGTCGAAAATTTAAAGCCTAATATTTTTAGCTGCCATTTTCTTTAAAAATTGAATTATTTTGCCCTGTCTAGACTGAAACTCCTATTTGAACGAGATAGTACATTGATTGGTGAGGTCCTAGCATACAAAGATTTAAAATAATCCAAAATCAAATGCATGCATTCAAAATGGCGGCCCCCAAAGGTCTGAAGGCAAGCGCAATTCGCTATTTTAGTGCCAACTGAAATAATGAATATTTTTCATTGAAACGTTTTAAATGACTTTACTTGAAAGAACTTATAAACCAGATCATTTTTGAGATATTGTAAAATATTTTTAACAATACCCTAAAAAATTATAAAATCGCGACTTGTCTGTCTGTCCGTCCGTCCGCCCGTTTGTTCGTGCGTCATAACAAGTTTTCTCGCAAACCACATGAGCTAGAATGAGGAAATTTTCTACGTAGGTCAAAAGTGGTGCCTCTTGAAATTTGCAGTGCAAGAAAATATTTTAAGGTATTTAAGGGGGGTCTCTCCATACAGGCGGGTCTTCCCATACAGGGGGGCGGCAAGCAATTTTGTTTATTTCTGTAGCCCTCTAGCAGCCAAGATTCTCAACAGATTCCTTTGAAACTTGAAATTATAAGTTATTAAGGCAAGTTAATTTAATTTAATTATGCAAATCGAATGACAAATAAAAAAGTTAAAAATTTACAGCTTAATATTCTTAGCAGCCGATTTCAATAAAAATCGAAATGACGGCCCTCATAGTTCAGAAAAAAATTGAAAATGTATATATTAATGGCAATGCAGGTGCTGATTAAACTTTTATGGAAATCTTTTGAAATTAACTATTTGAGCTATTAAAGCCGACAAGTTATCACCTTTGTGTGGTAGCCACTATGAAATGTATAAACAGCAAATGTGAGAAGGGCGAAACGAGTATAAATATGTTTATAACAATTTACTACCCGCCGATTTTCAATATGTGATCCATACGTGTGTAACTCAATTTAATTGGCAAAATATTTGCGCCTCTATGGGGTGTCTCCATACACAAACGGCGGCAGATCCTTTTTGTTACTAAAAACCCATGTAGTGCTACCGAAATTGCAGTAAGAAGTTAAGTAGTAGGCAAGCCAAATTTTTTTTCCGAAACCTTACGCTACATACGAGAAATTTACCTTTCCGACTGGTGCTGCCAACGGGGATTTTTTTAAAATGGGGACTTCAACTCCAGACAATTTCTGTTTTAACTGAGTGTGGAATCGATTCGCTAGAAGTGTTGAAAATGTTGCATTCCCACGACGTAGATCAAATATTTAACACCAAAAATCAGGTTGGCGAAAAAGTGAAGTTTCGATATAATCTACAAAAGTGGCGAATTGCAAATAATGTAAGTAAAGTCTAAGTTTTATTATAGCAAAAATCTTGTGTACTTTTAAATTATACTTGCAGTGCGAAGTATTAACATGCTGTGCAAGTGATAGAACACTTTCTAATACTGTAACTGAGTGGCTATCATCGCACTCTTCAGCCTCAACAAATTCTGCTGTACCCAATGTCAAAAAGGCAGCTTCAATCTTCAAGAGATTTTGGAGCAAACTTATGCAGGCAATGAAATGTTAAATGAATACCGCATGAAAAAATGTCTAACTGAAGCACAACAAACCACATTAGTTCGTATTGTCTGTGACCATTTCTATGGAGCCAAAACACATATGGATCCTCCCACAATGAAAAAGGTTACAGGAACCATTATAGAACTTTTTCCAACTGAAAATAGCGTAAGCATTGGTTTTTTGTTGAAAATTCAGTGAAACTTAAGTTAGATACATAAATGAACTTACAGGCAACATATTACATTCCGAGGAATAATAAGCGAAATGCTGCTGGAAAACTTTATGATCGCTATTTTAATATTATGTACAAAAGGAAGCCACAACAAAAACGATCTGCATCGCATAGCTCATCGACAAGCTCCCCAAGATCAATACTTCAGGAAATTCAATCGGGAAAAATTTGAAGCTGAAAAAAAATGGTTGTCACACAACAAACCTAGTAATTTAATTGAATATTGGCGGAAAACTTCAATTTTGAGAATGCAGGAAATGCATTAAATGAAAAGCTCTATTGCCAATATTTTAAAACAGTGGCCTAGGTATAAAGACCCAGATGGATACGAATTAGTAAGTGAATATTATTTATTTTAAAGGTGAACAATTTGCTAATTTTTCATATCTACAGATTGATATTGACTTCGAAACTATTCAACCAGGAAAGGGGAATTTGTTGTACGAAAAAGTTAACATCTTGGAAGAAAAAATCAATCATATATTTTTTCCTCCCTGCATTAAAGATAAATTGAACCTTCAGTTATATGAAAAAATGCAATCAAAAGACTTAAACCAAGGTCAATTTAATGGACTGAATGATATTTTTTCAACTATGGGTCTTTTAAATTTTCTAGACTCGAGACAATTTTATTTTTTCAACCTGCTCCATTCGATTATTTTGCCGCCAAGGCTTGCAAGGACATCCAAACCATCGATTTCTGACGCCCAAAATGATATGTTTGTCCATTTTTTCTACATAAATAATCTAAAGCAAAAGGAAGATGAGCTTGCGTGACAATACGAAATTACAACCGAAAATCTTCGTTATCGGTGAATCTACAGACAATTTAAAAGAGTTCTACATTTTTTTTTGACAATATCTATTACAAACTACCGACACTTTTAAGGTCTATTGATTTATTAATTGAAATAAGTTTCGTTTTCCACTTAGAATATTCATTAAAGAGCAAATATGTTTGGATGTTCCTTCAAGAATATGTGTATGAAATAATGTGCAATGATAAAATTCCAAAGATTAAAAATATTATTGGTAAACTAAGTAATTGTCAGTTAACTTCACCAATCACTAAACAGTAATCTTTCGAATATGTATCATATTTGCTCGATTTGTAAAAATAAATTTGAAAATGCTGAACATTTAATTAGTCATCTCAGAGACTATCACAAAACTCCAATAGTCTTTAAATATTTGTGCCAATTCAATGGATGTCAAAAATACTTCCAAAATTTTTATAAATTTAAAATGCATATTTATAAACATGATTCTGGCAATACAGTAAACGAAAATTATTCTTGCCCTACCATTGATAAAAGAACTAATACATGTACTTTGAATGATTACCAAGTTAATAATAATCCTGGGATAACCAGTTATGAGCAAAACGTTCTGGGCTCACATGAAAGTTCTGGAAAAAATACAGATAAATTTTGTCACCTCAAAAATCTAATGCTGAAATCTATTATAAATTTTACTTTAAAGCTTCATGAAAAATCTTCGTTTTGCGGAAAAGATATACCACTTATACAAACCCATGTAACTAATTATATAACAGATCCACTTGTTAAATGTTTCAAAGAATTTTTACCTTTTTTGGGTCCTGATAATGGAAATGATTTTGAAGAAATCTTAATGTGTATGGAAAGCCCATTTCAGAATCTAAAATCAGAACATAAGCTTCTTAATAAGATGCAGGAACTTAATGTTTATAAACCACCTCTATGTTTTACGATTGCGAAGGAATTGGATGAAATTGTTGTTCGTGGCAATCCAACACTTAGTCAGAACACATCCGAAGGATATTTATTAGACATTGAATTTCAATTGAAAAAATATTTTGAGTCCTCAAATGTATTTAAATTAACTATGAAAAATATTGAACTTATAAAGTCAGAAAATAGAAGTCACTGCATTACAGGAAAGCTTTAAACATCTAAATTGAGAGAATTCGGACACAAATTAGTGTTTCCGATTTTCCTTTACTTTGATGATTTTCAAATAAATGATGTGGTCGGACGGCACAATGAATCTATTTGTGGAGTATATTTTAGTGTGCCTGTGGTTCCACAGTATCATTTATCGCATCTTAATAATATTTTCGTAGCTGGATTCCTTAAGTCAAAAGATTTGAAGCATTACCCAAGCACATTAACTTTACATAAGCTTGTAGATATTATAAAGAGTTTATATACGAATGGCATTGAATTAAATGTTAACGGTGAAATCATAAAAATTTATTTTTGCCTTGCCCAAATATTAGGGGATAACTTAGGACTAAATTTTATTTTAGGATATAAGACTTGTTTCAATTCAAATAATTATTGCCGCATTTGTACTAGAACAAAACAACAATGCCAACTTGAGTCAGTAAAGCTCTTCAAAAGTTTACGAAATGAAAGCAACTATCAAAATGAAAATACTTGTGACGGAAATTGGTCTTTTATCAGAGAGGATACAATTTTAAATACTTTGCCACATTTTCATGTAACACAGAATATTGCTTGTGATATAATGCACGACATATTCTTAGGAATCGGAAAATCAAATATGTCAAAAATTTTAAATTATTTTATCTATGAAAGAAAAATTATTATCTTTGGAATCGTTCAACTATAGAAAGCAAATGTTTCCATATGGTCTTCGAAAAGCAAGTAATGAGAGCAACCACGTAGAAAATCGCACATAAAGAAAAGTAATATTAAAATAAATGGGGCCGAAATGAAAACATTTTTACATTTTGTTCTTTTAATGATTAGTGATTTAATTGAGGCAAATGATCCAGTTTTTGATTTTTTAATTGTTTTTGTAAAAATTGTAGATATTATTCTATTAACAGAATTTGATCATGATATTTTGAATGAATTGAAAGATCTAATCGTCCAGCACAATAACTTTTTAGTAGACTTTTTCAAAATAACTTTTACACCCAAATGTCATTTCCTAGTTCACTATCCAACCGTTATTAAAAACCTTGGGCCCTTGAAACATCTGTGGTGTTTCAGGTTTGAGGCCAAGCATCAGTTTTTCAAGCAATATGTCCGATCAATGAATTCAAGGGTTAATGTTCCTTACACTTTGTCTGTGAAAGGCTCTCTTCAGTTTTCGTCTTTGATTATTGAAGGTAATTTTTTTCTTGATGATATGCAAAAATTCAAATATATATTGGATTTTGACTTGCGGAAATTGCCCTACTATGAAAATTTGTGTACAGAGTTTACTCTAGTAAAAGCTTTTGATTGCTTTTTGCATAAAAATGTTCTATATTCACAAAATTCCTTTGTAAAAGTTTGTCACAGAAATATATATTTGAAAACGCTATTACTTTTTTACGATAACAATAAGATAGTTTATTTAATTGGCCAAGAAATAGAAGTTGTCTTTTATAAAAAATACCAAGCATACAAATTTCCAAACCAATTGGAATGTTTTTATTTAAAAAAAATTGAAGATGTTTCTTTACCCGGAGAAAGATTTGTACTAAACAATGGAGAAATAGTCATAAGATTTGAAAGTATTTTCAATAAAAACTGATATGAAAATTATATTTTATTATTTTTGTAGTTTGCCAAATCACAAGATTTTTATTTCAGCTCCTAGTTTTATAACAGAGAAAGAAGCACTTTCGTGTTTAATGTAAGTAGAAAAACTGTTGGCATGTTAACATTATGAGCAATTTATGCCAATGACTAATATGCTTGACAAATCAAAAGTATTGGTATTCGTACCAAAAACAGAACATATTGAGTTGGTAACAACTTTTTTTATTGATACAAGTACTACACTCTTCCGCTCAAAAAATAAACATCAACAATTTGGGCACTGTTGAAATAAAAACAAGGAATTGTTGGGTACGAAATGACCAACGAAAATTGTTGAAATTAAGTATTTTATATAACATTTTTTTTTCTGAGTGTAGGAACATTTATCTAAATGTTATAGCTTGTTATAAAAAATATCTTAAATTATACCACTCTGATAATTATGGCTGTCAATTGCACCTTACCTTAGAAACCTGAGTTTGATTTTTTCTTAAAACGTAATAATTCTTATATTAATTATAAACACAACTACAGAGTTAATGCATTCGAAAAAGTGTGAGGTCTCCTAACTGGTTCCGGTCTGGGCACTGCTGTCAAACCCTATACTCTTACAACGTGGTGGGCCGCGGGAGCGATAGGAGTTCCGCAGCGAGACCGGCGTCTAAGGGGGGCCTGATGGTTGTTGGCGGTGGAACTGTAGCTCGGTGCACTTCTGGGCGGGGCGCTCCTTTGTTCCTCTTGGGCTGACGGGAGCCTGCGAATAAGCTGAGTGGTTCGCAAGAAAAATCGAGGACCTCTAGGATGGAGGTGGATGGGCTTGCGGAGCCGTCTACCTTCGACCAGGTCTGGGAAGTACCGAGGAGCCGATGCAACGAGAGGATGCCCAGGATCAGGCATAAGCCAAGGAGCTCTATTTGATGTTGGGGCTGGCGGCGAACGGTTACTGATGAGGACCGTTCAGGTGTAAGTCGAGGAGCTGAAGTAATAATGGGATGCAGCATCAGAACAAAAGGGTCAGGGGCAAGCCAAGGTACCCTGTTTAGTCAAGGTTGAATGTGGCCAGGCTAAACCCGAGGTGCCAACTTACGTTTTCGCTTGCTGGGAAAACAAAGAATATTAGTAGAAGCTGTTGGCGATGCATGTGCTTTCAAATTAGTTAGAATCGTATCCTTGGTAATTTCCGACATAACTAAATAGCGCATTCACTCCCACTGGTTCATTACGACTACCACTGATTCATATGACGAATAAAATTATAAACATTCAAATAAAAAGAAAAACCAATAAATAAGCTCACGAAGAATAAACTATTTGCAAATGCTATCTGCTACTTTGGAACGTATTCCCTTGTCATTCAAGAGCGATTTTAAAGGATTTGAAAGGACAGCATCAAATCTCTAACAAGTAAATGCAATTCAAGCAAAAGCAAATGACTTAATTTATGGTAAATTTGATTACACTATAAAAAGGAACACAAAGAAACTGCATTGACTTTCTATAAATATTTGTTCTGCATGTACTTAACAAAATAAATAAAGATAAAATCCATATTTGAAAAAAATTCAAAACGAAGTAATTGCAATAAATAATAACGAAAAAGAAGAAGAAGATCGTCAATGAAACCAAATAGGATAATATAAAAAAAAATTGAAATGGATAATAAAGCAAAAAAATTTTTTGCAAGAAATAATAAATAATAACAAAACGGGAAAACAACCCTAAAAATATCGTATGCTATTAAGTATATGTTCTAATGCAAGAAAGCCCAAGATTTTAAATAGATTATTTAAACGTTGTTTACTTCATACGTGTAACTTAATGTTACAGTCTGTTAAGTAAAAGCGTATCCAGTATAATTTTGAAATAGTTTATTTAACAACAGTTTTTGACTTATACGTACATTAAATACATTCTGAGGTAACGCGTTTTCAGTTGAATAGTGAGTCCAATCACCACCAGCATCAATTATTGCTTTGCATCTCCGAGGCATGCTTTCCACTGAATTATCGGCGTATTCGAGGCGAAGCGCCTTCCAAATGAGTCAAATTTCTCGGAAGAGCTGCTTCAAAGTGTAAACACGTTTTTCACGGAGCTTCTGCTTGATATAGGCCCCGGCGTTTTTGATATGATTTGCATCAGGCGATTGCGAAGGCCAATCAAGTGTCACAATGCATTTTTCCCGTTTCCATTTAGTACACAGCTAGCTCCGGTACTTAGAATCATTATCGGTACTCCGCCATTTTACATTGTTTGCGTACAGATGTTTCCGAATAACAACGTGTGATAAGTCGAGACCTTTTTGCTTCAATTTCGCTTGCTATGACGTAAAGACAAGCCAGGATTGCACGAAAACAACGCCACAATTCCTACCGAACCACGATTTGGAAGATCATTGACAGCTTTTGACTCTTTAAATCGTTGGACCCACTTCTTGACAAACAATACAGACTTTTTAATGTATTAAGCCGCCACTACAAGTTAATTTTTGATCCTTTAGGGTGTGTGCAAAGAAACACGGCCTCGAAGCGCTTTGCGTAAATGGCACTCATCGCGATTAAAGTGTTTTCCCTTTTTCAAAGCGCCAAAGACCGAGGTTCTCTCTACCGATAAAAAAAATTGAAATCAATATCACTTACCGATCAGAACCTATGCTGGATACGCTCTTACTTAACAGACTGTATCTCCTAAGTCAATGAAAAATCCAAATACGAATAGGAAATTAACTGCATGGTTTTATTTTAAAATATATACAGGGTGCGTACGATATTTGAGGACATGTATAAATGTGACTATGAGTTCGCGAATTTTTTTATTATTTTTCCTTTTCAGATAAGAAATGGCGGACTACAACATCACTCAAGAAACGAAGAGACATGCTGTCATCGTCGCTATATGTGCGAACCATACAGATTTAGAGATCTCTAATTTTCTTAACTGCGCCTGTTCATTCATGCATAAGGTTCGCCGTGAATTGGGAGCATCAGGAGGCGATACAGAATCGGTTGCAAAACGCAAAAAGCACGAACAACGTTCTGACACTATTCGACCTGCAGAACTTTTAGAGCAAGTGCAAGCGATCATAGACGAGGACCCTTCAAAATCAATGAGGACCCTTGAGAGTGAGCTTCATGTTTCTGAGCGCCTTATTCGTAGAGTTGTCCACGAAGACCGAAGACTCAGCTCCTTCACATACAGTGATAGCTCCCCAGACCTTAATCCTTTGGATTATTACTTATGGGGCGTAGTTGAGCGTGAGACCAATAAGCGTCCTCATAATACCACTTCTTCGCTGAAGACTGCTGTTAATGCGGTTATTCGGGCATGTCATCGTTTCCGGACCCGGATCGAAGAGGTTATGGCTACTAATGGCGATTTTATTGAATAACTTTATAGTCATATATTAATTCAACGTTGTATAAAAAATTCCTAAAATTTCATTAAATTTTGTTAACAATACAAGCTAATTAATTTTAATCTCAAATTGTCCTCAAATACCGTACGCACCCTGTATATGTACTGAAAACTTACGCTTTGAAACCGGAAAAAAATTAATAGAAAAATTTGTAAATTACATGTAAATATGAATTGCCGAAAAGAATACCCCACTCGGTCTTCTCATTTCGAGAATTTTCGATGGGTATGGGACCTGCCACGTTGGTTGAGTTAAGACATAAGTAATTATACATATCTACATCTCAACCCAAATTCTTGTTTGAGAGATAAATCGAAAACGCACACGTTTTCGGGTCTGTAAATGACTCTCGTTAAAACCCCGGACATTTGCATCAGAAAATATTTAGTTATTTTTCACGGATATAGAATGAAGATTTTATGTTTATAAAAGGTACAGCTACGAAATTTTGTGGAAATGTCAGAAGTGGTAACTTCTTGAAAGTTTTGGGGAGTTAAAAAATTTTCAGAGGGAGTTGGGGAGTAAACATTTTTCAGGGAGCCTCCCTATATAGGGAGGTGAACCTTAAACATTTTTTTCTACCATTGGGTAGGTGTAGGGTGTCATTGGAAAGCTCTTAATGAGATTTTTCAAAACAAGTCTTAAAGTTACTCTACCAATACCAAGGGGGCAGGGGAAGGGCAGATGTACAGCAAATAAACTTTCATCCATCAGATTCGAACTTCGTGTGTTTCCTCTCCCTGCGCATCTCTCGAAGCAAAAAGTATCAAATTAAGACCTGTTTTGAAAAGTTCTCATCAAGACCTTTCATTTCGGGGGGTCACTTCCCTATATGGGGAGACCAACCCCCCCTTAAATACCTTATAAAAATTTTTGCAGTTGAACTTTGAAGAGAGCACCACTTTACACCTGTATACATAATTTGATGTTTCTAGCTTAAGTCGTTTGTGTGAAAAAGTGCTGTGACACACGGACGGACGGACGGACAGACGGACGGACAGACCGACGGATAGATGGACAGACAGGTCGCAAAACTATTAGGGTTTTGTAAAACTATTTTACAAAACCCTAAAAAAACCACGGCAGAATTATCTCTAGAACAAGCCTCGAGGAGTTGTATGGTGCCCAAAGGCCGATTATTTTGTATATCGTTTGAAACTACGAGAAAGGTTGACATACTATACGAAGCGGAGTGTGCTATCGGAGATAGTGCACTTGTATGATCCTTTGGGTTAGCTATTTCCTATAATTATGAGAGCAACGACTATGGTTGCACCGAATAAACTAGGATCAACCACTACCAAAAGAAATTGAGGTGCTGTGGCTGAAATTCCGATCGGACGTTCCTGCGATTGAAGTAATAAAACTATGGCGATGGATCTAGTCTACATTAAACGCTAGCTATTCCCTGCAGGGACTTTGTACCGCTTCTCAAAAAGCTTACGCTGCTGTAATATATATCGTATCTCAAAACAATGATAGTACTTATGTAAACTTGTTAGCTGCGAAAACTAAAGTGGCACCCATACGTTCCGCTAGCATCCCTTATTTGGAGTTATGTGAAGCAATGTCACTGGCCAAACCCATAAAAAAAACGCTAAGTGCTTTGAACATCAAAGTCTCAGGATTGAATTCGTGGACGATTTCGAAATCTTCTTGGCTTGGCTCAAAGGGCAGTTTTCATTGACAAACGGACAGCCGAGATTCTGGAAACAGTTGGTAACGCCACATGGAATCAAGTCCGGTCACCGGAAAACCCTGCAGACGTAGTATCTTGCGGCGTTAGAGCCACAGAACTTGCTGAAATCTCGTTGTGCTGGTCAGAACCAGCGGGGCTCAAGAAAGGCGAGACTTGTTGGCTGACAATATGAGAAATTCCACCTGCCAAGCTCGAAGTCTGGCAGACCATACTCTGTCATGTCCAATCAAATGAAATTGGATTCGAATGTTTATATAAGGGCTCTACACTTACCCGTCTGAAACGCATCACTGCCTACTGCTATCGTTTCTCAGAGCGTTATGCAAAGGCAACGTCTTTGAAGGGACATCTTCCCAGCAAGGAGTTCTCAGAGGCGCTAAAATTCTGGATTCGCATGTCTCAACGCTCGGAGTTCATAGAAGACATTTGCGCTCTTCGAAATGAAAGGCGATTGCCAAAAACTAGTTTTTTGAAGAGTCTGAATCCAATTATCGACGACGATGGTTTGTTGCGTCTCGGAGGAAGATTGTCACACAGAAGCCTATCCTACAAGGAAAAACACCCGATCATACTCCCAAAGGATGGGAAGTTGACTCAGTTGATCCTCCAACAATTTCACAAGGCTACTCTTCACGGGGAGGCGCAGTTAATGCTTGCAACGTTAAGAAGACGTTTTTGGCTTATAAATGGAAGGCGTGTAGTACGCCAATTCGTTCACAGATGCTTAAAGTGCTTTTGATTCATATCAATGGCCTCTTCACAACTCATGGGCGATCTTTCCTCACTCCAGGTAACTCAATCACGCCCATTTACACACACACACGGGTGGATTATGCTGGACTTATCAGTATTAAGGACGGCTACGGAAGAAGATCGAAAACATACAAGGCATAAATTACAATTTGTATTTGTTTAGCTGCAAAAGCAGTACACCTGGAGTTTGTCAATGGACTCACAACTCAAGCTTTCCTGGCTGCCTTGAAGCGTTTTACGAGCAGGAGAGGCCTATGCTTGCATATCTACAGCGATCAAGGAACAACATTTGTTGCTGCCAGTAACGAGCTATCCCGAATCGTGCGCAAAAGCACTGAGTTAGATGCTAATACTGGAGTTACATTTCATTACAACCCGCCAGCCGCTCCACATTTTGGAGTGCTGTGGGAAGCAGGTGTGAAATCCATGAAGCAGCATCTGAGAAAGATACTCGGCAGTGCAATTTTAACATATGAAGAGTTGAGTACTACACTGGCACAAATTGAGGCATACTTAAATTCACGTCCAATGTGTCCTCTGAATGATAATCCTACTGACAAAACAGCGCCCATTTTCTAATCAGAGATTCCTTACTTGCTCCTCCAAAGGACGACATCATGGAATGCGACATTTCTCGACTAGATAAATGGCAACTTTCTCAGTTTTTGGCACTATAGTTTTGGAATCGGTGGAAGAGCGAATATTTAGCGCAGCTACAGCAGCGACCCAAATGGGCTCATCGAGAACATTGTCCACAAGTCGGAGATTTGTGTCTGGTGAAGAGTGACAATTTTCCACCATATAATTGGCTGTTAACTCGCATCACAGCAGTTCACCTAGGAACATACGACTTAATAAGAGTTGTGTCTATTTTTTGCAAAGGAAAGACCCTTTAACGCCCAATCGCAAAAACTGCGCTACTGCCATTCGAAAGAGCATCAGAAGCAGAACAATAATAAATAACATCTGTTAACCCTAACAACTAGTAGCAGATGGACTGCACAGAGTTCAGGAGAGATGATAACGTGTGAAATGAAACCAAAGAACCATTTTGTACAAAAATAACTTGTCATAGATTTCAAAATGATTTGTATGCCTCTAATACAAACTCTCAATTTGCCATGAGATTTTTTCGGTTTTTCATGAAATGTGAAATTTATCATATTTGACAGTTTATAAAAAACAATTGATTTGATTTTTGCATGTTTGAAAAAAGTGTCTGGATTTTCATTTGAATTCAACACAAACTGAATGCGGAAGTTTCGCTGTTGCGGATGTCAATGCGGATATCCGCAACAAACCTGGTCCATATTCATGTCAGTATTTTGCCGATAGCAACAACAAAGACATATAATAAGTCCCAAGAAAACATCAAGTATATTAAGTTGATCATAAGGCCCTGCTAGGCCGATGCTAAGACCTAGCCAGATGGAAATCTTTATCTTAACCTTTTCGAAAACAAGATTGCTAATGAAAAATGGAATTATTCTTACCTTAGTGTATCCGAAATGACTTAACATCTCTAGCCATACGTCGGCTTGATGATAGTAGGGTGGTACCGTCCGCAGAAATGAAACATGAATATTTTTATCCGAAAATGCAGCGTCGCGGGATGAAATTCCAATAACAGGAATTTGATAAAATCCACTCGTATAACTGACGGCTGCGGGTGATAAATCACCTGAAAGCTCATGGGAAACAACGACAACATAAACCTGAAATGAAAAATAGTTTATAGAGATTGATTGTATTTTATGTGTGAATATATGTAAGACAAAATAAAAATTATTTCCTATGACATTATAATCCATGCATGCAGAATCTCTTCTACGTTAAAGGTGAATGTTTATAAAACCTAAATTGAAAATATTCAACCATAAGGGAAAATCAGGATGTTTTCAAGAACATAAATACTCGTATATTGAATTAATTTTCAAGTCATTGAAATAAACTTTTGCCTGCGTTTAAAATTCATAACTTTCTACACCAAGAGTATACTTCTGCTGAGTAAAACTTCTTTAATATTTCCTCAATTCGTCATCAACAACTTATTGTTGAATATCTTCACAAGTTTTCCACATTTCTTCCTGGCCTCCAAGCATCCTCCTACACAGGTAGATAATCGAAATACGTCCTCGACAGCACTCAATCCAGGTCAAGACTACTTAGGCCAGGTCTTCCCATCAGGAAGCTAAATCATATGTTTATAAAGCATGTACATATCAGGCATCCTTTTGTGTCATCTCTAGATTCCATCCGTTGACCGTATTGACATCCGTAAGCATTTTGAAACGGATAAGTCGGTTAAACCGCACAGATAGCTTCAGGAGAGTTGAATGAAGCAGAATTCAAACAGTAAAGTCCAACAGACTTTGGGAGTGAGTTGAGTAAAATTTAATTATATCCATAATTGGTTTTTTACAGTCCATTTAAATTAAGTGGCCAGAAACTTCGAATTGATTTAAAAACCGTCATAACTGACTGGACGGTCATTTAAACTCAATTGTTCCCAATTTTCACTTGATTTATAAAGCAATTAAATTTAATTTATCACTGAGTCAGATAAATTAAAAATGAAAAGTCTCGTGGCGTTAAATATTTAATCACATGAAATTAATTTGCTGCTAATGAAACGCTGGATTAAATTTTTGCCTTGAAGCTTTGCAGAACTTAAGTCAGATGTATGGCAACAATTTTGTTTTGAGATGAATATGACTATGTGGTACTCATACTCATTCTGAAAAATTTAGTGGAAAACTGTTTTAACAGCTTTGAAACCCGAATGTTTAAAGGAAAGTAGATAGAATGATATGAACTAGGAAAGTGAATTTCATATTCCGGGATGAACAAGGAGAAATAATATGCGAAAAAATTTGTACGCTCATGCAATCATTTGCAATGATAATGCAGAACTTGGTAGAACGTACGAAGTATTAATCTTTTGGCCTGGCCCAGAGGTCATATAGGGGAGCCATATATTGAGCTTTATCACCCTTCCCGCGATGCACATCTATCGACTTCTGCAATATATGATTTTTCGGACACCACAAGCAACGCTCGTATTTATCAGTTTTCTCCCAACCAATACACCATGGCACTGACTCCTGTTCATAATTTTTGGCTTGCTTTGTATCACGAGTGTGACTTGTGGTTATCACTTTGGGCCCGGATAATCTACCATGAGTGTGGCTCGATATTGTAGGCCAAGGGGTTGGAAGTGGAAAATAAATTCGATTCAACAGAAAGCTTTATGAATGACAACCCTGTCATCATTAATTATTGTATTTTGTCAAAAAAGGAACATTTGCTACAGGAAACTTCAATTGATTTAAATTGAACTTGAGGTGCTATATGCTTGGTTTTCAAAATTCTTCCTGTTTCATTTTCTACTTACTCGCATCTTTCAATTTTTCTCCTCAAAGAGAAAACTTTCAAAATGGTGCATTCGCAAGAATTTGGTCAAATTTGTTTCAGTGACAGACTGACAGACTTTGCTCAAGCTCACATAAAAGAAAGATGGCATGTAGGAATCGGTAAAGAAAATTTGCATGCTGCTCAAACTATTTTTGAGGATGCAATCAATGCTTTGCAAAAATTTCGTTTTCGCAGTTGCACAAACAAAAGTCCATAATCTGAAAAATGTTGAGTTCAGTATGACATCAGAGTTCCCAAGTTCAAACCTCGGTGGCAGCATCGAGTTTGAGCTTCTGAAGCTGCTGTTGGTCTATCAGCTCACCCAGATATTTGTAAGCCTTAAACTCATTAAGACATACTTTCGTGATTTATTTTTAGTTTTTTTGTGTCCAAAGGTGTCCACCCGCGAAGGGGCGGGGAACAAATTTTCCGACATTTTCCCACACCCTTCCTTGCAAATGCCTCTTGCTTAGGACCTGTTTTGAAAAGTACTCATCATAAGCTTTTATTTGCCACCCATATTGACTACCTTTGGTAAAAAAAATTTTACGAGTCACCCCCCTGTGTACTGAGACCCCTCTTGAAAAACTCAAAATATTTTTTTTGCTCTCCAAATTTTGAGAGGACTCCACTTATGACCTACGTAGAAAATTTAATCACTCTAGCTTGTGTGGTTTGTGAGAAAACTTGCTGTGATCCAGGGACGGAAGCACGGACAAACGGGCAGATGGCGGGTCGCGATTTTATTAGGGTATTGTCAAAATATTTTACAATACCCTAAAAATGGTCTGTTGTGTAAATACTTTCAAGTTAAGCCATTGAAAACATTTTCATGAATAATATCCATTATTCCAGTTGCTACTAAGATAGCGCATACCGCTTGTCTTCTGACCTTTGGGTGGCCGCAATTAATTTTAGATTTTCGAAAATTAATTTTAGATTTTTAAAAATGTTTTTGTCTTAGGATCTCATCAATCAACGTGTCAAATCTCTTACATATCAGAGTTTC
Source organism: Odontomyia ornata (assembly GCA_963969285.1). Classification (NCBI taxonomy): domain Eukaryota; kingdom Metazoa; phylum Arthropoda; class Insecta; order Diptera; family Stratiomyidae; genus Odontomyia; species Odontomyia ornata. The sequence goes on along the minus strand of OZ017738.1, from coordinate 36,805,822 downwards.
TCTATAGATAGGGCGAAGATACGAATATTCAACTTTTAGTGAAAATAGTAGCTAAAAATATCAGATTTTAATTCTTCGACGTTTTATTTTTCATCATATTCTGATAATTTTTTGAATATTGCAAGAACTTCGTACAGTTAATCACAATCTCAAGTTTCATCAACATTTGTTGTTAAATATGGCTGCCAGAGGGCCACAAAAATCAGAATAAACCGCACATTCGATCCGCTGGCATTTTGAAACTTGCACATGGATGATGACCAAGGAGACAAAATCTTCAAATCTAGTTATTTCTATTTAAAACTGAGTTTCATTCACACCAGTTCAAAATTAAGACTTTTAGAAGCCTTTGAAATTTCCAGTTCCAGCTAGCCATAATATTGTTTTTTGAGACCTGACTTCTGGTTTTTTATACAATTCTTTAAATACCTATAATTTCACCAATTGTCGGTTGCTACAGCCCCTCTCGGACCTTCGTTTCCTGCAAGAAGCGCCTTCAACTGTCTCTGTCCATTGACCACGTCCTCCAATTTCGAAATCGGACCAGCGATGAACTGCCTTCGTTGACTTAGTCAGATCAGCGTTTCCTCGGTTTCTCCACTAGTCTACGGCCTTCAGTTCTCCCAATGAATACCTTTTTGGGTATTTGTTGTTCATCCATACGATTCATGAGGCCAGCCTATTGTAGCTCGTAGACTTACTATCGTTGAGGTTTTCGGCTCGTCAAAAATTTCATACACTCATGGTTGTATCGAATTTGAAATTCGTACCCGTGTAACTTCACGCCGATTATTCGCCTGAAGATGGGCTCATCACTCGAAGGTACTCAATATGTTTGCGGATGCTTGGGTTAGGGTCCATGTTTCACACCCATAGCATAACACAGGTCGTTTCACAGACTTGTATACTTGGAGGTTTGTTTTCCTGTGTATGCAGCTGGTCTTCAAGATCGTCAACACTATAATATTTTTTTTGCGAGCTGTATTCTTCACAAATTTGCTGATATTTTCGATGCTGTATTTGCCAAGTGTAATATTTTGTTTATTTGAGGTATTTTGCCTCGACTGCGTCATGAGGTTTGTTTTATTTTAATTGATTTGTAGCATTGCTAGTTTTGCTTCACTGTCGAGTTTCAGGAAAAGTTCTTTGGCAGTTATTAATGACCCTAATAATACTGTGGGCGTATGATCTGATTTAATTTGCTGAGATCTTAGAAAATATTTTATATGCCGTATGAAGTAGTGATATGCCTCTATAGTTGTTGCACTATAGCTTCTCACTTTTTTTTGTGGATAGGGAATATAATTGATTGGCACCAATTGTCCGGCATATATCATTGTTGCTAAATGTGCTGGATTACTTTGTGGATGGCTTTCTGAACACTTCTGTCGCCATATTTAATGAGCTCCACTGGAATCACATCGATGTCCATCGCTTTATCATTCTTTTGGGCTTGGACGGTGGGGCAAGCTTGATCCGGGCTTGATGAGGCAATCAAAACCCTTTGGGAATATGTACAAACTCCAATGTTCTCGAGCTGTGTGAAGGATTAAGGAGGTTCTTGAAATGTGATGACCATCTTCCCTTAATCTTGTTTTCATCAGCGATGATGTTGCCGATGTCATCATGGGAGAGCCTTTCAATAAATCAATCGTGAGGCGTTTTGTGGGGCTAGTGGCACCACCTTGTTGAAACCACATATCGTTCAACCCATTCTGGCCAGAAAAAAACTTCCAGGGTAATACGATAGCGCTCTCCATAGACGGTAACATGACGGTAGTTTTCATTTACGAAAAATTACAGCCCAATCCTACCTCCGGCATAAAAATCGCACCAAACAGTAATTTTGTGCAGATGCAACGGTGTCTCAAGAAGCATGTGTGGGTTGGAAATACATATTTTGCTTATTCACAAAGCCATTGAACCAGAAACGAGCTCCATTGCTCAAAATGGTTTTTTGATGAAATTCTTCATTTTCTTGAAGCTTTGCCAATTGGAGAAGTTTTTGCGTTTCGAATGATCAAGAGGGTTTAGTTCTTGAGTCAGTTTAATGTTGTGACTAGGTAGGCTAAGATCTTTTCGCAAAATACGATACAATGTCGTTTGAGTGATGCTCAATTCTTGAGAACGACGTGGAATCGATTGATTTGGCTTATTTTGAATCGATGCACTTACCGCTGCGATTTTTCCTTCGCTTCAGCGGTACGATTTTTTTTTTGTACCAGAACGTTCAATAGTGAATATTTGGACTCAATTTTATCCACTATAGCACGCACAATCTATCGGGTGGGACGATTATTACGGCCAAAAATTGGAGTGAGTGCTCTTAAAGCGTGACCACCGACTCAGAATTTCGGCAGTAATTTTCAATAATTTTCAAACGTTGCTGGTTCGTGAACTTTACCATGAGGAAAATATTGACTTTAGCTAACATTTTGCCATTGACAGTTTATTAAAAGAGTTGAAGGATGCGTTCATATAAAGCTCAAAATTGTTCCCTCCCTAATGGGAAACCTTATATATATATATATATATATATATATATATATATATATATATATATATATATATATATATACAGTCGAACCTGGATAAGTGAGAGTTCAAGGGATGGCAATATCTTTTTCGCTTATGGAGGTTTCTCACTAACCCGAGGCTCGTTTCTACCTTATATAGGTACAGATATTACCATTATCACTCATAGAGGTTAAATAAATGATATAGCAAATATGCAGTGAATAAATGTATTGTACATATGTATTAAACATATATGTATGCATGTATATTCCTATTTATTTTTCAAAATCTTTATTTTCAGTTTTTCCGTATTTACATTTTGTACATGCTTTTCTAATTCGTAAATTTTTATCGAATATTTTCTTATCACAAACCGCCGAATATTCAAAAAACTTATATATCTTATCTGGTACATTTAAATTTTCTTTCTTCTTTGGAATGTTCTCTACTTCTGTATCCAAAATCTGCGATTGGTCGGTTTCATCTTCACAGTTATTTCCGTCAGTACACGTTGTCACCAAGTTCTGCACGATATCGGCTTCAGCGGTAGCCAGGTTGTCGTCAAATTGTATGAAATCTTCAAAGGTTGGCGTTAGCACATCACTAGTAGATTCGTGACACACAAGCTTGGTCCATTCCCCATTGCTAAGTTCAGCTACAACTTCATTATCCTCTGGTAGAAATTCTTTTTTATCTGTGCTGATACAAAACTCCGCTTTCTTTTTGATAGTAACATCACTTACTTTGAACCATGCCCTCCTTGCGAATTTCATGGCTTGAAGTACGTTAATATCAGGGCTATTGTTTATTTCGAGGCACGTAAGAGTATGTTTAACAAATTTTCTGCTGTAGAAGCGTTTGAATGTGGCTATGACACCTTGGTCTAAAGGTTGAAGTTTACTGGTGGTATTGGCAGGAAAAACATGATTTTTACGTTGTTAAATGTTGGTAGGTCTGTATGTATGGGCAGCACAGTTGTCAAAAAAAGCAAGATTTTTTTTGTGTTTTATCTTCATTTCCTTGTTAACTTTTTTCAGCCAATCTGATATCTTTGTCATCCAAGCTTTTGTCTTATTGACATAATCAACATGTAAAGTCTTGACACCTTGAAAATACCTAGGCTTTTTTTTATTTTCCTATTATCAAAAGAGGGAGCTTATCAGTACCGGTCATGTTTACGCAGTGAAGAATAATTAGGCGTTCTATGCTTAATTTTCCCCCATGACGTTTTTCACCCTTAAATGCAAATATTTGATCAGGAAGACACTTGAAGAACAAAGCAGTTTCATCCGCATTGTAAATATCGTCTGGTTCATACCCTTTTAAGAGACTTGGCAGTTCTTTAGTCCATTGGTTACACACTCTTGGTCGACAGATTTACTTTCTCCAGAGTGTTTCTTAAAAGCGATATCATGACGCCTTTTAAAACCCTCTAACCAGCCATTGCTTGCCGAAAAGTTCTGAACTCCCAATTTCGTGGCAAAGTCTTTCGATTTTCGTTTCAGCAAGGGTCCATCAATTGGACTGTTCGTATCAAGGGTTTGTATGGCCCATTCTAAAAGGCAGTTTTCAATATCGGGAAACTCGGGACGTCAACCCCTCTTAATATTTCTATGTCCCTCAAAGCACTGAGACTTTATCGATAATTTTATAATAGGTGGATCCTGGTACACCAAACTCACTTTGAATTTCATTACGCGATTTCCCACACTCAAACGCATTCACGATTTCAAGTTTTTACTTGGAAATAAAACTTTGATTTTTCTTATAAACATGACGTAGAACTGAACCTTTCTTCGTTCTTGATATTAATCAACTGTAATAAGGGCCAAATATGCACAAGACAATGTAAATTAGTTAGTTCCCCGAAATTTTAGAAAGCATTTGTTTATGTTTTCTGAAATTTCGGGGAGCTACCTGCGTGTGCGTACATGGTCAACTGTCGCTGATAGAGGTAAAGATAACTAGCAATCTGAGTTATAGAGGTCCATGTACGAATATCTGAGATTCCCCGATTTTTTGTTATAGAGGTTTCAATTTCTCATATACAGAGGTTTTAGAGGCTAAAAATGACGGTTACTGGCAATTCTCCTCGCTTAAAAACTTATCTCGCTTACCCAGTTGCCACTTACGCGGGTTTGACTATATATATATATATATATATATATATATATATATTTATATATATATATATATATATATATATATATATATATATATATATATGTATGTATATATATATATATATACATATATATATATATATATATATATATATATATATATATATATATATATATATACATATATAAAAGTATATATACATATATATATATACTCGTATATACATAAAGGGTGATTCATTATGAGGTTTAATTTTCAATAGAATTTTTATGACAGATCACGTGCGACTGCTGTCAAATTGTGATGAATTTTTTATTCAGCATTTAGCAGATCATCATGGAAAGTCTTGCAGCGAAATAACGTATCCAAATTCTTCAGCTGTATTACGAAAATCAGCGTTCTGTGAGAAGTGTATATCGCATACAGAGAGGGAAACCATCGGCTTATTGAGGAATCATTTTGGTGAGTACCTGATTACTCATTTTATACTAAAAAACTGGCCACCTAGATCGTGTGATATCATACCTATGCTCTGCATATCAAGACGACTAATATACAGGCGCCATAAATTCAGTTCGAAAAATTAGATCCTGGTTATTATGTACTTAAATTCGCCGCCATTTTGTTTCAAGTGTTTTGACTTCGACGCTTGATTAGTCATGATAACACATTAATATTACAAACCATTTCTAAAATTTTTATCAAAATTCCTACATATTTGTGGTGTCTAGGTCCGTTGCGAACGTGTATCACCCTAGTATCACGTGTGAATATTGTTGTACATAATTGTTAAATATTTATATTTATTTATTGTTCGATTATTATTAAATTTCCAGGACACATACAATTACTATCAAAAAACTTGAATTATAGCTTTTAGGAAATTTCGGGGTCCCATCTTGAATGTATAGGCAAAAAAGTAAAATTTAAAAAATGTACTATTATTAACAAAGTTGATCGAATTTCAACTTCTGAGGTATTCGTTGCCCTTGTGCTCTTAAAGATTTGTCTCTGCGATTTTTTTTAATTTTTCAGGTCAAAAGTGTCCGATTGCGAGGAGGGGACACACAAAATTTTCATACATATCCCTTTCCCCTGCACAACTGCAAAGCAAAACTTGTCATTTTAAGACCTGTTTTGAAAAGTTCTCATTAAGACCTTTCATTTGATACCAATATCCATTCTCCTATGTAGGGAGATCCCCATTAAACACCTTATAAATTTTTTTTTTGTGGTGAAATTTTTGAAGATGGCTTCACTTTATCTTATGTTTCTAGCTTATGTTGTTGCCGAGAAAAATTGCTGTGATACACGAATGGATGGACAGACAGGACGCGATTTAGTAGGGTTTTGTAAAATTATTTTTCAGAACCCTAAAAATGACCGCATATCACCCTTCAGCAAACGGAATGGTACCTCTAAAGATATATTGTGGCATATATATTTAAAGGCAGCATTGATGGGCCATGGGGACGAGATTCACAGGGTCTACCTACCGTTCTTCTCAGCCTTCGATCCACCTGCAAAGAAGATATTCAATGTATGGCAGCAGAAATGTTATACGGAACCACTCCCTGAATTCCAAGGGATTGCATGGATGATACCGACAACAAAAGTGTCCCGATAAAATCGCGATAAGATATGTGTTGACTGTGTTTAATAACATTTGAACATCAACGCAAGGGTAGCACCTTTATCTTCAAAGACTTGCTACATGCAGTAACGTTTTCGTTTGAATCAATGCGATAAAAGCATCACTTCAACATCTGTATTTTAGCCCATTCCCAGTGTTCGAATGAACGGCCGTTAAGTTTACAAAAGCATAATGGACAGAAAGACTTCGCAGATATCGATAGAGAGATTAAAGCTGGCATACACCGTCAACCCAAAAACAATAAGACATCTGTTCATGAAATTGGAAGAATATCGATAACATGATAAGAAAGAGTTTTTTTTTAGAGGTGGAGAACTCTAAATTGGAATAAAACAATGAAAAATGTTTTTAATACCCATGATATGGACTTTATTTGAAAGATTTTTTTGTCGTCAATATTTAATGATAATTTCGGGCATGTAGCCGCCATGGCTGTCACGTACGTGGTGTAATACAATATAATCACTTTATGGTAAATGAGGATGTATTTTGGCAATAACACGTCGAATGTTGGCTTTCAAGTGCTCAATTGTTTCTGGTTTATCGGCGTAGACACTCAAATTTACATATCCTCAAAGAAAATAATTGAGCAGTGTCAAATGGCACAAACGTGGTGGTCAGTTAACAGGGCCGTTTTGTAAAATATAGTAAATCTTCGTCAAATGTATCTTTCAATAATTTTGAGCCATCCTGCGGAAACAAAATGTCAGCAAGATTAATGCCTTATAAACGAGGTACCAAAAAGTTAACAACCATACTCTGTAACACTCACCGTTGACTGAAAAATTATGACCAACATTATTTTTGAAGACATATGAACCGATTATCCCACCTGCCCATAAAGTGCACCAAATCGTGACCTTTTCTGCTTATGTCTTAGCATCGCTACAAATCGACAACTCTCTTTTTTAGCGTAGCCATTTAATCAAAAGTGTACTTCACCACCGAACAAAATTTTCTAATGAATTTGTGGATCAACGCCAGTCTTTCCATTGGCCAATCCACCAAACGTTGCTGCGGCGTCAGTCTATTCATGAGGAATTGCCAAACAGAACTAATCTTATAGCCATCAAGAGACTAGTTTTTGGTTGCCACCAAAAACAGATTTACCATTTTTCAATTCTCCGACTCTAGAAAAACACATCCTTTACATTGTACTCCTTCTTCTTACGAGATTTAGTAAGATAAAAAGAATCATATAATGCTTATAAATATAATTAGTTTGTAAATTGTAACTGTTTTGTATCCGTTTTTTTTGGTAGTTTCAGTGAATTTTTAAAATTTAATTGTCTTGTATCTATTTATTGTATCCATAATATAATTAGTTTGTATAATGTAATTGTTTTGTATCTATCTTTCTATGCGGTTTTCGATAGTATAGTGAATTTTTGAATTGTAATTGTTTTGCATCTATTTTTCTATGAACTTTTTGATAGTGCGTCTTTGATACAACGATTTGGCTGCTACGTAACATGACTAAATGAGAAGTATTGCTTGGAGAGCTACACAAATCTCTTAAGTTGGGTAGTTATGGTAGGCAGCGATGGTGGAAGGTATTTTTAATGGCTATAATCTTCCTACACTAGTTGGAAAGATCTAGCCACTTTTCGTGACGGTATGTTTAGGTTCGGCTTGGAGGTTGGGGGTGGAGGTGTTGGTATAAAGTTTGTTTTGTTAGTGGGATTTTCGGGGGTTAGGTTACGCATCAGAATCGCTGGTTGTAGACATGGTAGTTGAATTTGGCAACACTGCTGTAGGTAGCTGGTCATAAAGTTATTATTATGAAGCATATAGAGATTTATATCAGGCTGACCTAAGTGGTGGCCATGTGTGCATGTCACTGACCAGTTTTTAAGGTGTGCCAGGTTATCAAGGTGTTCGTAGATATCCGTGAGGGTATGCGTGTTGGCTAAGAGGTGGGAGCATTGGGGTTTGGATGTTAGTAGTTGGATCTTGCTGCTGTTATTGGCGGGTTTTAAGTGGGTCAGGCCTAGTTCCAATATTTTAAGGCTTATTTGAGAAAAGAATCAGGGTTTAATGATGTTGAAGGGATGCCTTATAGTGGATCACCAAATTGTTTAATCGAACATGGCATGGGCGGTGTAGGGTTATTGCATGCCCGGCAAGAGTATGGGTGGTGATGTTAGAGTCACACTGTACATGTATTGGCGTCTCGGACTGCAGAAAGAAAATCCAGCTGTTAGGTCGGCAGAGTTTAATGAGCGTATTTAGGTGAGCTGTGCGTGGGAGATGGTGGTATAATAAAAATATTGCGCAATATTATTGAACGTGAACGGGGCGCCTTACAATTTTTTTCCCGATTTAATTCCATTATTATTCTCCAAGTACTGTCGTAGCTTAGTAGACTACCGATATCTTCGAAAAGCACGCCCGTTTTTGGTAGGGGTTGTGTGGAGAAGGGTTATGATTCTGCGTTGGTTAATAGGAGAAGCCAGCAAACGATTATTGATGTTAATACCATTGCTAGAAACAAAAGGGGAGGGGGGCAGGGAGGAGGAAAAAAATTAGGTTACTAGTCAAAATAGGGTTTGAGGCAATTGTTATGGACACTAACAAGTCTCTTTCCTATCAATTACTGGCCTGCTGGTGTACTTGTTAAGCCGTTTGAATCTAGACGAAGAAATTTTCGTCGGGCAATAAACGAAATCCCAAAGCTTTAGTCACAAGTAATCTTGATGAATATTCTGATAATCATAATGTTTTTTCTACTGTATCCTCTTTAAACATCAATGAATCTCTTTCAAACCTTAACACTCTTCAATGTAACTTCTCTTCTCCTAATAAAATGTGTTTATCTATTTTTTACCAAAATGTACGAGGATTAAGGACCAAGCGTGAGGAACTCTTTATCTCTTATCAACTTAGTAATGATTCTATTATCTGCTTCTCCGAGACCAGGCTGAATGGAAACATTTTGAGCAGTGAAATGTTTCCTGATCATATTGTATATAGATGTGACCGTGACCTGATTGCTACTAATAAGGCTGATGGTGTTGGAGTTTTGGTTGCAGTTAGCAAAGCTCTACCTAGGTCTCCTTGTTCTGCTTTCTGTTTTTCTCCTTCTTCAGAATGTGTTATTATCAAAATTTCTCTCCCTCATAGTACGGAGTTCTTGATTTTGTCTTTTCCTTGTAATTCACCTTTAACTGTTTATGAGAAGGTTTTTTGATGATCTATCCTCTTATCTAGTTTTGCGACATCCTCACACCAAAATATTAGTTTGCGGGGATTTTAACTTACCATACATAGAGTGGAAAAATTATACTACTCCTTCAATCTCGTCCGTTGACCTTTTTTCTATAAGCCTGTCATCTTTCCTATCTCATTGCTCCTTCTCTCAATTTAACCATATCCGCAATCCTAATTGTCGTCTCCTTGACCTTGTTCTATCAAATGTTCCAGTTGGCTACTTATCTGTATCTCAAGCCTTACATCCGTATGTTCCTCCTGATCGGCACCATCCTCTATCTATAGATCTTATAGTGGATGAAATTAAATTTAACAAACCTCATCCTACTCCAAAACTTAACTTTTTTAAAGCTAATTATGAAGCTATTAATACAGAATTACTTTCAGTCAACTGGCTAGATTTCTTTAGAGGCCTAAATTGTGAGGCTGCTTTGGATAAATTTTACATATATATTTATAATCTTATTCGCTGTTACAAGCCTCTTCAGATATTCCGTAAAGCAAACCATAAGCCTTGGCTTACAATGCGAGTGCTTAGTGCCCTACGAGCAAAAGATAAGGCACATCGTGTCTTTAAAACACTCGGCAGTATTGAAGCAAGATGTAATTTTAGCAGGCTGCGTGATATTACCAAAATAGAGATCAGATATGCTCTGAAGACTTATTTCAGCAGTCTGGATAGCTCTCTTGTGGCTAATAATACAAAGCCTTTTTGGTCTTACATAAGGTCGCTGAAATCCTCTTCTTCCGTTCCTAGTAAGGTCCGTTGGAATGGTGCAGAGGTTTCTTCTTTTCAAGAAGTTACTGACTCATTTGCCCAATTTTTCTCTTCAACTTTCTTTTCTCCCGCTGCAGCTGTGCATCCAGTTGTCTTACCTGATCATCTTCCCTTCCCAATTTCCTTTATTTGTTCAGATGCATCTGAAGTCGAAGCTTTGATCAATGCTCTTGATCCTAATATCAGCCCTGGGCCGGATAGTTTGCCAAGCATATTTGTCAAGTCGTTAGCCTCATCGCTGAGTTTTCCTTTATCTCTCCTCTTCAATCTAAGTTTGAGTACTGATACTTTCCCAAACCCTTGGAAAACAGCTAATATTGTGTTATTTTTAAAAGTGGTGATCCTACGTCAGTTTCCAATTATCGCCCTATTTCTTTACTGTCCTGCAGTCCAAAGTTACTTGAACGGTTGGTTCATAATCGACTCTCAAACTCATTAGCTCCTATTATTGCTCCAAAGCAGCATGGCTTTCTCAAAGGATACTCCACTATCTCTAATTTAATAGAGTTCACAAACAGTATTGCAAGAGCTTTGGATAACCAACTGCAAGTTGATGTGATCAACACAGATCTCTTCAAGGCCTTTGACACTGTGAATCATTTACTTCTTTGTCGTAAGCTTGAAGCTCTTGGCATCTCGGGTGCTCTTCTATCTTGGATGTCATCTTATCTCTCGTGTCGTCCCTGTCGAGTGATCCTCTCTGGTACTACGTCTAGTCCTTTTTATCCTTCATCTGGCGTTCCGCAAGGTTCAATTCTTGGGCCTCTTCTCTTTCTGTTGTTCATAAATGATCTTCCCTTTGTAATTAATTCCTCGGGCCTTTTGTATGCAGATGACTTCAAAGTATTTCGAGCAGTCAAATCCCATTTAGGCTTTCAGCTCCTCCAAAATGATCTGAATGCTCTAAATAAATCGTGTGCTTCAAACTATTTGTGTCTTAACACTACTAAATGCCATAAAATGACTTTTTCTCTTAAGGACTATCCTATTAATTTTAATTATATATTAAATTATGCTTTCCTCTCTGAAGTGCTCAGTCATAAAGACCTTGGAGTCGCTTGATCCAAAACTCAAATTTGATGCACATATTTTAAATGTGATTACTAAAGCGTCTAGAGTTTCTCGGTTTATCCTTAGACATGTACATAAATTCAATAGCATCTCTTCTTCTGTCCGCCTATTTGTTTGTCTTGTTCGCCCTTTGCTTGAATACTGTTCTGTTATTTGGTCCCCCCGATATTTCTATCTCGTGTCTTCTTTAGAAACTGTCCAAAGAATGTTCACGCGTTTTCTTTTCCTTAAGTTTAACTTGCCGTATCAGCCTTATGAAAGTCGTTTATCTTTCCTATCCCTTCCATCCCTAATATCCCGACGAACTTATTTAGACCAATGTTTTTTGTACAAACTCTGCTACCATCAAGTCCCGTTAAATATTTTTTCTGAGCTGCGTTTCCGACAAACATCTCGTTCATCTCGGATTAATTCTTATTTCGTTATCCCATATGCTAGAACTAATTTATATTTCTATTCACCAATCTTAAGAATCCTACGAAATCATAATAATCTCGAGCTTGGTCCTTTCCCCTCTTCTTACATAGCATTTAAGAAAAAACTAAGAGACTTACTACTAGTTTAACTTTTAATTATCGACATTTTAGTATTCTTTTTCATATAAATTTTGCTGTAATTATTCTTTGCGTTCCATTTTGTTATTCGATTGTTCAGTCTGTAAGATGGAATAAATAAATAAATATCACAATGGTTGTATTAACCGGAGAGTTTATGCATTTTACTTCATAGGGACCGACCCAGGCCTGTGTTAGTTTGTGTTTCCGGTTTTCATTCTGTAGGAGGGGTTTGTCCCCTTCATGGAATGTTTTGGATCTCTGCTTGCTAGTTAAGGTATTTCTTCTTGCTATATCATACAGTTTTTGTAGTTTGTATTTTAGCATGTGGTAATAACTTGTTTAAGATTGGAAAGGGTGTCTGAGGTAGACCCGAAAAGACAATCCATAGCTGTGAGTTCAGTGCTGTTATTATAGACGAACGAATTGATCCCATATCTATGGATTTTGGTCTACTATGGTGCGCATATATTCAATCAGTGGTCTTTATGCTCTTTCCAAGACTCCGTTTGATTTAGGGTCGTAGGCAGTGGTCTGCACCTTCTTAATGTTAGGTAGTTTGCAGATCTGTTTGAAAAGTTGTCCCACAAAGTTGGTACCCTAATCTGTGACTAGTTGCTTGGCTTTTCTGTAACGAGTGATGATTTCCTCGCAGAATATCTTTGCCTCTATATTGGGTAGGGCATACTAGTCTACGAACTTTATGAGGTTATCCTGGAATGTCAGTAAGTATTTGTTGGGTTGGTATTTCGAGTCGCGGGCTTACAATGTCTAGGTAAGCCTTATCAAACGGTCTGAGTATATACATAAATCAGGAGCTTCTGAGCTTATTATTATTAGGGAACCTAGCCAAGTCACTATTCTTATATCTCATGTATCATTCAATTTCTTTCCATACGAAATGTAAGTGAAGCAACTCTGCTGACTACTCTGTTCATCACCGTCTCTTGCTTTGGTCACGTGGGAGAATGGCGACGACTTTGTAAGTATTATCGTGAAAAACTTTCTTTTCTTAACGGTTGCCAATAAAGCGAACGAGAAAATTATCCAGTGAAATAATTTTCATCATTAGGGAAACAAAAGACAAATAAGTTTGTTACGTTGCGCATGATCGGTTTCCCATTGTAACTTCTATAAACGCAGAATGGAAATGTCAAAAGTTTCGAAGTAAAATTAGTATGCAGTTATTTTGAGGGAAAGCAAGCAGCCAAACGATTTTAAGATACCCTTACAAGCTCTAAAATTCGAGGGATAGAATGTCATTACTTTTATACATCAGCGGTCCGGTGCTGCCTTTTATTGCGGCAAGATCCTTAGAAAACGGTAGAGATATAAATATAATGAAGACACCTTCTTTTTCTTGAAAAGCGATTGGCCCTTGCTTTGCTATGTAAGCAGATGCGTTTTGACTCTTTTGAGCCATCTTAACACATTGTATGCGGGAAACGAGTAAACTCGTTCTATACCAATTTATGGTAGAGCGCGGGAGACGAGTTTACTCGTTTTTTGTTGCTAAGCGGTAGTATGTGGGAAACTTGTAAACATGTCCGCCGGGTGAGGTGGGGACTGCGCGTTATCTATTGTGAGGTGTACCCTACGCATATACCGGCCGATGCATCCTTTCTCTAGTCACTCCGTTATACTGCTTTCGTTCGGACGTCTTAGTATCGTGTTTCTGAGTTAATTCTGCTTTTATAAAATATTTCATATTATTTTGAATTATCGTATTTTCGTACAAAATACCAAACTATCGTTGTATATTGGTACAAAAACTATTTTACTTTGAACTGCCACTAGTTTATTTTTTGTGATAAACTATTTACAAAAGTTATTTTTACTTTTTTTGTGATAAACTATTTTTAAAAGTTATTTTACTGTCTCTGAACATGGATCAGGATACATACGAGAGTGATGACGAATTGTTCGCTGACAATTTATCTAATTATTCCCGCCAAAGCGACTTCGAAGATATTTCCGAACCCGAGAATGACGATTATAGAGAAGAAGATATTATTCCTCTACCAATAACTTTTTCCCGAAGACAAATTTCTAGCTCATCCAGTTCTGATTTGGATGAAGGCGAAGAATGGCCATCGAGAGATAATCCACCAGTCTTGGAGGAGTTTGCAGGGCGACTGGGAATCAATACTGAAAATGTCCCAGATAGTGTAGCAGATACCGTGAATTTGTTCATTGACGACGATTTATTTGCGTTTCTTGTAGAGGAGTCAAATAGGTACTATCACCAAAATGAAGACGCTTTCAAAACTTCTAGAAAATCTCTGTAATGGAAAGACATTGCCGTAAAAGAAATGAAGAAGTTTTTGGGGCTAATAATACTTATGGGGCAGGTACGCAAGGATCGACGAGATGACTATTGGACCACTGAAGAGTCAATAAAGACACCATTTTTTGCCAAAATGATGAGCAGAGATAGATTTCGCCAAGTATGGAGAGCTTGGCACTTCAATAATAACGAAAACGTGGAAGACAACTCTGACAGACTTTGCAAAGTAAGACCATTATTGAATTTCTCTCTTCCGAAATTTCGAGAAATTTATAAGCCTATTCAGCAGTTGTCTCTAGACGAAGGCATGGTACCATGGAGAGGGAGATTGTTCTTCAGGGTTTATAATGCAGGAAAAATTATAAAGTATGGGATACTGGTGCGTATGGTGTGCGGGAGCAATACTGGCTACATATGCAATCTTGAAATATATTGCGGTGAAGGGAAAAGATTAATTGAAACCATTACTTCAGTTATATCTCCGTATACAGATTTATGGCACCATGTTTATATGGACAATTATTACAAAAGCGTACAAAACGGAGAGATACTTTTGGAGAAAAAAATTAGAATTTGCGGTACCATACGAAAAAATAGAGGACTGCCAAATGATTTAAAAACGATTTAATCGGCAAAAGGCGAAACGACGTTCAGAAGAAAGAACATTTTAGTTCAAGTGTGGCAATCCAAAAAGACAGTGTTTCTCATATCCAATATCCACTCTGCTGAGATGAGAGAAAGCCAGAATATTGATCAAAGCACCAAACAAAAAATTATAAAACCAAATGCCTTGATTGATTACAATCGATACATGAAAGGCGTAGACCGGGCGGATCAATATCTCTCATATTATTCCATTCTACGGGAAACGACCAAATGGACCAAGAGAATGGCCATGAACCTCATAAATTGCGCATTAATTAATTCATTGTTGTTGTGTACAATTCGGCGCATTCGACAGATAAAAAAAACCAAATATTTTTGAAGAGTATAGGAATCCATTGGTTAACCGACGAACTTCCAGGAGCAGAGCCTGCTGATCATGTGCCTTCAACATCCAGGGCCCAAAGTAGTAAATGGGATTTACCGGGAAGGTTGTAATGAATATGAGAAGACACACATTAGAACCTCTAGTTGGAACGGGCAAAAAAAAAAAAAAATATTTTACGTCGATATCGTGTGTGTGCCGCTCATAAACTGCGCAATGAAACACGATACATGTGCAACTTTCGCAATGTACCTCTTCACAAGGCCAAGTGTTTTGAACGCTATCACACTGTGAAGCACTATTAGGGCTACAGTTTTTTTATAAGATCTATTCAAAATTTCGTGATTATATTGCAATTTTATGTGAATAAAGTAGTTTTGATGGTAAGAGAATGTTTTTTTCTATATTTACCTAGAATGTAGTAATTTTGTGTAGATAAAAAATAGAACAACCCATATATTTTATAATGAAGATTTAAAAAGTTCTTTTTTTAGTAAGATACAAAAAGTTTCATGAAAAAATACCAATTAGTTTGAGAGATATGATTTTTTTTATAAAAGTCTAATTTTGGCGCGATAAAGTCAAAAAGCACCCGCGTTTCGTCATTCTTTGGAGGGAAAAGTACCCGCATATAAAGTATTAAGTGTTTAAGAGATATGTTGAAGGAAATGACTTTATAAAGGTTTAGGATAGGTTAAGCTGGTGGACACTGGGTTGGGTCAGGAAGAGGGACGTAAGGTTTTTTTGTTCTGCTTCGTCTCGCTTAAGTTTCTTTGGAGGGTGTGGTCTAGTACGGAGAAAATTGCGGCTGCATCGGTATTTAATGCTCGTTGATCGTGTTACCGTCTGTCATTATATGCATATATATTTGAAGTCTTTCGAGGATATCAAGTCTTGATCCTTTGCTTTGTTTGTGTAACAAACTCATCAAAATTGTCAAAGCATCAGGATCGTGTGCGTGATTTTGTAGGTGCGTTACTTAGTTGGAGTCTGCCTTGTTGTGTTAGAAAAATGTTAAGTGCTTATTGTAACTTGTCGTTGGTTTCCGTGTTGTTCTTGCTACGCGTACCATGTCGTAGTTTTTGCATTTCAGATGTATCATTAAATTTCCCAAAAATAGCAAATCTCGACGGGTTTTCAAGAAAAGAGAGAATTGACCTGTAGGTATATAATAAACGAAATAATTGACTAAAACGGAGACAATTTACACACATTTTTAAAACACCTCCAAATAGTGGCAACGCAAAGGATAAAGCCAATTTGGCCAAATGCCGTTCAAAGTCTACTTTAGAGTAGTAAATGTTGCCAGCTTTATCTGCATTTCCTTCAGTAGTGGCGAATTTGTATCAGACAAGCGTTATCAGTTTCAGTATGATTACGGTCAGCCCAGTAAACTAACGACTCAAATCAGTGATCGATCTAGAGCGTTTTTCTATATAACTGGAAATTCTATAACAGATTCCAATCCTACAACAAGTAATATTTTAACTAGTACCTCCCAAGCCGCAAATAATAGTTAATGCAAAATTTTACATTACTTATGACCAAAGTAAAAGTTAATCTAACTTTTCCCATCATTCACATTGAAAGCAATGGTTAATGGAAATTTTTTCATTACTCTTTGCAAAAATAATGGTTAATTTAAAATATTCATCCAGGAAGCGAAGGCCCGAGAGGGGCTTCATTTATCAGATTATTTTCATTTGTAGAGTAATAGATAATAATAATTTTCAAAACGCTTGCATGGATATTTTTATTGTGAGTCGAAAAAGTTCCTCGGTACTAGCGACAAGTTTCATATCTATTTTTCATTTGCCTGTATGGTCCAAGGAATTTCAAAATTTTCTTTACATGTAACATGTAGATTGACGAATGTCAAACTTCAAGCATTGAAAAGCTTCAAAGTCAAAGTCAAAGTCAAAAGCGCTTTATTTAATACTAATCGTTATAAATTTTTAAAAGAACATAAAGCAAATTCCAAACAATAAAACTATAAAAAACTTAATGGCCCGAATGGCTCTCTAAATTTATACGTTATCAGTTAAACACATTTAATGAAAAAAATACACTTGCAAATTTAAATTAATTAAGATTATTTCATATTTTTTGATTCAATTGGAAAAAGGAGAAAAAACCAACCAGCATTATTCAAAAATTACTTATATTACTAACACAACAATGAACTTATATCCTATACCTAATATGTTACACCTTAATTCTAAATAAGTTCAATCAAAAAAAAAAAAAAAACAAAAAAAACGTTACCTTATATTGAAACCTATACCTAAATTATAATACAAATAAACAACAACACTAGATGTAGCAATAATGAGATGAATCTAAAAAACTAAGTAACGAGAAAAAGCACAAAAACAGAAAATAAACACGAATAATTTAGACATTGTCATTCAGCCACCAATACCTAGATTGCTCCATCTCAGCTCGACCAGCCTCAACGAATCTAGCAAATGAGTATCTCCATTGGAATTGTTGGTCTCGTGAACTCAGATTCGGAGGATATTTTATCTTCTTATCGGTGGCCCGTCGGTATATGTGATATATGATTGGGACGCCGTCAGAATCAAAAATATATCGATTCATGTCCAAATACACGAATGCTTCTGGAGGAACGAAGCCAGTAGTGAGGCAAGTCACAATAAACCCGTCTGTAGGGTGAAACGGCTGTGAAATCCAAGGGTTTTCACTCACAGTTACAGATCTTGCGATATGATTCCGAAGAAGTTTCAATATGAAGATATCGACTCTTGCCACTTGAGCGGTTTGATAAATTTTTCTATTCGATATATAGTGCTTCCAATCCGTCTCAGGCTTTCTGTACAAACCAGTACATGCACGAAGACATTTCCTTTCGAAAACTCTTAATCTTTCCATTGTACTAGCACTC
The DNA here is from genome assembly GCA_963969285.1 of Odontomyia ornata. NCBI lineage: Eukaryota > Metazoa > Arthropoda > Insecta > Diptera > Stratiomyidae > Odontomyia > Odontomyia ornata. The sequence goes on along the minus strand of OZ017738.1, from coordinate 36,787,734 downwards.
TGGTTGTACCAGATCTGGCATCCGTATGTCAAAACTGGCCTGACCAGGGTCTTGTAACAAATAACTTTGACTTTTCGATCAATGTATCTGGAATGAAAGAGTCGCCGAAGGGCCATGACTACTTTTAGTGCTTTACTGAGCATGATTTTGACATGTTCAGTATAGTACAGATACTGATCGAGATGAACACCGAGGTATGGAACACAGGATTTATGTGGAACCCTTTCTGAACTATCCTCACCAGCCATAATGTGGAAATCCTTCCAATTACGTTTCAGGTCTTGACTGGCCCCCTGCAGCGTTGTCCGAAACAAGATTGTTTCGCACTTCTGCGCATTGATTTTCATTCGCCAATTGTCGGTGTAGAGCTGCACATCATTAAACATTTTTTGAAGATTGCTCTGAACTATTGTAGCTTTTCGGTCTGCCGTATAGATGATCAGATCATCAGCAAACGCTACCAATGATCGCGTTGGCGAGACATTAAAATCAAAGCTGTTCAATAGCTTGCGAATGAATATTGAGAAAAGCAGGGGCGCAGTAACTGTTCCCTGCTGTAGACCATTCAAGACCTTGAACTCGCGCATTGTTGTCAGATTTCCATCAGTTACAACAAACGATTTCCCGTATAACATATTACACATCATGGCGGCAACCTGTCCTGAAGAAGTTTGAAAACTAGTCCATCTAACCACACCGTATCGAAGGCTTTCTCCATATCAATGAGACATGCTCCAACACATTCTTTGTTGTTTAGTTTCCAACAGATGTCTGAGGTTACTTTCGTTATTGCATGTATGGTCGAATGCCTGGCACGAAAAACAAATTGGCAATTCGGCATCAACTCATATTTCTCAATGTGGGCGTTTAATGCTCTGTTGAGTATCACTTCAAACACCTTGCTGATGTTAGGCAGCAAGCTGATTGGGCATGAAGATTCTTTTCCTTTCTTCAAGATCGGAAATACCTTAGCCTTTTTCCACTCATTCGGGAAATATGAATTGTTCAACATGTTGTTGAACAATATGCAATAATTCCTAATAGCAACCTCAGGCAAATGTCGGAGAACTATATTTGGAATACCGTCAGTACCACATGATTTTTTGTTGTTTATTCTGTGAAATATGAAACACAAGTCTTCATAGCTGACAAAATAATCAATAAGATTCAAGCTCGGTATGAGGTCAGATGTGAATGTTTCATCGAAATGAAGAATTGATTGGCCGTTCAGGCTTGATTTGAAGTCGGAAACTTTTGCTTCAACGACCTCCGAAAATATTTTATTCCTTCTCTCTGGGTTTGGCAGATGAACCAATTCTAAATGTGTTCCAATCAGGGTAAGTTTCTGCAATCCATCACATATAATCCTGTTTCCATTTATATCCGGAGTCGTACTATCAATTTCGATACCAGACATATCGAGAAGATTTATCTCATCACTAGTTACTTCAAGATTCGATACCTTCACTCGAGACTTCCTGCGGAATAAGCTTTTCACTTTCGCGAAAACGCCATCTGGGTCTTGTGGGCTAATACCCCTCAGTTTTTCCGCCCATTGATTGCTGACCTCACTCCTGAAGTATGAACGGATTAAGTTCCGGACATTCTTCAGGTGTAATTTCAACAAAGCCAACGAGAGATGGTTGTAGTCCAAAAATCGTCGATAAATATTGTTGACGCGTGTGAGAAGAAGGCTTTTCAATCTTTTCAACCTTGCGATGGGTGGTGTTTCATTTCCTGCCATATTGTTTCGATGTTTAATCTTGGGAACTACTTTCTCAATCGTTTCCAATGTCAGCTTCTCTAACTTCGACAAATAGAGACTTATTTCATCGTCAGCTAGATTTCTGTTATTAGGAACCATTGAGCAAGCGTTGCCATCATCAGAAGGAGGACATTGCTTCTGGTACTCCCGATTAAACTTCTTTTGAAACTTTCCCCAGTCTGTTTTTTTGAAATTCAACCGATGGTTTTCATGTTGAACTGGAATGAGGAAGAAATCATCCCTTTGATGATTGATTTCCATTACGATTGTGTTATGGTCGCTATCGTAAGGAAGCACCTGCAGTTTCCGTTGAGGACTATTAAAGCTGAATTCAAGTCTTGCGTCAGCAATGCAGAGGTCCAAATATGAATTTGTCCTAGGGTATGTTGGGAACTCCGACCCATATAGGTTGCACCTGTATTCAATTTGGTTCTCTGTTATCCATGATTTCAGGAATATACCTCTTGGATTATTGGTGGCGTTTAGCCATGATGTATGCTTGGCATTCAGGTCACCGGCAAAAATATAATAACTATGCAGCCTGTTCAATTCGAGTATTTCAAACAAGGAATTGAGTTCCTCCTTGAACTTGAGAACATTTTGACCAGTTGCATAGGCAGAGATAACGAAGAGGTTATCCCCACCTGGCAGTGAAATTTTGATGACGGACACTTCAAGAAATTCAAAGTTTTTGAATTCGACTTTTTCAATATTTTGGAAACAATAGGGTCTTCTAACCAATATCCCGGTGCCACCTCCCCCATCACCTATTACCCTATCGTTTCTTACGAATGCAAAATCTTTGAGTTCTATGGAATGCCATGAATTGAGGTGGGTTTCAGTGGGAAGTATGATGTCAGGCTTTTGCTTAACAACAAATTCAAGGAGATAATCACGTCGATGTATAGCAACGATAGAGTTGACGTTGATCGATATGAGGCGAAGCCTATCCATGGGAATATGACTGGATGACAAGTTATTATTAGGCATTTGAAAGACCTAAACGCTGAAAAGCAAAGTTAATTTTTGAATCTTGTTTGTCGATTCTCTCCGATAAAGAATTAAGTTGCTGGTAAATTTTGAGAAGCAGCTCATTATTGCCACTTACATTATTTAAATTATTTCCAGCATTTTCTGCTGGTCCTCTAGCGGCGAGTGCAAATGATACTCCGGGCTTGACGAAGTTGGAAGGTATGATATTACGGTGTACTTGTGTTTGCTTTGGAGCAAATTTAACTTTTGCATCTTGATATCGAGAGCATCCTCGATATGATGCTGGGTGACCAAAAACACCGCAGTTAACGCAGTATAATTTTTCTTTAGGCTCCGTCTGAGCCAATTTGCACTCACCGGGAGCATGAACGTCTTTGCATTTAACGCAACGATAGTGCATGGCACAATTGGCAGCCGAATGTCCAAATCTTTGACACCGGTAACACTGGTTGACTTCTCTTTTCTGGAGGCGTTCCCACCTCACCACTCTAAAATTCAAGTACCTTATTTGTTGAAGGGCACTTGGACTGCTCTTATTTGCAATTTGTACCAGGTAAAGTGGTAAATTCTTCCTTTCTATGGTCGACCTTCTTGTCGCAAAGGCTTTGACTGAAACAAAATCAATATCTGGTGCAGCCTCCTTGAGCACCTGAAGAAGATCCACCGTATCCTCTCCGCTGTCCAAACCCTTCAACAAGAAGGTCTGATTTTTTTCACTTTTTGGGGTATAGGTGAAGTGTGGAACCTCCCCAGAAATCAGCGCATCTTTGGCTGACTTGAAATCAACCAGTGATTTCGTCCTTATAGTTAATTTTTCGGCATTAACTCTTTTGATTTCGAAATTGGCCAGTTTATTTTCGGCTGCCAATAGCCGAACCATATCTTTCCCGGTTTGTCCGAACACGTTGATTGGCGGAACTTTTTCTGTCTTGTTGGAAGCTTTTTCAGAGGAACCAGTAGAACTGCGGGCTGGTTTTTTCTCCTTATTTTTGTTCTTTAAATATTGAATGAAATTAACGTCATTATCTTGATTAAAATTACCTCTGATGTTTTCTTCGATTTCCATATCTTCGGTTAATCCCTCCAGCGCTGCAAAATAATTTTGGCTCTCGTTGGTGCCACCAGCACTTAGAACTTCCTCTGGATTTACTTGCTTTGCACTTTTCTTCGGCTTTGTTACCTGTTGCCATTGATTTTGTGGCTGTGTCTTTTGAGGCTTCATCCCTTGCTTGAAAAGATTTTTGAGAGACTGTATCTCTTGCCTTAGTTCATCATTTTCTTTCTGCAATTTGGCCATTTGTTGATTGTCCGCTATTATTTGCAGCTTGCACCCTCCATCTACGGAGTTTTCTTCGTTATGTTTTCTTTTGGTGATTGTCACGAGTTTCGTATTCGTCGTTTCCCCAGGTTGCCCCAACGGTGGGAAGCCGTCGGGCTCCTCCATACCAGCGGCGAAATTTTTTTTGTGAATTTGTTTTTCGTTACCAATCGAAGTAAAAATATTCGATAGAAATTTCCTGAGTCGATTACTTCGACAATATAAGATTTTTTCCGATAAAAATTAACTTCGGACTAACGTTTTTAAAAAATTAATTTAATTTTTGAAAACTTTTGACAGGAGCGATTTAAAAGACGTCCATACGCAAAGACTACTACGATCCATTTTCTTGAAAAGCTTCAATGGACCTAAAAGCATGCAATAAACTTTTAAAAGAGAAATGTAAAGTTTTGAAAATTTACGAAAACTGCTGGAACGCATCTGTGTATCGGCAGATTTCCTCACTTTACGAAATTTGCTATATTGAATTTGACGTTGATATTCACAATGAGAGTAGAGAAGAGGAAATTTCAACAACCCTCTTATCTCATAATCATTCCCAATTGTGTGTGTTCATTTATAAAGTGCAACCAAATGATGAACTTAGAAATTAATAACCGACTTTCATGTTTGTAAACTAGTTTCAAACTTCTTCATTACAGTCCTCTTCAGCAGTATCTGCTACTGGCAATGAAGTATTTCATCACAAAGTAAATTTTGTTCGCCTTTTGTCTTTCATGATTTTCTGTATGCATTTGCATCTTCTTTGTAAGGTGTTCAGTAAAAGGAAAGCCTTCCTTGAAATTCAAAAACTTGCTCGTTTGTTGAGTAACTTCATAAAAGGATGCATCACAAATGCTTTATACTACCCGTAATTTGAACATTGTTGAGGTTTTCAGGCAATCTATACTTGTATGTTTCCACTGTTAACTGTTCAAGTATCTCACAGTTACTTTCTACACACATCGTTTCAGAGATATATTAAAATGTGTGATGAATTTCCTAGCAGAGAAGGTACCAAAAGGATCAAACAAGATGAATGTACATTCAGTTATAGAGGGTTGAAGGGAACAGTTTTGTCTGCTGTACATTTAATGGACTAATATTGCACTTTATTCTTGTAGTAACTGCTGGAAGCTGAGCCATTTAATGTCTTTTTCGTGCAACAAGTACCAGCCATGCTAGTTAGTATGGTAATGCATGAACTAATTGCTTCCAACTTGGGATTTTATAACAAAGCGATGCTCTGTTGGGATATGGCAACCAAATATTTGCATTAATGTATGTTTAGGTAGAGTGAAATTTCATAGAAATATGCGTTTCCACGAAATATTAGCCGTTATAACTAGATATTATGAAAAGGTTGCTTTGAATATCAAAAATTTTTGAAGGAAATTCTAATTAAACTGAAACCATTTGAGTTTAACTTTAAAAGAGCAATACTTTGTTAGTTTTAAAGGGTAAATTTTCAAATACTCACCCTATGCGAAATAAGGTGTTTACAAACGTTGAGCGCAGTTTTGATAGGGTTTCGATCCATTCGTATTGTTTTGTTGTAATACGTCACTCCCCTCGGCACGTACTGTTGGTCAAAGTTCAAATTCTGCAAAACAAAGAAAAATGGGTAAAAATTCAAGAGCTTATTGAAGACTGAGTTGTATCACATTGACAAAATGGTAAAGAAATTTAACAGAATAATTTCAATCTCAATATGATTCAGAATGCTTCGCTCAACACGAAAATATGATTATCTGAAGATTCCTCTCAATAGTCTGATTCAATTTAGCACGCAAAGCAAATCAAAATATGCTGAGATTCTAACATTGTTGATTTCAGTGATCATAAAATAAATTCTTTATTTCCAAGCTCAAATTCAGCATCAACTACAATTTTACCTTATTCTTACTCAAAAGACTATAAAATCAACACACAATGAGCAATATTTGCAGTCTACACCTCAAATCTTTTATCATCTTCTGCAATTTGCTCAATTTACTGATTTTATTGATCACATTTATTTCCTCCCTTAATTTATTACCCAACCGTAAAACAAGAGCCTATCGAAAGCATACGCTTATAGCGATTATGCGTCTATATAATGCTGTTATGTATATAAGGGTATATTTAAACACACAAACATAGGTGCAGATTTGATTGGTTAATAAAATCCTTACGTACTGTTTAGGGGGAAAATGGCAGTGAGCTTTTTGGATTTGATTTAATGAAAATGTGTATGATGTCATAAAGTGGTAAATAATCTTGCAGATGACTTTCAGCGGTCATTAACTTGAGTTACTGGTGACTAGTAAGCTATATTGGGGATATTGAGTAAGCAATTTCTCTGTCAAAATTTGCTGTTTGAGGGAAGATGTATTTTGGAATAGACAAATACTACAAAATGCTATTAAATATACTGTGCGCTTCAAATAAGTAGTGAAAATCAGAACTCATATTGACTCCACTAAGATTATGGAAACTATAAGTTCTTTAAGTCGTAGACTTCCTAACAAAAAGACTAGATTAGTCGTAGACTTCCTCACTAAAAAAAATCCCCGTTGGCAGCACCAGCCGGAAAGGTAAATTTCTCGTATGTAGCGTAAAGTTTCGAAAAAGAATTTGGCTTGCCTACTACAAAACTTCTTTCTGCAATTTTCGTAGTACCACATGGGTATTTATTAACATAAAAAAAATCTGGTCACGTTCGTTTTTAGAGATCTTTTATCGAGGCGCAAATATTTTGCTAATTAAATTGAGTTGCACGCGTATGGATTACATATTGAAAATCGGCGGATCATAAATTGTTGTAAACATATAAATACCGGTTTCGCCCTTCTCGCATCTGCTGTTTACACAGTTCACAGTGGTAACCACACAAAGGTTTAAATAGCTCGAATAGTTAATTTCAAAAGATTTCCATAAAAGTTTAATCAGCACTTGCGTTGCACTTAATATATACATTTTCAATTTTTTTCTGAACTGTGTGGGCCGTCATTTCGATTTTTATTGAAATCGGCTGCTAAAAATATTAAGCTGTAAATTTTCGACTGTTTTATTTGTTATTCGATTTGCATAATTAAATTAAATTAACTTGCCTCAATAACTTATAATTTTAAGTTTCAACGGAATCTGTTGAGAATCTTGGCTGCTAGAGGGCTACAGAAATAAAAAAAATTGTATGCCACCCCTTCGTATGGGGAGACCCGCCTGTATGGGGAGACCCCCCTTAAATCCCTAAAAATATTTTCTTGCACTGCAAATTTCAAGAGGCACCACTTTTGACCTACGTAGAAAATTTCCTCATTCTGGCTCATGTAGTTTGCGAGAAAACTTGTTATGACGCACGAACAAACGGGCGGACGGACGGACAGACAGACAAGTCAAGATTTTATAATTTTTTAGGGTATTGTTAAAAATATTTTACAATATCTTAAAAATGATCTGGCTTATAAGTTTTTTCAAGTAAAGTCATTTAAAGCGTTTCCATGAAAAATATTCATTTTTTCAGTTGGTACTAAAATAGCGAATTGCGCTTGCCCTCAGACCTTTGGGGGCCGCCATTTTGAATGCATGCATTTGATTTTGGATTATTTTAAATCTTTGTATGCTAGGACCTCATCAATCAATGTACTATCTCGTTCAGATAGGAGTTTCACTCTAGACAGGGCAAAATAATTCAATTTTTAAAGAAGATGGCAGCTAAAAATATTAGGCTTTAAATTTTCGACTTTTTTATTTTTCATTCAATTTTAATAATTTCCTGCGAAATACAAGAACATAGTACAGGGATTCATAATCTCAAGTTTCATCAAAATCCGTTGGAAAATGTGACCGCTAGAGGGCCACAAAAACATGAAAAAAACGCATATTTAAACGGCCGCCATTTTGCAATTTGCACATGCATGATCACCAAAATATCAAACACTGTAGGTCCAAGTAATGTCTATCTTGAAACCAAGTTTCATATATGTCGGATAAAAATTGCGACTTTTAAAAGCCTTTGAAATTTTGACCTTCAACTGGCCGCCATTTTGTTTTTTGCAATCTGACCTCCAGTTTTTTTACGTAATTCTTTAGATACTTATAATTTCTATCAAACAACCGAATTTCATGAAAATCTGTTGAAAGCTTTGACCACTATTACAACAACAAAATTTTGCACGTTTTTCGACGTTTGAGCGGCCGCCATTTTGTTTCTGCCGTACCGACTTTGGATTTTTTATTGTGAGATTCATCACATACATCAATGAACCTTTGTACCAAATTTCATCCAAATCGGAGCTATACTTTGGTCAGAACAGAAATCACGATTTTTCGTCTAAAATGGCCGCCATTTTGTTTTTGCATGGCCGATATAGCTGGTTCACGAATTTAACCGAGATAATTACCCAATACACCTTTCCTGAAAATTTGGTGAAAATCGAAGCAAAATTGCAACCTCTAGCGTGGTCACAAATTTCGTTATATCCCATATATATATATATATATATATATATATATATATATATATATATATATATATATATATATATATATATATATATATATATATATATATATATATATATATATATATATATATATATATATATATATATATATATATATATATATATATATATATATATATATATATATATATATATATATGATGCTCTCCGCAATAGGTAAATTTCTCTCGAGAAATTTACCTAAAACTTGAGTAAGGTACAGAAATCGAGTTTTCAAGCATTTTCAGATCGGAACAACTGGTCATTTGTTTAGATATACATATTTTGCACTAGACAATCACCTAAATTTATTTTCTATTGTAAAATATAAAGAGGCATCTCCAAGTTTATAATGAAGGCTTTCGGCATGTCAGGGCTCTTCCCAGGGGATTCTCTGTCCATATTGGGCCACCTGCACAGTCGAACATACATTGGAAGAGGGAAAGAAAGAAGAAGATATGACGAGAAATGAAATACTAACTTAACAGCTCACTCATTACGAATGAACTAAGATAAAGCAAGTTGCGTAGACAGACCAATGTCAGAAGGGTTTTGTACCCAACTTCTCCGAAATTCAGTCACCAGTAAGAAATAAAGTCAAGAAACATATCAAAGGGATGTCCAAGCTTAAAAGAAAATCCATTATTTCTATATTTTCAACGATCGCCATTTCGTCACATACTACCTCTCTGTCACTCAAATCATAAATTCCCAAAAATATGTATGTCATCGATCTTATTTGAAAAATTCAAGAAGATCAAATGGTTATAACTTCCGTGTATATCATTCGATTTTCATCAAACTTACAAAGTTTAAGGACGTTTTGTAGGACTACTCAAGTATCGAATTTCGTTGAGTTTAAGGGGACCTATACGATTTTATTGGAGAAAATGTGAAATTCGAATACCATACTATTATTTACAAAGCCGAGCGAGTTTTGACTTCTAAGGTAAGTTGGGTGACCCAAATAAAGCCTATGTCTTAATAAGGCCTATTTTTTAGATTTCCCACTCCACGATTTCAAATGGCCGCCAATGTTTGTAGATGTGTGCGTGTACATAAATTAACACGCACAAGCACAGCAAATGACCCGTGCTGCGAGCGTGTTGGAACCTGCAGTCGAAAACAAACAACGACGCGGAGCGCAAGGTTGTTTTTATAAAATTCTAGCAGAGCAAACAGTAAGTATTTTTATTTTTATTTGCACACAGTATGCTGAGTTTTGTATATGGGACAATTCTACGTATGTCCATCTCCTCACATGAGTGAAAAAGGTGTAATATTGGTGTATTCCATATAATTATTGTTTTGTTTATCCATCTGCCATGCCCGAATAAAGCCTACAAAAAATGTAAAGGCCTTAAAACGGTACAGGTACAGATCTTATTACGACAATGTTTTATGTCAGTTAGAAAAATATCACAGCAAAATAGTAAACCCTTGTTTTCCGTAACATCATGGAAAACGAATCACCAGCTTCTACTCAATGAACAGAAAGAGATAGATTATCTACATATGCTGCTGCCGATACAACTTTCCAAGAAGAACCCTACGCAACCATCTAGGGAGTGGGTCGACTACACGAAAGCTTAGCCGGTCGGTTGTATTTACTACAGAGTAAGAAGCTGGACAGATCAGAAGAATCATACGTTTGGCTGATGTTAGAGTGTCGTTGATATCAAAGATGTTGCGCGTACAGGCTTATTCATTCTGTAAAATTAAGGAAATTCCCAAAACTTTTAATTATGCCAAAAACACCACGGCGAAGAAATCGTTGAGGTTATTTCGACACCCTGAATTAGCACGTCGTAAAGCACACATGATGAATCCAGTTTGTGCTCAAAAATTAAATAAAGATATCGTTAGCGATCACTTTTTCAAATACAAAAGTGTGCTGGATAGAAAGCATTTACAACATCCATGAAAAAAATTGTCGCATATCTTTGCACCATCAGCAGGCAATTTTGACAGCCAAAGGGAGAAAAAGAGTTCATCAAATAGCGAATGAGCATGCTGAAAGTGTGACTGTTGTTGGCTGCGGAAATGCTATAGGATCAGCTATTTCTCCAATGATATTGTTCAAAGGCAAGAGAATAAAGCCAGAATTTCAAGATAATTTACCTCCAGGCTCTCTGGAGAAGGTGACGCCAAAAGGAAGTATGACGACAGAAACTTTCATACAGTTTATTAATCATTTGCATAAATACAGAACATCAGGGCCATGTCTCCTCATATTTGATGGTGCAAAATGCCACCTGGACCTTACTCTTGTCGAGGAAGCTGAGAAATGTGGCATTACTTTCTATTGTCTTCCGCCAAATATAACGCACGAGTTACAGCCATGGATACATCTGATTATCGTTCTTTTGAGCACCATTGGGACCAACAGTTGATTAAATACGTCAGTCAGCATCCCGAACGAACCTTTAACAAGACAAACTCTAACGTAATTCTCTCACAAGTGTGGCCGAAATGTATGACTTTTACCAATATCTCGAATGGGTTTCGTGCAACAGGGTTATATCCATATAACCCAGATGCTATTTCTGAAGAAATACAAACAGTGAGAATATTGCTGTCTTATCCAATGAATCGGGGGAACAAAAGATTTCAACTGCAAATATGGAAGATTCAGATGGGTAAGGCACAGATACTGAGAATTTGCCACTTTCCTTGCTCTTAAAAAACAATCCGAATGCTGGAGCTCCACAGAAGATAGACAATCAATCAACCACGTGTCAGATTGATGAATTATTACCAACTCCTAAGTTTAAAGTTGTAGCGACTGCTCCACGCAAGAAGTCTCTGAATTACAGGGCTCAAAAGGTAACAAAAGATTTGTTTGGAGACAGTGCTACGAATTCCACATCACAGATTACTGTAACGTCGTCAAGAGTAGAATATGTTCCTGGTACTTCATCCATGATAAAGATTAACACAACGACACCAAAATCAGCGTCAGTTGCTGGCCTTATTTGTTGTTATTGTACGCATAAACACCGACCTCCATAATTTTTTCAGATTTTCGGATCACAGGTGTCCAATCGCGAGGGGGAGGGGGGTTGAGGACACAAATTTTTCATGTATTTCCCCTTCCTGTGCATCTCCTGAAGCAAAAATTGTCAGTTTAAGCCCTGTTTGGAAATGTTCTTATTAAGACCTTTCATTTGATACCCATGTCGGCTACCTTTGATGATTTTTTTTTCAGGGGTCACTCTCCTATATAGGGATACCCCCTTTAAGCACCTTGTTCACCCCTCCCTGTGCATCCCTCAAAGCAAAACGTGTCAAATTAAGACCTGCTTTGAAAAGCTCTCATCAAGACCTTTCATTTGATATCAATATCGGCTACCTTTGATGAAATTATTTTTCTCTCTTCAAATTTTCTCACTGTGTTCGAAATTCTTTGCTGTGTTGGTCGATTTCGTCGACCGTAATCGGCTTGTAAAGCCCTTAATGTTGATACAGCAGAAACACCATTTTTATAATAAAATTTAATAATTTTAACGCGTTTTGCGACTAATAAACGATCCATATTTCTAAATGGCAAACCTTCAACTAAAAAAACGTGCTTTGGACGACATTTAATTTTGACAGATGTCAAATGGCAGGGTTATACTTTCCTACTAGGAAACGGATAACCCTGTATTAAATACTTCATTTAAAAAATCCTTTATTACTCCATTTTGAACGGCTGCCATTATGTCTGAATATAACAATGTAATTTATTGAATGGGGTCATAATGATATTTATTTTGTACTCATAATATTAATCCATCAGACAAAAGTCCAAATCCGGATCTTGGCGTTGGGATTTATTGTTAGGGTATCTCATTCCATTACCGTAACGAAATTCGAAGTGATTTGGCCAATATCACGCTCAACCATGTGATTACTACCTAGTTTTTCAATTAGCAACCTTCATTCAAACTCGATGCCGCCATCCACGTTTGACTTTGGGAACTGTTAGGCAAGCAAAGTGTTTGCTAACCCACTGTTTTACGTGGAGTATTTATGTTGCTCATCTTATCTGAAAAATTTAAGAAAATCTTATGAAAACTCTATTTAGCTCCCGAGACTTCAGATCACTGAATAATCCTAGCACCACGAAGGACCTTTTACAAAAGCCCAATTAAAAAATTCTGGTAATCTTTGAAACAAACTGGACTGAAAGTGATATTCAAAATATGAGTTCAAGCACAATATCCAAAAGTACGAAGCGTGCTGGAAAACGAAAGTTCAAAGTGGGCTTCATTGTTAACAGGGAATTCAAATCGCACGTTTTTTATTTTAACGCAGTCAATGAACGAACCTGCGAGATCCATTTAAAGCAAAATTTGACTGACACACCCCGACCGAAAAAAAGGAAGGAGACGTTCGACAATCACTTAGAAAGACTAGTTGACTCAATGCCTACAAACGACACAAAAATAATTCTGAGTGATATCAGCGTTAAGGCTGGCTATGATCTATCTCATCGGGGAACGACTGGGAGATAAAGCCTCTACAGTGAAATAAATGACAACGGCTTTTCATGTAGTAGAAATCTAGTTTTATGTTCGACTTGCTTTCCACATGGACGCATATATAAAATGAACTACATAGGTATCGCCGCATGGCAATACACAAAACTAGATTGATTATGTTTGGATCTTACAACGTTGGACCTCAAGCGTACATACCGAGGAGCCTGTTACTCAGATCAAACTAACATATTGATGTTATATGTCAAAAGCACATTTGACGAAGAATAGTCCTCTTAAAAAATTCAACATCGAAAGGCTCCAAACGGCGTCTGTGGTTAAAAATTTTACGGATACCTTTGTCTACCACCAAGCTCCCATCCTATCAGATACATAACTGAAAACAAGCAACGAAATTTAAGAACATGGCAGAACAGCTAATTGAACATCAAGCGCAGTGCAAAAGAAACGATGATGAATGCCAGGGACCGTTAGATAAAAAGGATCAAGCGTACAAGCAATATTTAGGTAGGAAAACCAGGGCGAAGAGAGATCATGATGAAAGTCTCCGAGGAGTAAAAAATTAAGAAACGAAAATACTATGACGACCGATTGAGAAGCATTGATGTAGGTCTAGCAAGCAACAATACTATACAAGCATACAAAGTAGTGAAAAGCCTGAAGCGAGGCTATCAGCCCAAAACCAGGCTCTGCCGTGATGACATCGGCAACAGCATCACTGATGAAAACAAGATTAAGGAAAGTTGGGTATCATATTTCGAGAACCGCCTGAATCCTTCGCATATATTACTGGAGAGATGTCATTGACCACACCGTCTTTGAATGAAGATTGTTCTACCAACAAAGCCTAAAAGAAAAATGAAGCGCCGGGAATCGATGAATGAACCTCATTAAATATGGTGGCAGTAGTATTCCATGAAGTCATCCAGCACATTTGGCAACAAGAACATATATAGAACGAACAACAAACTACTGTGCGAAAACAATACATGAATATCAATACTTTGTAGGGCGTACAAAATAGAAATAACTCTTAGAAAATCGAATCAAATCCTACACCAGCATTATTATTGGGGAGTACCAAAGCGGCTTAAGAGCAAGTAGATCGAAAATAGACCAATTGCTCACAGTCAAGCAGTACTTTAGAAATGCTGGGAGTAAAAATCAACGTATACTAAATTTTTATTGCCCTTAAGCAAGCATACAACAGTATTGACCGTAACCTACTGTACCAAATATCCCAGCCAAATTAGTCCGTCTTACCAAAATGTAAATGACGTCTATGTCATCCCAAATCGCCATCAATAACCAACTCACTGATGCCTTTTGCACAAATATCAGTCTTAAGCAATTTTGCTCTGGAATACATCATGAGAAAGCCACCTGTCGATATAAGAGGTACGTTACAATACAAATCGAATCCAGTGGCAGTATATGTGGACAATATGAATATTTTGTTACGGCCGTTAACAACTACCAAAGAACTTTTTAAGAAACTGTAGTGTGCCAAATCAATGAGAATAAAACAAAGCTCATGACGAAGTCAAGAAAAAGTACCTGAAATGTATATTTAGGCACCAAAATAACGAGAACCGGTAATGAGTGGGACAAAATATGCCAAAGAATACAGCTTGCAAATAAAATATTTTATTCAAATTTGATGATCTTGAAGATCAGCTGCATACACAGGAAAACTGAGCTCCAAGTATACAAATCTGTGATGGGACCTATGCTACGTTAGAAGGCAAACCATGGACTCTAACGCAAGTATCCGCTAACATATTGAACGCCTTTGTGCAACGGGCCCTGAGGTGGATAATTGGAGTGCAACTAGGCAGGGACCAATGGCGGACCAATACAACCATAAGCTCTATGAAATTTTCGCCGAGTCAGAATTGGCAACAATTGTAAAAGTGCGGAAACCTCAATGCGCTGGCTATTTGAATTGTATGGACAAATAATGGATTCCTAAAAAGGCTTTCATTGGGAGAACTGAAGGGTGGAGACCAGTGGGAAAACTGAGAAAACGCTGACCTAACTCAGTCGACGAAGATGCGGTAAACGTACTGAGACAGTAGGAGATACTTGTTGCAGGAAACGAAGTCCCGAGAAGGGCTGTAGTGCTACGGAAAAGAAGAGTGACGAATCAATGTGAGATTAACTTCAATGAAATAAACTTTGATACTTTTTGTTTTTCAGTAAACGCCGTCGGGCGTTGCTTTGTTGTGTAACCAAAAAAAAATTGGCTTGCGGATACTAAATAAACAAAATAATATAATACTTCATTTCAAAATGATACCTTTATTATTCCATTTTAACCGGGCACCATTTTACCCAAATATAACGCACCAGGGTTCAGTGTCCGTAGAAGCTATAGTTTCGGAGAAAATCTGTTGTAATACACTTACATACAAATGGACGGATGGGCCAACGGACAAACATATGGAAAGAGGGATGAAGTCACAGAAAAACGACTGGGCCGACAGGTGGATTAACAAAACCGACTTCAGTATGGTTTTGTGAGTAGCACATAGCCCTTAGAAAGTCAAAAGTTGAAGTCTAGCGAGGCTACTAGCTCAAAACCACGCTCAACCGTGATGACATCAGCATATCATCGCAAACATGAAGAGGATTAAAGAAAGATGGATATCATATTTAAGAAGCTCCTTAATCTTTCGCTTAGCTCCAGAGCATCGGAGCCTACAGATATTCGAGGAGCGCTTCCATTTGTCGCATCAACTCTGGTTAGTGTTTCTTCCACCATTAAGGCCCAAAAGAATAAAAAACACCGGACATTGAAACATTCCAGTGAAGTCCATTAAATATGGTCGTAGCGAAGTTATTCCGCATATTTGGCAACATTACCATATGATAAACGAATGGAGTCAATCAATTATATTCCCTATTCACAAAAAAGGTGACAACTTACAGTGTTATAGAAGCATATAGAAGCACGACTTTGCACGACGTACAGAATATTTTCAAAGCTCTCAGAAAATGAAATGGGATCATATGCTAACACTTTTGTAGGGAATTACTAATGTGATTTTAGAGCAGGTAGATCGATGATAGACCGATTGTTTACAGTCAAGCAGGTACTTGTGAAACGCTGGGAATTCAACATAGACGTACACACCAAATTTTTGTTCACTTTGAGCAAAGATACGACAGCATTGATCGTAACGTACTGTAGCAAATTATGCTTTGCTTTGGTCCCAGTCAAACTAATCCGTTTTGCCAAAATGAAACTGACGTCGGCAACTTCTCACGTCCATATCAGTAACCAACTCACTGGCGCATTTGACAAAAATATTGGACTAAAGCTCACACGTATTGGATATGGGCTGGCCCCATCGCTATTCGATTTGGCTTTGGAATATGCCATCAGAAAGCTACCTGTCGATACAAGCGGCTCCGAATAAAACAAAGCTTATAAAGAAGTTTAGGGGAAAAAAATCAAATATACAAAAAATCACACTTGGCAAATAAAGCACCGAAATGCGACTGAATTTGTGTATCTATGCGTTCAAATAACGAAAACCGCTAATGAAAGAGATAAGAATACAGCTCGCAAATAACATATTTTGTTCAGTTTTGACGATCTTGAAGACCAGCTGCATACACAGGAAAACAATGCTCCAAATATACAAATATGGTCTAAGACCTGTAATATGCTATGCGTGCGCTAACCCAAGCATCCGCAAATATGTTGGACGCCTTTGATAGACGGATCCTGAGGCAAATAATCGGAGCAAAGCTAGACGGAAATCGAATTCGACACAACTATGAGCTCTATGAAATTTTTGACGAGGCGTAGGTCTCGGTAATTGTAAGAATGCGGGAGCTGCAATCGGCTCGTCACATGAATCGTATCGATGAACGATGGATACCCAAAAAGTATTTGTTGGCGGCAGACGAGTGGGGAAATCGAGGAAACGCAGGTCTGACTTGGTCGACGAAGACAGTTCATCACTATTCGGATTTCGAAATCAGAGGACGCGGTCACTGGACTGTGATACTTGGAGGTACTTGTTGCAGGAAGCGAAGGCCCGAGAGTGGCTGTAGTGCTACGAAAAAGAAAAAGAAGCACCGCTTGGCTCTTTGGACCTCTATCTTACCAGATACTTTACTTTTGATTGACTCTCCACCAAATTTTGAAGTAAAACGAATTATTAAAACTTCTTTAAGATATCATTCAGTCAAAAGTTATTAGTAATATTGCAACAAAATGGCTGCTGGTGAAATTGGAGTAGCAATGTTTAGATGACGTTAAAGTTTCTCCAGATTTTATGATTATTATTGGTGTTTGCATATACATAGTAAGTTGAGTACAAAGTTTGTCTGGCTTGAGTACAGTTTTGTCTTTTCAATTTGTTTATTTTTTAAGGATTATCCAATTATAATGTATCACATGATTCCATTAGTCATTATACTTTCCAAAGGAAACTCTACTATTATCTTACAGAAATCTTGGCACAACTTCTTCCATATTTTGCATGCAAATGTGTGGCAGGCAGTGTCTTCCTTCCCTGCACGACACCAATAGTCAGAGAAGCACAACTTACCAATTTTGTACAAATAAGATTGAAATCATCCATGCAAACTCAACAGCTGGGTCAGGTAGAAGTCAATCTCATCATGCGTTTGGCTGAGTCACGGTCTGGAATCAGAAATGAGACATGTAGACCATACTCCATTTGTGCTGTTCACCCAAAAGTGCTACCAACCATTGATTGAGCGTTGTCTCATCTCCTTACTGAGAGCGTCGGCTAAAATGTTCTATTCCACTCAGTAATACAAGTTCTATAATCCTCATCAAATATCATCTTCTTGATGGATTGTGTCAACTTACGGTGGCTATAAGTTGACTCAAAGCTAATATGCCTGAAGCAGTTTTATCCATATGAGCCGTCACCCTGATTTGCTTAGGAAAACTCATCTGCGAGTCAATCAGCAACCCCACGTATTTTACGGATAATTTTGATTCAACCAGTAGTACCCCAATACTGATTGTATTTAATCTAGGGATTCTATTCTTTAGTAGGTTTTCTCCAGTGCTAGGTTAAGCTCACGAAGAGTCATCTCGTCTCTGATCTGGCGCACTAGTATACCTAATTTGAGTTGCACCTGTTTGATGGTGCATCCAGTAATTAGCGCTGCAACATCATTTGCATAGCCAATCAGGCACATCTCATCCGGTAGCTTTAGTCTTACCAAAATGACTATGACGTCGATAACCTCTCAAGTCCGCATCAATAACCAACTCACCGATGCCTTTGCCACAAATATCGGACTAAAGCAGGGAGATGGACTGGCCCCATTGCTATTCAATTTGGCTCTGGAGTACGTCATACGGAAGCTACCTGTCGATACGCGAGGCACATTACTATACAAGTCGAGCCAAGTAGTAGCCTATGCGGACGACATCAACATTCTGTCACGGTCATTAACAACTGCCAAAGAACAACTCTTCCTGAAACTTGACAGCGAAGCAAAATTAGTAGGGCTACAAATCAATGCAAATGAAACAAAGTTCATAACGCAGTCGAGGAAAAATACCTCAAATACACAAAGTAGCGAATTTGCGTATTTAGCCGCCAAAATAACGAAAATAAGCAATGAAAGAGACGACTAAGACATATTCTATACTTTCTGATTACTTATAATGTTGTCATGCATTTAGAAACGAATGGGATTTTTTTTTGTGGTAGGGAGGTGAAGGCATTTACGCCCGCCGAGTCTGGCAGTGTGGGACCCCCATGGAGGATACCCTTGGACTACCCACGAAATACCTCCCCTGTCAATCTGAGAACCTAGCCTGGAACCGTTTGACACATTACTTCGGGCTAAGCCTCATTTCTCTACGCGTTTAGGCGCCACCGGGCTACAGGGATCCCTTTTCTAACGGAAGGAGGGGAAGGGAGGGGGATTTCTAGAAAAGAGACCCCTCCACCCTGGACGCCTCCAGGCGCTCATATATTTTCCTTTTTATCTTAAGGACTGCCCGAGCGTAATGTGCCACACAGTTGCATTTGTCAACGGATGTGAGCATCTCTCCAGTGAGTTCATCCGGAGAAAGATCTCCCATTTCTTCAATGAGGTCACCGCGCTGCCTTTTCCACCTCTTGCATACAAAAAATGTGTGGTAGGCATCATCGACCTCTCCAGCACAGAATATGCAGTCAGAATGGGATTAAGTTAAAAAGAAATTTTCGAAATCAAGATATGGGTTTCAATAAACTGGAAATACGGGGTGACATACAAACTGACTCCCAGCACCGCCTAATAGACTAAGCAAGTGAACTGCACCAACATTGGACCGATTCGTCAAGGCTAGTCCGAGACAGAATCTAGATCAACATGCTGAAGAAGAAGGCATGACATGCTCGCATGGCAAATATTAAAGACGGCACGTAAAAATATGACCCACTGCGTCAAAAGCGACAATTGTAGTAACTCAATATACAGTGCTTTATTTCACTATTGGCGCGATTATATTTTTATAACAGAATTATGCTTCATTATACTTTAAACCCGACACATTCATGTAAACCACTTTACAAATAAATTACAATATTTTTCATAAACATTGCATTGTAATATTGTATATTATAAATAAACGATTGTTATCCAATTAGTCTCTTTCCATTAAATAAAATAGATACAGTTTTGAAGGGTGATTCACTATGAGCTTGATTTTCAAAAGGCTTTTTTGACAGATCACGCATGAATCCTGTCAAACTTTAATGTAATTTTTATTCAGTATTGTTTGACAAACAATCATGGAAAGACTTACCCTGCAATAACGTATCCAAATTGTTCAGCTGTATTACGAAAATCTGCGTTCTGTGAGAAATGTTCTTCGTGCCCTTAGAGCAACTTATTGAGAAATCATTTTGGTGAGAACCTGATTTCACGTTTTGGACTTGTGAATTTGCCGCCTAGATCGTGTGATATCACACCTTTAGATTATTTTCTTTGGGGTTACACGGTCTCTGGTCTTCAGGGATAAGCCAGCTTCAATTGACGCTTTGGAAGCCAACATTACTCGTGTCATTCGTGAGATACCGATCGCTATGCTGGAACGCGTTGTGCAAAATTTGACCCTCAGGATGACCATTTACGGCGAAGTCGTGGTCAATATTTAAACAAGATAATCTTTAAAAAGTAAATACCATAGATTTTTCTTTTGTCTCACAATAAAATTTTTACTATAGAATTCAACTTTATTCCTTTTATTTGAGATTAAAAACCAAACTTCATAATGAATTACCACATGTTAGGTAGACATACAACAGCTATGACCATAGGAATGATAAATTTGGAAAGGACATTTTCAGATCATAAAGTGAATTAAATGCCGTATTAGGAATCATGGTGAGCTGAGCGAACAATAAAGGTGGTGCACTTGGGCAGGTTGGCATCAAATTATGCGAGAAGTGTAAAAGATTGTAGTCAGGCTGAATAGATTTGAGAAGAGGATAATGTCCCAAGATATCTTTGCCATCAAGGTAGTGTAATGTAAGTGCATGTTCCCGGGCAAACACAGTTAGCTTTTGGTATGCAAAAGGATGTTAATTGGTACAAAGGGTAAAAAAAGTGATGGAGGTCAAATTTGACACCCTTGTCAAGTGTTGCCAAAAATCTTAAGATAAAACTTTGTAGCGACTTATCTTATGCTTCTAGACTGAGATTTCGATGGGTTAGTCAGTTGGTACCTATTATACTAACCTGAAAATGAAACGACTTTTAAAAATTGCATATTTAAATATACTGGAAAAATACATCTTCAAAATATACTGTAGAAAATTAAACTTTGGCAATGGCCTCAGCAAATCTGTATTTGTTGTATTAAAAGATGTTTAGAGCTAAATGAACACTTACTTTTTGGTTTGAAATAATTTGATTTCAAAATTAGTTAGCAGGAGCGAATTCATCATTTTATCCCTTTCATATAAAATATTCTAATAAATCCTCAATTATTGAACTTTTTCTGCCATCAAGAAGCTTAATGCATCATCTTCAAGTTATACTTTTCTGACTTTTGAAGGAAAACAAACATAAATCTTCTTTGAAACATAGTCATCGAATCCATAAAAATATCGGGAGGCAGCTAGCAAACATCTTGCTTGTGTTCGATAAAAGAAAGAAATATAAAATATCCTGTTTGAGCTGATTCCCATGCATCTCGCACTTCACCTTCCCTGTCTATTCCAGCGACCGTAATCCCAACGTCCATAATTTTCCAATAAAATCCAAGAAGCGACTTAATGGCACCATTTTGCCATTGTGTCCGTTTGCATGAAAGCTCCCATCGGAAGGACATTAAAAACATTCTCGGGGCGGTTTGGATCATGTGTTGGTCATAATAACTATTTTTCTCGGAAATTTTAGACGACAAATGTATACACGAGTTTGCATGGATTGTCCCTAGTCTTAGTCGTGTTTGCCAAAGGTGGAGGACCAAATCAGCAGGGAAATATACTTATGGGGACTGTTTATGTATAATTTAAGGATATTCTTGATACTGTAATAGTTGCTTTTAGTGGAGCAACTCCCAAGCTGTTGATCGATATTTATGAAGCGATGTATGAATGCTTTGGAATAATGTTGAAAAAACTTCAATGTCCCTTTAACCCTAGGCAATTTCTATTTGGGAAGCTGTTTCATATTTTGTTTGATTGCTTTGGGACTTTCTTCAGGGATTTAGGAAAACACATGAGCTTAAGTGTTTTTATATCATTATGAGTAATGAAAACACTGGATTTTCAAGCGAGTATCGGTTTAATCTCTCAAAGAAACTATTCTATTGAAGAATGTTGATATTCGCGAAAGTATAAATAACAAATATTGAACCCTTGATTTATTCTACTTTATAGATAAAGCCATAAAAGATTGATAGAAGGATAGTAAAAAGTATTTTAAAGCTTAATTTCAAAGAAATTTTCATTTATTTCTAAATTGTAGGTTTAAGTTCAATTTTACGGATTACCCGCGTGAATAGACATCTGTTGGCATCATTGGTGCTTTTATCCTGCAACCATAACAATAAACTGGATCCTGAAAACCATCATGACTGAAATTAAGTTTGACTGGCCTATCGTTGCGACGAAGGCATATCCTGGTGGGTAAATTCAATATTGTCATCCATCCGAAATGCGAAAATGGTTTCGTGCTATTTTCATCTCAAAATTCTTTTTGTTCAGATCAAATGAAAATTCTTAATTCCATTTAAACCCTCCCGTTAAGTCTTCACTCTTCAAAAAAAGTGTAATGAATTTCAAAGTAGAATAATGTGAAAAGCGAAATGGAAGCGTGTAAAAAGTTTGGACACAAACGTGTTGAGACATTAAAGCATGGCATTTTAAAGGACATTTTCGAGTTATGATAGATATATGTATTTAATTTGGTAAATAAAGCCGTTTCGATGGATAGATAGACAATTTTTTTTGGTTGGGTTGGATTTTAATTTCAGTATGGATGAATGCACAAATTATTTTTTTTTTGTGGTTGATGAAGGCTTTTTCAAAATAACTAACAATAATTTGCTACGACGTTGCGATCGCTTCCTTAGGGTAAATAATTTAAAGTCTTACAAGTACCCTCGGGCTGGTAATACACTACACATTTTAGTATATTACAAGCGCGTTCGTGTGAAGTGCAAATATTTTCGCCTATTTGGTTTTCTCATCTATTACCAGTCATACGAATAACATCTCTTTCCGGTAGACATTTATACAGAAAATTGTTTGAATCTTTAAAAAGAAAGTATTTTTTGTAGCATATAAAGAACATTTAAATGTATTATCACACTATATCTAAAACGTATCAAATTTTAAAGGCGAGATATGAAACAAGGAAATTATTTTTTGAGAAAAATCAAAATATTAAAGTGCTTTGAAATAAAATGCTACTAAATATAGAATACATGCACATTTAAACCAAATATATGTAATTTCCCACTTTTGCTAATGCTCCATGTGCGTCTTACCAGGTTTCTCTTTCATGGCTGCCCTACACTAGGCTACATCAGATAATCTTCTTCTTCTTCGTAGCACCAGAGGCCTTCTTGGGCTTTCGCTTCCTGCAACAAGCGCCTCGGTCCATTGAATGCGTCCTCCAATTTTGAAATCCAAGCAGTGATAAACTGTATTCCACAATGTTAGAATCGTGGTGACCTCCAGGTGGCCAAAAATTTCATACAGCTCATGGTTGTATCGAATTTAATTTTGGTCTCCGTCTAGCTTCGCTTCAATTATCCACCTCAACACCCGTCTTTCGAAGGTGTTCAGTAAGTTTGTGGAGGTTTGGGTGAGGTTTCAAGTTTCCCACATATAGCATAGCACAGGCTTTATCACAGATTTATGTATTGTAGTTGGAGCTTTGTTTCACTTCATATGCAGCTGGTCTTCAAGATCGGCAAAACTGAATAAAAGATTTTATTTACAAGCAGTTTTCTTTGGTGTATTTCGTCTCTTTCACTTGTGGTTCTCGTTCTCGTTATTTGCCCACATTTTCTATACTGTATCCAGTGGCGGCTCGTGCGTTTGTAACCGGGGGGTTCACAGTTCACAGTAATAGCAGTTGCTACAATCAGAAGGGCTTTAAACTAAGTTAGCGTTACAATGTAATTGTACCTCATTACACAAGTCATTACCACATTTCCGAGTCAATATGAAATATTTCATATTATTTCGTTTTCATCTTGCCTTCCATTTTTCTTACCTTTGACATGCGAATTTTTCAAGATACATAGAATTGCGTAGCAGTTCGAATACGAATTTAATGTAGAATAAAATGTCATGATAAAATACAGTTTTTGCTATTTAAGCACAATTTTTATTTTATTCATTATAATGAATCTTTATAAGTAATTTTTAATAATTGAAATATTGAAAATAAGTGAAATAATATTTTACAAAAAAAAAAATGGTGTACAAAAACAAATAAACAAGTAATTCAAGTACAGTGCTTGTACGTAAAATCCAATCTTCTTTCTTTTTTAGCGGCAAATTTGTCGATTACCATGTCGTTAAAATTTTGCGATTCCTGCAATAATTTTTTTTCGATTGAAAGCATTGCTAACGCAGTAAGTCTGTCTTGGCTCATCGTTGATCTTAAAAATGTTTTAATTCTTTTTTGAGTCGAAAAAGACCTCTCTGCTTCAGCGGTTGTCATAGGGATAGTCAATATGAGTTTCAAAAGCTGAGAAGTGGCATAAAATAAATTCTCAAGGCAGTTTTCTTTTATAAACTTGAGAAGATTAACGGCACCTGATAAATTCCTGAAGTCAGGCCTTTTATATATGATTTCAAGTTCCGTTCGTAGCCTGACTGCATCTAAAAATGGATAAGCTTCGACAGAACTATTTAAATAGTTGATCGGAAAGTCTGTTGCGAACTGAAGAAAATTTTTCGCTAAGAAAAGATTTGAAGCACTGAAATGATTTGTGAAAGCAAACCTATCAATAGCATGGCTTATGATTGAATCACAAATTTCTTTGGCTGCTACAATTTGCGTAATGTATGGATCGTCATTTTTTCTTTACTTTTTAGCACTAGTCATTTCTGTAGGGATTTCACCTTGAATATTTTCAATATTATTTCTTTCATTTTGAATAAACTCATCACGCATTCTTGAATTCCAACTGCATCTATACTAATTTTCTGTAACTGATTGTATAAAATATCGCAATGTGGCATTATACGACTGAAGATGGTCAGCCAAAATAGAAAGACAGGATCTTGAAGCATACAAGATATTGCACATGCTTGATTGATAGTTAGAGTCTGCTTTGAAGTTGATTTTATTTCTTCCATGCACTCAGTTAAGGAATTCCTATTTTGATATACAGTGGTAACGACTCTACTTTTGAAATTCCACCTTGTGTTGGAAGTACGTGGTATTCGACGACCGAAAATTGCGTCTAAAATGGCTACTCGTTGCGGAGAATTCGAAAAAAAAAATTACTTATATCACTCAAATTAGAAAAAAAAACGCGTACTTGTTGATTTTGTTTTGCACCTTGAGATAAAACAAAATTTAACTGATGGGCATAGCAATGAATATAAAATGCATATTTGTAATGCGTTTGTATAATTTTTTGAACACCCCCAGTTTGTTCAGACATAACGTTGGCACCATCATAGCTTTGCGAAATTAGCTTTTCGGGGTTGTTGACCACTTTTTCCAAGACTCCATGAATAGCTTCCGCCAAACTGACAGCATCATGCCCATTAGGGTTTAAAAACGACCAGAAACGTTCCACAGGACTACCATCTTGAAGAACATACCGAAAAACTACTGACATTTGAAAAATGGAAGACACATCTGTGGTCTCATCAGCAATCACAGATACAAAGTCAGCGCAGAGTATTTCTTTCTTGATGGTCTCTTGCATAATTTCCAACATGCAGTCCAACAATTCATTTTGGATTGTTTTTGAAGTACCTTTGAAAACGGTAGTTTTTTCTATGTGGTCTTTCAAAGCTGTATCCAATTCAGCAGTAAAATTTATGAGGCCACGAAAAACTCCTGGGCTTAGTGACTTTTGCGTCTCGTCATGACCTCGAAGAGCGAGCTCAAATACTCCACAAAATTTTATGCAGTCTATGATTTTAGATAAAACATACCGATTTTTCCGCACTTGCTCGTTGTTTTGTTCGATACTGCGTCTATAAGCACTGTCAAGTTGTTGCCTAATATCTTGCTTACCTAGTAAATTGAAGTCTAGTTGGGCATTGATATGAGATGCTGCACTCTCATGCTTTTTAATTTTTTGAGCAAGATGGCTCAAATCGTCAACACCTGTTTTTGTCCAACTAGAATCTGAGCTTTTACTACCGAACAAAACGCACGGAAAACAAAATAACTTGTTTGTCACTGCACATCCACAAATCCACTTTATTTTTTCATATGTTTCCGGTTTAAATTCGCGCTTGAACTGTCTCGATTTCGAGTTCGTCACTTGGACAATTTCAATTTTAGGAATTGGTCTTCCGAGATTTCTAAACTTGATTTTTTCATCTAAGGAAAGTTGTTTAAAGTTTTCTCTAAATAAACTAACGCAACATTTTTCACAATCCATAATTAATTTTTTAAATTTTCGATTGGCAGCCCAAAGTAATGCTAAGAATTACAAAGGTTTGAACTGATGGAGCACTCTAAATTCGTGCGCCGAATGCAGTACAAATTACGGTTAGCACTCCTAATACTTTTAACCCCCCAAAAACCAAAATTAGGTGCACGTGCGATCGCGACATACTCATGTTCATAAGACTATCTCGGATGCGAACGAGGAAAACGAAATTGAGCACAAAGAATGGAGGAAAATTCCATCAGGCTAGTGAACATATGAGTTGATTTTCTTTGAAGAATTCATCTGGGAGGCCCGTCATTCACTTTAAAGACATTACTATTGATAATTTAGTTGAAGGTTGGCGCTCTGAATAATTCTTGCTGAATGCATTTTTATGCTTTTCTACTTCCTTCTCAGGGGGTCACGTGCTCCTGTGCACATATTCTAGAGCCGCCACTGACTGTATCCACCAAATGTTATATTTCTGGTGTTTGAGGTATTTTACCTCGATAGCGTCATGAACTTTGTTTTATCCTCATGAATTTGTGGCCCTACTAGTATAGACTCGCTGTCTAGTTTCAGGATAAGTTCTTTGGTGGTGCAAGGTGACCGCAACAAAATTTGAATGGCAGCCGTATAGGCTATCACTTAGCTTTTTTTTGGGCTGGGAGTGCACGCCATTTGCACATAGAGCGGGGAACTCCTATACTCACAAGCAACTGGACTATTTACTAAACACCTCCCCCGTCAACCCATAAACTCAGACTTGAACCGTTTGACACATTACTTCGGACCAGGTCTAGTTTTGTTACGCCGTGAGGTGCCTTGAAGCTAGAGAATCCCTCCTCTGGCAGGAGAAGAGAAGGGGAAGAGGAATTGCTGGAAAAGCGATCCCACATCCCCAACGTCCTCGGCTGCTGTGAGTCCCTTTTATCTTACAGGACTGGTTAAGCATTATGTGCCACATGGTTCAATTTTTTAACCGATCCTAGCATCACCGCGACTATACTATCTGGAGTGAGCTCTTCCGTCTCTCTGTAGGATCCTGTCACCGCCTATCCCATTTTTCGCACACAAAAAGTGTGTGGCAGACATCATCTTCCTCTTCTGGGTAAAACTGATAATCAAGGGACCATGACTTATCAATCTTGTGTAGTTCAGAAAGAAGATAGTTTCACCATGCCTTTGATATGGCCACGGTCTAACATCCGGGATGAAGAACGCAGTTCACCTTCGCTTCGTGCAATTCACCCATGGCTGCTGCTAATCGTTGAATGACCACTGTCTCCCCCGCATCCTCACTTCGGCGCAGGTAAATAGCACGGCACTCTCTAGCAAGGAGGGAAACAGCTATGACGCCTGAAATTACTCTCACCGCCAAACCAGAGACTGGTGGATATGAAGACGCAAACTTCCATGCTTATATTCTCTGTACCTGTGCCAGGCGTTTTCGGTATACCTCCTAACTGAGAGCGTCGCCCCATATTTCTGCTTCGTACAGTAGCACTGGCCTTACAGTACTCATCAAGAGTCATCTCCTGGATAAGATATTTCGGAACTCGAAAATGGTTTCCCAGTGTATCCAAAATATCCACCCATCTAGCAGAGGTAACGGCGTTCCTAACTACGAATGTCACCAACAGGACGATCCGCCGCTTGATGCGGCTAAATGCCTCTGCATTTTGGACCGTGCTCATCACCTCTGTAATCGCAACAATGATGAAGCGTCCTGCTCTAAAGCCGTACATGCGAGGAGATAGTTCTGCAGCAGCACGAATCGTGTCAGTAAGTCTTCTCTGGATGAGTTTCTCTAGCAATTTCCCAGCGGTGTTTAGCATGCATAACTGGCGGTATGCAGATGGCGATCCAAGCCTTCCCTTCTCCTTGCTGATCAGCACGAGCCTCGCAACTTTCATTCGTATCGAGAAAACCCCGCCCTGCTGGCAAGCGTTGAATGTGCTGAGCAGCAAGTCAGGACAATGGCGATAGGCAAGTTACAATACCTCAGCTGGAACCGCACTGGACCTGGAGTCTTCCTCACTTTCCATAAAAGGACTACCTTCTTGAGTTCCAGCTGTGTGAAGAGTGGACACTCGATTGCTGTTTCAACATGGATGATATAGGTGGAGAAGAGTCCCCAAACTATCTTGTCCATCTTATCATGTTTGCAGGGTTTCTACAAGCCACCAAGCTTCCGCATAGCTAGCTTGCAGCCAAAGCCCCATGGATTTTTATTCAAATTGTCCACTAGATCTTCCCAAAAGCGAGCATAGCTGTTGTTAATCAATTTGCGAAGGCATTTCCCGGCTGACTTATATACTGCTACCCGCTTACATGCCTCGTCATGGTTCCTTTCTCATTGGGTGGTACCATATTCGCCTCTGCTAAACAAACATTCAATGCTCATATCAATGTTGAGTTCTGCAGTTCAGCAAAGAGTATCAAATGCCTTTGTAGGTTTATTAGTAAAGGCAGCAATTAGTTGTGTTTCTAATTCAGAATGCTCCTCGTTTGAATGGCAATGATGAAATAATGCGCTACCAAACTGACTGGCACATCAGCTCGAATGAAGCTGTTTGTCATATCTTTGGTTTTTCAATTCATGAACGGGACACTGCAGTTAAAAATTTAGCCGTCCATCTTGAAAACCACGAGCGCACATTTTTCACCAACGAGACAGCAATTGAGTGTGCCATGAATCCACCAAAAACTACGCTCACCGAATTTTCCGAATTGTGTAATCGTGTGGATACTTTCCATTCTTGTGCAAGAACACTACTCTATTCCAAAGACCCACGCTAGTTCACATGGAATCAAATAAAAAACTTGATGTCCCGCAAGCAAGGCAAACCAATTGATGCGTATTCCGGCCTATTTAAATCAAGCACTTTGGACCAAGTATATACGAGTACATCCAGAGTCAACCTAAGTCAGATTGAGTGCTTTTATCTGCGACTGTTTTTGGTTAATAGCACCGGCTCATTGTTGCTTCAAAATATACGCAAAGCGAATGGACAACAGTATCCAAGATGCATGCCTTGCACTTGGCTTGCTCGAAGACGACTATCATTGGGAAGATAGCTTGCTGAACCAGCATTGGGTTGTACAACAACACAAATTCGTCTATTATTCATTGTCACCAAGGAAAGTTTTTATCTTTAAAGTTATGATCAGTTATAAAAGGAGACTTATTGACTTCTTAGGTCACGATTCCCGTTGGTATTTAGTATGGAAATTACTTTTCTTAGCTTTCCGGACATATAATGTATAATAAGTATTATCTAGGAAATAAGGAATCAATTTTCAAACGGCGATAACTCTATATGCAGTCACCCAATCCACATTATTTCTTGGGAGAATGTTGCAAATCCCGCGTAAAACATCTTCTCCTAAAGATGTTAGATGGACCTTTTAGTAAATTCATCAGTAGGGAAAGGACGAATGTGAAAGAGAAAAGCAATAATTAAATTTTCTGCAATGATAATGCTCTAAATCATCTTGAACTGTAACATTCATGCTGCGTTTAGAATTAATAAATTGGTTATTTGCGATGGAAATAATTTGCTAAAATCTACCGTTCATTGAGAAAACTCAGAACACTGATCGTTTCTATCATCTATGACCAAAATGTTCTGTTTCCTCCGTCGAATTCCTGAAGGATCGCAAAATAATTAGTATTTTCCTTACGAAAGTGCATTAAAATTAAATATCTCGATGTCAACTAACCATATACCTGTATAACTATTAATATCTGTAGAGTCCTTAAGGGGATTACAAGTTTGTTCACAACATATTGGACTACGAGTAAAATGTTACTCGTAACTCCGCCGTAGACGGTCCCAAGATGTCTGTAGAGAGCTTCTATTGGCCCCACCAACTCTGGATGAAGTTTGTTCCGTTGTCAAAGCCCAAAAGAATTATAAAGCGCCAGGCGACGATGAAATCCCAGTAGAGCTCATAAAATATGGTGGCAGCAGTGTTTATAAAGCTATTCACAAAGTCATCCAGCACATTTGACCACAAGAACATATGCTGAAAATGTGGAGCCAATCAATTATGTTCCCTATCCACAAAAAAGGTGACAAGCTACAGTGCGAAAATTAAAGAGGCATATCACTACTTTGGACGGCGTATAAAAATTTTCAAAAATATTGGAAAATAAAATTGGATCACACGTGAACAGTATTATTGGGGAGTATCAAGGTGGCCTTAGAGCAGGTTGATCGACAATAGACCAACTGTACACTGTCAAGCAGGTACTTGAAAAATGCTGGGAGTTCAGCATACACGTACAGTAAATTTTCGTTGACTTTAAGCAAGCATACGACAGTATTGATCGTAACGTGCTGTACCAAGTAATGCTTTGCTTTGGTATCCCAGCGAAATAAGTCCGTCTTACCAAAATGACAATAACGTCGACCACCTCCCAAGTCCGCATCAATAACCAACTTACCTACGCCTTTGACACAAATATCGGACTAAAGCAGGGAGATACGCTGGCCCCATTTCTATTCAATTTGGCTCTGGAGTACGTCATAAGGAAGTTTCCTATCGATACACGTGGTATATTGCTATAGAAGTCGAGCCAATTTGTAGTCTATGTGGACAACATCAAACTTGACAGCAAAGCAAAACTAGTAGGTCTACAAATCAATGAGAATACAACAAAGCTCATGACGTAGTTGAGGAAAAATACCTCAAACACAGAAATCATCGCACTTGGCAAATACAGTACAGAAAATGTGAGTGAATTTCCGTAATTAGGCGCTAAAATAACGAGAACCAAACGACGAATCACGCCGAAGAATACAGCTCGCAAATAAAATATTTTTTTTTTTCAGTTTCGACGATCTTGAAAATCAGCTGCACACACAGAAAAACAAAGCTCCAAGTATACAAATCTGTGATAAGATCTGTGTTATGCTATGGGTGCAAAACACAAGCATCGGCAAATATATTGAACGTCTTTGAGCGACGGATCCTAAGCGAATTATCGATGCGAAGCTGGAAGGGGACAAATGGCGAATTCGATACAACCATGAGCTGTATGGGATTTTCGACGAGCTGGAGGTCTCAATGGTTGGAAGACTACCGGACCTGCAATGGAATGGACACATGAATTGTATGAATGAGCAATGGATACTCAAAAAATAAGACGGAGATCAGTAGAGAAACCCAGGAGACGCTGGTCTAACTTGGTCGACGAAGAGAGTTCATCACTGCTCGAGTTTCGAAATTAGAGGACGCGTTCAGTGGACCGACACAGTTGGAGGCGCTATTTCGCAGGAGTGCGAAGACTCGAGAGGGCTGTAGTGCTACGAAGTAGAAGCAGAAAATGTAGCTCGTTGTCAAATATGTTATTCTACAATCCAAATCCTTATATGCATCCATCAGCTACGCTGAAAAATGGAGGTGAAAGTCGGGAATTTCTTTATTTCAACGGTAAAGCTCCTTTACCGTTACATGACTTTCATTTCCATCAAATGAGACCTTCTATTTATCCCCGCTCAAAAGTTTGGCGCGAAAATACATTTAAAAAAATCCCGTTATCACCACCAGCTGGAGAGGCAAATTTCTCGTAGGTAATCGGATTTTCAACAGCAAATATTTATTTTATTTACAGTGAAACACTGTTTAAGTACAAGCCAAAATAGCAGGAGAGTCGTTCTACCAGAAGGGTATTGTAAAATAATTAGTAAATCAAACAACGTCTTCTATATATCAAAGCTTGGCTCACACACATATTCCATGAATTGAGCTCTGAAAAATAATATATGGTCATTGTGTTTTTTAATTTGCCGTCAATTTATTTTCAGCCTGTTGGCCTCAATGTTTGAGTAATCATGATAACATAGTTTTTGGACACATTGCGAATGTGTATCTACACATTATCACGTGTAGTTGTTGTCGTCATCGATAAATTTCAATCGTCTATAACTTAACTGTTTACGGAACGATTATTAAGAAACTTCCAGAAAAGATGCGAATTACAATAAAAAATTTAAGTAAAAATTTTGGAAAATTTAATGGTCTACTTCCAATTTTATGGATGAAGACGTAAAATTCATAAAATGTTCTATCATTAACAAAGTTGATCAACTTTGTTAATGATAGTACTATCATTAACAAAGTTGATCGAGTTTTAACTTGTGAAGTATATGTAGGCCTTGTAGGTTCTTAAAAAGACCTGATTTTGCAAATTGCGAGGAGGGTGACACACATTTTATGTAGGGGAAGAGGGGGCATGAAGAGGTCGCGAGTTAAGATGGGATACCGCATGCATACAAATAACTAGACGTTTGTGAATAGAAAGCAATAAGCCAATAGGAAGCCTCATTTGACCAACGGTCAGTGCGAGAGAAACTGTGAGTGGAAGTGCACGCGCCTTTTTTTTACAAACGGAAAACTGTTTAGACGTTTCTTCGATCTAGTTTTGTGTAAGGTCAAACGTCATTATTTTAAGGTAATTATGGTCACCCCATTTAGGCCTTTAAGGTAATTATGACCCTCCCATTTAGGTCTTTGTTGTTTGAATGAATCCGTTAAACATTTTATTAGTGAAAATTGTTTTAATTCAAACTAACATTTTTAGGGAAAATGTGGCATTAGGTATGGTGTATGATTGAGTTAAATGGGGTTGTGGGCTTGCGTTCATTTGAATTACCAAATACATAGCATTGCTTTATTATTTTTTAGGTAACATCATGGTACGTGCTTAAAAGAAAAAACCAAAAGAAAAGAACGGTCGACAGATGCTATGAAAACAGCTACAGATAAAGGTTTAATCAGAGAGATGGAATACAAGAAACTTTTTCTGCACTGGACTACTTTCGAGCGATATGTTAAGGAAATTAAGGAAGGCAGTGAAGTTACTATTAGTTTACCTTTAGGCCCGAAAAAAATTATATTTACACCTAAAGAAGAACACAAAATAGAAGCATATTTGAAATATATGGAAGAGTGTCTTTTTGGGCTAACAACTATCGAACTGAGACATCTTGCACATTTTTAATATTGATAAGGAAATGGCTGGTGTTGGTTGGCTCTAAAGTTTTTTAAAACGTCATCATAGTTTGCCAACTCTTAAACCTTAAAAGAACAAAAACAAGTGGGTTCATTATCGTCTGCTGAACGAGGATAGATTATCATTATTACAGTAAAAATATGTTTTAACGCTTCTCGAACCTACATGCCTCCACTGATGATTTTTTTGAGTCAACAAAAGAAACCAAAACTTTTAGATCACACTCCACCAGGTACTACAGCAGTTTGCAATTCGCAAGGCTGGATAAATTCAGAAATAATTTTGACATGGTTCAAAAACTTCATCAAATTTTTCGGAGCTACTCCTATTAACCACGTTTTGCTACTTCTAGATGGTCATGTGATTCACACTCAAATTTGGAAGTGATTGATCTAGCTTGTGAGAATGGAGTAATTATACTTTGCTTTCCTCCTGACTGCACATACAAAATGCAGCCTGCAGACGTTGCATTTATGAAGCAACTCAGCACTTATTACGATCATGTTGTTACAGGTTGGTTGAGACCACGTCCTGGACGTGTAGTACCTAGATTTCAGATAAGTGAAATATTTGGTAACGCATCCCTTCAGGCGATTACAATGTCTACTGCCATTAACGCATTCAGAAAATGTGGCATATGGCCATAACATATGAACAAAATGATTTAACTGATGCTGATTTCATTTCTGCTGAGACTACAAACAGACAAAATATTGCAGACTCGTCAAATGTAGAACAACAAAGGGTATCAGAAGCCGAAGGTCTTCAATCTGGAGCAGTACAATGTCTATTTTTAAGAAAAACAGTCGCAACTATATCTTCAACGGCCACGATAATTTCTCATACTGAAGATCTTGCAACAGAAGCTGAAGCTACTTTGACGTCTTCCACTCCACCTAGAACAGAATTAATCACCGAATGTTAAGAACCAGTCACACCAACAGTGGATAAAACACCCGTCCCCGAGCCTGGATGATTTTATTCTCCTAAACCTCTCATTTGTTTAGCGTGCCGTGATCTGACGTCAAGTTACGAAATTAAAATTAATTACATAACGAGCCAGAAGTTATTAAGAGTAATAAACATAGTGATTATGTTGTGTTTTTGTTATTTTCCTTAGTTGCCCCATCATGCCCCCCTTCCCCTACAATTCTCCTCTCCCTGCATCTCTCCTTGCAAATGGTTCTTGTTTAAGGCCTGTTTTGAAAAGTTCTCACCCAAATTTTTTGTTTGACACCCATATTGGCTATACCTTTGGTGAAAACAATTGATTAAATGACATCCCCTTACATAGGGATACCCCCCTTAAGCACCGTAAAATGGGTTTTTTCTGAGGAGGCACCACTTTTGACCGACGTAGAAAGTCTCATCACTCTATTTATC
Organism: Odontomyia ornata; assembly: GCA_963969285.1. Lineage (NCBI taxonomy): Eukaryota > Metazoa > Arthropoda > Insecta > Diptera > Stratiomyidae > Odontomyia > Odontomyia ornata. Next base: position 36,753,202 of record OZ017738.1, on the reverse strand, counting down.
TTTTGTGATGCACGGATAGACAGACGGACAGACAGACGGACGGGCGAATAGGCAGGTCGCGATTTTAGTACGGTATTGTAAAAATATTTTAGAAGACCTTAAAAACGGTCTGTTGTATAAATACTTTCAAGTTAAGCCATTAAAAGCGTTTCTACGAAAAATATTCATTATTTCAGTTACGAATTGCGCTTACCCTCTGTCCTTTGCGGGACACCATTTTGATCGCATGCATTTAATTATGAATTTTTCAAAATGTTTGCGCCAAATCTCGTTCAAATCGGACTTTCACTCTAGACAGGGCAGAAGCATTAAATTATTAGTGAAAATGGCAGTTGAAAATATTAGATTTTACGCTTTCGGCTGATTTATTTTTCATCCGAGCACTTAGTACAGTTATCCATAACTTCACGTTTTATTAAAATTTGTGGGAAAATATGGCCGCTAGCGGGCCACAAAAATCGAAAAAAATCGCATATTGACCCACCGCCATTTTATAACTTACTGGATGATCACCAAATTGATTATTTTCTATTTCAAAACTAAGGTTCGTATAGACCGGATGAAAATTACGACTTTTAAAGCCTTTGAAATTTCGAGCTTCAACCGGCCGGCATTTTATTTCTGAGACCCAACCTCTAGTTTCTTAACAAAGTTCTTCAGAAACTTACAGTCTTAACCAAAGTGCCGAGTTTGATCAACATCGGTTAAAAAGTTTAGTCACAACTACATCAACCGATTTTTATACGTTTTTTGACTTTACTGGCCGCCATTTTGTTTCAGAGGGTTCGACTTCTGATTTTTTGTTATGAGATTCATCGCATAGTTTGATGAATATGTGTAATAAATTTCATTCAAATCGGAGCTATATTTTGGTCAGAATATGAATATACATATATATGAGGACGTGAATTTCAAAATAACAACATGCACTTAACTTAATTATCTTGAAAATGCAAAAAAAAACTAAAAAAAAGTAAATAGATCGCTAAAATAACTATCCAAAAATTGTATGTGTCCTAGCGAATTCGATTATCATTTCGATAAATAAATCCATAAATATTTAGCTTTTATAAATAATTATTGAAATTTGGATGTTGTAAGTTTTGCCGGGAAACACTGTATGATGCAAGTCTTGCAGCTTACAGCAAAGGATGAATGAAGTTTTGCAGCCAAAAGAGCGAGAATGTTCTCTAAATACAATATAACACCAAAAAGTTTCCATGCATAGTTTTTATTAGTTTTAAACATTCTTGCATAAAATACAAGACCAGAACGATGAACAAGAAGAATAGCATTCAAAAGTATTTCAGTCCCAAAGAATAAACTCTTAAGTCTTCAAATGGAACATTATTGTATTCCGGCAGCACATCTTCTGCATCGTCTGGGCCCCGACCAGGGTTGGTAAATCCATTTAAAGTTGTTTGGTAGTATTCCGTATTGTTAACAGAACTCCAGTCTGCTCCAAAGTATTTAAGAAGAAGCGCAATTACATCTTTCAGTTTTGCAGGATTCACACACACTTTCTTAGTAAGAACAGCAAGATGAAAATTAATCGTCTTTCCTTTCCTCATGATGAGCGATAATGAATTTCACCTCTAACGGTAATGTTATTTCTCGATCTCTTCAAAGTAATTCTTTTTGTTGGATTAAGCTTGAAGTGGAGTTGCCCCAGTAGCTTTAGAGTGGCCGATCACCCTGCCTTCAAATCGTACATTTCCACAGTTGTGAGGTATCTGACAGTTTCAAAATTACGGAAAATATCTTCATACTCCGTAGGGCTAATTATGCATTCTGTCTGTTTCATTGCCTTTTCAATTTTCCCAAACACTTCTCTATATTGTGTAAATGGAAGCCAGTAACTTAACATTGCAATTATTATCATATTTTTATTTTTCCCGGGGCACCCATCACAAAATAGTTGAAGTTCTTTCACACCATCGAGATCAACGTGAGTTAAATGATGGTAGAGAAAGGACGCTATTTCGTTTGAACCATCTCACCTTTGCGTCATAGTTGAATATCTCCCTGAAATAACTATTTTTGACTTTAAGATTTTCTTCGGCATTTGCGTTGTATGTTGTCCCTAATTTTATCAACGATCCCCCACAAGGCAAATATTTCCGCTCACTCCCACTTCTTGCATAATGAAATTCGACGAAATTTAATTTTTCAATGAATGACTCGACTGACTGTCGTCAGCTTTCAAATTTGGCCGATTTCCTGTCATCGCCTCCTGTCTCTCGAGCAGCACGTATTTGGAATTTCTAATTTATATTCCATACCCAAAATTGTGAAATGATCAATATTCCCAAGAAGGCTTTTGAACACGCTTTGGCTTTTCCTTTGTGAGTAGGGATAAAGAATCTTAATACTGAATTACGTTGTGTACGTTTAGCTGATCGGTTCCATTTTGGTGGATGTTGTTTTGTGAGCCAAAGGATCAAATTGTCTTGATCAGTTTTGACACTTGAAGACCAAAATTTTTCATGGAACCGGCGAATATCCTGCATACACAATTGCCGACATAGCAATTATTTTTGATTTTGTCGCGTGTACACATTCTGGCTTTTATTTCGTAATTCTTTAGGCTTGCGCCCGAAACGAAAGCAAACATGTTTCACTCATTAAAAATAATTAAGTTTATCATATTAGTCCCGGTGCAATAAAATTGATAATACCGTTTCTTATTTAGGTATAAGTTAACGACAGATTCGCAAAACTTAAGAAATTAAATACCTTACCTGCACGAGCATGCAAGAAATGCAGTATTGCACTTTTGATGAGAACCTATTTTCATGGGAAAATATGGAATAGCAAAATTGCAGACATCAAGTCAGCAGATTTAGTTTACTAAGTTAGAAATTAAGGAAAATGAGTTGAGTTGTAATTCAGACTGCGAACAATAAAGACCAGGGAACCGACCCTGTAAAAATAAAAATATATTTTTTAAATAAATTCTCGTCGTTAAGAATTAACTGGCGCCCAACGTGGGGCCGCTTTCGCGCGTTTCAAATTGGATTAATCAGGTTTTTTTGGTCATTGATCAAAAAAATCAAGCCTCAAAAGATCTAAACACTGGTTGAGACTGGCCAGTGGTCCATTTTCTTTTCAAAAGCGTATTTTCGGTACCGATACATTAAAATAATCGGCGCGAATAGTCCGTAAAAGGAAGTGACGCGAATAAAATCCGTAAAAGGAGTGAAGCAGCAGAAAAACTATCCGTAAAAGGAGCAGCAGAATCCGGTGCGACAACCAAGCACCCAAGGGAACGCGTAGTCAAATAAGGCCCCTTAGTAGCAGCACCGTTTGCAAACAGGACGTCCGGAAAGTGATCGCCTTTTTGACCTGAAAGCGGCCACGAACAACAAATACGAGCAGAACAACTCCCGACGAGAACCCAATCAAGGATTATAAAATAAGACAATGAGGCATGCAATTATTATAACGTAAGTCCAATTAATTGTGACTGTGACTATTTTACTGACTATTTATTTAGATAAATATTTCATTTAATTTGTATCATTTTGGGAAACTGTTTTTAAATTACAAAGAAATAAAATAAATAATATTTAAAATTCTTTTTCCACTTTAATGAAAACCGAAATTACATTATTCTTGTGTTATTTGGTATTGATTATTTTTGTGTTATTTGGTATTGTGAATTTATTCATCATTAAATTGAAATAGTGAAATTTCCAATAATTCAGTGAAAGTGAAAAGTGAAATTGTTCAAAGCTAACCTGAGCATCCATATTCTCCTTTTCAAGTGTTTGTTGTTGTTTTGCGTTGGATTTCGCGTTTTATTCGGGAAAAGGCAAATCAAATCCCGACTTTTCGATCGATCCTTGCTGAGTTCCCTTTGGAAAATATCATTCTTTTTCTATCGCAAAACCAGTGCTGTGTTGTATCCATTTGAAATCCCTCACTATCTGCGTGATTTTTCCCAGAAACGCACAATCCCCTGTAACTTGTGGACCTATTGATTCAGTCGAAGATTAAATTCCGTCGAAATTTTGTCACCCTAATTTTTGGTTCTATAGAAACTCAGAAACATTCGTTTTTTTGCATTTCTTGCTCCGTTTTGATCGGTAGTGTGGATTACTTGCCGAAAGTTAAAACAAGCCATGTCAAATCCACATAATTTACTTAGACCTAGCCAGCTAGAAAACGCTGGCGCAGGTCCTTCCTTTCCTCCAGCTGCTGATCAGGTCCTTGTTCCACCCAGTAATCCGAACAATGGAAATAGTCGCGAGCTTACCCAACTCATTACCCGTCTTGTAACAGAGGCCTTCGAGCGACAAGGAAGAGATTTATTTGATTCCCTGATGAATCCTACTGCGGACGCGAGCAACGAGATAGATGTCCCTATCAGAGTTGGAGACGATGGGAGCTTATCCGATATGGATAAGATTCCCGACGTGGTGAGGAGCCTTAGGGTATTTTCGGGGGAACCAGGGGAGTTTAGCTCCTGGAAAAAAAGTGTTGAGCGAATCCTTAAGATATATGACCATCTTAAGGGGACGCCCAAATACTATGGCATTTTATCCGTCATCAGGAATAAAATCACTGGCCATGCCGACATCGCGCTGGAGTCATATAATACTCCCCTTAACTGGCCCAGAATGTCGAAATGCCTTACCCCACATTACGTGGATAAGCGGGATCTTGGTACACTTGAGTACCAAATGACGACCTTGGTACAAGGAACAAGTTCCATTCAGGAATTCTACCAGGGAGTCTATCAACATCTCTCGCTAATTTTAAATAAATTATCCTCAATGGAGTTGAGTACTGAGTCCGCCAACATCATGACTCAGGCATATAGGGATAAGGCACTCGACACCTTTATCAGGGGGCTACGCGGCGATCTCTCAAGGCTCCTGAGCATTCGCGAACCAGCTGACTTACCTCAAGCACTGCACCTCTGCCTGAAGCTCCAGAATATGGACTACCGGGCACAACATGCATACGGCTCACAGAATTTACTAAAAAGGACCCACCATCAACAACCACCTCCAATCCCGCCTCGTAGAAACTTACCTCCTCAGTCGAGGCCTGCACCGATTCCAGCTCCTAGGCAAACCTTTTACCCCGAGCTGGCACATCTACCACGAAATCCACAGCCCCCACAGTTCAACCAGCAGACTTTCTACCAAAGACAGCCACAACTCTTTAATCCTAGACCACTCCCACCTAAACCACTACCAAGACCCGAACCAATGGATACGCAATCAACTACGCGAATAGACCCCGTAATCAACCCTTATTACAAAAACGCCTGCAGCCACCGCAGAACCATGCACCACACAAATTGCAAAGAATATATCACACAGAAATCGATAAGCCCAACGAGGTTTCCCCAGAAGATTACGACACTACACAACAGGACGAAGAACATGACCAAACCTTGGACGAGTATATTGACGAAATAGACGACGAAAATCTCGAGATCGCCGAAGAAATGGAAGACATTTATTTTTTAGGATAAGGCGCTCTTCGCTCCCTTATTTCGAATACAAGTTAAAGAGCGGAGAGGCCCTAAAATTTTTAATTGACACTGGATCCAATAGAAATTATGTTCAGCCGAAGCATATTAAATACCCTTTACCCAACCAAAAGAACTTCTACGCGAAACCCGTTGGAGGAAACGTAAAAATCACGCATCATTCATATTTTCGGCCCTTTGGCAACTGCACTAGTAAATTGAAATTTTTTATTCTACCATCACTCATCTCTTTTGATGGAATCATCGGGAATGACAGCCTGAAAAGTCTCAAGGCCGTCATCTAAACGCAGGATAATTACATGACATTAAACCATAGCATACGCATCCCTCTTAAGCAACAAGCTTCCGACCTGGTCCATAACATAGCAGCCAAAACCGAACACCTTAGCAAGGAGTTATCCACGAAACTAAACGCTATTATCCATAAACACTCAAGTCTTCTTTCAGACCCAGATGAAAAGTTAACCTTCACTACCAAGGTCAAGGGTGACATCAAAACAACTAGTGATCCCGTTTACTCGCGATCCTACCCGTACCCTATGGCATTAAAGGCAGAAGTAGAGAAATTGATCAGTAAGCTTTTGGAGGATGGAATTATCAGACCGTCGAGATCTCCTTATAATTCTCCGGTTTGGATCGTGCCAAAAAAATCGGACGCATCCGGGGAGAAAAAATTCCGAATGGTCATCGACTATCGGAAGCTAAACTCGGTAACCATTCCCGACAAGTATCCGATCCCCGAGATCAATGAAGTTCTTGCTAACCTCGGTAAGAACAGATATTTTTCCGTCTTAGATCTCAAGAGCGGTTTTCATCAGATACCGCTCAAAGAATCGGACATAGAAAAGACCGCCTTCTCAGTGAACAATGGAAAGTTCGAATTTACTCGCCTGCCTTTTGGTCTTAAAAATGCCCCCTCAATTTTTCAGCGAGCGTTGGACGACATCTTGAGAGAACATATCGGGAAAAAATGCCATGTCTATATTGATGATATAATCATCTTCGGGAGAAGCGAAGCCGAACATCTCGAGAACCTTGACACAATTTTCCAAACCCTAAAGTCAGCCAACATGAAAATTCAAATTGACAAGTGCGATTTTCTAAAACAGGAAGTAGAATTCCTGGGCTATATTGTGAGCAAGGATGGTATTAAAACCAATCCTAAAAAAGTCGAAGCCATCATCGACTTCCCCTTGCCAAAAACACTCAAGGACCTTCGATCATTTCTGGGAATGTCAGGTTACTATAGGCGTTTTATCCAAGACTACGCAAAAATTGCAAAACCCCTGACATCCCTTTTGAGAGGGGAAGATGGACGAGTGTCCAAGAACCTCTCCAAAAACAAGCCCATCCACCTGAACTCAATGGCACTTAAGGCTTTCAATAACCTCAAAAATGCACTTGTTTCTAAAGACGTAACACTCGCACACCTAAACTTTGAGAAAGAGTTCGAGCTCACGACCGATGCCTCTAACTATGCCATTGGGGCTGTCCTTTCTCAAGACAACAGGCCCATCTCCTTCCTCTCGCGAACACTATCCAAAACGGAAGAAAGCTACGCAACTAACGAGAAGGAGATGCTCGCCATCATTTGGGCCCTAAACTCTTCACGGAGCTACTTTTACGGTTCACGGAAAATAAAGATCTATACTGACCATCAGCCACTTACCTACGCTCTAAGCAGCAAAAACACCAACAGTAAATTAAAAAGGTGGAAGGCTGCGCTCGAAGAGTACAATTATGAGCTAAAATATAAGCCCGGAAGAGCTAACATAGTCGCTGACTCACTTTCGAGGCCACCACCGGTCACGCACATAAATTCTATGACACCCACTGTGCATAGCGATGAAAGTTCATCGCAAAACTTAATACCAACGGTGGAAACACCTGTCAATGTTTTCCGCAACCAACTTGTCCTGAAGACCGGAGAGGAGGATAGTTATCAACTCATTAATCCTTTCGAGAATTACAAGCGTCATGTTTTCATAAAACCACAGTACTCAGACGTAGACTTGATTAACATATTTAAAAGGTATCTGAACCCGAGCACGATAAACGGGCTCTGTACTAGCGAAGAAATAATGGGAAAAATACAGCAGATTTACCCCAACCACTTTAGAGACTATCGCATCCGCTTTAGTCAAAAGCTGGTTGAAGATGTCCCTAACGAGGTTGAACAGGACGAAAAGATCCTTCAAGTTCATAAGCGTGCCCATCGTAATGCAGTGGAAAACAGACTGCAAATATTGAACACCTTCTATTTTCCTAAAATGGCAGCGAAGATTAAAAGCCTTGTTAGCCGTTGTAGAGTCTGTAAAGAAAGTAAATACGAAAGGCATCCAAACAAAACTTTCATAAACCCTACACCTATCCCAGCCTACCCTGGGCATACTGTTCACATAGATATCTTTTCTACAGAAAAGAATCTGGTGCTAACCGCGATGGACAAGTTCACGAAATTCGCTATGGCTAAAATCATCGCATCCAGGTCGATAGAGGATGTGAAGCAACCACTGCTGGATATTCTTTATTTCTTCTGCATCCCTGAGAATGTGGTAGTTGATAACGAGGGATCACTCACCTCAGCTTCAATCACTTCCCTATTGGAAGATGATTTGGGAATTAAAGTATACAGGACGCCTCCTTACAAAAGCGAGGTGAATGGCCAAGTCAAACGATGGCATTCAACTATCATGGAAATAATGAGGTGCCTAAAGATGGACGGACCACAAAGGACGTTCGAAAATCTTCTGCAACATGCCACCAATGAGTATAATCACACAATCCATTCAACCACTAATAAAACACCAGTCGAATTATACCTTGGAAGAGTCCCGGACATCAATTTGGGAGATTTCGAAAGAATACGACAGACGAACATCGACAGACTTAAGCAAAAACAGGAAAGCGACATAAAATATCATAATAAAAATAGACAACCGATCAAAGACTACAATATCGGGGACATTATCTTCGTTAAACAGAACAAAAGGAAGGGCTCCAAATTATCCCCTAGGTTTAAACAGGAAATAGTAAGGGAAAATAGAAAGTCCACTATCCTCACCGAAAGCGGCAAAATCGTTCATAAGAGTAATATTCAAAATTAATTTCCATTTCCAGATTCATCTTACAGACCATACTCGCTAAGGTACAAATTCTGGACTATTCTGGCTCACAAATTATTTCATTTCATACCGGACCAACTAAAATTCAGAACGGAAACTTCAAAATTATACATACCATAGACATCGACGAATACGAACACCTGATAGAGAAAATTGAACCTCTCCTAAATGTTTCGGGAATACAACACAGCTCGCTTATACCTCTCCTATCCCATGAACTACAGAAAATCCGAAGTCTAATTGCGAACTTAAGACCCCGTCGATTAACACGATCTCTCAACTTCCTGGGGAGTGCCTGGAAATGGCTAGCCGGCAGCCCCGACCACGAAGACGCTGTCACAATTACCGAGAAATTAAACAATGCATTGCAAAATAACAACAAGCAGGTCGTAATAAACCGCCTTTTAAATGACAGGATGAACAATATCACTCGAATGGCAAACAAAATTCAAGAACTAATAAAAGAAAATAGTCAGATCAATAATAATTATTTATTCGATGTACACCTTAGGCTAGCTCTAATTAAGGAAGAATTAAGTAACATTGATTACGCCATACATTGGGCCAAGCTTGGCATTGTAAATTCTCTTATCCTATCCAAATCTGAAATTAAATTTGCCACGAATATTTTGGATGATGAAATATTGCCTTACGCAACTGTTGAAGAGGCTCTGGATTTTGCAGAGATAAAAATAATAACTAATGGAAAATTAATTTTATATATTGTAAACATTCCATCAACCACAAAAGATATGTTTCAGTCAATGATAATTAAACCAATTAAAAGAAACTCAATAATTAACGAAATTCCATTCAGTCTTGTATTAAAAAATGAGAATGTGTTATTTGGCGTCAAAGACAAATGTAAAAAGATCAATCAGTTATCAATTTGTAAAGAAAAATATTTAATAGATATAAGCAATAGTACATGCATTCCTAACCTCCTTAAGAGCCTACAGTCTACTTGTACCACAATCAACAATAAAGATATACCTTCAGACGAAGAAATTTCAACCGGAGTTGTTCTGCTCAACCAATTTACTGGAAACCTCATCACCGAAGACACATCCCATGATCTCAATGGAACGTATCTCGTTAAATTCGAAAACACCAGCATCTCGATCAACAACAGAACTTTCATCTCACAAGAAGTATCATCGCTACAAGCCCTACCTGCGATACTGCAACCAGCATCCGATGGGATGATCGGACTTTTTACCGAAAAGCCAATGAAAGAATTGACTATCGACAACATAAGCGAGATCAAATTATTACAATATGAAAAAAGGGTGCATCAATACGCAACTTCGGCACTCACAGGAATTCTCCTGATAATCCTGATCTTATTCGCATACATAAAGCTTCGCTCAAAAAATAAAATCAATGCCGTTATTAATTTGGAAGAACAAAAAACGATAACCGCAGCTCCCAGCATCCTGCCAGCTTCGACAACTTACCTAGGCGCAGAAAGACCTCAACGAGTTAAGTTCAATGACGTTCCGTTTTTCTAGAAACAATTGAGGACAATTGTACTTAACAGGGGAGGAGTTAACGACAGATTCGCAAAACTTAAGAAATTAAATACCTTACCTGCACGAGCATGCAAGAAATGCAGTATTGCACTTTTGATGAGAACCTATTTTCATGGGAAAATATGGAATAGCAAAATTGCAGACATCAAGTCAGCAGATTTAGTTTACTAAGTTAGAAATTAAGGAAAATGAGTTGAGTTGTAATTCAGACTGCGAACAATAAAGACCAGGGAACCGACCCTGTAAAAATAAAAATATATTTTTTTAATGAATTCTCGTCGTTAAGAATTAACTTATACAGCCGTGCCACTCAGATATATAATACTTAATTCAATCGTAATCAAACGTATTTTGTAACACTTGCCTCGCAGTTTTCTCTTTTCCACGTCTTTTTACTAATTCTTTTCTTCCTCGTCCTGACGTCAATGGTACCACCCTCTGGACTCATGCTATTGCAATAAACTTGTTTTTTTATTGCAGTATATTAAATAAATTATTCATTTAATAAAAGCTGTATCTATTCTCAGATAATTCACAAATTGTGACAACTCAACAACCTCACTTTTCACAATGATGAAGGTTGTACTCGATCATTTATTGTTTATTTATTTCAGAAAATCAACTTACAGACTAATAGTGCAATTACAAGTCAATTAATACAATATTTAAATACAAACATACGAATTAAAGATTTGGAAGAAGTTAAAGAAAAAAGATCACAATACGATATCAAAAATTAAGACCTTTAGGTGTATTTAAGGATTTAATTTTTTAATTGAAGTTTTGAATACGCCAAGAGATTATGGTCGAGGACCAAGACTTCGCTGGTTGTGCACACGAGGTAAGCGTAGTAAGGGAGAGTGTAAGAAGGTGTTAGAACGTTGCACGCGGAACCTAAAATTGAAACGAGGATCTATTAGGGCGAGCAGTGTCGAATTTATTTATGTGCCTGCATTCATTTTGAGGTAAAAGGCTATGATGAAGCTTGAACAAAAGACATTCGTCAATGAAAGATCGTTTGGACTTGATGGTAGGAAGGCTCAAAGTATGTAGTCGGTTATCATAAGGGGAGTAAGGAAGGTTGAATTTGAAGAATAGAGACAGTGTGAATCTGCGTTGAACTGACTCAAGAGCATCGATGTGCTTCCTGTGGTATGGACTCCAAATTTGGGAGCAGTACTCCAAATGACTACGCACTAGTAAGAAGCAAAGGCACATATAGGATGTGATATGTTGGAATGACGAAGCGGATCGTAAAATAAATCCAGTTAAGCAAGAGGCTTTCTTAATAATTAGAGCAATGTGGAGATCAAACCTCAGTTTACAATCGAAAAGCACACCAAGATCCTTGAAGTAGGTTACATTGTTCAAAGGGATACCAACAAGCTTATACGTTGAGAGAAGAGGAAATTTTTTACAAGAGAACGTCATCTGATGGCATTTGAAAACATTTAAGGAGAGATGGTTTCATTCACACCAATCACTAAGCCGCTGAAAATCGGTTTGAAGGATATCCACGTCTCGTAATAACTCGAAAAATCAGCATAAAGGAGACGGAGGAATGTGATAACAAAAGCTGGATCATTGACAAAAAGTAAAAATAGTAAAGGGCCAAGTATTGAACCTTGCGGAACTCCCGAGCTCGGGTGAAAAGAAGAAGAGAAGCAACAGTTTAAAGTGACTATACATTGACGATTCAGGACATAGGAGGGAAGTCAGGAATAGGAAACTAGGGACGTTGAACCCTAAAAGTTTCTCAAATAGAAGAGAGCGGTCCACTGAATCAAAGGTTTTAGAGAAATCCGTAAAAATAACGTCCACTTGTTGTTGTTGATCGAGGGCAGCTGCAATATGATGGGCAAAAGAACGTAAATTTGTCAGGGTAGATCTGCCTCTGAAAAAAACATGCTGTTGGTTGCTGAAGATGGGCGGACAAGTGGATACAGCACATCAAAAACTATCTTTTCAAGAATTTTACTAAAACAATGAAGAAGCGAAATAGGACGATAGTCTGAGACGATATTACGATCACTAGATTTGAAGATAGGAAAAATGTGGGCAATTTTCCATTGGGAGGGAAAAACCCCACAGAATAAACTCAAGTTAAAAATAATTGAAAGGGGAACACAAAGCAAAGAAGATAACGATTTTGCTAGAAAATTTGGAATGCCATCAGGGCCCACACTGGTGCTGTTGTCAAGATTATTTAAGAGTTGCTCAACCTGCAAGGGGTTTGTACGAAAGTTAATAGAGGAAAAAGAGCAAGAAGATTGGTTGAAGGAAGGGGAATACTTGGCCCTGCCAAAAAAGGAAGAAAAATAAGAAGCGAAGAGTTCACAAGATTCTTGAGGAGTAGACGATGTCACTCCATCTAGAAATATCAGGGGCATGATGAGATTTAACGTACAACCAGAACGCACGAGTTTGATTCGACATTAACGTAGTTTCAATGTTTACACAATTAGTGAAAATATTATTCATGATCCAAAAAATCCTTTGATTTCGTAAACATAAAACGCAAGTCTCATGGCTTTCTTAGATTCATGACATATCAGGAATCTAGCTCTTCCAACCCAATAGATATTTGTGAATTATTTGCCGGCCACTTTCGATCCATTTATTCTACAACCAGCTCTTCCTACTACACTCCTTCCTCGGATCTAAATTTAGCCGTTTTAATTAAGGAAATTTTTATTTCAAAAGATGAAATACTCAAAGCAATAGAAGATCTTGAGCTCAATAAAGGACCAGGCCCTGATTTACTTCCTCCTTACTTTTTATTCAACTGCAAGGAGCCATTGATCTTACCCTTATATATCTTTTTTAACAAATCCCTTGCTGCTGGAATTTTCGCCTCATCTTGGAAGTCATCACATTTGACACCAATATATAAAAATAAAGATAAGGGGTTGGTTGAGAATTACAGAGGTATTGCTATTTTATCAGCTACACCAAAATTATTTGAAAAAATAGTCTGCTCCAAACTATCTCCCATTATTGAGCCACGCCTTAATGATCAACAGCATGGTTTTTGTAAAAATGGCTCGACCACAACTAATCTATCCGTGATGGTGTCTAGCATTCTCTGTGAAACGGAGTTGGGGCACCAAATTGACGCGATTTACACTGATATTAGTAAAGCGTTCGATCGAGTCAACCACGAAATCCTAATACACAAGCTTAAAAGATTCGGAATCGGTGGTTTCTTACTGAACGGGCTTGGATCATATCTCCGTAATCGGACTCAAAATGTTAAATTTGAAGGTTTCATATCCAAAGAAATGATTATTTGCTCCTGTGTACCACGAGGCAGCCATCTGGGCCCTCTCCTTTTTAATATCTTCATTTCTGATCTTTCTGAAGTGTTGTCGGATATTCCTCATCTTTTCTATGCCGATGATCTTAAGGTTTACCATGTAATATAGCCCCAACAAGACACAGTATTCCTTCAAAACAAAATCAACTCCCTGTTAGAATGGTCCCAAATTAACCAACTCTCCTTGAATTTTGAAAAATATCAAGTTATAAGTTTTTCCCGGAAACGCTGAACTTTAATCAACAATTATCTTCTTTACAATCGTAAACTTAGCCGGGTCTCTAAAACATTATACCTTTCTTTAGTTTGTCCTATCCTTGAATATGCTTGTCTGATATGGGACCCGAGATTTAATGTTCATACCGACAGAATTGAGTCGGTTCAAAAACAATTCGTCTTTTTTGCGTTAAGATCATTATTTAATCCGAAAAATTTTTCAGATCTGCCATCATATGAGCATAGACTTCGGATCCTAAATATATCAACGCTGGCCTCTAAGAGATCTATGTTTGCCTGCTGTTTCGTGTTTAATATCCTTAGAGGCATTATTAAAATACCATTCCTAGCTGACAAAATTATGGTCCATGAGATATCGCAATTCACTAGACATTTGCGTCTGCTGATTGAAGAGCGACACCATACAATTTACGCGGATAACGAGCCTGTAAACAGATGTTGCAAAGCTTTTAATTCACTAAGCACACTTTACTCTCCAACCATCTCTAGATCCAATTTCAAAGCTTTATTATCAAGAACCTTATTCTCCGAACTTCATCCCTCAAACGTAGATTAAGAATTATATTTTATTGTACTATTCATTATATTTTATTATTTTTTGGTTTTTTTTTGTAACAATGCCTTGTTTGGCAATGAAATAAATAAAATCAATGAATAAATATGCATGAAGTGCAGTTATGGCAATTTTCTTGGCCACGGTACGACCCTTTTTGAATTTAACGGGGCCAATTGGAAGACCACTGGATAAGAATTTTCTGCGGGCAGCATCTTTAGTTTTAGTTGCAATGGCAACATCTGAATTAAAACAAGGAGCATCTTTAGGTCTTCTTGCCGGACACACAGGAGTAAATTGTGAGATTAATGAAGAAATAAACATATAGAGCTTATCAACACAATCTTCAGTGGGGAGGTTGCTGAAGAAGGAGTACCAATTCACGGCATTAAAGAATTCTTCAATTCTTCAAAGAATGAGAAGATGTGACATTAAGCTCAATAGAGCGCGGTAGGTATCAAGTCACTTTTTTTATATCGAAGTGGATCTAGGAAGTTTTGAAAACGAATATGTGGTGGATGTTATGAGTTTTGAAACCAACACACCAGTTTTGTGAATTTGAAATTAGTGGGAAGTTGTCCCTTTTGCAATAATTTCTCCTCAGACTCAAATTCCCGAGGCAAGAAACATGCTAGAGCACAGGCCATAATGTTTTTTTTTTCAAAACATGGATATTGTTAGTTTTGAAAGTCATGTTCTCATATATATATATATATATATATATATATATATATATATATATATATATATATATATATATATATATATATATATATATATATATATATATATATACATATATATGTACATATACATATAAATGTACACACATATATATATATATATATATATATATATATATATATATATATATATATATATATATATATATATATATATATATATACATACACATATATATATATATATATATATATATATATATATATATATATATATATATATATATATATATATATATATATATATATATATTGGATAGTCTAAATAGTATTGAGGCTCTTTTGTTACTAGATGGTGTTTGTTGTCATATGTCGGGCAATACAAATCAGATTGAGTCAAACCGACATGCGTTTGAAATGTGATATTTCAGTTTACAATTTTCATTGGACAGTTTTGTATTTCGTCATTCGTGTCAAAAGTTGTATTCATTTAAAAATGAGGGGAGTTTCTGAAAAAATTCGTTATATTTTACAGTATCACTACCATCAAGGTGAGAATACATCGCAGGCTCGTGACAAAATTTGTGGTGTCTACGGTCTAGATACTTTATCAAAAGCCACAGCCTAGAAATGGTTCGCTGGATATCCATCACCAAACAGTTTTGAACCGTTTGCGTAAGGCTGGATACACAAAGAAGCTTGACGTTTGGATGCCGCGTGAATTAACACAAAAAAATTTGATCGACCGAATTTCCATTTGCGAAATGCAAATAAAACGCAACGAAACCGAGCAATTTTCGGGCGATAAAAAATGGATAAGGTAGGAGAACGACGTTCAAAAAAGAGCATGGTCAAATAAGGTGAATCATCACAAACGACTTCAAAGCCAAGATTGACACAAAATAAGGTTATGCTGTGTGTATGGTGGGGTTGTAAGGGAATTGTTTAACATGAGGTGCTCGAACCTGGTCAATCATTCAATTCGGTTCTGTGCTGTCAGTAATTAACCAGATTGCAATAAGTAGTTCGAAAAACTGGCCAGAATTGATCAATAGAAAGGGCGTTATCTTCCATCATGACAATGCCAGACCACATACATCTTTGATGACCCGGCAAAAATTGACAGAGCTTAGCTGGTAAGTTTTGATGCATCAACCGTATAGTCCAGACCTTGCACCATCAGACTATTATTTGTTTCGATCTCTGCAAAACTTCCTTAATGAAAAGAAATTCACTTCAAAAACGGACTGTGAAAATCACTTGGCCAAGTTTTTCACCGATAAACTACAGAAGTTCTACACGGATGGAATAATGGCTCTACTCAAAAATGGCAAAAGGTCATAGATAATAATGGACAATATGTACTTAAATAAAATCCATTTTAAATCAAAAAAATATTCAATCGAAAAACGACAAACAAGGCTCGTTGCTTTTTAGACTTAGCAATAAATACTCTCCGCAGTAGGTAAATTTCTCTCGAGAAGTTTACCTCAAAGGAACAAGGCAATAAAAACAAGGATCAAATTGATGACCTGCTTTCCTTTGGAAGTCGGTTAAAAATTAATGCAGTGTACTCAACACATAGTAGACATTATTTACGGTTTCCTGGAAAATAAAAATGTTATCAAGTCAACTCCATGCAATCATAAAGTAAATTTTTTCATTATCAAAGCATTAATGTCCTTCCTAAAATTATACTTAACCCCTCAAAATAAATGGTTGGCATTTAAATGTGTTGAGACACAATTAACATAAATCTGTTCGCAGGGTTGGAATGATTTTTCGTACACTCATACAATACTATCATAAAGACAAATTGTTGGCAATTATGCGGAAAATTTCAAACCAAAAAACCCTCCAAGTGAAAGGTTTTGTTATGATTGTCCCCGGAAGGTTTATTCTTTCACACTAATCCCGGAAAGAATGATTTCATGGTAACAATGTAATGAGAATTAGGTCATACTAAAACCCCACTGTGTTCTTCAAAAGTTACCAGCATTAAGTTTGTTTCAGAAATTAAGCTTTCTATGAAAATCACATAATCTTATTCTTCGTAGTTCATGCAGGGAAAACCGCGGAATTATAAAGAAGATCACAAGTATACAGGTTAGTAGTGTTTTGTAGGAATTTTCCTGTCCATGATTTGAAAAATTTAATTAATTAAATTTTTAAAAGTCCATGGCTTCTGTATTGTATCTTTATATGTGAATAAAAGAATGCGATAATCCAAATTCTTCTTCCACACTCTTGGATTTTATAACCAACTAAGAAAAGGATCTAATTGCCTTACATAACGTCTCATTGAATTTTAATCGTTCTCAAAAACCAATATAACATTAATTTATCACGCAATGCTACCATCACCATTAATCTAATCATTTAGGATTATACAACAAGCGAAAATATTCAAACCCGGAAAATGGGCTCCCCCTCTCCACTTACAATAATGTTCTTTTGAAGTCAAAGACAATAACAATTACTCTGTCAAACTAACAATGATAATGATTAATCAAATTAAATTAAATTCCACAAGCATGAATCAGCACGACAAAATGAAAAACAAATATTTGCAGAGAGTTGTGAAACAATTGGAGTTTGTTTGTTAAATTTTCCAGAAGCCAACATTCGAATTTCATTTCAAATAGCAGAGGACACGGAAATTGAAAACAGTGAGATCTGGATGAGTATACGTACTATATGTGTATTTCAATGAATACCCATTGGATGGACTAAATTTATAAAAGATTCATTTTTACGAGTAGGAACAACCATATTTTTCTGTCCATTTACTCTTCTTTATTGTTACGACAAAATGCGACAATGAAATTGTTTTTCACCATTTAACTGAATTTAAACTGTACAGAATACAATTTTTGAATATTTTGAAATAATAAACAGAACAGAGTGAATTATGAAGTGATGTTAAATGCTGGTTGAAGTGCATCCCTTTGAATTTTTTTAAAATAGCTTCACGGATGATGACCGTCAATTTTTTTTAAATATGGAATAATAGGAAACGTCAATTATTTCACTTAAAGTACTTATTTTCGTACTAATAGCACCCTAAAATAAATGAAAAGTTCTATTAAAAGCACTATTTATTTGTCAACCGGCTTTAAAATTAAGGAAGTTATCAGTTTGTCCCAAATATATATTTTTTGTTGCTTTTTAGGGTTTTGTACCAGAACACAAAACCCTCTTGATATCATGATCGTATCCACAGCCGGCCTAAGCGGGGGGGGGGGTAAGGGCGGTCCGCCCCGTGCCTCCGGTCCTAGGGGGCCTCAAAATCTTGAGGAATTCTTTAAATCATATTCTAGAAAAGATTAAAAATATGTTCAGTCACTTAGTAAGAGGCAGTTCAAAGTTTCGTGCCTCGTAGATACTAATGGAGAACAGCTTGGACCAGTTACTTACAATTTTTAAATTGGAATGGCTGGTGTAAAATTGGAATTTTTTCCACTACTAATCTACCTTTCTTTATAGTATCTCTATTCGGCCGATATCCATCAGCTACTGAGTCTATGTATAACAACACCTGGCATTTCCCCAGCAAATAATCCTTCTTTGTTACTTTCTTCCTTTCTTTCCCTTTGTTCTTTTTCACAGTTTAATCATATCTGTAACCCTAATGGTCGCCTTCTGGGCCTAGTCATGTCAACTGTTCAAGCTGGGTGTCTATCAATAGCTCGTGTTTTACATCCTTATATTCAACATGATCTCCATCATCCACCTTTGTCTCTAGCACTAGCCGTTGATACCCTAAAACCCCAGAGAATTGCCTCGGTTTATCGTTACAACTCCTTTAGAGCAAATTATGAGGCAATTAAAACCAATCTAGACTCGGCCAACTGGTGCACCTTCTTCACTCGCCTTGACTGTGATAGTACTTTGAAAAAATTTTACGGCTATCTTAATCTGATTGCTCTTTATACTCCCCTCCAAGCTCCTCGCAAAGCAAAAATGAAGCCTTGGATTACTCGAAGAGTTCTTTGTGCCTTAAAAGCCAAAAACAAGGGGCATAGGCACTATAAGTTGACCGGAAATGATGATGCTAAATAGAATTTTGGTAGACTGCGCTCTTTGGCTAAAAAAAGAGCTCATAACGGCTATGAAAAACCACTTTAGCAGTTTAAAGAGTTCCCCCCTGACAACTAACACTAAACCCTTTTTGTCATACATCCGATCCCTTAAATCTTCGTTTTCTATCCCGCATACTGTCAAATGGAATAACACTGAAGCCTCCTCCCCTCAGGATATTTCTAACCTATTTGCCGAGTGTTTTCCTCTAATTTTTCCTCTTCTGATATACTGCACTCCCCCATAAATTATATTCAATTTATTCAGCATCAAGAACATCCTATACCACTGATCCTTCTGAAGTTGAATCCCTTATTAACTTGCTCGGTTCGAATGTTAGTCCTGGTCCCGATGGATTGCCTAATATATTGGGTGTACAACTTAATAACCGGAATTTTTTAGTGAAATTTGACGCTTTATTGTGGAAAAACCTTACAGTATATTTTATTCAAATTATTGTCCATCGGAAGCTACAACATTTCCCCATCTTTCAGGCAATTTATGAACTTCATCCCAAAAAAATTGCGCCGGCTTGGCGGCCAAAAACGAATCCATCCAATTTCAGATACCTTGCTCTGAAGTGAAGCGTATTCCGGTGAGGGCGTTTTGTATCGAGCAAAATAAATGAAAGTCAGACGGAGCAAGGTCCGGACTATAAGGCGGGTGGGCCAAAACTTCCATCCACTATTTTCCAAACAGTTTTTCACGGGTCTTGCAATATGCGGCCGAGCGTTGTCATGATGAAAAATTATAACCTCGTGTCTGGTCACATATTCCGGGCGTTTTTCGATGATGGCGCGCTTCAAACGTATTAATTGTGTTTGGTACAGGTGACCTGTGATTGTGTGGCCCAATTTCAACAACTCATAATATAACGGCCCCTTCTGATCCCACCAAATACACAGCATAACCTTGGCGCCATGGATATTTGGCTTCGCCGTTGATTTGGCTGGTTGGCCGGGCTTCACGTATGACTTTTTGCGCTTGAGATTGTCATAATGGATCCATTTTCCATCCTCAGTCACGATCCCATGCAAAAATGATTTCTTTTTATGGCGCTCAAGCAGCATTTCAGACATAAACAAGTTGGGTAAACAGACCTACGCTCATGTTAGTAGGGTTTTGTATTCAATTTAAAAAATGCAGTCACCAGATTGAATCAAATCAAGAAACATATCAAAGACGATTTTATTGGAGAAAATATGAAATACGAAGATCATACTATTTTTAACAAAGTTGAACGAATTTCGACTTCTGATGTTTTTGGTATTGTTACACTCATAAACATCTCCCTGAAGCCCCCACTGAAGCAAAAATTGACAGTTTAACAACTGTTTTGAAAAACTCCTTTCATTTCATACTCATGTCGGCTACGTCTGATGAATTTTTTTTAGGGACCACTCTCCTGTACTGAAATCATCGATTCATGGCCAATTTTTTCGAATCCTAGAATGGTTACAAAACCCTTTTGCTAGGAGCTCTCTCCCACCTCCTTGACTTGTTTCACTTATGGGCATTAATCGTAGGTACTCATCTTCAGTCATTCATTAAATTGAATCAAGTGTTCAAAGCATGCACCTTAAACGTTGAAGTTGGGAAAAAAAAACTCAAAATTATTCAATTTTCGCATTTAAAACAGCAACTATTTTGTTTTACGATTACTGATACCACTAGCTGAACCGATTCTCAAAGATATACATGACACCTATCATTCCTGAAATTTTCATGCAAATCCTAGCAAAACTGTAGTGCCTGAGTCGGTAAAAAGCGCATGTTGTTCCATAGCCATATGTTGCCATAGTAATAAATGCAGCGCATATTGTTCCATAGTAGTACAGGAAAATTCAAACCGCTATAACTTCGCTAAATACGATTCAATCTTTATGAAACTTTCAGGGTAGATCAACCTTATAAATAGACATCTACGAACTGAATTTCATTGAATTTAAGGTGACCATTAAGATTTTATTCAAGAAAACATAAAATCGATAAATCATACTATTATTAACAAAGTTGAGTGAATTGCGACTTCTCACGTATTTGTTGTTGTTGTACATACCAAGGCCTACATTCCTGATTTTCTTCAGATTTTTCGGATCACAGGTGTCCAATCGCGAGGGGGGGGGACACAAATTTTTCGTGTATTTCCCCTCCCTGTGCGCCCCTCGAAGCAAACTTCGCCAAACTAAGACCTGTTTTGAAAAGGTCTCATCAAGACCTTTCATTTGATACCCATATCGGCTACCTTCAATGAAATTTTTTTTTCGGGGGCCACTCTCCTATATGGGGAGACCCCCCTTTAATACCTTATAAAATTTTTTTGTAGTTGAACTTTGAAGAGATCACCACTTTACACCTACGCACAAAATTTGATGTTTCTAGCTTGAGTAGTTTCCGAGAAAAACTGCTGTGACACACGGACGGACGGACGGATGGACAGACGGACAGACGGACAGACTGGTCGCGAAACTAGTAGGGTTTTGTAAAATTATTTTACAAAACCCTAAAAAGCACCGCTCAACGTCTCTCGGCTTCAACTCATAGGGGACCCAATTTTCTTGCTTCTGAATGTATCCAGCGGCTTTCAAACGTTTCAAAATGGCTTGCTGAGTCACTTCCAAAGATTTGGCAAGTTTGTCTTGCGTTTGACATCAGTCCTCATCGAGTAGCGATGTCAAAATCGCCACTTTTGAAGCGTTGAAACCATTCAAAACACTGTGTTTTCGCTAAAGCATCGTCGCCATAAACTTCTAAAAGCAAACGATGACTTTCCGCAGCAGTTTTCTTTGCAAAGAATGACCCTACAGAACCTCCTGCAAATGCTGTCTTCTTATCCAATTTTCGAAGTTATTCATCGTGAGAAATAATAATGATGCACACAAGATAAAATTGTTTTGTTGACTGATTTCGATAGCTGTCAAATGTATTTTCAAAATGACATATATATATATATATATATATATATATATATATATATATATATATATATATATATATATATATATATATATATATATATATATATAAAGTTTGAGCTTTCACGATATTTGTTACTGCGGACATCTAGCGTCAAATTCCGGTTCTTAAGTTGTGCACCCAATATTTGTAAAGCCACTTTGTTCCTCTTTGTGTTTTCCTCTATCCCTTATATTCAATCTCAGTCTTGGTAGTGGCACCTTTCCAACATCTTGGAAAGATGCTAATGTTGTGCCTATCTTTAAAAACGGCGACCCATCATCTGCCTCAAACTATCCTCCCATATCACCCTCTTATGTTTCTCTAAACAGCTGAAACGACTTGTACACAACAGGCTTCTTGATTCATTGAGTTCGTTTGTCACGCCACACCAACATGGATTCTTGAAGGGTCGTTCAACTTCTTCGAATTTGGCTGAGTTCGAAGATTATATTGCAAGAGCTTTAGATAAACAGCTTCATGTTGATGCAATATTCACGGACTTCTCCAAAGCTTTTGACTCGTGAATCATGTTCTCCTCTGCCAACAGTAAGCTTTGCTTGGCATATCCGGTTCCCTACACTCTTGAATTTCATCGTATCTATCCTTTCGTTCATGTCGTGTTAATCTCTATGGCACAATCTTTAATTCTACATCTGGCGCTTCTCAAGGGTTAACCCTTGGACCTCTCTTTTCGTACTCTTTATCAATGATCTTCCCTCTGTAATTTCCTCTTTTTGTCTCCTGTATGCTGATGATTTCAAGGTATTCCGGATAATTAAATCCCTTGAAGATTGTCAGCGATTCCAAATTGATCTTTTTAACCTCTATAACTGGTGAAATGTAAACTCCCTTCGCATCAACGTTTCCAAATGTTTCAAAATGACATTTACTTTGAAAAATGTTTCTTTAACTTACAATTACACCCTATGTGATGTTGTTCCCTCTTCTGCAGACTCATGTGAAGATCTTGGTGTAATATTTTACCCCAAGCTTAAATTTGATGCCCAAATTTTTAACATAATTACCAAGGTGTCAAAAGTTTCGGGTTTTATTAAGTGGTATTTGCAGAAGTTTGCAAATATTGCTACCGCTGTTCACTTGTTAACATGCCTTGTCCACCCGCTTCTTGAGTACTGCTCATTAGTGTGGTCTCCTAGACATTTATATCTTGTGAGCTCACTAGAAGCTGTTCAGCGTTAGTTTACCCATATTGTGTTCTTCAAATTCAACTTAGCTTATGAGTCTTATGAGCGTCGTCTATCCAGACTTCGTCTACCTTCTCTGTCGTCTCAGAGAACCTTCTTAGATCAATGTTTTCTTTATAAGTTGTACCACCTACAAATTGCTTCCACTCTAAGCGAAGACTTGTACTATAGACTGTATGCGCGTCCTAGTCAGTCTTATAACATTCTCGAGGTTCCGTACGCCCGGACAGGTTTATATTTTCAGTCACTCATGCCGCAAATCATTAGAAAGCATAACAGCCTCGAGCTTGGTTCTCGATACACGTCCTACTTTGTTTTTAAAAATAAACTAAAGACGTTACATTTTGTGAATAGTGATTAATATTTCACTAAATTTTTTCAAACTTTCATCTAGACTCTAATTCCCATTTCTTACATGTTTTAGCTAACTTTTTTTCTGCTTGATTTTGTTGTATTAACCTGTTTTACTTTAAACTATATTTAACTATATTTAATTGTCTGTCTATTTTGGAATTGGATTTCTGTCTGTTAAATGGATTTAAATAAATAAATAAATATAGATTTCCCGCTCCGGGTCTCCGACAGCCTTAGTCCGCCACTGCCTGTATCCGTCTGTCCGTCCGTCTACTTGTGTGGCACAGTATTTTTTTTCCGAAACTATAAATGTTACGGCCATGAAACTTTGTAGAAAGGTCAGAAGTTATGCCTTCTTGAAAGTTTTGGATGAATAATTTTTTCAGAGAACTTTAAGAGGTCTCCCCATATCGGGAGGTGATCCTTCAACATTTTTTTTCAGCATCTGTAGTTGAGTAAGGTGTCATCGGAAAGGTCTTGATAAGATCTTAAAGGTCTTGACAAGGTCTTAAAATGTTGGTATCTGAACCGAGGGGGCGCAGGAAGGGGATATGCACGAAATGTTCGTGTACTCCCCCACCTTTCATCCGAAAAATCGGTCAAGCTATATAATTTTTCTGGATGCTCAGCCAATTGAACATATTCAAATTAACCACTATTACTTATCTTCTTCTTCGTAGCACTGCAGCCACTCTCGGGCCTTCGCATCCTGCAAATAACGCCTCCAACTGTCTCGGTCCATCGACAGCGTCCTTCAATTTCGAGATCAAAGCAGCGATGAACTGTCTTCGTCAACCGAGTCAGACCAGAACCCGTCTCTCAAAGGCGTTCAATATATTTAGGGATGCTTGAGTTAGGGTCCATGTTTCATACCCATAGCATAACACGGTTCTTATCACAGATTTATGTACTTGGAGTTTTGTTTTTCTGTGTATGCAGCTGGTCTTTAATATCGTCGAAAGTGAATAAAATATTTTATCTGCGAGCTGTATTCTTCGGCGTATTTCGTCTCTTTCATTACTGGTTCTCGTTATTTTGGCTCCCAAATATACAAATTCGCTCACATTTTTGATACTGTATTCACTAATTTTGATATTTTGTGTATTTGGGGTATTTTTCCTTGACTGCGTCATGAATTTTGTTTTATTTTCATTGATTTGTAGCTCTACTAGTTTTGCTTCGCTGTCGAGTTTTAGGAAGAGTTCTTATGCAGTTGTCAATGACCATGACAAAATGTTGATGTCGATTGTATAGGGTACTACTTGGCTTGACTTGTATAGTAATATACCTCGTGTATCGACAGGTACCTTTCTTATAACGTACTTCAGAGCAAAATTGAATAGCAATGGGGCCAGCCCATCTCCCTGCTTTATACCGATATTTGTGTCGAAGGCTTCGGTAAGTTTTTTACTGATACGGATTTGGGAGGTCTTTGACGTCATTGTCGGTTTGGTAAGACGGACTAATTTGGCTATGATGCCAAAGCAAAGCATTATTTGATACAGTACGTTACGATCAATACTGTTGTATGCTTGCTTAAAGTTAACGAAAATTTGGTGTGGGTCCATGTTGAACTCCCAGCATTTTTCAAGTACCAGTGCGCTTTGACCAATTGGTCTATGGTCGATCTACCAGCTCTAAAACCACCTTGATACTTCCCAATAATAATAATAGCATATGATCGAATTTTCGATGAGTTAATTTGATCAAGTAATGATCTGAGTTACGATTGGCTCTTTGGTGTGTACGCACGTCAATTATGCTCGAGGGCTATTGTTTTTGAGTCAGAAGATGGTTTGTTTTATTGTGGAGGATATATTCTCCAGTCGTTCCCCGATGAGACAGCTCATTGCCAACCTTAGTGTTGAAATCATCCAGAATTATTTTTGTGTCGTTTTTAGGCCATGAGTCAACTAGTATTTCCAGGTGATTCTGGAACGTTTGCTTCGTTTCTTCGTCCCGTTCATCGGTCGGGGCGTGAACATTGATCAGCCAGATTTTGAAGAATTTCGCTTGTATACGGATAGCACACAACCGTTCATTGACTGCCTTAAAATCAATAACGTACGATTTGAACTCCCTTTCCACAACAAAGAACACTTCGAATTCTCGTTTTCCAGTAGGCTTCCCACTTTTGAATATCGTGTACAATCTCATTCTTGAATCTCGTTTCCAGCTCAGTTAATTTCCTGGACTGCCGGTATTTTTAATTTATATTGACTGGCCTTTTGTAAATACATACATCAATTTGAAATATGTATTAACCATCAACACGTCTTATTGTTGTTATGATTCCATACAATTGAAATGGCGATAACTTATTTGATTATGATCTGATTTCCATGAAATTTGGTAGGCGTAAGAATCTTATATCAGCCTATATATCTTTAAGAAGTTTAAGGATACCATTACGATTTTTGGGGAAAATGTGAAATTCACAAACATACTATGATTAACAGAGTTGAGTGATTACGGATGAATTTGTCACCCTTGTACGCATAAAGACCTACTTTAAAGATTTTTATATCTCATTCGTTCGTTTAAGAGATTTCTCGAAGGAAATCTAAACTGACCTTTTATCGGTTCTAGTCGTCATGTCTTGGAACGTGAAAACGGACTGTACCAATCAGGTCGACAAGTCCGGGTACTCTTAGTCTACTCGGAGGTGGCTGCTGGCTGGCTACCTAGCTCAAAGAGATCTTACGCAATCAGACTAAGTCCTAAATATAAAAAGAATCAGCCACCGGCTCAATTTAAAATCCGTCGAACAACCTCCGCCGACTCTGCTTCTAATTACGTTACCTTCGTCCGAGGCGGAGGACAAAAGCAAACCCGAGACAAACTAATTACACAGTCCCGAATATTACCGACGTGGTGCCCGAAATAACGTACTCAAATTCAAACCGAAAAAATTTACTCTAAGAAAAAAAAAACGCAATATATGGCACCGATACCGTCCACAACACGAAACGTCTTTCCTTAGCTTTTCAGTGGAAACAGAAGCGGAAGGTGAGTATGCTGTCGAGTAGGCGGGGTTCTCGTTAATCCGAGACTGGTTGATCCAGGTTTTTTGTTTGGTTCGCAGTGGCATAGTTTACTTTTTGGAAATTTTATCTAGAGTAGGATGTTTCCGTTGGATACCGCATCGTAATGGAGATCGGAAACACGTGCGTCAGAAGTTGTTCTTCTTGAGATGCTGGAAGCCTTAGAAAGGTTAAAGTCAAATAATGTTGGATATTTTGCACGATCAA
Organism: Odontomyia ornata; assembly: GCA_963969285.1. Taxonomy (NCBI): domain Eukaryota; kingdom Metazoa; phylum Arthropoda; class Insecta; order Diptera; family Stratiomyidae; genus Odontomyia; species Odontomyia ornata. The sequence continues at coordinate 36,726,402 of OZ017738.1, read as the reverse complement.
TCTTTGAACGCGTTTTATATGGACAATTTGAACCAGTAGCTGAAAGAGTGTATTTGAGCTTAGTCTACTTGCATCAAGACCCACGACCAGTGTTGGGACATGTACTTATTTTAATGCAAATGAACAAATCGCAAGGCATTTTCAAGTGTGTCTCCTTTAAAATGATATTTTCTAAAGAAACAAACTTTAAAGGTGTTTAATTAACAAACTTCATTCCGTTTACAACTGGCTAGAATTTTTCGATGCAATATCCAGAAAACCTTGAACTTTTTTGTATTCATCCAATGACGAAAAACAAAGCAAAGTAAATTGATCTAAGCTACAACCAAAGGTCCTGGTACACTATTGAAAACTCATTAAATTTTGGTACCCATGGTCACCATACAGTGAAATGGAATCATTAGTGTTTTGTAAGCGGAAGTGTGGAGGGATTTAATATAAACCAGCTGTGCTTTTGCTTTATAATATAGTCAAAATTAGTGCTGTGTTATATAATAAAATATAGCACTATAGATCCAAACGATTTTCGGAATTTAAATGATTAATCAAAGGAGTTTTTGGTTGTTTTGCATTCTACAATCAGCTTGTGTAATGTGAATGTTTTCATATTTCAAAAGTGTTATTTGCTCAATGAAACCGAATAGCTTGATGTTCCTCTATACTTTTGCACATAATCAAGAAACTTTCCATAGAAATATCCTTTCATGAAACAGTTTTCGTAAGTATTAAAAAACATAAACATATTTCAAGGGTAAGTATATATTCTTCTTCTTCTTCTTAGCACTACAGCCCCTCTCGGGCCTTCGCTTCCTGCAAAAAGCACCTCCAGCCATCTCAGTCCATTGACCACGTTCTCCAAATTCAAAATTCGAGCAGCAATGAACTGTCTTCATTGACCAAGTCAGACCATTGTTTCCTCGGTTTCCCCCTTGTCTCCGGCCTTCAGTTCTCCCACCGAATACCTTTTCGGGTATCCGTTGTTCGTCCATACGATTTATGTGGCCAGCCCATTGCGGCTTCTGCAGTCTTATAATCATTAAGACCTCCGGTTCGTCAAAAATTTCATACAGCTTATGGTTGTATCGAATTCGTCATTGGTCTACGTCTAGCTGCGCTTCAATTATTCGCCTCAGTACCCTACGCTCAAAGGCGTTCAATATATTTGTGGATGATTGGGTTAGGGTCCATGTTTCACACCCATAGCATAACACCGGAATTGTAAACTTGGAGCTTTGTTTTCCTGTGTATGCGGCTGGTCTTCAAGATCGTCAAGACTGAATAAAATATTTTATTTGCGAGCTGTATTCTTCGACATATTTCGTCTTTTTCATGGCCCGTTTTCGTTCTTTTGGCGCTCAAATACACAAATTCGCTAACATTTTCAATACTCTATTTGCCAAGTGTGATATTTTGCGTATTTGTGGTATTTTTCCTCGACTTCGTCATGAGCGTTGTTTTATTTTCATTGATTTGTAGCCCTACTAGTTTTGCTTCGATGTCGAATTTCAGGAGGAATTCTTTGGCAGTTGTTAATGACCGTGACCGTTGATGTGGCTAGTATAGGCTACTACTTGGCTAGACTTGTATAGTAATGTACCTCGTGTATCGACAGGTAGCTTCCTTATGACGTACTACAGAGCCAAATTGAATAGCAATGGGGCCAGCACATCTCCCTGCTTCAGTCCGATATTTGTGTCAAAGACATCGGTGAGTTGGTTATTGATGCAGACTTGGGAGGTCGTCGGCGTCATTGTCATTTTGGTAGGACGGACTAACGTTGCGATCAATACTGTCGTAGGCTTGCTTGAAGTCAACGTAAATTTGGTGTAGGTCTATGTTGAAATCCCAGCATTTTTCAAGTACCTGATTGACTGTGAATAATTGGTCTATGGTCGATCTACCTGCTCTAAAACCACCTTGATTTTATTTTCTAAGATTTTAGAAAATATTTTGTACGCCGTACAAAGCAGTGATATGCCGCTATAATTTGCGCACTGTGGCTTGTCACCTTTTTTGTGGAAAGGGAATATAATTGATTGGCATATGTTCTTGTTGCCAAATGTACTGGATGACTTTGCGAATAGCTTTATGAACACTATTGCCACCATATTTGATGGGCTCTACTGGAATCTCATCGATGGCCGGCGTTTTATTATTCAAACAAACTTCATTCAGAGTTGGTGGGGCCAATGGAAGCTCTCCGCAGACATCTATAGGCTCCGATATTCTGGAGCTGTACGGAAGATTAAGGAGTTTCTTGAAATATGGTGTATTTATTTTCTCTTCTTTAGTTTAACTTGATGAAAACAAAGCTAAGAAATACACTAGTAAATAAAAGTATTACGGCTTGCATAAGAACAAAACGGCTTCTTAAACTTCAGGATCTAAATTGTACTCATTCCGAAGTACCCAATAGAACGATAAAGCTTTTTAATATTTCCATTTTATTTTATCATCATATGTCGTTATTATCTCATGACCATCTTTTCTATCGAACCACGTAGATTTATGAAAAAACAAGCGCATGAAGCGTAATTCAAAATGTTTTAATAGTCATTTAATTTCTCTTTTTGTTTAAAGCAACATAACATTTTTAATAAGAAGGCATCAGTTTTATGTATCTTTAATAATAATTTTCAAAATTAACTTTAATATAAATTTGAATGTATTTCTGGAATACAAAATGTATGACTTTAAAAGGTTTTTTTGAGGATTTGTGGAAATAAATAATATTATTTAATGCAACGATTTTTTAAACATATTTGAAAAAATACTCCTATAAGACGATCTTCTTCTTTTCCCATATTCCAACACTACCCACGACCAGAATTTTTCTGCGAACTAACTACCCGACAAGCAGCCACTTCGAAGTAGACTGCGAGCATCCGAACAGGTAGGCCTTAACAGGCACAGTTCGTCGTTGCGTCTCAAGACATCATGTCTTGAACCGATGAGAGGTTGTAATAGATTTCCTTTAGGGAAAAATCATTGCACTCACTTACTGCTTCTTTGCTTGTTCTGCTGTTGTCACATACTTGTTATTTACTGCCCTGAATCCAGAGAAAAAAAATTGTACTAAGCTTCATCTACTTAAAAAAAATTTACTGAACGAAAAGATTTAGTTAGTTGATATTCAAATAAAAATTTCAGTTTTTCGCGATAAAACCCCATGCGCATAGGTTCTTATAACTTTGCAATTAATTATATCTAAATTTAAAATTGGACTTCAGTCTTAGCAAATTACTTCCACTCATAATCATTATATGGGTTTCAAGCAGGTAAAAATTAAACAATGGAATTCCCATTGATCACTCATATCTCCATTAGAAAATTATCAAATGACAAAAATCTCATGGGACGTTGAAAATAGGTGACATATTGTCTGAGAAATTTATCTTCATTTATGTTGACATGATGAAATCATCCCTTTTGTTTCAAACTATGCAACAAAAGGTCAAACTCGTGGCCAACTTTGTTGTTCGTTGGAATGCCACAAGAAAGGCAAAATGAAAAATCGTACAAAAGTTTTAAAGCATAGAATCATGGAAATTTCCATTTAATTTTCAAGCTGGCCGGTTTTCTGTTTGCTGTTGTTTCCTCTTTAAAAACGAATTGTTCCCTTCAATTCGCCGTACTGGCAAATATTCAAAACTTTTCACAATTCATGGGTGGATGACGATTGACTGGATGTACCAACAAGGGTTCTGTTTTTGAAACATTGTAGTTTCAGAGTTATTAATCGTTTGTATTGTTGAGCTTCATGAAACAATGGCGTTGTATGTCTGTGATTGTTGATATATAGTCATTGAAAATTCCATGGAATGTGAAATACAAAGAGTTCCAGACATTATTATTCAAAGACTAATTTCACCAGAAAATGATTTGTTAAATACTCTTTAATGAAATAAAATTCCGATGAGGCATCTCAATTAAATTCCCTTTAAACGCTTGAAAAGAGTTATAAAGTTTGATAGTACTGTGAAGCATTTGGGGTAATTTGATTTAATTTAACGATCACACTTTGGTCGCTAGTAGCTTCAGCTTTATTATAGCTTGGGAAAACTTCAGAAAAGTCGGAAGCGACAAAACATAAAAAGGTTCTCAAATAAAAAAGCAATTCCAAATTCATTCGCTTTTACATTCAATTATAATTGACACTTCAAATTCAAACCTAGATTCAAATCAATCTATCAACTCTCTGACATTTTGCCATCCTTAATCAATTTTCCGCCATGCGCCACTAGTTCCGTCTTTAATTCAATTTATAAACTCAAAACTGTCAGTTGAAACGGTATCGTTATGCTCATCTCAGGAAAGTTCACATTTCGAATCGTCTCAAACGCAAATCGACTCAACGTGAAGGTTAAACTACTCCCCATGCCAGTTTCTGATTTTCACACCTCACCCATCACTTCAACAAGTTCCGCACCACATTTTTCATTCCTAATTTTATATGGACAGAAATGTGGAAAAACAACGTCATTGGTATTTTCAATCTAGCTCTAAATAGAATCATTTCCAGACACGTTCAGGCGTGTGTGCGCTCTGGTAGATGAAATAATTTTATCCAGGATAGCCCGTCTGAAGGACTCAGTAAAACGTAAAGGTAAGTGAAAGAGTGAAGCAAAGAGGTATTCTTGTGGATACTATAAAGTCCACATTTTAACTGGCTTCTTGGAAATGATGACAGTTCGATATGTGGGATACATATGTATGTATGTAGATTTTGATTTTTGATTTCATGAAAATGGACAATCCCTCATAAATTGCAGAGTGAGAGGGAGTTGTTAACTACGTCTAGCATTCGTTGCGCACAGACGTGTTTTTAAAAGTCTACGCCTAGCATTTATTGCAAACCGACGTGTTTGTAATACTCTACGTCTAGCAATTGTTGCGTATGGACGTGTTTTTAATTCGCTCCTGTCAAATTTTCAAAAATTAAATAGATTTTTTTAAAAGTCAGTCCAGAGCTAAATTTTTTTTTATCGGAAAAAGTTTTTATCGTCGAAGGGAAGGAATTGAGACTGCGGATAAAAACCAAAGATGCAGAATCGGTAAAGCAAATCAATACGGAAACTAAGGCAAAGAAAGCTGTCAAACAAGTCATCCCAGAAGAAATATTAAGTGCTGGAGGCACTAACGACAGCCAAAATGCAGCGCTGGACTGACACCAATAAGAAATGGACGTTGAAGGAAGTATTGTATACTAATCAAGATAATGATGAATTTATTCAGTACTTAAAAATTAAAATAAGGAGAAAAAACCAGCTCGCAGTTCTGCTGGCCTTTCTCAAAAAATATCCAAAAATACAGAGAAAGCTCCGCCAATTGACATGTTCGGTCAAAGCGGAAAGGATATGCTTCCGCTATTGGCAGTTGAAAATAAATTAACTAATTTCGGAATTAAACGGGTTAATGCCATAAAAATAGCAATTAGAACGGAGCCACTGGTTGATTTCAACTCAGTTAAAACTGCACTGAGTTCTGGGTAGGCTCCACACTTCACCTATACCCCAAAAGTGAGAAGAACCAGACCTTTTTATTAAAGCCCTTGAACTGCGGAGAAGATACCGCCCATTTCCTTCAGGTGCTCAAGGAAGTTGTACCTGAAATTGAATTTATTTCCGTTAAAACCTTCGTGACAAGAAGATCGACGGTAGAAAAAAAAAATTACCACTTTATTTGGTGCAGATTTCAAATAAGAGCAGTTCAAGTGCTCATCAACAAATAAGATACTTGAACTTCCGAGTGTTGAGGTGGGAATGCCTCCAGAAAAGAGAAGTCAATCGGTGTCAAAGGTCTGGACATTTGGCTGCCAACTGCGCCATGCATTATTGATGCATCAAATGCAAGGACGTCCATGCTCCCGGTGAGTGCAAATTGGGTCAGATGGAGCCAAAAGAGAAATTATACTGTGTTAACTGCCATATTTTTCGTCACCCGGCATCATATCGAGGATGCTCCCGATATCAAGATGCGAGAGTAAAATTTGTCCCAAAGTCACCACAACTACACCGCAGTATCTTTGCTCCGACCTTCGTCAAGCCCAGACTATCATTTGCACTCACCGCTAGAAGACCAGCAGATAATACTGCAAATAGTGTGATTAATTTCAGTGGAAGTAATGAGCTGCTTCTTAAAATTTACCAGCGACTAAATTCTTTATTGAAAAGAATCGATAAACAATATGTGAACATTTTTTTTCAGTGTTTAGGGGTTTCAAATGCCTCAAAATAACTTGTCATCAAGTCATATTCCCATGGATAGGATTCGTCTCATATCGATCAACGTCAACTCCATTGTTACTATACATTGACGTGATTATCTCCTTGAATTTATTGTTGAGCAAAAGCCTGACATCATGCTTCTCACTGGGACCCACCTCAATTAATGGCACGCCATGACATTCAAGGCTTTTGAATTCGTAAGAAACGATAGGACGAAGAGAGAACACTATGAAAATCTCAGAAGAGTAGCAAATAAGATAATTAGGTTTAAGAAAAGAAAATACTATGACGACCAATTGAGAAGTATAGGTTTAAGTTTAGCAAGCAGCACCACAAGACATGCATACAAAGTAGTGAAAAGCCTGAAACACGGTTATCAGCCCAAAACCACGCTCTGTCATGATGACATCGCCAGTATCATCGACGATGTAACCAAGATTAAGGAAGGGCGGACATCATATTTCAAGGAACTCCTTAATCCTCCACACAGCTCCAGAACATCAGAGCCTATAGATGTCTGCGGAGAGCTCCCATTGGCCCCACCAACTCTAGATGAAGTTTGTTTCATCATCAAAGACCAAAAAAATAATAAAGCACCGGGCATCGTTGGGATTCCCATGGAGCTCATCAAATATAGTGGCAATAGTGTTCATCAAGCTATCCACAAAGTCATCCAGCAGATGTGGAAACCAGAACATAGGCCGAAAAAATGGAGCCAATCATTTATATTCTCTATCCACAAAAAAAAGTGACAAGCTACAGTACGAAAATTATAGAGGCATATCACTACTTTGTGCGGCGTACAAAATATTTTTTAAAATCTTAGAAAATAAAATCGGATCATACGCCAACAGCATATTATCGAGATACATTACTATTCAAATTGAGCCAAGTAGTAGCCATTGTGGATGACATAAACATTTTGTCACCGTCATTAACAACTGGCAAATAACTTTTCCCGAAACTCGACATTGAAGTAAACTACAGGGTTTTCCAATAAAAGGTGTTATTTTGATGTTAAAAGAAAATAGCAGTTTTGAATATAAATGATCAGGGAATTATTTCATTATAAAGAGGAAGGTATGCCGTTAATAGCAAAAAATAACATCTGGTAAATGACCACCACGACCACGCTTACAGGACCATATCCTTTTCATGAAATTTTCCATAACCAAATTGCAAAGTGGCTGCCTTATGTCCTCGATAACCTCACGAATTCCATCTTGGCTCCAAAGTAAGAAGTCACAAGGTGTTAAATCACAAGATCTCGTTGGCCAATTATGATCACCTCTTCGAGAGATAGTACGGTCCGGAAAAATTTCCCGTAAAAGATCAATGGTTTCGTTGCTTGTGTGGCACGTAGCGCCATCTCGTTGAAAGTATACGTTGTCTAGATCAACACCATCCAATTCCGGCCATAGAAAATCATCAATCATGTCTCGATAACGCAATCCATTCACCGTAACTGTTGCTCCAGCCTCATTTTCAAAAAAGTAAGGTCCAATGACTCCGCTGGATCACGAACTGCACCAAATAGTCACACGTTGAGGATAGAGAAAAATGACAGCGTCAAAAGTGAGATCTACTGAAATAGCGGGCTATTTAATTAACAACTCTTATTGGTAAACCCTTTAGTAGGGCTACAAATCAATGAAAATAAAACAAAGCTCGTGACGCAGTCGAGGAAAAATACCTCAAGTACACAAAATATCACACTTGGCGAATACAGTGTCGAAAATGTTAGCGAAGTTTTGTATTTAGGCGCCGAAATAGCGAAAACGGGCAATGGAAAAGGCGAAGTACGCCGAATAATACATCTCGCAAATAAAATATTTTATTCAGTATTGATGATCTTGAAGGCCAGCTGCAAACACAGGAAAACGAAGCTCCAAGTATAAAAATCTGTGATAAGACCTGTGCTAAGGTTCGGCCACATTGCGATTTCCCTGTCGTAACAAGCGATTTTTAAGACGCAAATACGAACACACTACGACAAGATTTGCAAAGGAACTTCAGGCATGCGCAGAACTAATATGCTCATTTGAAAGTATGTCTTTGCCAGGAACACATGCGCTTACTCATTTGTGCGCTATGCAAGAAACTTCCGTACACGTCAGCGTCAAATGTCAAAATGATGTGCGCCTGCGCGGGTATCACGAAACTACCTACTAAACCGGTTTTAGGAAAAATCGCAAATTCCTGCGACTGACGACCTGGATAAAATTGTCGAAAATCGCAGTGTGCGGGCTTCCATTTAACCATGTGCAACTTGCGACAGAAGCACGACTATAAAGTCGTAGTCTGATGCATCCCTTACACTATGGGTGTGAAACATGGACCCAAGCTCAAGCATCCGCAAATATATTGAACGCCTTTGAACGACGGGTCCTGAGGCGAATAATCGGAGCAAAGATAGACGGAGAAAATGGTGAATTCGATACAACGATGAGTTGCATGAAATTTTTGACGAACTGGAGGTCTCAACGATTATAAGACTGCAGAAGCTGCAATGGGCTGGCCACATGAATCGTATCGGCGAGAATGGATACCCAAAAAGGTATTCGTTGGGAGAACTGAAGGCCGACGACCAGTGGGGAAACCGAGGAAATGCTGGTCTGATTCAGTTGACGAAGAAATTGGAGGACGCGGTTAATGGACCGAGACAGTTGGAGGCGCTATTCGTAGGAAGCGAAGGCCCGAGAGGGGCCGTAGTGCTAAGAAGAAGGAGAAGAAGAAACGATAGGATAAACGTTGATAGGGGAGGTGGAATTTTGATTAGAAGACCCTATTGTTTCAGAAATATTGAAAAATTTGAGTTCAAAAGCTTTGAATCTCTTGAAGTGTCCGTTATCAAAACCTCACTGCAAGGTGGGGATAACCTCTTTGTTTTCTCGGCCTATAGAACTGGTCGAAATGTTCTCAAGTTCAATTATTATATTCTTGCTGGTGACGTGAATGCCAGGCATACATCATGGCTGAATGCCACCAATGATCCAAGTGGTGTATTCCTGAAATCGTGGATAACAGAGAACCAAAATGAATACAGGTGCAATCTATATGAGTCGGAGCTCCCAGCAAACCCTAGGGGAAATTCGTATTTGGGCCTGTGTATTGCTAGAACAAGACTTGAATTCAGCTTTAATAGTCCACAACGGAACCTGCAAGTGCTTTCTTATGATAGCGACCATAACTCAATCGTAATGGAATCAATCATCAAAGGAATAATCTCTTCCTCATTCCAGTTCAACATGAAAATTATCAGTTGAATTTCAAAAAACAGACTGGGGAAAGTTTCAAAAGAAGTTTTAATTCGGATTACCAGAAGCAATGTCCTCCTTTTTCTGAAGCAATGCTTGCTCAATGGTGCCTAATGAAGGGAATCTAACTAACGATGAACTAGATCTCTACTTGCCGAAGTTAGAGAAGCTGACGTTGGAAACGATTGCAAAAGTAGTTCCCAATATTGAACATCGGAACAATATGGAACGATATGAAACACTAACTATCGCAAGGTTAAAAAGACTGAAAAGCCTCCTTCTCACACGCGTCAACAATATTTATACGCGATTTTCGGACAACAACCATCCTCGTTGGCTCTGTTGAAATCACACCTGAAAAATGTCTGGAACATGATGAGTTCATACTTCAGGAGTGAGGTTAGCAATCAATGGGCGGGAAAATTGAGGGGTATTAGCCCAAAGAACCCAGATAGCGTTTTCGCGAAAGTCTCAACTGAGGGTATCGAATCTTGAAGTCACTAGTGATGAGATAAATCTTCTCGATAGGGCTGATATCGAAATTGATCGTACGACTGCGGATAGAAATGGAAACAGGAATTGATGTGAGGGATTGCATAAAGTTGCCCTGATTCGATTACATTTGTATTGGTTCATCTACCAAACCCTGAGAGAGGGAATGTCGTTGAAGCGAAAGTTTTCGACTTCAAATCAAGCCTGAACAAGTCTTCAGTTCAATGAAACATTGACATCTGACCTCATACTGAGCTTGAATCTTGTTGATTATTTTGTCAGCTATGAAGACATGTGTTTCATATGTCGCACGATAAACAACAAGAAATCGTGTGTCAGCGAAGTGTTTGAAGTAATACTCAACAGAGCATTAAATGCCCATATTGAGGAATATGAGTAGATACCGAATTGCCAATTCAGTTTTCGTGCCAGGCATTCGACCACACATGCAATAACAAAAGTAACTTCAGACATATGTTAGAAACTAAATGATAGAAATTGTGTTGGAGCATGTCTCATTGATATGGAGAAAGCCTTCGATATGGTGTGGTTAGATGGACTCGTTTTTAAATTCCTTCAGGACAGGTTCCTCAGACACTTTATCGCCATGATGTGCAATATGTTATACGGAAAATCATTTGTTCTAACTGATCGGAATCTGACAACAATGCGCGAATTCAAGGTCTTGAATGGTCTACAGCAGTTACTGCGCCTCTGTTCTTCTCAATATTCATTCGCAAGCTATTCCACATCATGGCTGGTGAGGGTAGTTCGTTTGGGTTTCACATAAATCCTGTGTTTGATACCTCGGTGTTCATCTTGATCAGTATCTGTACTATACTGAACATGTCAAAATCATGCTGACTAGAGCGCAAAATGTAGTCATGGCCCTTCGACCACTCTTTCGTTCTAGATACATGGATCAAAGGGTCAAAGTTATCTGGTGCAAGACCCTGGTTAGACTAGTTTTGACATATGGATGTCAGATCTGGGACAACTGGAGCGCTAGTATTATGGTTAGATTAGGAGTTTTTGAAAGGGGATGACTTTGTGCATGTCCTGGTTTGTACAGAAAGCCTGAGGGAGATTAGAAGCACTAGATATTGAATAAAAGAATTTATCAAATTGCTAAAGTAACGAGAGTCGATATTTTCAGATTGAAACTTCTTCGGAATCATATCGCATGATCTGTGACAGTGAGAGAAAATCCTTCGATTTCACAGCTGTTCCACCATACAGACGGATATATTGTGACTTGCCTCGCTACTTGCTTCGTTCCTCCAGAAGCATTCATGTAATTGGACATGAGTCGATATGTTTTTGATTTTGATGGCATCCCAATCATATATCACATATATTGTCGGGCCACCGATAAGAAGATAAAATAAAAATATCCTCTAAATTTGAGCTCACGAGACCAACAATTCTAATGGAGATACTCATTTGCTAGATTCGTTGAAGCTGATCGAGATGAGACGGCGCAATCTAGGTATTGGAGGCTGAATGACAATATCTAAATTATTCGTGTTTATTTTCAGTATTTGAGTTTTTGGTTACTTAATTTTTGAGTTTCAGGTCATTATTGCTACATTTAGTGTTGTTGTTTATTTGTGTTAAAAATGAGGGTAGGTTAGGTATATGTTAGGTTTATTTTTATTATGTTTAGAGATAAGGTTAAATGCGTTCGTTAGGAATATTGTGAAATATAGAAGTTTTTAATATAGGATAAATTTTTTTGATTAGATTTTATTAGAATCAAAGTTCACTGTTGTGCAAATATTATGATAAATTTTTGGATAGTGTTGGTTATAGTTAAAATGGATTAGATGTTTTTTTTATCAAAAGGTTTTAATTAATAATGCATAAATTTTTAGAGTGATTTGGGCCATTAAGTTTTAGTATTTTTATTGTTCGAAATATGCTTTACATTCTTTGAAAATTCATGACGACCTGTATTGAACAAAGCACTTTTGCCTTTGAGGGAATTTTAAAAATTTGATATTGTATGTAAAGGTCTAGGCATATGGTCGCACCAAGTGGCGGATTGTTCTGTTGCTGACACTCGATCTTAGGAAAGTCTTCAACTCCACTAGATGGCTGGATATTCTGGATATGCTGGAAAACCACTTTTCAGTTCCAGAATATCTGATGTGGCTCTGTGGGACTACTTGGAGGACCGAAGGCTTCTTAACGACACGATACAGGTCCAACAAAGGATGGAAGTTACATCTGGTATTGCCCAGCGATTTAACTTTGGTCCAGACCTGTGGAACGTATCCAGGATAAGCTACTGAGACTGGAGATGCCAAATGAGTCACGCTTGATCGGCTATGCGGATGACGTTGGGCCTCTAGTCGGTGGACGCACCGTTGAACAGGCGCAACTCAGGCTAGGTACGCTCATGCGCTGATTGAGAGACTGGATGAATACTTGCAGGTTCAGTCTAGCACTGGAGAAAACCGAAGTGGTCATCTTGACCAAAAAGAGAGTTTCTAGAGTAAGAATGTTCAGTATTGGAGACATAATATCAAGGCCAGTGGTGAAGTACCTGGAGCTACTGATCGACTCAATAATGAGTTTTTCTATGCAAATTAGGGCAACGATGAGAGGCCTGTTTCGAGAGTATCGGCTCTCAGTCAACTTTTGGCCTACGTAGAAGGACCCAAATCGTAAAGAAGACGCCTCTTGATGAGTGCTGTAGAATCAGTGCTACGTACAGAGCAGAAATATGTGGCGATGCTCTCAATAAGGAGGTATGCCGAAACCGTTTGTTACAGGTACAGAGAGGAGGAGCACTGAAAATTGCATCTTCATATCCAACAGTCTCTGATTCGGCGGTGAGAGTTATTTCAGGTGCGATACCTGTTACCTTCGTTGCTAGAAAGCGCCACGATATTTATTTGCGTCCAAGCAAGGACGCAAAGGAGATGGTTGTTCGCAAGGGGAGACAGTGCACACTTAACGATTGGCAGTAGTCTTGGGTGAATTGCACAAAGGAAAGGTGGACTTCGCGCCTCATCTCAGCTATGAGAGCGTGGCTAAATCGAAGGGATGGTGAGACTGACTTATGTTTGAACCTGTTTTTGAGCGGACATTGGTATATTCAGTCATACCTGCAAAAGATTGATAATTTACGGTCCCCTGATTGTCGGTATAGCCCAGAGGAAGAAAACGATGCCTGCCAGACATTTTTAGCGTGCAAAAACGGGGCAAGCTGCGACGGTCCTCTACAGGGAGACGGGAGAGCTTACCCCGGATAGTATAGTTGCAGTAATGGTTGGATCAGTTGACTAATGGAACCATGTAACACATTATGTTCGGGCAGTCCTAGCGGATAAAAGGGACTCACAGCAGCTGGGGACATTGGGGCAGGAGAACTGCTTATCTAGCAATTCATTTTCTTCTCTCACTTCCTGCTGGTAAAGAGGTGTCTCAGCTTGAGGCGTCTAATGGTGTAACTAAACGCGACCTGGCCCCAAGTTATGTGTCAAACGGTTTCAGGCTGGGTCGTCAGGTTGACAGGGAAAATTTTTAGTGGGTAGCTCATTGACTTGCGTGCATAGAAACTTCAAACTCTGTGCATTTATGGCATTCACCTCCCAACCATAAAAAACAGTATATTCTAATTCAAGGGCCAAATTTAGTGCTTTTGATGTGAGTATTTTTTCTGTCATGATTATTTTCTGTTTGTGTTAATAATTTAACTAGATTTGGATCCCAATTCTGAAGAAATCCTTGGAGCAGCTTCTTGAAGTTGCGAAAAAATGCTGGGTGTGTTTATAGTTTAACTGGATTTTGATTCCAAACCTGAACAATTCCTTTAAGTAGCGCCTTGAATTTGCGAACAAATGCTTGGCGTCTTCCATATTTCCTATTCTGAGGGCATCCAGTTCGGAAATGGATTCATTTATCTCTTCTAGATATCTTAGCTCCTATCGTTATTAATGCAACACTAAAATAAGATAATTATTTTATATTTAAGGTTCACATGAAATTCAAGTATAAAACCTTATCCTATCCTTACCACTTTCAGCTTTTTTGGTAAAATGAAAAAAATTATCAAAAGATAACGGATAGACTCTAACAACAAATATTAAATTTAAAGCTTTTGCAAATCTGATATCTAATTCTAAATACTCAGGTCGGTTACATGCTATAATCCCTATGGTATTACCTTTACGCAGAACAAGAGTGGGCCAGATTTAAATATCAGCTAATATTTCATGGCATACGATGTTAATTTAAATTTATTTATTTACAATAAGCATACTGCAAAGCGCGTGGTGTAGTGGTTATAGCACTCACCCCGTAAGCTGAGGGCCCCTGGTTTGAGTCTTGCTTGTGACAACGAAATTTGCTTTGAGAGTTTCTTCGGAGGAACCATAAGCCCGTTCAGTTATGATACCTACTGGTTCAAAGTCAGAACGTATCACAGCTTGGTAAACAGACACACGGCCAATGCATGGTACTGACTATATCACCTTCCCGAGTGCCGATAGATTCGATCAAGATAATGGGATACTATAACTTTCACTAAGTGAAGGCCCAAAAGGGCCCATAATACTAAAGCAAAAAAAAAAATGAAGTTCCGAATTCCAAATCTCATTTTCGTAGATTAATAGAATGAGATTAAGTCAAGAGATTTTTCTATTATCCCTGTTATTTGCTTTTCGTTGACCTAATGGTCAGTACGTTTCCATATGTAGTTGTGATAAAAATGATCGGCTAAGTTTTAAGTGCTCCTACCTTAATGAAATTCATCCTGATTGTAGTTGAGTGAGCTCTCTATGTTTTGATTATGGTCATCTGTGCTGACTGTTACAGATGACCATAATACAAACATGGAGAGCCCACTCAACTACAATCGGGATGAATTCCATTATGGTAGTTGCATTTATGTAACATTTTCTAAGGTTTTCAACTCGGTACATAGTGAAAATGTTAGTGTTAGCAAATGACGAAAGAGACTTTACTAGGTGATAAAAAGATATCCATAACCTCGCAAATGTTAGCTGATTAGCACTTGCAATCGTGAAGTAACAAAGCTAGTCAATCGGCCTTGGTTCGGTTTTAGTATAGTCTGCCGATTTATTCAAACCATCGACAGTTTCGTTCTTGAGAAATTTTTTATCTATTCCACTAAATTAATCTGCCTCACAAATCCTACTTATATCTCATTTATTCTCTTTTAAAGTTTACTTTCATCGAAATGTCTTTCACTATATGTCATCCAATCTAATCAAATGTAGGATAAAGACACACTTAATAGCACCTCAACGTTTTCTCAATCCTCTGTCTAGACTACAAGTGTAAGCTAGATCTCAAAGAATTCAACGCAGCACAATTGAACGGATAAACTAATTTTGGAAGTATTCATTAAAATGTATTAGTCCAATAAAGTTCCATTAGTGGAGTGACGATAAGCTTCCGAGCTTATTTAATCTACTCGTAGATTCAATATAAGTTCTTTCTTCATACCTTCAGCACCGAAAATGCCTACTTCCTTGTCTCAATGTGTACACAAATTGTCCCAACAAATATTGCACTTTCTGTAGATGGTATATTTTGCTGAAATAACTTCTAACAAAAGCTTCCGGAGCTTATTGAAAGGTTGCTTTGATTAATTAAATTGAATTTAATATCAAACTCCGGTCGTCCAAATTACAGAGAAGCGGATATCAAGGATTCATTGGGTCCGGATATTATTCTGTAGCCACTTGTCGGTCCACCCCACAGCCGTCTTCGAAGCCTACTTTGCAATAGAGAACATTTGCTGTTTCATTGCGATTAAGGTGTTGCGACCCACAGCTCGTTAAAAATCTTTCGGCAAGGACAAGTATTCACTTAAAACAGATTTAGTCAAAAGCCGTGATTTTGGAATTAATTTGGAATGAGATTTCAGGATACTCCCACCTTCCCGTTGGCACTTACAATATCAGAAACCAAATGAATACCTTTGGAGTGACTAAACAAATTTAAAGTGATCTCCAGAGAGCTTCCATGACAGTTCCTTACAAGATTGGATTTCGTTCCCCCCACAAAGCCTAAACAATGCTAAAACCTTGTTTGCATAGTAAGTAGAATTGGAAGTAATGATTCTATTCATGGAAATATATTCATGAAGAGTTGGTGGATGATTATAAGCGCAACTATAGAATTTCCAAGGATTCATGCAAAGGATATTGTTTTTTACCCAGCCTCTGTGGAAAGGTGAAAAATTTGTGACGAACGTATTCACTCAAAGGTGGTACGATACTCATTCGTTTGAATTCTTTATCATGGGGAATTTAAATTAAGTATATGTAATTGAAATTTAATTGAAAAGTATACGAGCATCTGTTTTGGAGCAGGAGGTTTATAAGGATAAAGCTAAATTCAGTATTTAAGATTGTGTTGGGCAAACATACTAAATAGTGTTTTAATTAGTAAGTATATTTGTAGGCCATACTATGGAACCAAAGCAGCAACTATGTGTGAAATCTAAGTTCAACAATTTCCTTTTGATACATAACTTACTTCATCAGATTTTTAAGTAAAAATTGATCAATGCCTTAGAAATTCAAAATCTTCCAAAGTGAAATGTAAACCAAATAATGATTCGCGTGAAAACATTTTGAAATGAACTTGGTCGCCCTCGCAAACAACTCGATGACGCGTTATCTTGGGAAGTGGCGACAAAAAAGAGTATCTTGGTCAATAGCTCAACCACATAATAGTCTACTATTTTGGTAGCTGCTCATTAGCTGCTAGGTCAGCGAGGAATCCAGCCGTGAATCGAGCCATGAGTAAACTTTTCGTTCAAACACAAACATTTCCGCCATCAAAATGTTTGAGCTTTTAGACGTGTCGTAGTTTTTCTCCAGTCAACTCTACGTTACTGTAACCCTGGATCACTAAATATTAGTCTCACAGAGTACGCGCCCTGCATGCTTACGATATTTATGCATATTGCTGAATCTTGTCCGGCCCGCCCCGCACAGTATCTTCCTCAGTTAGCAAATTAGTGACTCGCGCGTAATCATCACGTGAGTTATCAGTAATAACCATAAGCATATCCAAATAGTGGATCCAACACCAAACCATTCCTATAACCACTTGAGATTCTTTTGATGATTCATTGGATTCCAATATTTATGATTACTCATTTCCATTTCGATATAATCAATGTAGAGGAAGCTAATATTTACAAAATCATTTCAGTCAAAAGATTAAGTTACAGAAACTGCATTCTGCAGTTTGAGCATATCTTCAAACTCTTTGTTTAAGATCATTTCAGTAAAAACCAATGTTTGGATTCAAATCCAAAAGATTAAGCTACAGAAATTACATTCTGCTTCGGCAGTTCTCCAGATTCTTTGTTTGAGAATAGTATTTAAGTCTTTGACATGTTTAGAATTAGAGAGTCTTTTAGTAAACTCAGTGAAGTGAGATTCAACACATTGTACTCATGTATTTTAAAGTAATAAAAGTTCTAGTTAAATAGAATTCAATTGTTTTTAAAAACCTAAATTTAAGTTAAGGTTTTATAACCCACGCGCACGCCATTTTATTTTTGAGGTTTTGCGAAATATTAGTTTGTCAGACTAATATATAGTGACTAGGAGTCAAAATTGAACCAAGGTTTGTTATATATTATTACTATTGTTTTAAATTTTACTTGAGTAAATAATGTATTTTGAAATTATATTATTTCTTGTTACTGTTCTTAAAACATGTATTACAATAAAATGATGTAATTTTTTATCAATATATGGTTACTTTTATAAGCTAAAAATTTTATGACGGCGTTTTTTTATTGAAATAGATGGATTTGGTAAGAAATCAAGAAAAGATTAGAAAAAATTTTTGAATCAGTCCAACAGCGAGACCAATGAAGAAAATTCTTGGAAAATATGTGGAGAATGAGTTATCAGTTTCATTGGATGAGGATTTTATTGTTATCAGGCGTCATCACAATATGTGTAAGTCTGATAGTAAGCTCGGATGATAGTTCTCCTCTTAGTGTTGAACCACATCAACCTTCACTTTCATTGTCATGATCAATCCAGATAAGAGCTACATTTATGGAAAAAAATAAACATAAGTGGTTGTCTTCCCCACCTAGTTCAAGTATGTACTTGTACATCAGCTCCCACTTTACACCTGAACCTGTGAACGAAGTGAGACATAAAATTGAACCGATATCGGGTTTTAATTAATTTATATCCAGTGAAATGATTGATGAGGTTGCACTGTACAAAAACGCTGAAATCAAAATAAAAAGAGACAAGTATAAGCAATTGTCTCATACTACTTCTTATGCAACAAGTAATGGTCAAACCATAATGCACGATGTTAATTGTGAGTCACACCTTAACGTCAAGTTTTTCGCCCAACTTAATTTGACATTTCTTTGTTTCAGTGTTTGATAAATTCAACCATGGAGAGGTACACAATTGAGCAGCGCGTTAATATTGTTGAATCTTTTTACGGATATGGGCGTTCAAATCAAAATGCATTTCTTGTTTGTTTTGGTCAGCATAATCGACCAAATGTGTCCACAATCTGGAAAATTGTGCGCAAATTTCAGCAAACCGGATGTGTAAGAAATGTAAAATTTCCTGTGCATGCTCACTTAGTTCATTTTGCGGAAAACATTGCTGTTGTTCGCGATAGTGTAGCAGAGGAGCCGTCAACCTCCACTCGTCTTCATGCCCAGCAATTGAACATTTCACGAACATCACTGATGCGAATTTTGAATAAAGCTTAGAATTTACACGCTTACAAGGTTCAATTGATTCAAGAACTGAAGCCTACTAACCATTTCAAGCGTCGGCAATACGCCCAATGGTTGGTTGAACAGACAGAAGGGAATGGTGACAAAGAAAATCATCTTCATCGCCGAGGCGCACTTTTGCCTCAGTGGATTCGTTAACAAGCAGGATTGCCGCACATGGGCAAATGAAAATGCACGAGTGATTGTTGGAAAGCCGATGCATCACCAAACAGTGACTGTTTGGTGCATTTTACGGGCTGGCGGCCTCATTGGGCCGTATTTCTTCGAAAATGAGGGCGGCCAAGCAGTTACCGTGAATGATGTTCGCTATTGCAAGATGATAACGGACTTTTTGTAGCCAGAAATTGAGTTTGTGGACCTGGACGATACGTGGCTCCAACAGGTGTTGCGAACAACAGGTGTTAGTAATGAACTAAGGGTTTTTGGAGGAATGTGTCAATCAGGACGTGAATTTCTTGTCATTGATTGCACACAAGAAATTTGCTCAAACTAAGCGAAATACAGACTTGCTTGTCTTATGAAATATTGCCGTTGTAGTTACACATTTTAATACGATACCTTTTTAACTTTTTATGTGATTACTGATAAATACACCGAAAAAAGAAAATGTCATAAACGTACAAAGCCTAATAAAAAGTGCACATTAGAACTTTTGAACATATTTGAGTTGAAATAGATAAAGAAAGTATTAAAAAGCTCGTTCCATGTTAACATATAGCCACGACTTAAATGCACCGGGAAGATCGTTTGCTTAATGAAAGTATATCCGATATACGAGTATCTTATCAGAAATAATTTACTTACTACCTTCTATCTTTCTATCTTTGTTAAATTTGGATCGATGAGTCTATTATCCACCGTGTATTCTACTTGGTATTGTTCTAGTTTCCTATCAAGATTTAAACTTAATTACTTTGATATAAAGTTTGTACTTCAAAAACAAGAAAAAAATTAAAATTTATTGTAGGTAGATGTGATCGCATTTTAGTCCGGTGCGAATTTAAATATTTAGTGAAGGAAAAAAAACGTTTTTTACTAAATATTATAGATTTATTTAGACTTAGTTTTAATTTGTATGGAAATGAATTGATTTATACTTAGTTTTATGACCCCCCATAAAACCTTTCCATCCCAAGTGCATGGAAGAGGGTCTGGTGCTAATTGCTTGTCGTAGCAATTGCAAACTATTGGATTAACCGGTTTGCATTTGCTATGCCGGGTGATTGGTAGAAGACCCGAAAAACATGCACTTGGGTGCATTTAGAGTTTTGGGGTGATTTTGTTTTTGTTTTGTTTTTGTTTTGCTGGTTTATATTTTTTCTGTATTATGATTTTTGACTTGAATTCGATATTTTTTTTTGGGATGCAATAGATTTTGAGACAGTCTTGAGTTTACCGCGCCGGAAGGAGTTTAAATCGCCGAAGAATTTCCGATATTTAAGAAGAAGTTTAAATCACCGAAGAAGTTTTCGAATTATAAATAAGAAGTTTCCGATATTTAAGAAGAAGTTTCAATCGCCGAAGAAGTTTTCGAATTATTAATAAGAAGTCTCCGATATTTAAGAAGAAGTTTTTCTTTTGTTTTTGTGATACCGCCAAAGGTATATCGCGAAGAATGATTGTGGATTAAGTCGCGATTGTGCCAGGAGGATTCTTACTCACACCAACGAGGGAGTATTTGATTGATTTTTTGTTGTTTTCTTTTGTTGATATTTACCTTTTTTTCTGTGCTGCAGTGAGGGGACAAGAGAAAACAGAATTTAGACCTGTTCTCCCCTGAGGCTAATCTGAAACATTTATCTTTTTTCCTTTTTTCAGCCAATATATCTAGCAGATAGACAACTCTTTTATTCGTTTCTCAAATCAGCCTCCCATCCCTTTCCTTCCTAATGTGTCTGCAAATTATGTAGGTGGCCCAGCACGGGCGGAGAGATTCCGGAAAACCCGCGGACCGACTGAGCGCTAGTCGGCCTCAGTATACCACCCCGGAATAAATATCTCTCTGCCACAACCTAATTACGTCTGCGACTGCGGTGAACACCGTGGCTCGCAACACAGGATGGTACCACTTGCCACACAATCAATGAAACAATGGCTCTTTTGAGCGAGAAATTCAATGGCCGTGTTAACTCACGTTGTGGCGATGTTAATTTGCCGCCACGATTATGTGATTTGACACCGTTGAACTTCTTTGTCTGGGGATATTTAAAAGAAAAAGTGTATGTCGATAAGCCAGGAACAATTCAAGAGATAAAGGATGAGATAATTCAGCACATTAACGACATTGAACCTCAATTATGTCTCAGAGTTATTGAAAATACGGACCATCGGATAGAAGTATGCCACCGTAGCCGTGGCGAGTAAATAGTAATCAATTATTCTCTGAAAACTTTTGGTTTTATTTACAATTAACACCGTGCGTTTTGGTTGCGCCACCCTTTAAAAGCATTATGGGGTCTTCTTCAATCAGCAGTTGACAAAAGTAATCATTTGCCAATAAGATTTTTATTTGATTCTGAGCGAAGCGGTAATAGTTTTTGAAGTTCTGACCAATTTGACTTCTTACTAAGATATTGCCGATTTGACGTTTGATCCACCAGACAGCAGAGAAGACAATCAAATAGATTCGCACCGATAACAGAGTTTTGGAAGAAATTGATTGACAACTGTAGGAGATCTTATAAACCTGGTTCTTATTTGACTATTGATGAGCAACTAGTTGGCTGCCGAGGGACTGCCCATTTTACATTTATATTCATAATAAGCCAAATGAATATGGCATTAAGATTGTCATGGTTACTGATTCAAATTCTATGTACATTTATAATGTTATGCCAATATTTAAATAAAGTAACAAACAGTGGTAACATGCCCTTGGCTACATATTTTGCGAAACTTCTTTGAGAACGTATATATGGAACAAACTGAAATATAACCACGGCTGGTTTAGTTCTATCCCAGCCGCTTCAGAGTATTTACAATCTCCTTACGAACCAACTATCGTCAGTTTGTTATGTATAAGCAACCACCCTGCCTGTGCTGGCATAATGATTGCACCCCACCATACACAATATTTGATACCTAGAGGGGAAAGGGGCTGTCCTTTAGAAATAAGAAGAACCTTTTTTCTGTCATTTAAATACATAAGATCTTTATTCTCATTTGACAATTCGTTAATTGCGTACACAAATGCTTTGCTTATTGTTTTATTTTACATTCTTTGCCACAAAGGTGTCATTTACGGAACTCCTAATTTCCATTTTTATTACAGAAACATTCTAAAGAAATTAATTCAAAACAATCTCCACTTGAAAATTATTGATGTTCAAGTGCTGTTAATGGCAACCCTCGTACCATGGTCCAATTCTACGTTATACATGGATGAAGCTAGGTTTAGAGTTTCAACCGTGAAAATTGACAATAAGATCATTGCAATAGAGTTTATTTAAACCACTGATCAAAATAAATTACTAATGAAATGGCTAAAACTAGAGTTTCACCGGCTTAGGCCTAAAGAAACTCTGTTTTAACTCCTTATACTCATGTATTGTTAATGGCGAAAATATCTCCTCTTTACAGTGGACTTATTTGCAAATGACGACCGCAATTGTCTCCGTCAGTTTCCCCTCGAGACTTGTGTTTATGCTGGCTCCCTTGTCCAATTCGCCTAAATACAAACGAATTGCTTGCATTGCTAGTGGGAGTCGTAGACCTTCGTTCCAATTAACCGCTGATTTTTTTAACGTGCTAGTTCCCCTTAATTTGCTTTACGGATTCATTCCTCTCTCGCTCCTCGGGAGTCGAGTCTTATGTTTTTGCCCTTTTCGTCTTCAGTATTCATTTATCTGAATATTCGACGACTTCTCCTCATATAATTTCTGAGTTGGTTGTTGCGGCGAATTGATACTCAGTTTAGCGGATTGCGCAAAGTACACACATTCAATTGTGTTCGTGTTCACCATGTGCTCTCAAGATGGTAATTGTATGGACTGCCATGTATGCGTGTGGCATTCACCGGGGAGCCAATTTAGTGACTTGACCAATGAAACGTAAGATATAAGGTTTTTATATACAATAAATTGCGATTATGTATTCTGTATAGGGTGTCGCCGTTCCCTAAATATGCACGGTAAAGCATACATTGCCTGTTGGCTCGCAGAAAAACGCTACGTGCGACGAGCGAGGCATGGGGAGCGTGATCAACTGTTATTCGATTCGGAGCAATTAGTACTCGCATATGTTAATGATGGTTGTCGTAACGTGTCGTAAGCGAGGCATGGGGGCATTATCAACTGTTATAGAATTCCGAGCAATTAGTACTCGCATATGTTAATGATTGTTGTCGTAACAAGTTCATTGCGCAACAGTAAACGGGAAATCCATCCAGAGATGAAAAATTTTAAAACACGGAATATCGGCATTTCTATGTTTGCTTACGATTTAAAAAAGACTTTGGTCTCGTATAAACCTAAGTCCAATAACGTTGTTTATTTACCACCTACTTCTCAGGACTAGCCGGATATAAACCCTAATTCAAAAGAAAACCAGCAATGATTTATTCCTACAATAACACTAAATGGGCAATTGATACCATTGGTCAAAAGTGCACTCTCATGAGTTGCAGTTGCAAGACTAATAGATAGTGACATAAAAAGTTGGTACATTTTGATGATTTTTATTTTTCAGATTCTAAAAGTTCTGACGTTTCATTTGATGCCCTATTCGACAATCCTCAAAACTCAAACCTTTTCACAAGATTTGAGCATTCTAGTTTCTGTAGTTTCTTAGGAATCTTGTTGACGCACAGACAGATGGGCAGACGGACAAATGGATATACAGGTCTCAAAACTAGTAGGTCTTTGTTAAAAAAAAATTTACAAAGATCTACTAGTTTTGAGACCTGTCTGTCCATCTGTACGTCCATCCATCTGCCTGTGTGTATTTTTTTACAAAGTCCTAAAAACGAATACAAACAAAATAATGAAGTTTTATTTTGTAAGTTTGTGAGACTCATATCTAGTGACAACGAAACTTGGAAATATGATGAGTGATCAACGGTTAACTTTGATGTTTTTAGGAGAACTCTTCGAGAGAAATTTACCTATTGTGGAGAGAACCTTATGTATGTTTAAAGGATTTTCCATTAAAGACATAACAATTTTATCTATTAATAAAACACAGAAGTATTGGATATATTGAATTCAAATTTATTTTTGGCGTTGTGCAAGCATTACATTTTATGAATAATTTTCGATTTTGATCATGTGACTAACACGAGACCGTTCACAGGGGTCGATTCTTTGGACCCAATTTTCCACCACTCTGACACACATTTCTTTGAGCTCGTTAAAAGTTGCTGACTTCTTGGAATAGACTAGTGACTTAATATAGCTCCTTAAAAGGAAAACTAATGGCACTAGATCGCATGAACGAGGCAGCCATTCGACCGCACGGTTTCTGAAATTCGCCTTTCAATAAATCGATTGTGAAGCGTGCTGTGTAGCTAGTGCCACCGTTTTTTTGAAACCATATATCGTTGATGTCAAGTTTTGCTCATTTTGAATCGACTCACTTACGGTTGCGATATTTCCTTCGCTCCGAGCGTTACGACATTTTTTTGGGACCGGGACGTCCAATAGTAAAAATTATGCCCCGAACTTATCTGCTATAGCACGCACAGCCAGTCGGGTGGGACGATTATTATGGCCAGAAATTGCAGTAAGTGCTCTTAAAATTACGACCACCGACTTAAAATTTCGTTAGTATCCACCCCTAATTGCTTTCTCATTACTAATCACTGCTAATCCTAACCCTAATTACAGGTGCTTTACCAGTCAAGAACATCCGTTTCTTTGGTCTGCGTTGAGTAGGTTCCCTCTCCTGTTTTTATATATTGCGATACTTTCCTCCACGTCGAATTTTCTGAAGTCCCTAGTGCTGCATACAATTTCCGCATCTTCGATGTCAATCCTGTGGTTTTCTGCTATTATATGTATGTTCCGCTACCTTTGATTTGATTTCCGCTAATTTGCCTGATTTTATGTTTTTCTTCGCTCTGTTTGGCTCGCTAATGTGCTCATTGACGTGTGTTTCATTAAGTAAGAGAACCAGGATGAAGAGAAAATATTATGAAAATCTAACACGAGTATCCAATAAGCTACTTAGAACTAAGAACAGAAAATATTATGACAACAAATTGAGATTTATCGATCTAAATTTAGCAAGCAAAAACACAAGACAAGCATACAAAGTAGTGAAAAGCCTGAAACGAGCTTATCAGCTCAAGACCACGTTCTGCCCTGATGACATCGGCAATATCACTGCTGACGAAAAAAGGATGAACGAAAGAAGGGCAACATATTTCCAGGACTTCGTTAATTCCCCGCTCAGCTCTAGAACATCATAGCCTACAGATATTTCCGGAGAGTTTCCATTGGTTTCAACAACTCTGGATGAAGTTTGTTCCATCATCAATGTCGAAAAGAATTATAAAGCATCGGGTATCGATGTCCAGTGGAGCTCATTGAATATGGTGACTGCGGTATTCAGCAAGCCAGCCATAAAATCGGCCAGTATATTTGATAACAAGAACGTGTGCCAAACGAGTGGAGCCAATCAATTATAACCCTTATCCACAAAAAAGCTGACAAGCTACACTGCGAAAACTATGGAGGTATATCACTGTTTTGCACGGCGTAAAATATATATATATATATATATATATATATATATATATATATATATATATATATATATATATATATATATATATATATATACTCGTATATATATCATACGTCAACAGTATTATTGTGGAGTATCAAGATGGTTTTACAGGAGGTAGATCGACAATATAGCAATTTTCTACAATCAAGCAGGTATTTGAGAAATGCTGGGAGTTCAACAGAGACGCACACCAAGTTTTCTTTGAATTCAAGCAAGCATACGATAGTATTGATCATAACGCACTGTACCAAATAATGCTTTGCTTTGGTATTGGAGCCAAATTGGTACATTTTTATACAAGCCGAGCCTAGTAGTAACCTGTGCGGACGATACCACTAATTTGTCACGGTCGTTAAAAACTGCCAGAGAACTTTTCCTGAGGGTCTACAAATCAATGAGAATAAAATAAAGCTCATGATGTAGTCGCGGAAAAAATATCTCTAACGCCCAAGGTATCATCACACTTGGCGAATACAATATCGAAAATATGGGCAAATTGGTGTATTTAGGCAGTGCACTAACGAGAAGCAGCATGAAAAAGATGAAATACGCCGAAGAATACAGCTCGCAAATAAAATATTTTATTCAGTTTTGACGATGTTGAAGACCAGCTGCATGCACAGAAAAACAAAGTTCCAAGTATACAAGTCTGTGCTCAAACCTGTGCTATGCTTTGGATGTGAAACATGGACCCTAACCGAAGCATCTGTAAATAATATATTGAACGTCTTTGAAAGGCGGGCCCTGAGGCTAATAATCGGAGTAAAGCTACTTGTAGACGCAGACCAATGGCAAATTTGATACAATCATGAGCTGTATGAAGTTTTTGACGAGCCAGGGGTCTCAACGATTGTAAAACTGCGGAAGCTGCAATGGGGATTAGCCACGTGAATTGTATGGAGGAACAACGGATACCCAAAAGGTATTTGTTGGGAGAACTATAGGGTGGAGACTAGTGGGAAAATTGAGGAAACGTTGCTCTGACTCGGTCAACGAAGATAGTTCATCGCTGCTCGGATTTCGAATTTGGAGGATGCCGTCAATTAACCGAGACAGTTGGAGGCGCTACTTATAGGAAGCGAAGGTCCGAGAGGGGCTGTAGCGCTACGCAGAAGGACAGTATAAATATTTAATGAGGAAAATGATTTAATGTAGCTTTGTCGAAAATTCATCAAATATATTTTGTTATTAATTGACAGTGCATAGGTAAATCACCTGCACAGATTTCCTGTTCTGACCAGAAACATTATTTTCAAATAAATTATGGTGCATTGTAGTGTAAAACATACCAATCGATGAGGACACTTTTCAGCCCCAATCCCATCGCCGTTATGACAGTAGCAAGGAAAACAAAAGCTCATCAGAATCGATTACATGAAACGGAAACAATTTCACTGTTCACTGAAATTAGCCACAAATTCGAGAGAGTAATGCCTTCTCTATTGCGGAATGGGCGAATCATTGCGGAGATTAATGGAGCTCACAATTATCATGCCATATTATTGCGGTATTACGGTTGGTCTCTCACTAATCTAAACTTTTCATATTGCATTATAAAATATCCTCTCCATTTAACCAACACTCAGAAAACGATTCCACTAAATTTATGAGAGTGACTTCCATTCCAACCAATTCACTGTACATATTTCTATTTGGCAAAGCCAACCACCAAAAATAATCCCAAAAGGATCTGAATGTGGAGCTTGCTGCCAAAAACAAGCGCAAGTTTCTATTTACATATATACTCAGTTCACACAAGTGAACAGTTGTAACCATATGTGGCAACTGATGAGCGGTTGGAGATTGTTAATTTTTAATAAGTCAATGCCCAGCCTGAGAAGGACTTTAATAGGATTACCAGTACTCAACACATTTTTTCGTCGCGCTGTAAAGTCCATTATGATAATGGCTGCTGAAATTTACATGAATTCGTTTATAGCTTTAGAATGGATTCCATTAGTTTTGAGATGCGAGACGACTGTCAAAAAACACTAAAGGTATTTTGTATGCTTGATTTTTTTTATTTACGCTGTCAATGTTTACAAGGCGATGTTATGGGTGAATATTTGTTCTGGGGTTAAATTTATGCATTGGTCTTTGGAAATTATCTTTAATGGATAGATTTAGAGTGGTTTTTGTTGAAAGCAGAGTTTATGAACTTTGAGCATTTCATTGGATAAGAAGCAAACGAAGTCTTATCACAGGAGTTAGCATCAATTTTGTTTTGGCTATAACCATTCTGGCTATAACCGTTCTGGCTTCTACCCTGAGTTTGAACGATCAAATAAAAGGTCTTAAAACTTTTCAAAACTGATTTTAAAACAGTGTTCTCGGCTTTGTGTATTGCCGGAGGAGGGGAGATATATGAAAAATTTGTTTCCCCACTCGTTTAAAATTGGAAACTTGTGATTCAAAAAGTCTGAAAAAAATCATGGAGGTGGGTCTTTATGAGTACAACAACAAAAAATACCTTAAAAGTCGAAATCCGTTCAACTTTGTTAATAAATGTATGATTTTTAAAATTTAACGCTTTCCCTGATAAAATCTTATGGATATAGAAGGTTCTAATACTCTGTAAGTTCGAAGGAAATCAAATGAAATCCAAGGAAGTTATAGCCATTTGCAATTTCTCAAAACAACAACATGAGATTTTGGTATTTTATGGACTTCCCATCGAATCAAACACTGCAGTTTTGATTTGATATTCTTAAAACTTACAGATAAGGTAAATAGCATAAATATTTTGGGAATTCATGATGTGAGTGATTTTTATTAGATTACAACAAAATGGTGGCCATTGAAAATGGAGCAATAATGGATTTTCTTTTTAACATGCACATCTTTTTGACGTGTTTCTTGACACCAACAACATGTAAAGTTGTTGGTGACTGCATATCGCAAGTTGAGTACAAAATCGTTCTGGCAAGCAGCGTAGGTCTGTGTATCCAACTTTTTAGCTTTTTGTAAAATAATTTTACAAAACCCTACTAGTTTCGCGACCAGTCTGTCCGTCTGTCCGTCCGTCCGTCCGTGTGTCACAGCAGTTTTTCTCGGAAACTGCTTAAGCTAGAAACATCAAATTTAGTGTGTAGGTGTAAAGTGGTGATCTCTTCAAAGTTCAACTACAAAAAAATTTTATAATGTATTTAAGGGGGGTCTCCCCATATAGGAGCGAGACCCCCCGAAAAAAAATTTAAGCAAACGTAGCCGATATAGATATCAAATGAAAGGTCTTGATGAGAACTTTTCAAAACAGATTTCAGTTTGGCAAAATTTGCTTCGAGGGGTGCACAGGGAGGGGAAATACATGAAAAATTTGTGTCCCCCCCTCGCGATTGGACACCTGTGATCCGAAAAATCTGAAAAAAATTCGGGAATGTAGGCCTTGGTAAGTACAACAACAACAAATACGTTAGAATTCGCAATTCGCTCAACTTTGTTAGTAATAGTATGATTTATTGATTTTATGTTTTCTTGAATAAAATCTTAACGGTACCCTTAAATTCAATGAAATGTGGATGTCTATTTATAAGATTGATCTATCCTGAAATTTTCATGAAGATTGAATTATATTTAGCGAACTTATAGCGGTTTGAATTTTCCTGTATTACTATGGAACAATATGCGCTGCATTTATTACTATGGCAACATATGGCTATGGAACAACATGCGCTTTTTACCGACTCAGACACTACAGTTTTGCTAGGATTTGCATGAAAATTTCAGGAATGATAGGTGTCATGTATATCTTTGAGAATCGGTTCAGCTAGTGGTATCAGTAATCGTAAAACAAAATAGTGGCTGTTTTAAATGCGAAGATTGAATAATTTTGAGTTATTTTTTCCCAACTTCGACGTTTAAGGTGCATGCTTTGAACACTTGATCCAATTTAATGAATGACTGAAGATGAGTACCTACAATTAATGCTCATAAGTGAAACAAGTCAAGGAGGTGGGAGAGAGCTCCTAGCAAAAGGGTTTCTGGGATTCGAAAAAATTGGCCATGAATCGATGATAACAGTACAGAAGAGTGACCCCTGAAACAAAAAATTCATCAAACGTAGCCGATATGAGTATGAAATGAAAGTTTTCATGGGAGCTTTTCAAAACAGTTGTTAAACTGTCAGTTTTTGCTTCAGTGGGGGCACAGGGGGGAAATACATGAAAAATGTGTTTCCTCCGTCGCAGATGGGCATCTGAAATAATTATCAAGGGAGATATTTATGAGTATACCAATACCAAAAACCTCAGAAGTCGAAATTCGTTCAACTTTGTTAATAATAGTATGATCTTCGTATTTCATATTTTCTCCAATAAAATCGTCTTTGACATGTTTCTTGATTTGATTCGATCTGGTGACTGCATTTTGTAAATTGAATACAAAACCCTTCTGACATGAGCGTAGGTCTGTTTACCCAACTTGTTTTATATATATTTATATTCGTTTGGTTAATCAAATTTCCTTCTAGCAGTGTTTTATACTTCTCAACAGTTAAGCTCATACATTTTTTTAGCAAAAAATGTGGCTTACTAGAGTTTACTAGTTACTTACTCCGAACTATTTCATTATCATGAATGTCAGATCACTCAACTACCTTGGCACTATCGAGGAGCTTTTACAACAGGTCAGTCAATACACATATATTCAATAAACTGGCAATCCAGGAAACGAACTGAACTGAAAACGACATTCAAAATATGAGGTCGCGCTGATAATGGCAAGCGACACATATGATATATCATCGATTTAAACGCTGCAATTTTGTTTTGATGTGACCAATACGAGTCTTTGGTGATATATATATATAAATGCATATAGAATAAAGGGCCTGGACTGTGGGAAGAATACAGTTGACCTCCTTGAAATGTAACAGGAAGTAGCACCAGCTGTCAAGTTCATTAGTGTGAAAAACTTTGCTACCAGGAGAAAAACTGTTGAAGGCAAAATAATACTATTTTATTTGGTACGAATTTCTAATGATAGCAGTCCAAATGCCCTCCCACAGGTAAGGTACTTGAACTTGAGAGTTGTGCGTGAGTGGTTTCTTCAAATAACTGAGGTTAACCAGTGTTACAGGTGCCAAAGATTTGGCTGCCAATTGTGCCATGCACTATCAGTGCATTAAATGTAAAGACATTCGTGCTCCCGTTGAATTCATATTGGCTCAGATGTAGCCAAAAGAAAAATTATACAGTGTTAACCCTTAACTACATTCGTGGGGTAGTTTTCTATCCCATCTGATCTTTTTTAGGGTTTTGTAAAATAATTTTACAAAACCCTACTAGTTTCGCGACCAGTCTCTCCGTCTGTCCGTCCGTCCATCCGTCCGTCCGTGTGTCACAGCAGTTTTTCTCGGAAGCTACTTAAGCTAGAAACATCAAATTTTGTGTGTAGGTGTAAAGTGGTGATCTCTTCAAAGTTCTACTACAAAAAAATGTTATAAGGTATTTAAGGGGGGTCTCCCCATATAGGAGAGTGACCCCCAAAGGTAGCCGATATTGGTATCAAATGAAAGCTCTCGATAAGAACTTTTCAAAACAGGTCTAAGTTTGGCAAAATTTGCTTCGAGGGGCGCATAGGGAGGGGAAATATACGAAAAATTTGTGTCCTCCCCCCTCGCGATTGGACACCTGTGATCCGAAAAATCTGAAAAAAATCAGGGATGTAGGCCTTGGTGAGGACAACAAGAAGTCGCAATTCACTCAACTTTGTTAGTAATAGTATGATTTATTGATTTTATGTTTTCTTGAATAAAATCTTAACGGTACCTTTAAATTCAATGAAATTCAGTACGTAAATGTATATTTATGAGATTGATCTATCCTGAAGAAGGGGATTGAATCATATTTAGCGAAGTTATAGCGGTTTGAATTTTCCTGTATTACTATGGAACAATATGCGCTGCATTTATTACTATGGCAACATATGGCTATGGAACAACACACTACAGTTTTGCTAGGATTTGCATGAATATTTCAGGAATGATAGGTGTCATGAATATCTTTTAGAATCGGTTCAGCTAGTGGTATCAGTAATCGTTAAACAAAAAAAGTGGCTGTTTTAAATGCGAAGATTGAATAATTTTGAGTTCTTTTTTCCCAACTTCAGCGTTTAAGGTGCATGCTTTGAACACTTGATTCAATTTAATGAATGACTGAAGGTGATTACCTACAATTAATGCTCATAAGTGAAACAAGTCAAGAAGGCGAGAGAGAGCTCCTAGCAAAAGGGCTTTGTAACCGTTCTAGGATTCGAAAAAATTGGCCATTAATCGATGATAATAGTACAGGACAATGGTCCCTGAAAAAAAAAAATTCATCAAACGTAGCCGATATAAGTATGAAATGAAAGTTTTCATGGGAGCTTTTCAAAACAGTTCTTAAACTGTCAGTTTTTGCTTTAGTGGGGGCACAGGGAGGAAATACATGAAAAATGTGTTTCCTACCTCGCGAATGGACATCTGAAATAATTATCAAGGGAGATATTTATGAGTATAACAATAACAAAAACCTCAGAAGTCGAAATTCTTTCAAATTTGTTAATGGATCTTCGAATTTCATATTTTCCCCAATAAAATCGTCTTTGACATGTTTCTTGATTTGATTCGATCTGGTGACTGCATTTTGTAAATTGAATACAAAACCCTTCTGACATGAGCGTAGGTCTGTTTACCCAACTTGTTTGCTTGTAATTAAGATCGTATTACGCTGTGTTCGTGGAAACTTTACGTAATCTCAGTTGACATTGGGATCTCGCGGAGTGCAACAGTGTGTCTTGTTCCATCAAATAGCAACTTCGGTAGGTATACGTTGGGGTAGAAAAGTACCCCACGAATGTGGTTACGTTAGTGTTTTTTTCTATCGTCTTTCTTATATATGTACTTTTTTAGATAAAATGGCATGATATTTGACCGAAGAAGAAATCGCAAAAATTTTAGAAGAAGAATTTTCAGAGGAAGACGGAGAAGTCGCAGATCATTTTGGAAACGATGATGAACTGAGCGATGCTGTGTCAGAAATTATCGATGACGACTCAGAAAGTGAAATCGAAAGTGATAAAGATGACACGAGTGAAGAGCGACGAGAACAAGATACGAGTATAGCCAGAGAATCGAGTTTTTTCTTCGGAAAAAATCGTTTCAAGTGGTCAAAAGCTCCACCAGCAACTTCTTGAACAAGGGCTTACAACATTGTGCTACATTTACCCGGCATTAAAGAACCCGCTGTTGAAAAACAGAATTTGTCACCTCTTGAATCATGGTCCTTGCTTATCACGAATGATATGATTTCGTACATTACTACACAAACTAGTGAGAAGATAGGTGAAATTTTAGAAAAGAGGACTAGCAGTGACCTGCCTGCATTCGCTTGTCATTCTAATGAAGTGGAAATCAGAGCCTTCATTGGTCTTCTAATACTGAGTGGTATATTCAAGTCCACGTGGGCTGTGGGCTGGAACTGGTCGCAATGTTTTCAGGGGTGTAATGACTCTGATCAGGTTCTTATTTCTGCTATCTGCTCTGAGGTTTGATGACGCACAAACTCGTGAAACAAGAAAAGTTACAGACCGTCTGGCTCTAATTGTTTATATATTTGACATGTTTATGGAGAGCTGCAAATCAAATTATATTTGTTCGGAGTATTTGACCGTGGATGAAATGCTGGTGCCTTTCCGGGGGCGATGCAAATTTCGAGTATATATGAAATCAAAGCCTGCACGATATGGCATAAAAATTATGTGCATGTGTGATGCAAAAACTCATTACTTATACTTCGCTTTTATATACCAAGGAAAAGAGCAAACAAGACGAAATGAGCAATCAATACCTAAGAGAACAGTTTTGAGACTAGCGGAACCTTTCTTTGGCACTAATCGAAACATAGCTGGAGACAACTAGTTTTCATCAATCGGGCTAGTGGATGCTTTAAAAAGCCGCGGTCTAGCCTACGTTGGAACCATGCGTAAAAATAAAAGAAAAATCCCGAAACAGAGTCTACCTCAGAGATCAAGACCGATTGAGTCATCTTTATTTGGATTTGTTGCCGATAAAACAGTAGTCTCATATGAGCCCAAGAGAAACAAATCTGTTGTCTTAGTATCCTCGATGCATCATTCGTCGGATATTGATGCAACATCCTCGAGACCTGAAATAATTATCTTTTATAACTCAAGCAAGGGTGGCGTGGACTCTCTTGATCAGAAATGCGCGACATATTCTGTTGGCAGAAGAACTCAACGTTGGCCAAACTACTGTTTTCGGAGCGATTTTGAATATAGCAACAGTCAACAGCTTCGTTATTTGGAAAGCATCCCACAAAGGTAGTAAGTTCCGTCGGTGTGATTTCATTAAAGATATAGGAATATGCCTAGTAATGCCTCATCTTAAAGAGCGTAGCAAAGACTCGAATAATTTTCCAAAGGACTTTAGTAATATAATTTCCCAGCTACTTGGAGCAGAGCATGAGGCAGAAGCTGGAGCGAGTCAGCCAAAGCAGTCAAAAATTGCTCGTTGCTACATATGCCTACGGAACAAAGATGTAAAAACTTCAAAAAAATGTTCAAAATGTGACAACTTTATTTGCAAATCACATTCAAAAGAAATGAAACTCAGCAATAATTGTGATGATTGAAACATCAGGCCTTTATATTTTTGTTTTTCTCTTTAAATAAAATGCTTATTCAAGAAACGAAATATTACATTACTTTTTTACATGAATATGAAACCATAGGAAGAACTCCCTGTCAATATTTTTATTGTAGGTCAAATCAAAAAATTGTTTTTGTTAATTTTAATTTCAATTTGTTTTAAATTCTAAATGGTACATAAACGTTTCAAATAATTAGGTTTAAAAATTTTTTTCATATAAGGAAAAATGCTCCATTTTTTTACTGAAAAAATATGACTGGCTCGAAAAAACGCCACTTTCGTTGTAATTATAATGTGTTTTGAAACAATCAAAAATAATTTGAATTCAAAATAAAACATGTACTATATTCCACTCAAAAATTACTTTAAGTATACAATATTTTGCAATATATACGAAAATATTTATTGGGGTAGAAATCTACCTCACGAATGTAGTTACGTTGGTTAAAATACCGAATGTAGTTCAGGGTTAAATGCGGTATATTTCGTCATCCAGCATTATATTGAGGATGCCTTTGATATTAAGATGCAAAAGTTAAATTTTCCCCAAAACAAATCCAAGTACATCGCAGTGTGTTACCTTCTAACTTCGTCAAGCCCGGAGTCTCAGTTACGCTTGCTGCTAGAGGAGCAGCAGACAACAATTTAAATAAAATAAATAATGTAACTAGCAATAATGAGCTGCTTCTCAAAATTTACTGACAGCTTGAATCTCTTTCGGAAAGAATAAATAATGAAGATCAAGAAATCAGGTTCATTTTTCAACGTTTAGGCCAACATGCTGCAAAATAGTTTGTCATTCAGTCACATTTTCATGTATGGGCTTCATCTCATCTTGATCAACGTCAATTCCATTGTTACTCTGCATCGACGTGACTTTCTTCTTGAATTCATTGTTAAACGAAAGCCTGACATCATGCTTCTCACTGAAACCCACCTCAATTCATGGCACCTCATGATTTTCAAGGATTTTGAAATCATAAGAAACGATTTCGAAGACCCTATTGTTTCCAAGATATTGAAAATGTTGAATTCAAAAACTTTGAATTTCTTGAAGTGTCCGCTATAAAAGTTTCACTGCCAGGTGGAGATAACTTCTCCGTTATCTCTGAGTATGCAACTGCTAGAAATGTTCTCGAATTCAAGGAGGAGCTCAATTCTTCGTTTGAAAGACTTAAATTGAAAAGGCTGCATAGTTATTATACTCTTGCCGGTGGCCTGAACGCCAAACATACATATATATTACAGCTGAACACCAACAATAATCCAAGAGGTGTATTCCTTAAATCATGGATAACAGAACCAAATTGAATTCAGGAGTGGGTCGGATTTTCCAACATACTTTAGGGAAAATTCATATTTGGACCTCTGCATTGCTGGCGCAAGACTTGATTTCCACTTTGATAGTCCCCAATGAAAACTGAAAGGGAAATAAATCTTCGAAGGGATGACTTTTCCTTCATTCCAGTTCAACATGAAAGTCAACGGTTGAATTCAACAGAAAAATGGATTGTGGGAAGTTTCAAAAGAAGTTAAATCAGGCGTACCAGAAGCAATGTCCTCCTTTTAATCATGGCTCCTTATGACAAGAATCAAACTAACGAAGAAAAAGATCTGTATTTGTTGAAGTTAGAGAAGTTGACGTTAGAAATGATTAAGAAAGTAGTTCCCATGATTAAACATGCAAACAATATGGAAGGATATGAAACACCAACCATTGCAAGGTTGAAAAGATTGAAAAGCCTTCTTTCGCACGCGTCAATTATATTTATCGGTGATTTTTGGACTACAATCATCCCGCGTTGGCTTTGTTGAAAATACACCTGAAGAATATCCGGAATATGATTCGTTTATACTTCAGGAGTGAGGTTAGCAAGCCATGGACGGAAAATCTGAGGTATATAAGCCTGCAGGACCCAAAGGGCGTTTTTAGAAATTGAATAGTTTATTCCGTAACAAATTTGAGTGCAGGTCTCGAATCTTGAACTGCTAGTGATGAGATAAATCTTCTCGATAGGGCTGGTATCGAAGTTGATAGTACGACTCCGGATGGAAATAGAAACAGGATTAAACGTGATGGTTTGTTGCAATTTGCCCTTATTTAAAATCGTTTTGGATTGGTTCATCTACCAAACCGTTAATGAGAGAATGAAATATTTCCAGAAGTCGTTGAAACAAAAGTTCACGACTTCAAATGAAGCCTAAATGGCGGGTCCATTCCTGACTTTAATGAAACTTTAACATCTGGCCCAATATTGAGCTTGAATCGAATTAATTTTTTTGTCAGCTGTGAAGACTTGCATTACATATTTGGCAGGATAAACAAAAAGAAATCATTTGGTATTGACGGTATTCCGAATATAGTTCTCTGACATTTGCCTGAAGCTGCTATTAGGAATCGGAACGAGTTGTTCAAAAACAACAACAACAATTCATATTTCCCAAATGAGTGGAAAAAGGCCAAGGTATTTCCGATTTTAAAGAAAGGAAAAGAATCTTGGTGCCCGAAAAGCTATTGCTCCATCAGCTTGATGCCTAACATTAGCAAGGTATTTAAGGTGGTACTAAACAAAGCATTAAATACCCACATTGGAAAATATGAGCTGATGCCGAATTGCCAATTTGGTTTTCATACCAAGCATTCGACCATACATGTAATGACGATAGTAGCCTCAAACATCTGCTGGAAACTACACAACAGGTAATGTGTTGGAGCATATCTCATTGATGTAGAGAAAGTCTTCATTACGGTGTGATTATGGGCTAATTTTTCAACTCCTGGAGAACAGATTCCCCACACGCCTTGTCGCCATAATGTGCAATATGTTATACGAGAAATTATTTGTTGCAACTGATGGAAACCTGATGAGAAGAGACGACTTCAAGGTCCTAAATGGTCTACAGCCGGAACCAGTTAGGCGTTTCTGCTTTTCTTAATATTTATTCGCAAGCGATTGAACGGCTTTGATTTTAACGTCCCGCCAACACGATCATTGGTAGCGTTTGCTGAGGGTTTGACTGATGATCAGTCCGAAAAGCTACAATATTTCAGAGCAAACTTCAAAAAATGTTCAATGATGTGCAGCTCTACACCCAAAATTGGCGAATGAAAATCATTGCGCAGAAGTCGCAATTAATTTCGTTTTGGATATCGCTGCAGGGGATGAGTCAAGACCTTAAACGTGTTTGAAAGGATTTCCATATTATGGCTGGTGAGGGTAGCTCAGAGCGGGTTCCACATAAATTCTGTGTTCAATACCTCGGTGTTCGTCTCGATCAGTATCTGTACTATACTGGACATGTCGAAATCATGCTCAGTAGAGCACAAAAAGTAGTCAAAGCCATTCGACGACTCTTTCATTTCAGATATATCGATTAAAAGGTCAAAGTTATCTATTAAAAGACGCTAGTTACTCAAGTTTTGACATATGAATATCAGATCTGGTACAACCAGGGTGCTAATACTATCGATAGATTTACAGTTTTCGAAAGGAAATGTCTTCATACATGTACTAGTTTTTACAGAAAGTCTAAGACGGATTGGATATCGAATGGAAGAATTTATTAAACTGCAAAAGTGATGAGAGTCGATATCTTCTTATTGAGGCTTCTTTGGAATCATATCGCAAGCTTTGTAACTGCGAGTGAAAACCCTTGGATTTCACAGCCATTCCAGCCTACATACGGGTGTATTGAGACTTGTCTCACCACTGGCTTCATTCCTCCGGAAGCATTCTTGTATTTGGATATGAATCGATGAGTTTTTGATTCTGACGTTATCCCAATCATATATCACATGTATAGACGGGAAACTGATAAGAAGATGAAATATCCTTCGAATTTGAGTTTACGAGACCAACAATCCCAATGAAGATAATCATATGCTAGATTTATCGAGGCTGGACGAGCTGGGATGGAGCAATCTAGGTATTGGTGGCTTAATGACAATGTCTAAATTATTCGTGGTTATGTTTTTCTTTGTGTTTTCGTTGCATAGTTTTGAGTTTCAGTTATTTTTGCTACATTGATGGTTTTTTTTTTTTTTATGTTAAAAATTAGGAATAGTTTCCAATATTTAGGATATATGTTATGTTTATCATGTTAGGCTTAGAAATAAGGTTTAACGTTTAGGTTAGAAATAGTTTCAATGTGTTTTTTTTTTTAACTTTCAAAAGTATGTGGATGAATACTCGATTACTAAAAGGCAGTAACACTAACATTGTTGCAGCTTTATCAGACTTGGAATTTATAAATGGAAGCCTGGTTATTGATTAGCTACATCACTTTATTTTATTGGCAAAGCCTTCAAAAGAAAATCCAATTTTGCACATATTAGATAACCATGAGATATATACCACTCTCAGCGCATATATGCTTTGCAGAGATCATGGAGTCGTTATGCTAAGTCTGCTACCAGCTTTTTTACATGATTTCAATTCTACATCACGTTTCTATCTTTGTATATCGACCAATATATCTTGTATTTGTGGAAGCGCAGAGTTAACTAAATAAAGTACGTTTCCATCAATTCATAATACTCGTCAGCTTAGGGTTTGAGTGAATCAAGTGATGGTTGTGAAAAACGCTTAGATGTACCCATTTGTTTTTTCGTAATTTCCAATAAGTATGTGGTACTTATGGAACTCCTTACTAAGGCTTTAATCAAAGGGGCTTGAATAAATAAAGCCCAAGAATATCATGAACCAAATCTGCATCCTCCATCCAAAAATACTTCGGACTTCCTCAGCGCTTAATGTTTTACAGAGAGTCTGTTTGTCACAAAGCCAAGATTTTAAAGATCTACTTATCATTCAAATTTTCAGGTGGCAATCCACAATTTTATAAGTCAGTATGGGGAAATAATTCAAAATAGGTGCCCTAAGTCAGCATCATCTAGGGCGTGACGGTCAATGTCGGGCGTTGGCCTCCAAAAACTAATTTCCTCCAATAATCTAGGTTCTGTGACCTTGTATGCAAGTTGTTTACTCCCAACAAGGATCAGCCGTCAGTTTCTATCACGTCTTCCTATTGAGTCAAAGGTCTTCCTGCTGAACGTCTTGCTTGTGCTCTACACGTTAATGTTCTTTTGCGTAGCCAGTTGTGTCCTATTCTTTCTACATGATTCGTCCATTGCAATTTACGTAACTTTACGGAAGAGGAAAAAGGTGGATCGTCAAAAATTTCATGCAAACTCATATTTGTAACGTAGTCTTTACTCCGTGCCTTGTTTCACTGTGTTGTAGATTTTCCAAAGCACTTGGCGTTCAAATACGTCCACTGTCTTTTTCGATTCACTCGTCAGGGTCCATGTTTCACTTCCATATAACAGCACAAGTTTGACTAGTGTTTTGTAAATTTAGGGCTTATTTTATCTATGATCACTCAGGACCATAGAATGAGAAGTACGGAATAATACAGATATGCTTTATTTGCGGCGTTTATGAGGTATCCATTATCGTCCTTTTCGGCGCCTCTTCTATTTATGTTGGCCCCAAGGTAGATAAGGTTATCCACACTTTCAAGATTGTAGTCACCTACGGTCAAGTTTTAGTTTTAATTTCATTAACTTGTAGGCCGATTCATGTTGCGTCAGATTTAAGGCTCAGAAACGTTCCTACAGCATCTAAGATTAATAATAATAGTAATTTATCGCATAACAGTCCAAATTCGAACTTTTGCCTTGAGATTTATTGTTAGGGCACCTCATTCCATGACCGTAACGGAATTTGAGGTGATATGGTCATTATCACGCTCAACTATGTGATTATGTTCGAAATAATCCATAAATGAACAAGTACTTTAAACGTTATAAAATTATTTCGGTTTTACTTCACAAAAATCAAATAGTTCAATAGTTTCAAGAAAAGAACGTACTACCGTCGATAATGTTCGAATACGATAGAATTATCAGTAAAAACAACAGTTTGTTGAAAGGAACTTCGATGATCAAAATGAAAAGTGTTGGTTTATGGCTGTAGTTAAACGACAAGTCAGCATACATGCTTGTGCGCCACGGGGTATGCAATCTCGAATAGCAATTCATATACCGGCAACGCACGGCCATGAAACATGCACCCACGGATTTCTGCAACTTCGTTAACATTCTTCCCCCCGCTGGGCGATGAAGGCCGAGTCCAGGACATCGAAATTAAGATAGATGAATGGTTGAATTGTTTCTGTTGATCCCGTCATAAGTGTTCCAAGATCGATGCAGATGTTTATCATAGCATGGTGTTCGGGATGCCTATTGTAGACGGTGATTGGTGACATAATTTTCTATCTGAAAGTAGTAGTATTAGAAATTGTTGCAAAAAAATATCGAAACATGATATCCGAGCATGTCGATGACGTTGTTATAATGTCGTAACATAGTGATCATTATGATGATACTAGTTTCAATGGTCCTTGCATGGTGTCTTGTTGAAAGTGTGGTGTATGAAATGAATTCAATTCATTTAAAGTCTATAATGATTCCGATTTAATTATCGATTTGATGGAATAAAGTCGTCCCAACTATGTAGAGCATTTGCAGCCATCTCATCTTAATTGATATTCCAATTGCTTTA
Organism: Odontomyia ornata; assembly: GCA_963969285.1. Taxonomy (NCBI): domain Eukaryota; kingdom Metazoa; phylum Arthropoda; class Insecta; order Diptera; family Stratiomyidae; genus Odontomyia; species Odontomyia ornata. The sequence goes on along the minus strand of OZ017738.1, from coordinate 36,685,711 downwards.
TAGTGGGAAGGGGGAGAGTATAGGAGTGTGCTGATACTATATTATTTCAATTTATTGGTAACGCAATAATTTTTGTTGTTGATCTTTTGTAGGTGGTGCCATTACATTTGACGGTGACAACTCTAACTTAGGAGTTAGTTCCAGGATGTACTTCAACAATGCGAGCAAGAGGCCATCGAAAGGGAGGGTAGCGATCATCCTTCAAAATACATAAGTCGTCGATTTTGAGCGGTTCCGTTGGAGATAGCCATTTGGGTCGTTGTTGCAGTATACTAAGGTACTTGTCTTTGCATTTTCTCCAAAAGTTTTGAGAAAATCTTTGTGATAGTTGCCATCGCGTCAAACGATTTACGTTCTCATCCGTAAGGTCCATTCGGGAAGTGCCATCAAGTTGTCACCGATCAAAAAATGGCCTGGGGTTAGTGCATTCATACTGTCCGGATCGTCTTTCAGTGGGCAAAGCGGTCGTGAATTTAGGCATCGTTCGATTTGTACAAGGGTAGTGAGTAACTCTTCGTAAGTCAATGGTGTGGTTCCAACCACTCGTCTCAAATGGTATTTTATAGATCGCACACCAGCTTCCCATAAACCGCCGAAGTGTGGGGAGGCCGGAGGGTTAAATTTCCAAGTAATCCCCATGTCAACTGATTTGTTCTGAACGTTGTTGTGCTTCATAATTTTTCGAAGTTCCAAGTTTGCTTCAATAAAATTTGTGCCACAATCGCTATATAGATACTGGCAAAGTCCCCTTTGTCCAACAAAACGCGATAAAGCGGCTAAAAATGTCTGAGTCGTCATGTCATTTATCTATTCGATGTGAATAGCCTTTATTGCGAAACAGACAAAAATCACCACATAACCTTTGTGAGTTCGACTTCCGCGTCCGTTTCTGTCCTTAATTAGAAAAGGTCCGCAACAATCCATACCTGTGTGTGTAAACGGACGAGTAATAGTAACTCGCGGCTTCGGTAAATCGCCCATCAACTGAGTTGATTCGTGGGATTTGGCCCGAAAACCTTTAATGCACTTGTTAGCATCATTTGAACGTTTCCATGTAATGTAATTTGATGTGTATGACGCACCAACAAATTTGTAAAATTGCCCGCTTTAGGAATAATGACGAGGTTCTTCTCATCCATGCTCAAATCCGCATTTGCCAAACGGCCACCTAATCGTAGAATGCCATCTCCATCAATAAAAGGGTAAGGTCTATGCAATTTAATTTTAGCATCGATCTTTTCATGATTCCTCAATTTGCGAATTTCATCAGCGAATTCCCTTTGTTGTACATGCTTTATCCAAAATTGTCTTGCGTCATTTATCTCCTTAGTCGTTAACGTTCCTTTTTCGAAGATGCGTTTCATCACTACAGCGGCGAATCGTAGACAATACGCGGTAACCCGTAGTAAGAATGTTAGTGAAGAAAACTTTTCCAATGCTGATTCATATCGTCAACTGATTTTACATGATGATTAACAAATTGAACCTCATCAAAAATGACCTCATCAGGTTTCGAATTTGGCCACTTGTAGGAGGGTTATTTTAGTCAGGGTGGACCGTACCACCATAGTTTTATATTGTAAAATCCTTTTGCGTTAACTTCTCTCGAAGCGATATCCGCTGGGTTATCCCATGACCGAACGTGTTTCCATGATCTTTTACTTAAGTTTTCAAGTATTTGTGTTGTTCGATTTGCTTCGAAAACAGGTAATTTTTGAGGGGGTTTTGCTTAATAAGCCAATACGATCGATGAATCGCACCATAAATATACACTCCCATCATATTTCAAAGTATCGATTATTGTTTTCATAAGCTTCGATAATAGAACCGCGCCACAAAGTTCAAGGCGTTGTGTTGTTTGCTCTTTAACTGGCGAAACTTTCGTTTTGGCCATAAGTAGATGTGATTGTACTACATTTGTCGACCGAGTAACCATATACACGGCAGCATATGTGACCTTCGATGCATCGCAAAATCCATGAAGTTCTATAGTTGAGTTTTAATTATATCCGATATAACGAGAAATCCTTATTAGCTCTAATTCCTTTAATTCTTGTATATACGCAGACCAGTGTACTTCGATTTTTTGTGGTATTGGCTCGTCCCACTCAATGCCATGCAACCATAGTGACTTTAGAAATATTTTCCCAGTTATCACGGGCGACAACCAGCCCAGCGGATCGTATAACCGAGCGATATCCGAAAGCATTGAACGTTTCGTAGTTGATTGTATAGCACTCAGATTGATGCGGTATGTGAAGTTATCAGATGCCGGTAGTCAAACAATGCCAAGAGATTTTATTCCATCTAAATCCAAATTCACTGAGCTACATTGTTCGATGTCTTCATTTGCAATGCCTTCCAGAATTCGTGGGTCATTTGCCACCCACTTACTAAGCTTAAAGCTACCGGAGGCCAATGCATTATCGATCTCTTTCCGTGCTTCGATCGTTTCTGTTAGTGTGTCCCACCAGACAAAACGGCATCCACATAAAAATTGTCCAAAATGATCCGGTGTGCGATAGGAAATTTACTTTTTTCATCTTCTGCCAACTGCCGAAGGGTTCGTATCGCGAACGTTACTTTTTTCAGATAATAATCCTTCATATCATGCAATGGGTTACTCCTCCATACTATCGTCTGAAAGCGTTTATCGTCTGGATGTATTCCGATTTGGAGAAACATTCTGGCTACGTCAGCTACTACATATGCATACATGTTTAACTTCCATCGTAGTACGACCGCGATCATATTCGGACTTAATGAAGGGCCGGTCAGAGGTATAGATATCGTTCAAGGAATTTCCAGCAGTTGTTTTCCTTGAGGCGTCAAAAACAACTCGCAATTTGCTTGTAGTACTTTCTTTTCGAACTGCGTGATGAGGTAGATAGTAGTTGGGATGCGGCGATTCTCCCTTGCATTCCTCCATGTATCTCGAATTCAGATATTCCTGTAGACATTTAGTATTTCTTCTCCAAATTCAATAAAGATGCACGCGCTGATTTTTTTTGAGTTGCCGAGGGTGTCTTGTATGTTAGGTGATTGAAATGGCAATCGCACTACGTATCGTCCATCCTCATTTCTAACAACGTTCATTTTGAAATGATCTTCACACTGCTGCTTTTCCAGTGTTGAGAATTCAGTATGTTGAACTTCTTCCAGTTTCCAAAATAATTGCAATTGCTCACTTAAATCAATGTCCGAATTGTCGATAGTTATGTTGAAATTGTGGTATTGAGTCGAAATGTTTCTAGTTGCTCCAGAAACGATCCATCCTAATTTCGTTTCCATTGCAATTGGTCCAATATCAAGTTTTCGAATGTTTGCAAGGATAATACTAGCGTACACATCCGCGCCAAGTAACAAATCAATTCTTCCAGGCTGATCGAATTGAGGGTCAGCAAGCTGAAGATCACGAAGTTATTGACAATGTTGCAATCAGAGTTAGCGAGAAGGAAGAAAACTCCTTATTTCATGCATGACTAATGCTTCTATACCCATCCTAGTTCCATCCTTTAATAATATCCCAATTTGAACGTTATTAGTAATTGAAGGAACCTTTGTCTGTCCGACACTAAAGAGTCTAGCATTAATTTTTGGTTTTTTCAGGCCCAGTTGCTGAAACTCCGATTCAGAAATGATACTAACTTGAGAGCCTTGGTCCAGTAAGGCTTGTACCGATAGTCGACTATTCGAAGGCTCTAAAGTAACTAATGCTGTGGCTAACAGAACATCACGATAATTCCCAACATGATGTGAAGCGGCTTCGATATTAGAGTCAAGAGAGTCGTTATGCATATCATGAGCGAAACTAACAGTCGCTGTAGGAACGCTGTTCAATTGTTGACGATGTAGCAGTGAATGATGTGCCTTTTTACATTTTGAACAACGTTATGTGCTGGGACAATTTACCAACATATGCCCTTTACGAAGGCAATTTAAGCAAAGTCCATTTCATTTAGCAAATGTAAATTGTTCACAATGATTAGCATCAATAAATTTTTTACAATTAAAAATGTTGTGGTTTTCCTTACAAATACCACATCCAGAATCAGAAGCAATTTGGCATGTATTTACTCTTCTAGTTGGTGAGGATTGTTGGGTCTTGGATGAACTAGTTCCGCAAGCTTCTAAAGCTCGGAAACGATTTTGCAGGAAATGCTTTAAATCATCAAAGGAAGATCTTTTCTTCGAATTGGAGGCTTGCTGCTGTTCCCATATTTGTCGAGTGTTAGCTGGCAACCTTTCTGCAGTCAAGGAAATAAGAACCATGTCCCATAAATTATCTGCCTTTAAGTTTTCTACAGCTTGAACGCACTCCACTGTATTGTCGAGTAGCTATTTTAGCGACGAAGAGCATTCTGAAGCATTTCGTAAATTTAAGAGCTTCCGGAGCTGCGTTTTTAACAAAATGTTTTTGTTGTCATACCGTTCATTTAATAATCGCCAGAAAATTTCAAAATTACTTTCGGAAGCTGGGTCGATACAAGCTCAAGCACGATGCTGCAATTGAGGTTTGAACTTCGGACATGCTGCGTAAGGGGAGTGTACCCTAACCCATTGCTCCACATGGACTACGGGATATAAGATTTATTGATTTATATTCACGTTATCAGCACACGCTACCGATTGTGTGAACTTGAACATTAGTGTACCTGAGGTTTCAGTTGATGTCTTCCTGATGACGTACTCCCGCACAATATTAAAGAGTAGTGGGGCAAGTTCGCCCCCTTATTTTAAGTCTGCTTCCGGTATGAAGCTATCCATTAGTTATTAATTCAAATTGTATAGGAGTAATTTTAACACTGCACAAAAGACTCATTTGAAAGTCTTCACAAATTTTCATTGTCCTTTTCTTTTTGCAAGCATTTCAATGAATTATGCTATATGTTGCGCATTTGCCTTTCGTGATTTCACACGCACGTCCAGCAAAATCGCAGGACATTGGTAGATGCACGAAACAGTGAATAAGATCTTTTCAATCATGTACTTTACCCAGCCAGCGATTTGCCGTTGCAATTCGGGGCAAGGAATGGGCAAAAAATTGTCTTTTTGAGTCCCCCAATTTAATTTCGTGGACGTATCACTTTTCGACGCGAGCTTCAAAACTCTTCCGTAATCTCAAGGAAAGATGTCCGCCGCGACCGGAAATATTATCTCCTGTCCACAAGATCGCCAAACCACCCACTTTCATCTTCGCTGAGTACGCCAAAAACAACCCCCACATCCCCATCACTCCTAAAAAAAACTTCGATTCAAAACCATCAGCAACAGTTACCAATCAGCAATCGCTACCAAAATCACCGTTCCACGAAGACTATCGCTTAAAGTTCTTCATATCACAAGTAGCCGGAGCTTACATGGCATAAGAACCACAATAGGAGTGAGTGAGTAATACTCGTATGTCATATCTTAGACGGCCAATTACTACAAGCAGTCAAATTTTAATTTATGTTCATATGAAAAATCCACACTATTTGTCTTTATTGTAGAAATTTGAAGGGATATTGTTAAATTGAAATAAAAATGATCACAAAATCTGAAGAACCATTTTCAAATAGATTTAATTATAAGTGTCCAAGCAGATTACCAGTAAAACAGTTTTATCCTATTCGAGAACAAGACACTTCAAACCAATCTCACTAAAACCCTTATGTAACACAGATTAAGTTCAATTTCAAATGTTTTGAGCAAACAAGATAGATTTAGAGCTTTCAACTTTAAATTCAATCTCTTAAGTCATCCATTTTAAAGTACGAGTACATACTGACATTTCGTTAAAATGAAAATCAATGCACATAAACATTTATAGATACGCATATAAAGATATAAATTTGAAAATCTAGCGATTCCCTAATCTGATAATCCTTTCCAGTTCCAGTGCAGTCTTATAGTTTAAACGTTGAAGTCAAACTTTCATGGGACCAATGTCAAACCACTTGAACTTCTATTGTTTCGGAGTATACTCGAAGAAACATTTTCGCATTGTACTGACGATGGTAGTGCGTAAAACCACAAAGGAATCTCAACAGTTGGGATTTCTTGATAATAGGATTTAGATCTCCTCGTGCAAATACAAGTAGCTCTCAAATGGTTTGTTTTTATTCTGGTTTCCTTGTTTAGTTTGGCAAAAGAAAGTTAAGATTAAAATTATTTATAATTGGTTGGTATTTAGGAAACGGTTACTCCCTGATTAAACATTTGCTTATAATTATTTGCTGTGGTGGCTTTAGATGGCATTAATTACAACTTTGTAAATGACTTCAATGGTGAACAAAGCGATCGAATTTTCATTGCTTTTTCTCGTTAAATCTTTATATACAATATAATTAAGCTTGCAGTCTACTGTTGATATTTTCTGGCATTTCAAGAAGATTTAATTGATCTTTAGAGGGCGTAGGTTTTTAAAAGCTGGTTGAATTTGGTTTTGAGTGGAAGACTGACATTGCTTCTAATTAATTCATGATGAACTTTTAAGCTTAAATTTTTCTTATAATTTCTTGTTCTCCAGCAGTTGTATTGGATTTTCGACCTCCTTTTGAAAAGTATTAGACCTAATTCTTCGGTTCTTCCTAAGGATGCATTTTCAGCAGCCTTTTTTCGGCTATTAGCTAACGATAGTGTGCACGACCAGGTTACTCCAGTTTCATGATTCGGAGAAAACTTCCAAATCTACTTTGAAATCATGTAGATTTGCCATATATAAATTCAAATAGAGTCAATTTGGATGAAGACTATGGGAAAATTTCGACTGTAGGGAATAAAAAAATCAATACACAAAATATAATCCTCTCAGAATAACAAAAGAACTCCGTTGTCACCACCAGTCGAAAAACTAATTTTTAGTAGTATCCCTTAATCTTAAAAGCAAACAATCATTTTAATGGCCATCACTTTGAGAGGCAAGCACTGTTTCTAAAAAATGCTTTTTTGTATAAATTTCTTAGGCCAATCCAAACGTTTCCATGTTAAATATTCATTATTTCAGTTGCTACCAAAATAGAAAATTGCATATAATTTCTAAACTTTGGAGGCTATCACTTTGAATGTATGCATTTGATTTGAGATTTTTTAAAATGTTTGTGTCATCAATTACTGTGCCTAATCTCATTTAAATCGGAGTTTTACTCTAGACAGGGAAAAAGTATTCAATTTTTAGTTAAAACGGCCGCTAAAAATTTATGAGACTTTAAACTTTTGCCTATTTTAGTTTTAATCCGATTTTGATAATGGTTTGCATAATAAAATAATTACCTACAATCCAAAGTTTCATAAAAATCCGTTGAAAAACGTGGCCACATAAATTCGCATAATTGAACCAACGCCATTTTGAAACTTGCCCATAGATAATCACAGAAATGACGAAATCTTTAGATATGATTATTTTCTACCTTGTAATTAAGTTTGCATACATCGAATCAAAATTGTGATTTACAAGTCTGTGAAATTTCGAGTTTCAACTACCCGCCATTTTGTTTTTTTAAACCTTTAGTTATTTTAAAATACTCCTTAGGCACTACCCTTCCGTCGTTGTGGGTTGTAAAGCCACACCAAGCCATGTTGCTGGAAGCCAGTAGAATTTGCCTTTTGATCATATCTTGTTTTCATGTGGTCAGTAGCCGATTCGAGGTGTTTTGGCACAGTCCGATGCAACTGGTTCAACCGTTGCCTTAGCTCACTTGCGTACTCCGAGATCCTTTTGGGGTTTCTCAGGGGGTGTTCCGAACTTTATATCAGCCGGCGGATGAATAGTCTGTCCAAAAATGACTTTGGCTGGGGCTTGGTCCGTCGATGCGTGTTCGGCAGCTTTATACGGCATCAAGAATAATGGGATGTGCCGGTCCCAGTCTCGTCAACCATCTAAGCAAGGTGTTTACTGAGTGTGCCGTTGAAACGTAGGACGTTTCCATCGGATTGGGGATGCAGCGATGTTGTCCTCGTTTTCCGTATTCCCAGCAGCTCGCACATTTTGCTAAAAACTAGGGACTCGAAGTTTCGGCTTTAATCCGAATGTAGTTCCCAAGATACGCCGTTTCTACTGACCCAATTTAACATAACATTAGCTGTTTGGCTACAGTAGTTCCTTCCTGGTTGGGAATGGGGTCGAACTCGGGCCACTTGCTGAAATAATCGGCCACAATCAGAGTGCATCAAGTTCCCCATTTGGATCCAGGAAAGGGTCTTGCGATGCCAACAGCAATGCTTTTAACTGGTACTCCCACGTTATAGGTTTGCATTCGTCCTCTCAGTCATCGCTTTGGACCTTTGACGGAAGCGAATATTGTGCATCTACGGCACCCATCCGAGCGTTAAGCCAGTAGAACCTTTCCCGCAATTTTGCAAAGGTCTTGTTGAAACAAAGATGGCCTTTCAAGCATCCTTTGTGCATTTTCTCAATCACATCGTGGATTTGGCTTTTGCGAAGTATAGTTTGCATCCTATAAGAGCTGCCATCCGCGTTTCCTATATCTACCTGAGTACGTCACCCTCTACCTGAAGGGGGTTTCATTGTGCCCAATAACTTTTCAGCGTGGTTCTATGCATCAAAACGTCTTCCACTTAGCCCGCCCAGTTGTCTTCTTTCATATGAATAATAGCCCGATGTCTTCATCGGCTAACTGGGCATTTCGAATCTCCTCCGATGACCATCGAGTTCAGCCGTTATCACTCGCAGATTAATGCTCGGCTCCTTTCCCACAATCCGCCGGCAATGCTTGCAGTTAGCTGGACATGGACGACGAGATAGGGCGTCAGCATTTTCATGAACTCCCCTCTTTCAATGAACAACTTGTCCCTCGAGGTTTTTGAAGTTAAGCAGCCATCTCAGCGACCCAAGGTCTATTTGAAGAACAAATTTCTGACCATATAGGTACTTGTGGAACTGCTTAGTGGCCTCTATTATAGCCAATAGCTCCTTCCTGGTCACGCAGTAGTTCCTCTCACTTTTTGAGAGAATTCGACTGTAATACGAGAGGACTCTTTCTTCGCCATCGATCTGCTGGGAGAGTACAGCTCCAACCCCGCCGTTGCTTGCATTGGTGTCAACTACAAAAATCTTTCCGGGTTTTGAATATGTGAGCACAGGTGATTTACACAGCTTCTCCTTCAAGTTCTCAAAGTCTGCCGGGCTTTGTTCATTCCAGACATACGGACGATTTTTTTTGGTTAGCTTATGGAAACACTTAGCTATTTTGGCAAAGCCTTTGACGAATCTTGGATAGTAGGTCACCAGACCCAGTAAACGTTGTAGTTGGCGCTTGTTATTTGGTGTTGGCCAGCTTTTCATGGCTTCAATTTGCTCGGGGTTTGTTTTGACCCCTTCTGCTGATACAACGTGTCCCAGTTATTTAACTTCAGCTGTAAAAAAGTTACACTTGTTGGGTATATGTTTCAAATTCGCCAGTCGCAATTGGGAGAACACCTCTTTTAAGTTCCGCACATGCTCTTCGAACGTTCTCCCGATAACTGTGATGTCATCTAGGTACACCAAGCAGGTCTTCCAGGTTAGGCCTCGTAGCACGTTTTCCATTCAGGCATTCAAAAGTGGCTGGAGCATTACAAAGCCCAAATGGCATCACCACCAATTGCCACAACCGGTTCCCAACTGAAAATGTGGTCTTCTCTCGGTCCTTCTTGTTGATTTCTACCAGCCAGTAGCCTTTCTTGAGATCGAGTGTAGAAAAGCATTTTGCGTCGGCTAAAGTGTCGTTGATGCTTAGAAGCGGGTAACTATCTTTCTTAGTGACGTCGGTAAGCTGCCTATAGTCGACACAAAAACGAGATTTACTATCCTTTTTCTTTACTAGAACTACAGGCGCGGCCCATGGACTGGCAGAAGGCTCAACAACACCTTGTATTTCCAGGTTCGAGATCAGTGCGCTCACTTCTCCTTGTTTGGCTTAAGGAAGACATCTAGGTGCTTGTCGAATCGGCTTGGCTCCCTATTCATTCGGTTTGGTCATCCGGGCTTGTTGAGAAGATGCCACTGGCCTTGGTGACCAGATCAGAGGCTTGCTTGAATCTTTGTACTAGCAATTTGGTCTGCTTCAATATTGCAGTCGTGAATTCCCGGGCTTTGTCTACGTCTTGCCTCTTTTACCAGTGATGGTCGTGAGTAACTTCCAAAGAGGTGATGGTGGGAACAAGCTGGCAGCTGCCGTTGACTTCTCCCGCTTTGATGCTCGTGGTTGAGTCTACGGTGTTAAGGACTCTAGCCAGCACGTATCCGTTCATCATAGATTTTATAAGGCTACGTCCCATAATCAAACTGCGCAATGCCGACGTCTTCGTTGGCTCTATAAGATAAGATCGCTGGTCTCCAGAATCACCATCAAGCTTGGCCCATACAATGTTCTCCGAAGATTTTGTAACCCCAGTGTCCGTATATACTACCACATTCATCCTGAGAATTTGGACGCTGGGATCCTCCATCAATACTTCAACATTCCGCCATTTCAATACACGTTTGCCCAAATTCAACGTGATTACATGTGTTCACAGAAAATCTATTCCAAGAATGCAGTCATGCATAATGTTCGCCACCAGAAAATTATGTCGGAACACAAGGTCTCCCAACTGTATCTGGAGGTTGACCGTTGTGAGAAAATCCTGTCCTTGTGAAGTAGTTGTTGCCTCACTAGGTCTGGTCTGGCCAGTGTCGATTGTTATGATGCTATGTTCTCCGTCAACTTGACCCGGAACTCATAAGTCCGCTTCTCCACGATCGGGCCTTTAGAAATTGTTTCTTGTACCTGTTCGATTTTTATCGTTTCTCATTAGTTACTCTGAATTCTAATGTCAGTTTTATACGTAACGTGAATATCAAAATCAACAAATTTTACAACGTTCCATTTGATTTTGAGTTTTCCACTAACCAACTGAAAACCATTCCCATTTACCCTAGTCGAGTTAAAAAACGAAAAACCTTTCGAATCTTAGGAAATGTTTTTCATTTTTGAACCCCACAAATTGGTAAAATATGTCAGATTGCTGGTAAACATTCGTGTTGAGTCACATTTGCATGCGGCATAATATGTGCTGCACACAAGCCACTACGGCAATCGTATAGCACACTTGTTTTGTGTTGCCGGTACACCTTGCTATGAAAGTAGTAAGAAACAATCAATTGATAAATCGCAGATATGCGTATAGCACGATGTGCTGCAGGATGTCACTCGGCTCTGTGCGACACTGTGCAGCATTGGCATTTAGTGATACTGCGACCCATTTACACTGTGGTTTACTCAGTGCCATTTCATGCATACTCTTTAGCTCTACTAAATAGCACAGTGTACTGCTCGCACTATACGTACACTGTGGTTACAGCACTCAGTAGGTCAGTGCTGTTTCATTGCTATGAGTGCTGTTGCGGTAATCAATGCAGTGTGCTGCTTGCTTGCACCATGCGGAACAATTCAGATTGCAACGCTCAGTCTGCTGACACATCCATCTGGGAATTGTTCACATAAACTTCTCAAATTACTTCTTCTCCTTTGTAGTGTTTATCGACCGCGTCCTCCAATTTCGAAATCCAAGCTAGGTTCATCAAAACTGAATAAAAAATGTTATTTGTTAGCTGTATTCTTCGGCGCATTTCGTCCCTTTCATTACTGGTTCTCATTATTTTGGCGTTTAAATTAACAACTTTGCTCACATTTTAGATATTGTATTCGTCAAGTGTGATATTTTCTGAGGTCCTGAGGTGATTAATCGGAGCGAAGCTTGACGGGGACCAATGGCGAATTTGATACAACCATGAGCTGTATGAAATTTTTGACGAACCGGAGGTCTCAAGGATTGTAAGACTGCGGAAGCTGCAATGGGCTGGACACATGAATCGTATGGACAAACAACAGATACTCAAGAAGGTATTCGTTGGGAGAACTGAAGGCCGGAGGCCAGTGGGGAAACCGAGGAAACGCTGGTCTGACTCGGTCGACGAAGACAGTTCATCGCTGCTCGGATTTCAGAATTGGAGGACGTAGTCAACGGACCGAGACAGTTGGAGGCACTGTTTGCAGGAAGCGAAGGCCTGAAAGGGGTGTAGTGCTAAGAAGAAGAAGTGTGATATTTTGGATATCTAAGGTATTTTTCTTTGAGTGCGTCATGAGTTTTCTTTTATTTTCATTGATTTGTAGCTGTGCCTGTACTAGTTTTGCTTCACTGTCGAGTTCCAGGAAAAGTTCTTTGGCAGATGTTAATAACCGTGTCAAAATATTTATGTTGTCTGCATAGTCTGCCACTTGGCTTGACTACTATAGTAACGTACCTCTTGTATGGCTAAGTAATTTCCTGATGACATATTCTAGAACCAAATTGAATAGTCATGGGGCCACCCCATCTCCCTGCTGAACTTACTTACAGTTAGGAGGTTTTTGGCGCCATTGTCATTGTGGTAAGACGGACTAGTTTGGCTGGGATACCAAAGCATTATTTGGTACAGTACGTTACAATTAATACTGTCGTATGACTGGTTAAAGTCAACGAAAATTTGGTGAACATCTATGTTGAACTCTCAGCATTTTCAAGTGGGTACTTGAAATCACTTTAAACATACCGGATACAAGTTTTTAATTCTCGTTAATCTATTATCTATTTCTGTATAGATTGAGCAGAGATAGATGAAATGAAATTTTCAAAATCTCCTCTCGTTCAATTACTATTAGGGTACATCTTTTTACCATTTAGGGTACATCTTTTTACCAATAAACCCTCTATTTATTCAAAAGAAATGAACCTCCTTACCACATTGTTCTAAAGATTATTTTCAAGATTAAAAATTCAAATGCACTTCAGCAGTTATTCGTGATTTCGACGAAAGGCGATTTCAAACTTGCTAGTGCAGAAAGAATGCAGCGATGCAAAACAGGAACAAAAACGAAGAAACACATTGACGCTGAGTCAAAGCACTTCTCATTTTCAACTCGAAAAAAGTCTCGAGTACGATGAAGGTATGAGAAAACGTTTTCGTTGCCTGAGGGTCTGCTCTAACATTCCGTCAACTTGAAGTGAAGTATTTTAACCTACAACTTTCCCTTGAATTTGCTCCAACTAAACTTTCAAGGTATACTATACTTCATGTGCATATACACCATGTGTGTTCGTGAATTATTATCATACACATTTTTGACACGCAGTAAATCTGTCGTACCGTGTGTCACTCTCATGTTAGAATGGTATTATGTTGAGTTTATGCTCTTAGCAAATACATATCCTCCATGAAATCCGACGTTATTTTAAATTATTTTTGAAGTAGATTTTGTGTTGTGTCGTCAGACGATTACATAATGTAATTCGATTTGGTATGGTATTGAAGGGTTTTTAAATAAAATGTGAACGTGTTACAAATCTATTTAGGTTTCAGGGATAGAAATATTTACTCAATGTTGCTTAAAAGGATTTTATCAACAGTTTAGAGTGAATCGGATTTACGCTAAGATTTTTGTTTTGTTTCTATGAACTTTTGATACTGAAGTTTCATTTGTGGAATTAAATTCATAAAATTTTCCATACAAATATTGGCAGTGCCATAGAGGTATATGAAATGTAGAGAGGCCCTACCTATATAAATACTCATTCATGTGTGTCCCAACTTCTTGTTCTTAGCCTGTGTAAGTTGTAAACCCAACGTCAGATTGTACACCCATGCAACGAAGTATTCATAGCACTGTCAAATATAGTACATGAAACTTTTGAATTTTTTTGTTGAAAAGCCGTTGGGCTTTGCTTTGCTGATGCGTTTTGATTCCTTTGAGCCACATTTTGTGTCGAAGGAGTTGGCGCTCATCTTCCCAACGAGCAAAACCAGGTCCGAGTACTTTTTAAGAAAAAAGAGAATTAGCCTGCGGATATCAAATCAACAAAACTATGAAAAAGATGCCAGTGCAATAAAATTGCACTTATCATTAACAAAATACTCTCAATTTTAATGACAGTCTATATAAAAAAAGTAACATATCTTTATACGAGGGTAGTCCCAAAAGTACTCGACCTGACTTATGAATACTTAATGTGAAAAATGCATAACGGTACGTTTATTATTTTTTTAACTGACATCCAAAGTGAACGCTCTCAGTAAATTTGTAAATATGGAAAAAATTGGGCATCGTTATGTGATATAATACTTTCATTTGAAAGGTCTAAGTCCAACCGATATCAAAGCCGAGTTGGATTCTACTCTGGGGAAGTCTGTTCCTTCGTTTACAACGGTCAAATATTGGGTAGCTGAGTTTAAGCGAGGTCGTACGAGCTGGCAAGATGAACACCGCAGTGGTCGACCAAATGTGGTTACTACGTCAGAAAATGTGAAGAAAATCCACAAAATGGTATTGGATGACCGTCGACTAAAAGGGCGCGAGATAGCAGACATGGCAGGCATACCAAAAAATGCTGTGCATTGCATTTTGACCGAAAACTTGGACATGAGAAGGCTGTGCGCAAGATGGGTGCCACGTTTGCTCACAATGGAGCACAAACAGTAACGTGAGGATGTTTCCATCGAGTGTTTGACAATGTTTCGCAGCAATAAAGCCGAGTTTTCGCGTCGATTCATAACCATGGACGAAACATGGGTTCATCAGTTTACACCGGAGACCAAGGAGCAGTCAAAGCAGTGGACTGAGAAGGGAGAACCGGCTCCAAAGAAAGCAAAGGCTGTGTAGTCAGCTGGCAAGGTCATGGCATCCGTTTCCTGGGATGTACGTGGAATAATATTTATTGATTATCTCGAAAAAGAAAAAAGAATCAACGGCGCATATTATGCAGCCTTATCGCAGCGTTTGAGTGATGAAACCAAGAAAAACGGCCTCATCTGATGAAAAAGAAAGTGTTGTTTCATCACGACAACGCACCAGTCCACACGTGCGTCATTGCGATGGCTAAAATCAATGAGTTGAAGTTCGAATTGCTTCCTCACGCACCCTATTTGCCAGATCTGGCTCCCTCGGATTATTTTCTTTTTCTGGATTTGAAAAAAATGGCTCGGCGGCAAAAGATTTGCCAACAATAAAGAGTTAGAGTCTGCAGTTAATACCTATTTTGAGGAGCTTGACGGTTCCTACTATAAAGTGGGTATCGAAGCTATTGAGCATCGTTGGGAAAGGTGTATCGGGCTGAAAGGAGAGTATGTTGTAAAATAAAAAACATTTTCACAATTTTTGTACTCTGTTCTTTGTCGGCTCGGGTACTTTTGGGACCGCATTCATATTATCAATTAAAGTTCTACCTCCTTTTGAATGTCTAACTGAACATGTTACGGAAATCGAAGCAGTCATCGCTTCATAATACTATATTGGATAGAATATACTGAGCCCCAAGATGTTTGGATAAATTTAGTGCCTGTTTCATCATCAATTATTATTATGGAGGTAGGTGTTTATAACATCAACAACTACAAGTGCCTTAGTAGTTTAAATTCACTCAACTTTGTTAATAATAATATGATCTTTGAATTTCACATTTATTCCAATAAAATAGTATGGAAACAATGAGATTCGATATTTAAGTAGTCTTATGAAAGGCTCTAATACTCTGCAAGTTTGATGAAAATCGAATCATATTCACGGAAGTTATAGCCATTTGAAATTTCTCCAAATTCAACAACAATAGCACATTATTTTGGTATTTTATGGACTTTCCATCGAATCAAACACTGCAGTTTTTATTTGACCTCCTTAAAATTTTCAAATAAGACCAATAACATAAGTATTTTTGAGAATTCATGATTTGAGTGGTTTTTGTTAGTAGTTAACAAAATGGCGGCCGTGAAAGATGGAGAAACAATGAATTTTCTTTTAAACATGCACATCTCTGACATTTTTTTTTGATTTTATTCATTGCTGGTGACTGCTGGTTCTGACATGAGCGTAGGCCTGTCTACTCAACTTGTTCACTTCAAATACTTTGCTGATGAAAGCACTTTTAGATTCACAGCCTAGCCCAAAGAAACTTTAGGAAATAATGCAAATACGGTTAGATTAGATTTCACTATTGTTTATTTCCTATCGACTACACACGAATAACAAAAGATTCGCTTCGCGCTCGTTGTATTCGTTTGTAGCACTCATGATCGACTAACTTTTTCTCTTTTTTCTCTTATCAACTCGACTTCCACATAAAATTTCCGTGTGTGCGCTACGTCGCATTGTACGTTGACGGCCTTGCTGCCACACAATGTGTTTCGATGTGTGTAGTTGGCGTCGTTCCCCAACAACGCCTAAAACGTTCGTCGCCAGACTACTTCCTCCCGAGTGACATTGATGAGGTAGTAAAATGTCATGATCCATATGGTACCTCGAACATACGTGCTTTTTGCTTGATGGATACGTTCTTGTTCCTGCGAGTAGCGTATTGATTGGTGTTGAGTGATGCTTTATATACACATGAGGTGATCGCTGCGAGGTCGGTTGCAAGTGTTTATGAGCAGGAATGACCTGTTTGGTTGTCACCTGGCTTCGGGCTGGCTGCATAGCTACTGACGTATAGGGTGTAGAATTTACGCTTATCGGCTCCGATGTATGATCACGAGGATATTTGTCTGTTGAAGCTTCAATGAACGCGGGTTTGGGTCGCTCCGTCGGTACGTTGACTTGTCGGCCATTTACTTCGATCGTGTTAACGCCGTTCGACAGGCGATGCACTATAAGATGTTGTTCCGTATACGGTGGCGAAAGTGGCTTGCGAACGATATCGACGCGCATAAAAACATGTGTGCATGTACTCAGCTTTTTGTTGATGAAAACTGGTCTGTCGCCATGACGATGTGTGTACACGGGCCTGATTGATGACATGGCATCCCGAAGGTGAACAATAAAATCATGCTGGCTGACGGAGGAACTGCTAGGGCTGACGAATTCTCCCGGAATGGACAGTGTAGTTCCGTATAGCAACGCTCCCAGTAAGACGGTGGGAAGGATATTGGGCCAGGAAGAATTGTTAGAGTGACACATAATCGAAGCTTTCAGTGTCTGAGGCCAGCGCTCGACTAATCTATTAGACGGCGGGTGATATGGTCATGTCCTGTTTTCCGTACTTCCGATAAATGCAGCCAGGGTGTTGCACAGTGTCGATTCAAACTGGGTACCTTGACCGATGATGATTGTGTGAGGCGTGCCGAAACGAACAAATTGTTAAACAGTGTTTTTGCAACAGTAGCCGCGGTCTGATCCACGATGGGGAATGCCTCTGGCCATCCAGAGAATCAGTCAATGACTGTCAAGCAATATTTGTAACCCTACAACGAAACAAGTGGCCCCACAAAATCGGCGTGCATATGTTGAAAGCGAGCATTGGGCATCGCAAAAGGCTGTACTGGGTTCTTTTGATGGCGAGCAACTTTGGAGCGCTGACATGGAACGCATCAACGAGCCCAAACGCGGACGTCCTTCTTCATGTTTGTCCACACGTATCTCTGAGCTATAGCCTTGCCTGTGGCACGTGCACTGGACTGCGCTAGTTGATTAAACATATCAAATACTTTCCTTCATAACGTCAGCAGAACGGAAGGGCCTTAATCATTGCAGTGACTTGTCGTAGACTATTCCATGACTTGAGCCTATAAGCTGGCGGACAAGTTTTAGGGATGTAGTTTTAGAACAAAGTAGTTCTTGCAGTTTGACATCTCGTTCTTGCTCTTCCATCAGTTCAGATTCGTCGATTACTCTGGGCATTGTAATCTCTTCCAGCTGCGAGAGTGCATCAGCGAAATCATTACTTGCTCCCTCGATAAAGCGGATATCTGTTGAAAACTGCGATATGTAATCGAGACATCTGATCTGGTGCGGCAACGTTTTGCTTACAGACTGAGCGAATGCATACGTTAGCAGTTTGTGATATGTGAGAATGTAGAAACAAGAACCATCTAAATAGTGCTGAAAATAACTGACGCTGGAATATATAGCTAGAAGTTCACGATCATATACACTATATTTACTTTCGGGAGCGAACAGCTTCTTCTGGAAAAGCGCCAATGGTAGCCAATTATTATTCTGCCTCTGCTCTAAAACGGCGCCTACTGCAACGTCAAATGCATCAGTTGTGAGTTTGAGAGGTTCATTGGCTCGAAAGTGGACTAATAGAACAGCATTAGCGAGACTGTTTTTACAGTTTATAAAAGCATTACTAGTTTCTTGGGTCAATTCCATGACGGTTTTGTCATTATTTTTACGTCCAGCAAACAAGTCGTTGAGTGGAGCCTGTAGTACCGCAGCATTGCGAACAAACCACCGGTAGAAATTTATTGTTCCTAAAACTGCCGAAGTTCCTTAACCGTAGTTGGTTTTTTAAAATTTCGAATGGTGTCCATTCGTGACTTTGGGGGAATTATACCTTTTTCGTCGATAACCTGCCCCAAATACTCTAACTGGCTGACTCCCAGATCAATTTGGCTAACTTGATATGAATCCCGTATTTCGATAGTCGTAGTCGTAGGTGCTGCACATGCTCTTCCTTCGTTTTTGAGGCGATTAATAAGTCATCAACATAGCACACGCAAAGTACACGAAGCACCTCGTCCATGAATCGCTGGAAAGTCTGTGCAGCGTTTCGAAGACCAAATGTCATTACTGTGAATTCATAAAAGCCGAATGTCGTAGTGAATGCAGTTTTTGGAATATCCTCTTCAGCTATCGGAATCTGGTGAAATGCTGGAACAAATCGATATTTGAATAATACCGTGCGCCGCCTAAATTCAGTGAGATGTCCTTAATGTATTGCATCGAGTACTTGTCTGGCAAGGTCACGGCGTTTAGTCGGCGGTAGTCCCCGCATGAGCACCAGCCACCATTTTTCTTCGGAACGAGGTGCAAAGGGCTTGCGCAAAGACTTTTGGAAGGTCGAGAAAATCCATTGTCAAGCAGGAATTAAAACTCTTGCCGTGCCACTTGTAGCTTTTCCTGATTTAATCACCGAGACCGGTCTGCCACAGGGGGCCTGTCATTGTAATATAATGATTCGTGCCATGAGTCGGAGCATGTGCAGCTACTGCAGGGTTAGTGAGTCCCGGGAACTCTCTAAGGAGTGAGGTATACGTTAAAGTTGCATTCACGGTAGAAATCTCTTTTTAGTTCTATTCCTTGACTTTTCCTTTAGCAGAGGCGTTCTTACTGCCATTTTGAGGGTATTGTAAAATCATTTTACAATACCCTACTAAAGTCGCGGCCTGTCTGTCCGTCCGTCCGTGTGTCACACCATTTTTTCTCACAAACTACATAAGCAAGAAACATAAGATTTTGTATGTAGGTGTAAAGTGACGCCCTCTTCAAAGTTTCACCACGAAAAGAAATTTATAAGGTATTTAAGGGGGTCTCCCCATATAGGGGAGTAGCCCCCGAAAAAAATGGATATCAAATGTGTACCGAAAATTTCACAATAATTGAACAATAAGCAACTAAGTTACAGCCGATTGAATATTTAACAATTACAATAACATTAACGCGTGATACTAGAGAGATACACGTTTGCAACGGACATAGACAATGCAAATATGGAGGAATTCCGATGACAATTTTAGAAGTTGTTTGTAATATTGATGTATTATCATGATTTATCAAGCGACGGGGTCAAAACACTTGAAACAAAATGGTGGTAAATCAAGTTTGCGCCTAGAACAGGTCGTGATACTTTGGCCACTGTAAATCACCACTGGAAAATTCGCGGTAGAGACAAGGAGAGGGTTAGAGCTCGGTTACCGTATGTTTCGATGGTGATTCCCTTCGCTGCAAATAACTTGAAGCCTGAGGATGAATGAGCTGGGTGCTTCCGAGATACTGGAACGACAGATATGTCTGCTCCTGTATCGATGAGAAATCTCAGCCTTGTTTTACTGTCAAAAATCTCGAGGCGACTTTGGGATGTGTCACTAGCTATTGCCTGTTGGGCTAGTGGCTAGATTCGTTTTCTGCCTGCCGCTTGTAGAGTACACATAGTGATCTGCAATGCTTTGCTTTGGCGCCAAATCGCTGGTGGTAGAAACAAATTTGACTCACTTTGGATGGAGTAGCCAGCCGGTATGATGAGTGGCACGAGCTACACGTGAAAGCGACGCTTTGTCTTGAAGGGGCTTGAATTCGGCTAAGCTCTGCCCCTATCTCCGCAATATTTCTCGCTGATTGCTCATACCCTGGCGTTGAGTGTGACGTTGCACTATTTTGAATGCATGCTACGTCTGAGGCGGTGATGCTAGTTACTCGATCCGCAGCTGTTGCCAGCTCTTCTAAATTATCGCTATCATTAGCCACCAGAATGGCTCGCACATCGAGTGCCAGTCGCTACAGCCACAGCATTTTCAACAATTGGTCTGGAATAGACTTGCCTGCCACGCACTGTAATTGGCGCAGGAACTTGGAGGGTCAGAGGTCTTCCAACTCCATGTCAAACAACACCTGGCGTGTTCTTTGCTCGTCCGAACGTAGCCAAAAGCCTTTTCTTTAATGCATCATATTTGGCGGATTCAGGCGGCGATTCAATAATATCGGTGACATGCAGTAATGTCGGCATTTCCGATTGCGCAATTATCCTGTCGAACCGGGCCACGTCGGTATATACTTTGTGTAGGCAAAATTGGGCTTCAATGCGCACAAACCAAAGGTCTGGTTTGTTATACCAAAAGCGTGGCAATTAGAATTTAACTGCACAAACTTGCGCGTCATTTTCCACTGCCATGGACGCGCTGGGGGCTTGCACTACACTTCCATTTACGGTGAGTAATGTGTCCGGCATCGTCGGATCACCAATTTAAGAAATAATGCAAGTAAAGTTAGATTAGAGTTTACTATCGTTTACTTCCTATCAACTACACAAGAATAACAAAAGATTCGCTCAACTCGACTTCCACATAAAGTTTTCGTGTGTGTGCTGCTTCGCATTGTGTGGTGACGGCCTGGCTGCCACACAATGTGTTTCAATGTTTGTGGTTGGCATCGTTCTCCCAAGAACGCCTAAAACGTTCGTCGCCACAAAACGTATGAAACGGTTCAAGGGTAGGCTCTCAAGTTAACAGGGTGTCTGAGGGTCCCCGACTTTGTATGTATGTAGCCTTTACCTACTTGCTGCAAAAAAGACTGCAAATCTACATGGTTGTTGATAACCTTACTTACATCCTCATGACAGCAAAAAAGTAAAGTATTATTTCTTTTGCGTGGCAATGAAACCTAGTCAGCAGCAACTTACGTAGCTTTATCTCCACTCAGCAACCGCATGGGGAGTATATAACTAGGACTTCTGGTTTGTCAGAAAAATATGAGTAATACTAATTTAAAAATAATACTAAATTAAAAATTCTTAATAATCTAGGCACGATATATTTTTTTCCTTTTGCATTTGAACCATTTTTGGGCCTTTGTTTAGAAATATTTAGGGTATCTCATTATCTTGGCCAAATGTATCGACACTCGAGAAGATGATAGCCGGTAATACGTTCTGATTTTAAACCAGCACGTATCATAGCTTAACGTCTCAACGTATATTTGAAGAATCCCTCGAGACAAATCTCATTTTTATTTACGGGACTCGGACCAGGGACACTCGGCTTACACAGTGGGCGTTCTAACCACTAAACTACTTGGACAACAGGTTGTAATTAGGCTTGTGATTTTCTTATACGATATGTCACGCCATACAATTGAACTAATTTCCTTACCTCACAAATTTTTAATGCCTTCTTATATGTTCTTTGTAAATAAGTCTACCTGGAGCTTCCTTTAAATGTCAAATTAAGTGCTTATGAAGAATCCGGCACAACCAAAAGTTAATTATTATATTCGCGTATATGTCGAAGGATTCTGCTATTGATCTTATATTACTTATGATATATTGTAATATTAAAGCCCGATTCCCATTACATTAGTCATTTGAATTCAGAGTCCATTCTGGAGGAAATAATTTGTGGTCTGATCCAGTTGATTTGCCATACAAGAAATGTATCATCTTCAATATTTCATTAAACAAAACATAATTAAGTTGGGAACCGTAAAATTTTAAAACTTGACTCAATTAAGCAACCGTCAATTTTGTTGTGGTTGAAGCAATTTTGCGGTTACTAATCTCCTTAAGTCGATCCAACCATCATGTCTGCAAAACCAAATCTTTATGGTTATTGCACACTTTCAGCAAGGTTTCACTGAAAGCAATGAAGAGTTCATTCAGTCCTAACCAAGCGAGCATGGCTCAGGCTATGATGTAATATGGAAGAGTTACAGGGATTGACTTTGTTCTTTGATTAAAACTGTTTGCCCTTGTTGAGGACATTCAAAAGTCACTAAAAAGCGAGCTATGTAGCTAAAGTTTGAATGGCGTCTATTGGACTGAATCCAGCTGTTATATAGGAATGCATGTTTGTTTTTGTGTTCTTTCGCCATAACCGAAATATCCTTTCTGTGAAGTCAATGTAAATTGGATATGTTCTCGTAGCGAAATTCATTCATCAGCAAAAAGATGCTTTTCTCGCATTATTTCCATCCAAGTTAAACCGCATTTACATTCACCCCAACAGTGAGGAGTTTCTCGTTCGAAGATGAAAACTAGGACACATATTCATCTATGGTTGCACAAAAACCTAAACTTCCCTTTTATGACAATCATCGTATTTGTTTTGGGCGAAAACAGCACAATACGTTCCTTCTTTTTTACGATTGCTCTAGTTTAGTCCTTTCGAATATCAAGATAAACTACCGCAAAAATGTTTTCAAGGATTGCTTAGACGAACGACAGGCTTATTGCTTTTGGGTTTTCAATGCGTTTTGCTACTAAGGACGAAATGCAGGCAATATCCACAGTGGTACGGTTACGACAAGTGTTGTCTGTGGCGGTTAGGTCCGATGCTGACTTAATGGAAAAACTTTCTCGAATCGAGTTGCCTGTTTTTTGTCCTCCTTGGTTCAAAGAATCTTTTATTTCAGTTGAAATTGAATTTTCAAAGAAAAGCTTCAACTGTCACCGGAGATACGAAGTATAACTTTACTTTGCTAAGAAAAATACACAACGGTTTCAGATTATATGGCTAACAGTCAGGTGACTGTGAATGATATTTTGTCTGAAAGCGAGAAGATGAACACAGAGATAAATAACAACAAAAAGTTTGAAGATTCTAAAAAAATTGTCGTAATCATACCAACTTGCTATTCCATTATTATTTCTCATTTCGTCCATGAAGTAACCGAAAATTTCTTATCTTTGACATGTATTAGCTTAATGAGTATAAATCTGTTGTTCCAAATGACCCTCTGGGGAAATTTGAAAGGAAAACGGACACAAAAGGCAACAAGTATAATGAATAAGCGGAAATTAAAAATTTCAGCTGAACCGAAACCTTTTCTGAACGCATGATTTTGAGGGAAACTTAATTCCCACTGTCACAAAAAATTGCTATGAATGCCGGAATGTAATTTGAAAATGAAAATGATTACATAATTAAATGCAAGCTGTTGCTATACTTTCAATTTAGGAGTTTATAATTAAAAGGGTGTAAAATGTATTTACAGAATAAATCCTGTCATTTTCACAAAACGTTAAGTTTAAATCAATTTAAAAGACAAAATTAAAGGCCAGATAATTTGTTTTAGTGTGTAAATACAATTTTGTATATTCAAGTAAAAATTAAATTAACAATTTTTTGAAATTTTTTTAAAAATACAATTTGTGACTTGTAACTACACTGTACTTAATCTTTTGTGTCACCCTGATGTCAAAGTCAATGTTTTAAAAGCGCTTTATTCAATACTTATCATTATAAATTTTAAAAGAATAGAAAGCAAATCCCAAACAATGACAATAAAAAAACTTAATGGCACAAATCGCTCTCTCAATTTATATGTACGTTGTCAGTTATGATTCAAATGTGTGAATCAAAAAAACCATAGCAAATTCAAATTAATTTAGATTATTACATATTTTATGATTCGATTGAAAAAACGAGAAAAAACCAACCAACAAGATTCCAAAATTATATATAATAATAACTAAAAAGACAACTTTTATCCTACACCTATGTTACAACTTAATTCTAATAAAATTCAATCAAAAACTTTATCTTATACTAAAAAACTATCAGAGCATTCCTAACCTCAGCACTTAACCTTATCTCTAAGCCTAATATAATTAACATAACATATACCTAACCTATCCCTACTTTTTAACACAAATTAACAACAACACTAAATGCAGCAATAATGAGCTGAAACTCAAAAACTAAGTAACGAAAAATACAAAAACCGAAAATAAACGCGAATAATTTAGACATTTAGATTTCTCCATGTCAGCTCGACCAGCCTCAACGAATCTAGCAAATGAGTATCTCCATTAGAATTGTTGGTTACGTGAACTAAAATTCGGAGAATATTTTGTCCCATCGGTGGCCCGTCGATATAATATGTGATATATGATTGGGACGCCGAATCAAAAAAATATCGATTCATGTTCAAATACACGAATGATTCTGGAGGAATGAAGCCAGCAGCGAGGCAAGTCACAATATAACCGTCTGTAGGGTGGAACGGTTGTGAACACCAGGGGTTTTCACTCACAGTTACAGATCTTGCAACATGATTCCAAAGAAGTTGGAATATGAGGATATCGACTCCCGTAACTTGAGCAGTTTGATAAATTCACTATTCGATATATAATGCTTCCAATCCGTCTCAGTTTTTCTGTACAAACCAAAACATGCACGAAGACGTTCCCTATCGAAAACTCTTAATTTTTCCATAGTACTAGCACTCTGGTTGCACCAGATATGAAATCCATATGTGAAAACTAGTCTAACTAGGGTCTTGTGACTGATAATTTTGACCTTTTGATCGATGTATCTGGAATATAAGAGTCTTCGTAGGGCCATGACTACTTTTGTGCCTTGCTGGGTATGATTTTGACATGTTCAGTATAGTACAGATACTGATCGAGATGAACACTGAGGTATCAAACACAGAATTTATGTGGAACTCGTTCTGAGCTACCCTCACCAGTCATGATGTGGAAATCCTTCCCATTACGTTTTAGGTCTTGACTGACCTCCTGCGGCGGTGTCCGAAATAAAATTGTTTCGCACTTCTGCGAATTGATTTTCATTTGCCGGTTATCAGTGTACAACTGCATATCCTTCAACATTTTTGAAGATTGCTCTGAGCTATTGTAGCTTTTCGGTCTGCCGTATAAATGATCAGTTCATCAGCAAACGCTATCAATCAAAGCCGTTCAAAAGGTTGCGAAAGAATATTGAAAAGAGCAGAGGCGCAGTAAATGTTCCCTACTGTAGGCCATTCAAGACCTTGCATTCGCGCATTGTTGTCAGATTTCCATAAGTTACAACAAATAATTTCCCATGTAACATACTGCAAATCATGACAACAAGCTGTCTGGGGAGCCTGTCCTGAAGAAGCTCAAAAACTAGTCCATCCAACCACACAGTATCGAAGGCTTTCTCAATATTAGTGAGACGCGCTCCAACACATTCTTTGTTGTTTAGTTTCCAACCGATGCCTGAGGTTACCTTCATTTTCGCATGTTTGGTCGAATGCCTGGCTCAAAAATCAATTTGGCAATTCGGCATCAACTCATATTCCTCAATGTGGGCGTTTAATGCTCTGTTGAGTATCACTTCAAACACCTTGCTGATTTTAGGCAGCGAGCTGATAGGGCAATAGCTTGAAGAGCATAAAGTTTCTTTTTCTTTGTTCAAGATCGGAAATACCTTAGCCTTTTTCCACTTATTTGGAAAATATGAATTGCTCAACATGTTGTTGAACAATATGCAATAATTACTAATAGCAACCACAGGCAAATGTCGGAGAACTATATTTGGAATGCCATCAGTTTCACATGATTTCTTGTTGTTTATCTTGCGAAATATGAAACACAAGTCTTCATAGCTGACAAAATAATCAATATGATTCAAGCACGGCATGAGGTCAGATGTCAATGTTTTATTAAAATGAAGAAATGATTCACCGTTGAGGCTTGATTTGAAATATTTCATTACCTGTCTCAGGGTTCGGTAGATGAACCAATTCAAAATGAGTTCCAATTAGGGCAAATTTATGCAGTCCCTCACATATAATCTTATTTCCATTTCTATCCGGCCTCGTACTATCAATTTCGATACCAGCCCTATCGAGAAGGTTTATCTCATCAATAGTGACTTCAAGATTCGATACCCTCACTGGAGGCTTCTTACGAAATATGCTTATACTTTCATGAAGACGCCATCTGGGTCGTGTGTGCGAGTACCCCTCAATTTTTCCGCCCATGTATTGCTGACCTCACTCCTGAAGTGTGGACCGATTAAATTCCGGACATTCTTCAGGTGTAATTTCAACAAAGCCAACGAGGGTTGGTTGTAGTCCAAAAATGGCCGATAAATATTGTTGACACATGTGAAAAGAAGGCTTTTCAATCTTTTCAACCTTGCAATGGTTGGTGTAACATACCCTTCCATATTGTTTCAATGTTTAATCTTGGGAACTACTTTGTCAATCGTTTCCAATGTCAGCTTCTCTAACGTCAACAAATAGAGATATATTTCATCGTTAGTTCGATTTCTGTCATTAGGAACCATTGAGCAAGCGTTACCAAAATCAGAAGGAGGACATCGCTTCTGGAACTCCCAATGAAACTTCTTTTGAAACTTTACCCAGTCTTTTTTTTGAAATTCAACCGATGATTTTCATATTGAACTGGAATGAGGAAGAGATCATCCCTGTGATGATTAGTTTCCATTAAGATTGCGTTATGGTTACTATCATAAGGAAGCACCTATTAAAGCTGAACTCAAGTCTTACGTCAGCAATGCAGAGGCCCAAACACGGATTTTCCCTAGGGTAGGTTGGGAACTCCGACCCATATAGATTGCACCTGTGTTCATTTTGGTTCTGTGCTATCCACGATTTAAGGAATACACCTCTTGGATTATTGGTAGCGTTCAGCCATGATGTATGCTTGGTATTCAGGTCAACAACAAGAATATAATAACTATGCAGCCTATTCATTTCGAGTATTTCAAACAAGGAATGGAGCTCCTCCTTGAATTTGAGAACATTTCGACAAGTTCAATAGGCAGATATATCGAAGAGGCTATCCCCACCTGGCAGTGAGACTTTGATTACGGACATTCAAGAGATTCAAAGATTTGAATTTCACTGTTCCAATATTTTGGAACCAAACGGGCCTTCGAACCAATATCCCGGTGCCACCTCCCCCATCACCGTTTACCCTATCGTTTCTTATGAATTCAAAATCTTTGAATGTCATGCAGTGCCATCAATTGAGGTGGGTTTCAGTGAGAAGTATGATGTCACGCTTTTGCTTGCCAAGGAATTTGAAGAGACAGTCACATCGATGTAGACTCCCAATTGAGTTGACGTTGATCGAGATGAGATGAACCCTATCCATGGGAATGTGACTGGATGACCAGTTATTTCGAGGAATTCGAAAGCCTTGAACGCTGAAAAACAAAATTAATTTTCGCATCTTATTTATCGATTCTCTCCGATAAGGAATTAAGCTGCTGGTAATTTTTGAGAAGCAGCTCATTATTGCCACTTACATAATTTACATCATTTGGCGCATTTTCTGTGGGTCCCTTAGCGGCGAGAGTAAATGATACTCCGGGCTTGACGAAGTTTGGAGCTAAGGCACTGCGGTGTAGTGGGACAAATTTTACTCTCGCGTCTTGATATCGGGAGAATCCTCGATATGATGCTGGGTGACCAAGAACAGTATAATTTCTCTTTTGGCTCCATCTGAGCCAATTTGCACACACTGGGAGCATATACGTCCTTGCATTTGACGCATCAATAATGCATGGTGCACTTGACAGCCGAATGTTCAAACCTTTGACACCGATAACACTAGTTCACTTCTCTTTTCTGGGAAGTTCCCACCTCACCACTCGTAAGTTCAAGTAACTTATTCGTTGAAGAGCATTCGGACTGCTCTTATTTGAAATCTGTACAAAATAAAGTGAAAATTTTTTTTTCTACCGTCGATCTTCTTGTCACGAATGTTTAACGGACATAAATTCAATTTCAGGTGCTGCTTTCTTGCGCACCTGAAGAAGATCGACGGTATCTTCTCCGCAGTTCAAACCCTTCAACAAAAAGGTCTGGTTCTTCTCACTTTTCGGGGTATATGTGTAGTGTAGAACCTCCTCAGAATTCAATGCATTTTTAACTGATTTGAAATCAACCAGAGATTTCGTTCTGATTGTTAATTTTTCGGCATTAACTCTTTTAATTTCGAAATCGGTAAATTTATTTGCGGCTGCCAATAGCCGAACCATATCTTTCCGTTTGATCGAATACGTTGATTGGTATTTTTGGAAACTGCGTGCTGGTTTCTTCTCCTTATTTTCATTTTTAGGGTTTTTGTAAAAAAATTTTTTACAAAGACCAACTAGTTTCGCGACTTATATGTCCGTCTGTCCGTGCGTCACAGCTAGTTTCCTCAGAAATTATAGAAGCTAGAATACTGAAACTTTGTGGAGAGGTCAGAAGTAATGGTCTCTCAAAAGTTAAGGTTTCACCAAAATTTTAAAAAATTATTTTTCTATCGCATTAGCCCTTAAAATTTTTTAAATCAAAGATAGCCGAGTGGGGTTTCAAATGAAAGGTCTTTCAGAATCTGAAATAAAAATATCATTTTATGAATTAGGGGGTCCAGGGGAAGGCAAAATGTCCCAAACGTTTGTGTCCTCCTCGCGATTGGGCACCTTTGAGCCGAAAAACCTGAAAATTATCACGAATGTGGGCCTTTATGAGTACAAGGGTAACAAATACCTCAGAAATCGAAATTCACTGAATTTTCTTAATAATAGTATGATTTGTAGATTTTACATTTTCGCCCATAAAATCGAAACGGTACCTTTAAAGTATGGACTGATGTAGGATATTTATGTTCTCAAAATTTAATCGAGATCGAATCATAATCAAGCGAGTCATAGCCATTTCAATTATATGGAATTACAACAACAATAACATGTGTTTATGGTTGATACATATTTCAAATTGACCTAGAAACTTTTAATTTCTTTCAATTTGTCAGCAGTTGTCGAGCCTGGAGAGATATTATATGTACACTAACAGTCATGGAAACAAGTTCAGGACACTGCAACGAGTAGTAGCTTACATTTAAGATTTTCTAAGCGCTGCTCCAAATGGCATCTGTGGCCAAAAATTTCACGGACACCATTGCAGGCTCCCATCTTATCAGACGCATCGTTTAAGACGAGCAACGAGCTCTGGGTGGAATTGAAAGCGGCTTTTAGAACCGTGGCAGAACCGACAATTGGGCATCAAGCCCAGCACAAGAGGAATGATTGA
Organism: Odontomyia ornata; assembly: GCA_963969285.1. Taxonomy (NCBI): domain Eukaryota; kingdom Metazoa; phylum Arthropoda; class Insecta; order Diptera; family Stratiomyidae; genus Odontomyia; species Odontomyia ornata. Next base: position 36,656,408 of record OZ017738.1, on the reverse strand, counting down.
TTCGATGATGGGTACCAGAATACGTTAGATAAAAAGAATCAGGCGTACAAAGAATACTTAGGTAGAAAAACCAGGACAAAGAGAGAACACTATGAAAATCTCAGAAGAGTAGCGAATAAGATAATTAGGATTAAGAAAAGAAAATACTATGATGACCAATTGAGAAATATAGATGTAAGTTTAGCGAGCAACAACACAAGCCAAGCATACAAAGTAGTGAAAAGCCTGAAACGTGGTTGTTAGCCCAAAATCACGCTCTGTCGTGATGACATTAGCAAAACCATCGCTGACGAAACCACGATAAGGAAAGATGGGCATCATATTTTAAGAATCTCCTTAAGCTTCCGCACAGCTCCAGAACATGGGAGCCTATAGATGTCTGCGAAGAATTTCCATTGGCCCCACCAACTCTGGATGAATTTTGTTTCACCATCAAAGAGCAAAAGAATAATAAAGCGCCGGGCATTGATGAGATTCCAGTGGAATTCATCAAATATGGTTGCAGTAGTGTTCATAAAGCTATTCACGAAGTTATCCAGCAAATTTGGCAACAAGAACATATGCCAAAAGAGTGGAGCCAATCAATTATATTCCCTATCCACAAAAAAAGGTGACAAGCTACAGTTCGAAAACTATAGAGGCATATCACTACTCTGTGCGGCGTACAAAATTTTTTTTTAAATCGTAGAAAATGAAATCGGATCATACGCACAGTGTTATTGGGGAGTATCAAAGATGATTTTAGAGCAAGTAGATTGACGATAGACCAATTGTTCACTGTCAAGCAGGTACTTGAAAAGTGCTGGGAGTCCTACATAGATGTACATCAAAATTTCGTTGACTTTAAGCAAGCATACGTAACGTACTGTCCAAATAATGCTTTTCTTTGGAATTCCAGCCAAATTAGTCCGTCTTACCAAAATGACAATGACGTCGACGACCTCCCAAGTCCGCATGAATAACCAACTCACCGATGCTTTTGACACAAATATCGGACTAAAGCAGGGAGATGGGCTGGCCCCATTGCTATTCAATTTGGCTCTGGAGTACGTCATAAAGAACTTAGCTGCCAATACGCGAGGTACATTGCTTTTCAAGTCGAGCCAAGTAGTAGCGTATACGGATGACATCAACATTTTGTCACGGTCATAAAAACTGCCAAGGAACTTTTCCTCAAATCCGACAGTGAAGTAAAACTAATAGGGCTACAAATCAATGAATATAAAACAAAGTTCATGAAGCAGTCGAGGAAAAACACCCCAAATACACAAAATATAACACTTGGCAAATGCAGTATTGAAAATGTGACCAAATTTGTGTATTTAGGCGTCAAAATAACGAAAACGGGTAATGAAAGAGACGAAATACGCCGAAGAATACAGCTCGCAAATAAAATATTTTATTCAGTCTTGAGGATCTTGAAGACCAGCTGCATACACAGGAAAACTTAGCTCCAAGTATAAAAATGTGTGATAAGACCTGTGTTATGCTATAGGCGTGAAACATAGACCCTAACCCAAGCATCCGCAAATATATTGAACGCCTTTGAGTGACGGGTTCTGAGGTGAATAATCGGAGCGAAGCTGGACGTGGACTAATGGCAAATTGGATACAACCATGAGCTGTATGAAATTTTTGGCGAACTGGAGGTCTCAACAATTGTAAGATTGCGGGAATTGCAATGGGCTGGCCACATGAATCGTATGGACGAGCAACGGACACCCAATAAGGTATTCGTTGGGAGAACTGAAGGCCGGAGACCAGTGGAGAAACCGAGGAAACGTTGGTCTGATTCGGTTGACATAGATAGTTCCTCACTGCTCTGATCTCGAAATCGGAGGATGCGGTCAATGGACCAAGACAGTTGGAGGCGCTATTTGCGGGAAGCGAAGGCGCGAGAGGGGCTGTAGTACTACGAAGCAGAGGAAGAAGAAGCGCTGCACGCAATTTACCTTCTGGATATGTCATTAACTACAAGAGAGCTAGACGACGCATTGCTATTTATAGTTCAACAAATTCAAAAGTTGGGTATCGAGAATGAAATAAGTCATCTTCTGAAATATGGGAAAGTAGTTAAAACAAGTTCATTAACAACTGCAGCACGATTTCTAGATAAAAATGGTACTCTGAAAGTGGCTGGTCCATAAAAATGATCATCAATAGCATATGATCATTCTGCTTCCTTCTAATGATGTTTTGATTAAGATTCTTGAAAAAATAACTATTATTGCCGGCCTCAAACATTATTGTCTATAAGCCGTCAAAGATTTTGACCTCTAAAAGGTTAAATAATGAGACGGTCAGTTGTCCAAAAAGTATATAAATCGCAGAGGGAAACCGAAGCTAATGAATCAAGGACTGGAAAATCATCCTTACAAAAGAATACAACCAGCTGGCCAATTCTTAAATACGGGAGTTGGTTTTTGAGGTCCAATATGGATAAACTTGAAATATATGAAAAAAGGCCTCAAAGGCATATTTTATTGTATTTTATTGGTTTCAAATGAAAGCTGTTCATATCAAATTAGCCTTAAAATTTTCTACCGAAACGTTTACAAGAAGATTGAGAATATTTATTGCAAGAAAGGAAGATTGCAAAAACTTGTAACGTAAAAGTGCCACCAATTTCGTTGGAGCTAAAAACCAGCTCACTGATTACAATTTAAACCCAATATATATCCTGGTCAAGAAGGTATAAACAACGAATGCGCTATAAAGGTAATTAAGTTTCATTTTAGAGCTCTACATTTTGAAGGCCTCTGGGAGGATGCAGTTAAATCTGCTGATAAGCAATACATCAAAAGCATCGTTAACATAAAGGAAATGGAGACATTTGTCTTTGGGATCAAAGCTGTATTAAATTTAAGATCCATCCCTCCGACGACATCAAACCCAAACGATTTGACTCCTCTGACTCCGGGACATTTTTTGATTGGAAAACTCTTGGTTGCCTAATGTGATGAAAGAGCAAGGGAAGATCCTAGTAGTAGTTTGGTTCAAAGATGGAAACAAGTTTCATCCTTTAATGAATTATGATACGAATACTTAAATGAATTACGTTAACGCCAAAGCTGGAAGGATCAAGCACCGAATGTAAAAGTAGACGCTATGATCATGCTTCACGAAGATAATGTACCTCACATGCAATATCCTTTAGGACTTATCATCAAGGCTTATCCTGAGAATGATGGTACAGTACGAGTGGTGGGTGTGAAAAACGTAAGCAAAATATACGAGAATATTGGATGCAATGGAAAGTTTTGCCATATTAAAAGAAAAATCCATGCTGATGAACAACGATGCACGTAATTGTAAATCCTGGCTCTTCAAGTTAATCACTTAAGTAATCCCTTCAAACGTAATTGATGGGATTTTCACAGAGAAATTTTAAATACTCTCGTTGAGAAACATCCTTCAGTGTAATTAAGGATTTAGTATCTAAGTACTATTTCTAGGTTAAGTAAAACAATTGCTGAGGAAGACTGAACAATAGTGGCTGAAAATTGATCACGACAAATAAAAATCTACTCAGCAAAACCAAAGGGAAGGTTTTTCTATTATATTATTAGTACTTTATTATACGATTATTTAAATATCTGTTGGAAATTCATGCGAATAGAAAACAGTCTAATAAAAGTTTTTCTCACATTTTCAAACGATATATGAAATATAATGTAGCCACCACCCTTTATAGTTAGAATACTATAGCTTTACCCTTCAAAAAGTACCCATACCACATAACGCGTCTTCAATATTCTAGATTGAAAGTTTTAATTAACCAACTTTTCTATTCTTTATTACAGCCAGCCAGCATGGAAGCATGTACATATATAAACTCTCCAAGTAGCAATACGAATCAGGTCTTAAGTTCCTTAAGACTTGCTTCAGGCTTATTCATAATTCTATCGATCCAATTAAGACGTTGTAGGAAATCGCATTACCACGGATACGAGAGCTAGTTTACATCATTCACAGGCTGAAAATTAATTGGGGGAAAAGTGAAGACCATGATTACCGTACTTTGATTATATTCTATTTAAAGATTGGTTAGTTAAATTTGTGCTACATTTTTGAATTACATAACATCGGCAGATATAGGGGTGGAAGGGATTCTTGGGAAAAAATAATACAGAAAATTAATATTCTCGCGTTATATTGTCCCAATCCAAACTTAATGCTACTTAATAACTTCTAGACCATAAAAGCAAAATCTTGTAGGGATCCACACGTTAACGTAGTTGAACTAACCTGAACTGTTAATTAACATTAATCACCCACTCTCACTGCCTTCCCGAACCTTTCAACACTTGCAAGCAATGTTAGGAGCTTTCGAAGGGAAATCCATCTCATCCACAAAGCGTAATATTTGTTTTTCATTTCCATCAACTTCCCCATTGAAACATCCACCAAAAATTTCGCTCTAATAGTTGGTGTGATCTTTTCACCAAATTTATCCTCTTTATCGTTCGCTATAAAACTTTCATATGCAGGAGCTTAAGGAACACTCGGGGACATTCTGATATATATACATGATGTTTTCTTGTTTTGAGATTGTATCATTCGCATTTAATATAATCCGAAGTCAGAGATTGTCTGCTATGTCGTGTGTGACTACAACGTAGTTTTGCGTGTCAATAAATCACGGCAAATCCTTTAAGGATAATAAAAGTTTCATGGCCGTATGAGTACATTATATTAACATGACATGAAACTACACTCAACAATCAAACAGGTAGGAACTCCACGTGTGAATTTCCAAGAAAGAAATAGTAATTTTTGAGGATTTCATTATTGAGTGCATATTTCATAATGCATTATTTGATTAGGACATTTTGAGAAATCAGAAGAGTGAGTCTACTAGAAGGGTTTTGTAACCATCCTATGGTTTAAAATAAGTATTCTTATGACATAAATCGATTTTTTGAGTTATGCGTTCGATGCACTGTTACGGGTGAGTGACAGGGTTGTTTAGACTTGCTCGCTACAAACACTACCATATGCAATCTTGAAACTCTGTAATAGATGCCGTGCAGAGCCGCACTAGAAGAGGGTTTTTTCGTAGCACTTTAACACAAGAAAGAAGTCACATCCTTAATTTGTAAAATTACTTGTTAAAATTTTACTTAAAGTAAAGCCAGGTTTGTTTGCATATGACAGACGAAATAAAGTTGTAATACCCGACGATTTTGAAGCGATACCCGACAGAGGTCTATTATCCTTAAATAATTTGTGAAACAGTTGGCAAGTGTGATATGTCATATTCTCTGGCTGTCAACTGCCACGAAACGAGTGGAAACTTCAGCCAATTTTTGTCTATAGTAAGGGATTTAGTAGCGTTGTAGTATATTTAATATGCTAAACGGGAAATTTTCAAGTGTTGAGAGCGTTTTAAAGTGACGTCGTATTTTAAAGGATATCTATTGCTCCAAAACCGAATAACTATCTACTAAGTGCGCCTCAAATAGGTGGGTATTTTACATATAGAGTGTGTCTTCACCTTAGCTTCTAAACTCTGGGCGTTCATCCTGTCCTCAACTCGTGTGGAAAACAAGCGTGTCTAATGACAACACGAAAACGGTATGAACAAATAAAAGTCTCTGGTTTTGCGGTTTACTTGTACTTATATTGAAATGAGGACTCTTGTGAGGTGAGGAATAGCTATCGATAACAATTGTTATCAAAAACATCAGGTGACCCGGCCTTTTTATTGAATGCACGCCATAATAAAAATAACCTGTACGCAAAATGATTTTTTAAGAATAGTTTTTATCCCCGCAGGGGTAATGCCGGTCGAAAAGAGCACTCTTGGAGGCTAGCATTCTTTAGGGAGTTCCGCCCCCATGTACCCGAGGAAATTCCCGCACGGGGAATGCCGGTCGACAAGAGCACTCTTGGAGGCTAGCATTCTTTGGGGAGCACTGCCCCCGCGGACCCGAGGATATGGGGGGTGCCATGAGGTTCCCTCCTGGGATGACAGGTAACGACTCTGATTGGATCTGGACTACGCTTTGGACAACGAACTGGAATTGATGCTTTGGGCTGGCGGATGTGATGGTTTGGACCTAGTTGATTTGCACAGTAGCGCCAAGGTGGGGTCCCATCCCAACAAAACTGGAGCAAAAAAAATCAAAAGACCAAAAACATCCAAAAAAAGAAATGAAAGAAACAATAAATAATGACAACGACAACGCAACCAGCGGTTGTAGCCACGATGTTAACAGTACATCGAGAGCGGTACTAACCACAACAAAAACGAAGAATAACACAATGACAGTGACGGCAGATGAAAAACGGAGAATAGCAGACAGTCTGGTTCAGACTGAGATTCCTGCGGCGTCAGCAAAAAAAATGATGCGAATGCCAGAGCGTCCTATTATGGAAAAGCGGGAAACTCTGCAGGACACTTCAGGTGTTCGAGCGGTGGAAGATAATATAAAAAGCACCAACAATTCGATTGTTACTACTGCGATCGTTACCGAAGCGATTGATGCAAGGTTCACAAATCCCGACATAGCAAAGAAACATCCTGAAGCCAACGAGGAGATTACGGCACAAATAGCAACGAGTGACCAGACAAGGCGTGATTGCACCGCCAACATCGAAAATGTGGCAGAAGTACTGCATTTGGAAACGGAACGCGATAACCTCTCCCAAGGATGGTTGCAAGGTACAATTGCCGCCCAGCGATACGAAGAAGAAAGGCTGCTCCGAAAAGCGGGAGATGTTCTGAAAAGAATACAATCTGCATGCGACTCCCCAAAAATCAGCAAAGCAGTAAAGATGGGGCTCCTTGAACTAGAGGAGCTCCTAGATCGCATAGGGCGCGATCGGAGAAGCTGGTTTAGGGCCGAAGATAAACAGAAGGCTAAAGAGGCGCTTGGGGGGAAATCTGATGGCGACATGCAGAAAGCTCCACCATTGAAAGTCAATAAAAGAATGGCGTCTAGCCCAATCGCAGGAGATCGGTTTAAAAGAAGGAAGGAAGAGGCACTTGATGGGCGTGGAGCGGGGTTCCAGGCAGAGCTTACAAAAGGAGTGAAGAAAGCCGCAATGAAACTCTTTAAAAAAAAGCCAGAAAGTAAAGTTCGCACGGACGCCCAATCAGAAAAAGGACCTGATGATAAACAGGAGAGGCGGAAGAAGACGAAGACCTCGGCAGCAGGCAATCCTCGTAAAGCCCCAAGATGGCTGATCCTACGCGGGGGTACTGCGGGGCGTCAGGGGAAATGTAAGGCCCGAAGACACCAATACTACCATTAAAGAAGTACGACCAACGCGGTCGGGCCACATACTGGTCGAATTCAGAGCAGAGGCCGGCAATAAAGAAGCATTCTGCGATGCAGTAAAGAAAGTCCTCGACAAAAGCGCAACTATAGCCCCGCTCGAGCCGATGGCAACGATTAAAATACGAGACATTGATTGGCCGAGGTAGAACAGGCAATCAAAAGGGAGTTCCCTAACGTGGGAAGGATCAAAGTGAGACTGACACCAGAAAACAACAGGGAACAACGCATGGCTATAGTTGACTATGGACTAAAAGGACGCCAAACAATTCCTGAACAAGTGCAAAGTGCGAATAGGGTGAGTTGTCTGTAGGGTACGGCGAAGAGCAACGCCTCTTCAATGTTTCACATGACTTGGTTATGGTCACACCACACAAGTATGCAAAGAACCTGATAGGAGTTCCCTATGTTATAAATGCGGTGAAATTGGACATAAAAGAAACGAGTGTATGAAGGAGGCACACTGTATTCTTTGGAAGGAAGCTGATCCAAAGACTGATTTTGGACACATCTTGGGATCAGGAAAATGCCGGGTGTTCCAGGAAGCCCTCGCCAAGGCGAAATCAGAACTCCGATGACCTGCATCCTGCAGCTAAGCCTACACCGCAGTTCAAAAATCTGCTTGAGCAGTTTGCGAGGGACGTGAAAGCCGACTTCTTGCTGCTAAGGGAGCAACACCATGATAAAAGTCCTACATTATGGTATTCTGATGAAACTGGTACTGCCGCCATCTGGGTTCGAAACAGTGACTTCCAAGCGGAGAGTTGTGGACGGGGGGATGGTTTCGTGTGGGTTCGGTGCTCAGGGATCACCTTCTTTAGTGTGTACCTAACGCCTAACGAATCAATATCATCTTTCCAAGCCAAGCTTCAGGCTTTGGAGGGCGCTGTCTCGAATGCGGAGGGCAAAGTGCTCGTTGGGGGGGACTTCAACACTAAAGCAATCAAATGGGGCATACCTCGGACGGATCTACGGGGAAAATGAATCCTGCAAATGGTGGCCAGGACGGCCCTCGTCGTACTGAACTCCGGAAATACGCCGGCTTTCCGCCGTATTGGCTGTGAGGGAACCATACTGGACGTGGCATTTGCCTCGGAGTCCTTAGCACGGAGGATACACAACTGGAAAGTATTAGAGGACTACTCAGCCAGTGATCATCAGTGCATTCTGCTTGAGATAAGTAATGCTGTCTCCCGACGTTCGTGCTCTCGGCTTTCGACAACTGGATGGAACCTCCGAAGGATGGACGTGGAGAGGTTCGTCGAGATGCTCACAGCAGGTGAGCCGCTGCAGGGAGTTCGGAGGGGACGGAAGAACTGGCAGCTCAAGACGTGGTGAACTCTACTATGAGAATTATTAAGACTGCTTGCTGGACTTCTATGCCCCGTCAAAGACCTCGGCACGGCAAGCTCCCAGTGTACTGGTGGTCAACTGAAATCGCTGAAAAGCGAAGGGAGTGTCACAAGCTTCGACGTGAGGCTCAACAGGCGCGGAACGGTGACGAGGCATGCAACTGGGTGGCAGCATATAAGTCGGCCAGGAAATGCCTTCGCAAACCGATCAACAATAGCAAGGCTCGCTGCTGGCAAGACCTGGTGGACTATGTGAACAAGGATCCGTGGGGCCTTGGCTACAAGCTGGTCATGCGGAAACTTGGTGTCCTACGAAAGCCTTGTATACATGACGCGGAAAAGATTGACGTGATAGTGTGGGGACTCTTCCCCACCCATCCCATCCGTGTTGACGCTATCCATGGTGAAACAGTAGTCGAGTGCCTACTTTTCACACAGCTGAAACTGGAGCAGGCAGTCCTATCATTGAATGCGAGGAAGGCTCCCGGTCCAGATGGTGTACCGGCGGAGGTGTTGCGGCTTGTCTAACACCATTGTCCTGACTTGCTGCTCAGCACATTCAACGCTTGCCTACGGGACGGGCTTTTGCCGGTACGATGGAAGGTGGCAAGGCTCGTGCTGATCAGCAAGGGGAAGGGAAATCCCGAATCGCCGTCTGCATACCGCCCGTTATGCATGCTAGACACGGCTGGGAAAGTGCTAGAGAAACTCATCAAGGGAAGACTCACTGACGCGATTCGTGCTGCTGGGGACCTATCTCCTCGGCAGTACGGCTTTAGAGCAGGACGCTCTACCATTGATGCGATTACAGAGGTGGTGAACGCGGTCCAAAAGGCAGAGGCATATAGTCGCACCAAGCGACTGATCGTCCTGTTGGTGACACTTGACGTCAAGAACGCCTTCAACTCCGCTAGATGGGTGGATATTCTGGATACGGTGGAAAACTCTTTTCAAGTTCCAGAATATCTAATGCGGCTTTTGAGGAACTACCTAAAGGACCGAAGCCTGCTCTACAACACGACACAGGGCCAACGAAGGATGGGAATTACATCGAGTGTTTCCCAGGGATCTATCCTTGTTCCGGACCTGTGGAACGTGTCTTACGACGGGCTACTGAGACTTGAGATGCCAGATGAGTCGTGCTTGGTCGGCTATGCGGATGATGTTGCGGCTCTGGTCACTGGACGCACCGTTGAACAAGCGCAACTTAGGCTAGCTATGTTAATGCGCCGAGTGAGGGGCTGGATGACTGCTCGCGGACTCAGTTTAGCACTGGAGAAAACCGAAGTGGTCATCTTGACAAAAAAGAGAGTCCCTAGAGTAAGGATGAATCGAATCGAAGCCAGCGGTGAAGTACCTAAGGCTACTGATCGACTCGAGGATGAGTTTCTCTGAGCTAATCTGGGCAACGGCTGAGAAGGCTTCTTCGGGAATATCGGCTCTGAGTCGACTTATGGCCAACGTAGGGGGACCCAGCCCATCAAGAAGACGCCTCTTGATGAGTGCTGTAGGGTCAGTGCTACTGTACGGAGCAGAAGTATGGGGCGACGCTCTCAGCAAGGAGGTATACCGAAAAGGATTGGCACAGGTGCAGAGAAGAGGAGCACTGAGAATTGCATCTTCGTATCCAACAGTCTCCGACTCGGCGGTGAGAGTGATTGCAGGCGTGATACCTGTCGCTCTCCTTGCCAGAGAGCGGCGCGCTATTTACCTGCGCTGAAACGAGGATGCAAGGGAGATGGTTGTCCGCGAGGAGAGACAGCGCTCGCTCAACGATTGGCAGCAGCCTTGGGTGAATTGCACGAAGGCAAGGTGGACTGCGCGCCTCATCCCGGATGTGAGACCGTGGCTAAATCAAACGCATGGTGAGACTGACTTCTATCTGACCCAGCTTTTGAGCGGGCACGGGTGTTTTCAGTCTTACCTGCACAAGATCGGTAAGTCACGGTCTCCCAATTGTCGGTTTTGCCCAGGAGAGGAGGACAATGCCTGTCACACATTTTTTGCGTGTACAAAATGGGTCAGGCTGTGAAGGGAACTCTACAGGGAGACGGGAGAGCTCACCTCGGATAATATAGTCGCGGTGATGCTCGAATTGGTTGACAAATGGAATCAGGTGGCACATTATGCTCGGGCAGTCCTAAAATATAAAAGGGACTCACAGCAGCCGGGGGCGCTTGGGCTGGGGGATCGCTTTTCTGGCACTTCCTCTTCCCCTCCCCCTCCCCCTCCCGTTAGGAAAAGGGCTCCCCAGTTTGAAGGCGCCTCACGGCGTAACAAAACGAGACCTGGCCCGAAGTAATGTGTCAAACGGTTCCAGGCTGGGTTCTCAGGTTGACTGGGGAGGTGTTTAGTGGGTAGTCCAATCGCGCATGGGAGTCCCTCACTCTGTGCATAAATGGCATTCACCCCCCTACCACAAAAAAAGAATAGTTTTATAACTGTAAAAAAAGAAAGAAATAAAACGAAATGCAAATAATTGTTTATTAATTATTCCCTCTTTACCACCCCTTGACCGCGAAGATGCGAGCGGCGCGAGAAAACTCATTGGTATAAAATTGTAATTTTTTTAGGTTTGTAATTTAATTTCGTTTTCGGTTCTCATCTATCTTATTCTGTTAGAATGAGTTTAGAATAATTAAATCAATGCACAAAACTATTAGCAAAAAATTTCTTAGAATTTCGTAAATGTGCGTTACATATAAAAACAATTGATAGAATGTTTATGCTGTTGTTTTTACGAATTGACGAAATATACTCATATAGTACAAGTATTCCCATTCCTAACCAAATATTTCCCATCACCCGTAAATCCTAAAAAAACAATGACTACGCTAATGTCAAAAGGGTTTTGTAGTTAACCTGCAATATAAGGATAAATAGAATGATTTAATCCAAAGAAAACTTTCATTATATGCACAACAAATATATTCTTGCTTTAAAAGAACTCCGTTTGAACCAGCCAACATTTTATTCTAATATTACTAAAATTATTGACTGACATGAATCTTAAATGTTTTTTCGTTATTCATTTATCTAAAAATTTGGAGTAAACTCAATCAAAAGTGTAGTATCTGGTTTAATGGAAAGCCCATGTAGTAGAAACGTCGTATATGATTGTTGTAATCGGCGAAAATTCAAATGGCTATAAAGTCAGTAAATCTTTTGATACTTATAGAATAAAATGATATCATGAAGAACAACTTAAATGGCCAATTTCATCCAATTTAATGATACTAATACAGTTTTACAGGCGAAAATGTGAAATCCTAATACTATTAGCAAAGTTCAACAAATTTCAGCCTCTAAGTTATTTGTTATTGGATGTACCTCCATGATTTTTAGGGCTTTCTGAAACAAATTTTGCAAAATACTACTAGTTTATCATCCTATCTGTCTGTCTGTCTGCCCATCTGTCCGTTCGTCCGTCAGTTTGTCCATATGTGCGTCAGACGAAATTTCTTCCGAAACTATAGAAACTACAAAGCTCAAACTTTGTGAGAAGGTCAGAAGTGGTGGTCTCTCAAAACTTTAGGTCTTATCAAATATATCAAAATTTCCCCCCTATAACGAAGTGGTCTTTAACAATTTTTTTCATTAAATGTAGTTGAGGAGAGTATCAAATGAAAGGTCTTCGCACTTTCAGAATCTGAAAACTAAGTCATTTTTGCATTAGGAGTTAAGAGGCAGGCAAAATGCACGAACAATATTTGTGTCTCCTCTCCTCTGGATTGGACACGTTTGATCCAAAAATCTGAAAAAAATCACGAAGGTACGTCTTTATGAGTACGAGAGCAACAAATGCCTCAGAAATCAAAATTCACTCAACACTATTAATAATGGTGTGATTTGTAAATTTTACATTTTCCCTCCAAAATCGGAAGGTGCGCTTAGACTTCTTATACTATATAACAATAAAACGCTTATGCCTTTGAAGTTTCATACTAAAATCATAATCAATTGAGTTATCGCCATTTCAGTTGTATGGAATCACAATACCAATAACATATGTTGATAGTTGATATTATTTCAAATCGACCAAGGCACGTGAAAAATTCGAACATTTCTCGTCTTCTCGTATATACGAGTACTTACGCTTCATCACTGATGTAGTGCATGCGAGCAAACACTGCCTATATACTTGCGCTTCGCCAATAAAATCAGACAAGCGAGCACATACGACCATTGTTATCGAAGCATGTCATCCAATGATCAAGCGTAAAAGTAAATAAGTAAGTGGAAAAGTAAATAAAAAATATTAACTCACAATGCGCTTCACACGAATTATCACATCGTGAACGACAAGCTTTGGGTGTACTTCCAAGAGAGTTAAGCTTAGGAGAAAGCTGAAAGTTCAGGTGAAAACACTCTCTTGTTCAATGTCCCCAGTTTCGCTAATTCGCTCCCAAAAGATCGTGAGAAAGCCAAAAGCTTAAGCGAAAAGCACTTAGTTTCCTCAGTTTAATTGGCGTAGCCGGTTTCAATTTAGTACAGACTAAATCAGTGAACCATTCGAAACTGGAATCTTACACTTACACTCTCAGTATAAGCACACTCATCCACGCATCCTGATTGCTCAGGCTTCATACCCTTGGAAGCGCTATAGGAACTGTACTCCTTACCAAACATAGAAGCGGTGGTGTTTTTAGCAACCTGTACGTTAACCCGAAAACATGGTCGTTGTTAATTGGTAGATCGCGCGAATGAGTAATAGGAATTAGGCAACAGGAGGGATTCACCGGACGATTCCAGAGGAAAGTGACACGTTCTTGTTACGAAGCGGTAGAGCACTCTCAACCCAAAAAAGTAAGTCTGAATTTTTTTGGTCTAGCTCAAACCAACAGGTGAAGCGAGAAACTAAACCAGGTAAATTAGACACAATTCTTGAATTAATGAATACGGTTGATAGTTTGCATGTACATCGTTTAGAGCGAATTAGTTCCGCGAAAAAACGATGCAATTTAAAGAAGAGATTAAATACATCGGCAGAGTCTCGCTAAACTAGACCAGTTCTTTCGATCTGTCGCAATCATTAAAAACACTGATTACGTCCCACGATTGGAATTCATCGCTTGAGGCAGGCCCATCTACAAACGCTTCAATTGATCAAACCAATCGTTCTAGTCCTGTTTGTATGATTGGTAAGAGAATAGAGGTTAAAAGCCTTGCAGGCAATATAGCTGACCATGCTATAGTAGCTCACTTGAGGGGGCAGGTGATCCCTTTGTTTTTAGGAGCTCCAAGCCCGTCAATAGTTTTAGAACTGCAGGCCTTTATTGCCTGCAGCAGGCAAGTTTGGAAGTATTTGAAGAGACAGGAGCAGGTAACCTTTATGCAGATTTTTCTGACTCGTTTTCTAGGAAAAGCTTACCAGCTGGTATCGTCGAAGTTTTCTTCAACCCTAGACGTAGCTAAGGAGCTCTTAAACCACATTTACTTGCCAAGGGAAACCTACCAGGAATCAGTGAGTGGACTTATCTCAGCCAACCAAAGCCCCACGGAATAAGTATTATCCTATACATCACATCTGAGGCAAATGCTTTATCTGTGCCAGGAAGTCGCTGTTATTAAATACGGAGGATTTCACTAAGAATGCCTTTAAGGGTGGGGTTAGCAATCTCCACTTTTGTCAGTATTTGTTGACGCAGAAAATGTCCGCCTTTGAGGATCTGGTCACTGAAGGTTTAAATATGGGAAAATTGCAACAAGGGGTTTCCCTCCTTCATTGCAATGCGGTGCAGTTATACCCACATATATCTCACGTACGACAACATGCATTGACGCCTAAACGAATTAGTTACTTACCTAATCCGTGCGCCGTTTCTTTCCAGCCACAAGCAGCAATGGCGCCGGATCCAAGTTTGGGCTCGAAGCCATCTCAATTTACAAAGAGTCCAATAATTACTTGTAACTTTTGTCATAAGCGAGGGCACACTTATGCAGACTGCTACAGTTGCAAAAATACTCCTTATTGTCCAGCAGTATGGTCACGATCAGAGGGATTGTAAGGCAAGGAAGGTCCATGGGTTTTCCTTATCTATGTGATTTCTGTGGCTGAAGGGGTCATGGCGTAGATACGTGTTTCCAAATGAAAAGATGGGAAGCCAAGCAGCAGGGAAACGAGGCACAGTCGAGTCAAAAATCCCCGGGTTGGCTACAATAAAGAAGGTGCAACCAGGAAGCCGATATCTCAGTAGGAACGTTGAATCTAGGGTGTCGCAGAAAGTCGTTGGCAGGCTAAACACAGTAGGTAACAGTTACCGAGAATTAAACCACATGACCACTTCATTGCCTTTGGATATTGGGAAACAGGAGAAAACTAAATTTACCATAGATGCAGGTGCAGAGGTTAGCATAATTAGTAAATCAGCAATACGCGATACATGTCCAATATATGTTAGTCGTAAGCTCACTTTGTCAAGCCCTTTTGGGGAAAGAGAAATCCTTGGTTCTAAGCAAGGCAATTTCAAGGTCCCCACCAAGCTTCTTTGCACTTTCCATGTACTAGAGGCAGTTCAGGGGCGCTCAATAATGGTCCTCTTGAAAATGACTTTCTAGCAAAAATTGTAATATAGAAGGCCCTGTTCAGTCACTAATGTTTCCTCGCACGGAAGCAAATAGTTGTGAATTTAGGGTCCCTCTTGAGTGCCAGGAAGGAACAGTAGATTCAGATCAGTCTTCAGTTGAGGCGCTGAATCGTGCATACATGTTGTCCAAAAGAGTGGCGCGAAGTGCGGTGGGCTTATCAGACCGTACCGAGGGGCGGGCTAGCAGCCAAAGTGATTCCAATGAAACCCACCGAGTCACTTTCAAGGAAGTTATCACATTGTTGCCACGGACACAGCATCTAGTAGAGGTTCCGATTAGGTTGGATCAGGAAGTGCTTTGTACCGTAAGCTCAATAGTGGCTAGCTTGTTTCTAGCCAATGCTCTTCTAGATCCAGTCCGCCCTGTAATAGGGTTAATGAACTCGAGTGAGGCGCTAGTTGCACTTAATGAGATTGTCTTGGAACTTGAGAAGTTGGATGAGTATTTGATTGATATTCTGGAGACTACAAATAAGGGGGTAGAATCCTGTCAAACGCCTATCAAAGCTCCTCATGTGAAACGGATAGGGGGTGAAGTTTACACCTCTTCTCCCCCACCGTACTGATAAGGCAATATTAAGACTTGTTTTGTAAAGATCTCATCAAGGCCTCTCAAATGACATCATATTCGCCTACCAACGGTGAACTTTTTTTCGAAGGGTTACCTCCTTATTTGATATTTTGATACTTATTAAACCAGAAAATGAATTTAAAATTTGATTTCATTATAATCGTAGTTAATTACAGTGTATCCCACAGTGACAATCTAATGGACTGGAAATGAAGTAAAGTAAAGTCAAGAGTTGATTGACGCGTTTTAAATCAGGCATTTGAATCAGTGGCTGATAATCTTTATTTCGGACTTAGTCTACTCGGGAAAGACCTGCGACTGAAATTCCTCTCCAAACTAGTTAGCCTGCCAGCAGCCACCTTTGAGTAGACTAAGGGTGTCCGGACTTGTTGACCTAATGGGTACAGTCCGTTGGCACATTCCCAGACTTCACGTCTATAACCGATGAAAGGTCGGTGTAGATTTCCTACGGGAAAACTCGAACGAGCGAGAACGTTGTTAAAAAAAAACGTTACAAAGTTGGGTAGGTAGGTTACTTCCAATACGCTTGCCATATGATAAACAATGTTAGCAGTAACAATCACGGAAAGCAACATGAAATAATAATGTTTGGTTTACAGCCAAAAATATCAGTTCCTGGTTATCGGCTTTAATGTCTTCTGTAGTGATTGAGCAGCCCTTATAGGCGAACTGCTCGGGACACGTATGTAAGAAAAGAACATAAATTTCCCGGCAATTGCTAAGTATCAGAAACCATGGCAGTATATTTGACAAAACCAAAATCGTAAACTTAAAGAGAATAAACTCTGAATACAAGATGAAAGAAAAACAAAAATATTTTTTGACTGTAAGTATTATCAGGGTAATTTCTAAGCCGTAATTTAATAAAAGTCAACGAAATCGAGTAAAATGCTGTAATAATTTAGATAGATTAGAATAGCTAAATTTGTCGACTATTTTATAGAAAGCAAACAAAAGTTCAATCGTGTATATCAATTAAAATTAGTCTCTGTGGTCTAGTGGTTAGAGCATGAACGCATAAGCCGAAGGTCCCAGGTTCAAATCTCGTTGGAAACAACGTGATTTAGTTCAGGGGATTTTTCCGACAGACTATGAGTGTTCACTCATTGGTGATATGTACTGATTTAATCAGATCATATCATAGCTGAGCAAGCACACGGGAGCATGGTACTGACCAAACCAACTGCCGAAAACATTAATACGGTC
Organism: Odontomyia ornata; assembly: GCA_963969285.1. Lineage (NCBI taxonomy): Eukaryota > Metazoa > Arthropoda > Insecta > Diptera > Stratiomyidae > Odontomyia > Odontomyia ornata. The sequence continues at coordinate 36,639,388 of OZ017738.1, read as the reverse complement.
ATGAAAATGAGATACTCTAACTATCTCTAAGCAAAGGCCCGAGAGGGGCTGTCGTGCTACAAAGAAGAAGAATTAAAATTAAAATAGACAATTTTCCCCGATGAAAATCAAACTGTAACGCAAAATCACTAACATCCCGGTTTGAGATGTAAACCAGGAAAAAAAAAATTATAAAAAGATGCGTATTGAACTTAGAAATTATAAACCAATCATGCGGTATTCAAATTTTAAAGATTAAGACTACATGATTCTAAGTCTAGCAGTCGTTGCAAACGGACATGCTTTTAATCACTCCTGTCAATAATTTTCAAAAATTAAATATTTTTTTTTTGCGAAAGTTAGTTAAGATTAGTTTTTTGAACTGAAAATCATCACTCTCGAACTATTCGAACAATTACTTTAAGTTTCACTTCTGAAGAAGTCTCAAAAAGCAGAAAGACATTCAAGTGCAGTCCCGAATTATGAACATTTCCTCTAATCTCGTTGCAAAAGCAATGAGACGAAGGAGCCCGATGGCTTCAGCTATCAAATAGAATGACCATGTCCTCGCCAATGATGACGGGCGAGGAAAAGTTAAATCGAAGAATTGATAACAATGAAGAGAAAGACAAACTGAACGTTCTATCAGTCGATGAAATCGAACAACTAGTCAAAACTAATGAAAAACTAGAGAAGTATGAGAGAGAAAATGAGAAGGAAAACTAGTTGGCAAACTAACTTTCAACAAAGAAAAAAAACCACTAAGAAAGAAAAAGCAGTAAAGTTAAAAGCAAACGAAGACAAAAAATGAAAGAATCAAAGTGCGTTAATTTTGGAGACCGAGAAAAACCAGACCTTTTTGTTGAAGAGACTGGACTGCGGAGAAAATACAGTCGATCTCTTTCAGGTGCTTTAAGAAGTTGCCCCAGGAAACGAGTTTATTACAGTTAAATACTTTGCAATAACAAGTTCGATTGTCAAACGTTTAAGCGGAAGCAGTTCAAGTGCCCTTCAAAAAATAAGGTTCTTGAACTTCCGAACGTTAAGCTGGGAACGCCTCTAGCAGAGCGAGGCCAACCAGCGCTATATGTGCCAAAGATTCGGTCATTCAGCTGCCGATTGTGCCATAAAATGCAGATGTGTAAAGTGTAAAGATGTCCAAGTCCCCTGCGAGTGCAATTTGATTCAGACGGAGCCTAAAGAAAAACTATATTTTGTGACCTGCGGCATCTATGGTCATCCAGCATCATATCGAGGATGCCCACGGTATCAAGATGTAAAAGTAAAATTTAATCCAAAACAAATTCAAGTACACCGCAGTGTAATACCTACTAACTTGGTTAAGCTCGGGGTGTCATTTGCACTTGCCACTAGAGGACCAGCAGGCAACAATGTAAATAATGAGAATAATGTAAGTAGCAATAATAAGCTGTTTTTTAAAATCAACCAACAACTAAATTCTTTGTCAATTTGAATCAATACGCGGGATTCAAAAATTAATTTTGTTTTTCAGCGTTTACGGATTTCAAATGCCTCAAAATAACTTGTCATCCAGTTACATTCCCGTGGATAGGATTCGTCTCATCTCAACAAACGTCAACTTTATTGTGAGTCTACATCGACGTGATTATCTCTTGGAATTTCTCGTCAAGCAAAAGCCTGACATCATCCTTCTCGCTGAAACCCACCTCGATTCATGGCACTCCATGACATTCAAGGATTTTGAATTCATAAAAACCGATAGAGTAAACGGTGACGGGGGAGGTAGCATCGGGATATTGGTTGGAGGATACTATTGTTTCCAGAATATTCATAAAGTCGAATTCAAAAGCTTTGAATCTCTTGACGTGTCCGTTATCAAAATTTCACTGCCAGATGGGGTTAACCTCTTCGTTATCACTGCCTATACAACTTGTCGAAATGTTTTCAAGTTCAAGAAGAAGCTCAATTCCTTGTTTCTAATACTCGAATTGAATAGGCTGCACAGTTATTATCTCCTTGCAGGTGACCTGAATGGCAAGCATACATCCTGGCTGAACGCCACCAATAATCCAAAAGGCGTATTCTTGAAATCGTGGATAACAGAGAACCAAATTGAGTACAGGTGCAATCTATAGGGGTTGGTGTTTCCAACATACGTCTAGGATAACTTCATATTTGGACTTCCGTATTGCTGACACAAGACTTGAATTCAGCTTTAATAGTCCTCTCGCTAACGCAAGACTTGAATTCAGCTTTAATAGTCTAAACGGAAACTGCAGATGCTTCCTTCCGATAGTGCCCATAACGCAATTGTGACGGAAATCAATCATCAAAGGGATGCTGTCTTCCTCATTCCAATTCAATATGAAAACTGTCGGTTGAATTTAAAAAACAAACGGATTGGGGAAAGTTTCAACAGAAGTTTAATCGGGATTACCAGAAGCAATGTCCTCCTTTTGATGATGACAACTCTTGCTCAATGGTTCCTAATGACAGGAATTTAACTAACGATTTAATAGATCCCTATTTGTCGAAGTTGAAGAAGGTGACGTCGGAAACGGTCGAGAAAGTAGTTCCCAAGATCAAACAATGAAAAAATATCGACGTGTTTGAAAGATCAACCATCGCAAGGTTAAAAAGATTGAAAAGCCTTCTTCTCACTCGCGTCAACAATATCTATTGGCGATTTTTGGACTAGAACCATCCCTCATTGGCTTTGTTGAAATTACTCCTGAAGAATGTCCGGAACTTAATCCTTTTATACTTCCGGAATGAGGCCTGCAATCAATGGGTGGACAAACTGAGGGGTATTAGCCCACACAATAGGACATTTTTCTTAAACAGTGTTTAACCTTTAAAATGGTGGTCAATCAAGTTATTATTTGCTTTTTGAAACTAAAGGTGACTACGAGAAATTTGTCTTTCCGACTAGTGGTGTCAACAGGGATTTTTTGAAAGTCATAAAGATACAACTTCGTGAATTTTAGATTTATTGGCTCAAGATCGTTGAATTACGAGAAAAAGGCATGATGGCCTGCCATTTTATGACATCATAGCCTTTATTTTATTTTATAATCAAAATTTATGGTTAAGTTTATCCCTTTTTTTAAAAACCCTTGATATTTTTACTAATACTTGGATTTTTTTATACGTGATTTTTAACTTCTGTGGGATTTTTCAGCTTTTTATTCATGAAGAATTGCTTCCGTGATTTTCCTCTGATTTTTGGGATCAAAAATATCCAATCGCGAGGAGGATAATTTATTTTTGGCATTTTTTCTACCGCTGGACCGTCTGATATAGAAACTAATTTTTTAGTTTAAGATTCCAGAAGTTCTTATCAACACTTTTCATTTGATATACTACTGACTATCACTTCAGTATGAGGACCCTCATCGTAAGCATTTGAAAATTTCTATTTGGCACAAGCTTTAAGATACCACTACTGTTCACCTATTCAAATAGTCTGAGTATTGTAGCTTCTATATGTTCTGGGAAAAAATAATGGATAGATGGACAGACAGGATGGAAACCTCATGTCTTAGCAAAATTTGCCTAAGGAATGTTATGTTTGATTTTGTTCTTTAAAAATTTAAATTATTTATCAAAACTTACATAGGAATAGAACCAAATCGATTGTAAAATAAATAGAGACCTATCTTACATCAAAATCAAGGAGCATAATTAATGTGTGGTGGGCCGTAATCCAAAAGACATACTCGTAAAAACTTTATGTACCTGAAATGATGGTAATAAAACTGCAAAGCAGCTGCTCCTGCATACCCAGCTTTATTGTGAAGGTCGGCGAGATTTTTCTTTTCAGAAATGAATTTAATTACCCTCTTACTTTAATCCTTATAATTAACTGACTCCTATAGGAGATGTTATTAGATTTTTGTAAAAAATTGTTTACAGTACCATAGTAAAGTTGATACGTTCCTTTAATGATTAAGCTGTCATTACTTAAATTTAAATATTTAAATCTTAAACACGAGGATATCCTAAAAACTAACAGATAAAAATTTGGCATTAATGAATCAGAAAAGTTTAACGTCTATAGAGGCTTGAAACCAAGTAACATACAGGTAGATATAGCCTTCAGTTTAAATTCAAAGGCTTTTGGTTTTTCTTATAACATTTTGAAGCATACATGGCAAGAATTGAAGCTTCATATATTTTTTAACTTGACTGCTAGCTTTATAGCCCAGATTCAAATATTATGAATCTTTCACTTACTATTCTGAGCTACAACATTTCATGTTCATAAAATCTTCTACTTGGACATAATGATGCATGCCAAATCCTGCATTTTATCAAAACAGTTGATTTTTCAAAATAGGATGGTAACATTCTTCGAATAAAATGCTCAGACCCAGACTGATACGCTGTAAAGTCTTCGTATATCCATGATGCTCTCCGATGTAGGAAATTTCCAAATTGAAGCATACATTCATCAGTTGTTCATTCACAACATACCTTGTATTCTCTAAATTAATCTCTTAATTTTCATTTGCGATTCCATGAATCGATTTTCAGTCGCTTAATTACGTCCGATCTATTTCTATTAATTCAGTCTGGTAAAATAAATTTCCGATAACTACAAAAATTATTTGTAATCGAATTCATTTTCACCTTCACAAAATACTCCAACTGAAAATAGAAAAAGACAGCTTCCTTTTAATTTTGTGTATTTTATTTATTTTTATTCTCGAAATCGATTTTCGACCGTAATCGTTCGGTCTTCTTCAGTGATTAATTTATTTTTACTCACATTCCTGCTTATATACTAGCTATGTTTAAGGAAATTTACTCTAGATCATTAAAAAGTAATTAGGGAAATTTGCTTAAGCTAATAAAAGGTAGAAAAGGTAATTTACAAAAGGGGTAGTTATCAAAATATTATTTTTACATGATTCAGAAAAGATATTATTATTTAATTAATTTAAATAGCCATGATCTGCAGCTTCCGTCATCCTGATTCATCAACTTTTTTCTTTCCCGGGTAATTGCCAGGCTTTCCATCACATCCAATTCACGTGTATCTCTAGCTTCCTTAATGACTACAGCGTCCTCCATTGTTATCTCGTGTCCCTTCGTGATAATATGTTCCGCTACCGCTGACTTGAAATTCGAAGTTCTTTCTTTCTTTCTTTCTTGCTGCTGCTGCTTCGCCTAGATGCTCCTTGATTCGCGTGCCGATGAGCCTCCTCGTTTGACCTATGTACACTTCTTCACAAGTGGGACATTCGATGCGATAGATACCAGATTTCTCGTGTGGTTCGCGCTTATCTTTCGTTGATCCGAGAACGTTTTTGAGCTGGTTCTTGCTGCTTGATTCGATTAACCGTACAGAATTGAGCTGATTTATTCGCCGCTTGATCCGATTGCTGATGCCTTCGTGATAAGTTAGAGCCTTCCAGTACGTTCTTTCGGTATTCGCATTTGATAATGTTGATCGTCCCTGACGCTGTCTATTAATCTGGATCTTCTGTGCCATTCTCCTAATCGTCGAGCCCTTGAAGCCGTTTAGTTTAGCTGTCTCAACAATGTACCTCATCTCCTTTTCCTTAGCTTCCTTGCTTAGCGGCAAATCGAGCATCGTGTGGATCATGGCTCTGTACGGAGAAACCTTGATTTGCTGCGAATGATTTGATGTATTTGGAATCGTTCTTTGTGTGTGAGTTGCTTTCCGGTATACATCGAAAGTTATATTTGTTTGAGTCCTCCTTACTACTATATCTAGGAACGATAGTTTACCGTCTTTCTCTTCCTCCATCGTGAATACTATATTTTTGTGGGCTCCATTCAGGTCAGCAAGGACCTTCTCCACGTCACTCCTTTTCACATATGCAAACACATCGTCCACATATGAAAACGTGTCTTGAGAGAAGACTCACTCCGAAGAGCCATTTGGTGAAGATATGCTGTGGCCTGAAAAACGCGGTTAGCCAAAAAATAGTAGTGGAACGAAATTTAATGAAGATCAGCATCAAGCAGCTGTACACTAAATTGAACGATACGACTCTTAAGACTTACGAGAAGCATCTGGAGCTTATGCGAGAATCTCAACACTGTGGTAAAGGTTATATGGAGGACTTACTGGAAAAAGTGGACTTAGCATATCAGGGAATTACATCGGAAAAAGTTGAATCGATTGGAAGAAGCGGCCAAACCAGTTAAACAATTCGTAGAAGTTGAAGAAATCCCCGGACTGGTTGTCAACAAATCGAGTATAGTTTTTAGTGAAAAGGAAATGCGTTTACTCAACATGGGATCAAATTATGCCATAAAACCATCAAAAATACCTATAGAGGAGATCATCGTAGAAACGGAAGCAGCAATGAGCAGACTACCGGAAGCACAAAAAACGATGGCAAGGAATGATATAGCCGAGGCGATAACGGGAGCGAAAATGGTGGTAAACAGTGAAGAAGCGAGCATAGCTGCTGAACTGAAGAAGAAACCTGTTCACTTTGTCAAGGCCGATAAAGGAAACACAGTGGTAGTGATGGATAAAAGCAAGTATGATGAGGCGGTCATACAAAAGCTAAGCAGCGGGAATTTCTTCGAGCTACGCCGGAGCCCGTTAGAGGAATCCATGAAAAGATTCATTAATTGGCGAATTGACGAAGGTAAGAGTGAGCAACCCTACTTTGCCTAGGATCAAGTGTTTGCCAAAAATACACAAAGAGGGGAACGAAATGCGTGAGATTATTTCGGCCGTGAATGCACCGACCCAAAAACTGGCAAGATGGTTGGTGAACGAATTTAAGGGAATGACCCAAATGAATGGTAGATCTGTAAAAAAACAGCAAAGAATTCTCCGAGAAAATCCTGAAGTTTGGCCCACCAGCGCAAGACGAAATTATGGTGTCTTTCGACGTGAAAGCTCTATTCCCGAGTATTCCGGTGATGGAGACACTGGGATATATAGTAGAATGGCTTTCCCATCAAGAAAACTCATTATCTTGGAAAATAAAAACTAGGCAGTATATCCAACTTGCGAGACTTTGCATGATCGAAAATTATTTCACGTTTCGGGGGAAATTTTATAAGACGAAAGGCGGAGTTGCGATGGAAAATCCACTTTCACCATTTTTCAGCGAGATATTTATGACGAAACTAGAAGACGGACTGCAGGAGAAAGGCCAGTTACCAAAACATTGGGTCCGATATGTGGACGATGTGTTTGCATATGTGAAAAGGAGTGACGTGGAGAAGGTCCTTGCTGACCTGAATGGAGCCCACAAAAATATAGTATTCACGATGGAGGAAGAGAAAGACGGTAAACTATCGTTCCTAGATATAGTAGTAAGGAGGACTCAAACAAATATAACTTTCGATGTATACCGGAAAGCAACTCACACACAAAGAACGATTCCAAATACATCAAATCATTCGCAGCAAATCAAGGTTTCTCCGTACAGAGCCATGATCCACAGGATGCTCGATTTGCCGCTAAGCAAGGAAGCAAAGGAAAAGGAGATGAGGTACATTGTTGAGACAGCTAAACTAAACGGCTTCAAGGGCTCGACGATTAGGAGAATGGCACAGAAGATCCAGATTAATAGACAGCGTCAGGGACGATCAACATTATCAAATGCGAATACCGAAAGAACGTACTGGAAGGCTCTAACTTATCACGAAGGCATCAGCAATCGGATCAAGCGGCGAATAAATCAGCTCAATTCTGTACGGTTAATCGAATCAAGCAGCAAGAACCAGCTCAAAAACGTTCTCGGATCAACGAAAGATAAGCGCGAACCACACGAGAAATCTGGTATCTATCGCATCGAATGTCCCACTTGTGAAGAAGTGTACATAGGTCAAACGAGGAGGCTCATCGGCACGCGAATCAAGGAGCATCTAGGCGAAGCAGCAGCAGCAAGAAAGAAAGAAAGAAAGAACTTCGAATTTCAAGTCAGCGGTAGCGGAACATATTATCACGAAGGGACACGAGATAACAATGGAGGACGCTGTAGTCATTAAGGAAGCTAGAGATACACGTGAATTGGATGTGATGGAAAGCCTGGCAATTACCCGGGAAAGAAAAAAGTTGATGAATCAGGATGACGGAAGCTGCAGATCATGGCTATTTAAATTAATTAAATAATAATATCTTTTCTGAATCATGTAAAAATAATATTTTGATAACTACCCCTTTTGTAAATTACCTTTTCTACCTTTTATTAGCTTAAGCAAATTTCCCTAATTACTTTTTAATGATCTAGAGTAAATTTCCTTAAACATAGCTAGTATATAAGCAGGAATGTGAGTAAAAATAAATTAATCACTGAAGAAGACCGAACGATTACGGTCGAAAATCGATTTCGAGAATAAAAATAAATAAAATACACAAAATTAAAAGGAAGCTGTCTTTTTCTATTTTCAATACAAAAATTAACCTTGAACATAGAACAAACTAAATTTAAATAACCGCATAAACTTTCACAGTCAATTGCATCCCCCATCGGAAACGTATGATGTGCCTGGCGATCTATTTATAAAATAACAGTAGTACTAGGAAACAAATTCTGTACCCTGTTTTGAATAATTTACCCAGTGGATAGAATATATAATAATATATTTCATCCATCTATTTAAAGTAAATGTTTGTTCAGAAGTGTTTTCGATTCCTAAATAAATGGGAAAGCTAATCAAAATGCTTCAATAATTTTTGGAAAATGCTAAAACCGTTCCCGGAATTTTATTTTTAGTGCTTTTGCTTTGGTATTATTCTATACCAAGCGTAGGCTCTATTGAAATTTCATGATCAGCTAAAAAAAGAGATTTTGCAATACTTGCACGAAAGATATTGAACCCTTTTCCTAATGGAAGTTTACAAAAAAGCAACGGATTTAAAACTAAAGCCTGTTGGCTTCAGCACACCCAATTTTGTCGGCATTTCTTTTCTGTAGAAGCCGTACATATACGAGTATAAAACCTATTACTCCTTTTGATCCTTTTTAGAAATACAATTTCTCATCTCACATTTTCCTCTAGATTTGATTAATTATACACACAATGTGATGTGGCATAGATAATAGAATACACCATAGATAAAAATTGTCCCATCAAGTGATTTATTGAAGCACTAGGGATTATTTCTTACAATTTTATCATTTGAATGTCTCTTCGATTCTTTGTTGTTTTTTTTCTGGTGCTCAGTTTTCGTCATGTCCCGCCCACTAAATGCTAGTAATGCTGGATAATCAATCACGATAAGATGAACTTACGCCTCAAATAACATTCGAGATAATCGTTTTCTATTGTCGTCATTCGGAGCACTTTAAGGAACATTTTTGTATAGTTGTTAGCATCTTGATAGCTCGAACAGAAATAGTGGCTCTAAGATAAGCAATAATAAATTTACGGAGGTGTAACAGCATTTTCTTCAACTTCAGGTAATTTTCTCTTTCCTTGTTATAGTGAAATACAAAAAATCGATATAAACAGGAAATCTAAATTTCATGTAATTTTTTCCTTCCTTTTATCGTGAAATATAAATAAAAAACGATGGAGACAGGAAATCTAAAGAAATAAACAACCTCACTAAAAATTTGTAAAAATCATACATATTTCATGGCGCATTGATTCTGTGACATCGAATTTATTATTCAGTTCGATACTACATGGCACGTCCAGAAATTAAATGTACTTAATTTATGCAAGGGTCCAAAAAAAATTGATTAAACAAAAACATGCTTGGTTACACTTGTACAAATGTAAGTTATTTTTCGACGTAGTCACCATCCCTCTCGATGCAAGTGGTGAGCCGCAGGATCAATTTTTGATGCCTGCTCACTTCTTCACCTCCACCTCCCCCTTCACCTCCTCGTCCGTTGAAAACTTGTTCCCACCCATGTGCACCTTAAGGGAAGTGAGGAGATGGAAATCTGAAGGGGCCAAGTCAGGGTTCAGCGTCAGCGTTCCAAAAACTCTTTGGAGCTTTGCACTCGATTCAACTTGTGCTGTTCTGTCAGCTGTTTTGGGACCCACCTCGCAGACAATTTCCGATATCCGAGAGTTTCTGTGATTGTTTCGTGTATCAGGGATCTGGAGATTTGCGGAAACATCATAGAAAGTTCATCTAACGTCAATCTGCGATCTTCACGGACCGCGATCTCGATTTTTTCCAAAACGTCAGTCACAATTGAAGGTCTTCCGCTCCTCTGATCGTCATGCACGGAAGTATGGCCATTTTTAAACTCGCAACACCACGTGTACACACTCGTACGATTCATAGCTTTATTACCGTAAACAGTTTTCACCTCCTTATAAATTTCAACCGGAGCTTTTCCCTTCGCAACGAGGTAGCGCATGACGGCGCAAATTTTGCACTTGGCGGGAGATACGATCGACATTTTTCGCAAGAGATGCTACTGCGTCAAGAGTTTTCAACCCACTAACCTCAGATTGGTCTCGTTTTGAAGGGGAGGGGTCAGGCTACGCGGCAGTGTTGCCAACATGTCGAAAAAGTATTCGCTACAGCTGTGAGTGTACTAGTACACTTACTTTCTGGACGTGCCTCGTAAAATGATAATATTTTAGTGGAGTTGACTACTTTTTGACATAAATTTTGTCAATTGATATCAGAAATTAAAGTCAGCAAATCAAAGTACACGGGGGCCGAAAGGTATTGTAAAATAAAAAGGTATTGTAACACAAAAAGGTATTGTAAAATAATTAGTAATTCAAAAAACATGTTTTAACTATGAAAACTCAACTCATACATACAGTGGCGGACAAAAGTTTACAACTTCTTATATTGAGATTCTGGTTAATTGGAAGCTTTAAACAAAAATCCATTGATGTGCATTTTTCAGTAACGTAAATATATTTATCAAAAAACAAAGACAAAAACATTTCATAACAAACTTAAGGAGAAATTCGTTAAAAACATAAAAAAATGAATGGACAAAAGTCTACGACAGTCAGTGCTGTTGTACCCAAAATATTTTCAACTAAACGTATTGGAAATTTTAAAAACTTTTGCTGGTTTAATATTTGGTTGGACCCCCTTTCGCATCAATTACTGCTTGCAGCTTTCGGGGCATAGAGGCAACTAAATTAGCAGTTTCTACAGATGTGGTTTTCTCCCATTCCGTAACAAGCGCTTCCTTCAACAAATTTTTATTTTTAATGAAATATTTTCGAATTTTCAGTTCCAAAAGCTCCCATACTCGTACATGCTCTATTGGGTTTAAATCTGGACTTTGCGGAGGCGTACTAAGTTGCCTGGGAGCATGGTACAACAACCAGTTCTTGATGAAAAGTACTGTATGTTTTGGATCATTGTCTTGTTGGAAAATCCATCTCTCTCCAAGACTCAACTTCTCCACTCATGGCTTCAAATGTTGTTCTAATAGTTTCTTGTAAACATAACGGTCCATTGTAGTTTCAACAAAAGCCAATCTGCCAACCCCAGATGCAGTGATAACTCCCCAAACCATCACATTACCTCCACCGTGCTTGACAGTAGGAATCAAATTGTTGGTCTTTAGAGCCGTGTTCTTTTTCCTCTATACTTTACCGCGACCATCACTTCCGAAAATGTTGAATTTGGAACTTTAGACGCAGAAGTCGGTTTTTGGCGGATATTAATGATTTTTTACGTGGAGTTCTACTTTGAAACCTATTAATATTTAATGTTCTCGTGATGGTTTTTGCGTGGACATCCTTTTTCCTTTCCTAAGCCACTTGTTTTGCCAAATCTGGAGCACTTATTTTTGGATTACTGTTCACTTCTCTTAGAATAAAACTAATGTCTCTGCGCGACAACTTTTTTGGTCGGCCAGTTCGCGGCTTTCAATGGATACACTGTTTTCAAAGTTTTTGATGATTGTATACACAGAAGTTCGTTTAAGTTTCAGTGATTTTGTGATTTCCGAGCAAGATTTATTGTCTTTTTTATACTGTACGACCAAATTTCGGATATCACTAGAAATTTCTTGTCGCGATGTCATTTTGCGGTTCTTACAGTTGGATACTAGCGATAAAACTAAGACAGAATTGCAGCAGTACATATACAGAATGATAAAAATACCAAATAAACAAATATTGATGATATTCCGTTACGTTTAGTTGGAAATTTTTTGTTTATAACCGAGCCAACACTGACTGTCGTAGACTTTTGTCCATTCAATTTTTTATGTTTTTAGTTCTCTCCCTTGATTCTGGTATGAAAAGTTTTTATCTTTATTTTTTTATAAATATATTTACGTTACTGAAAAATGCACTTCAGTGGATTTTTGATTTAAGTTTCCAATTAACCGGTATCTCAATATAAGGAACTATTGTAGACTTTTGTCCGTCACGGTATATTCAATAAACTGAGCTCGGCAAACTAATTTACGGTTATTATGTATTTCAAACCACCGCTATTTTATTTTCAGTATGTTGATTTCATTGTTTTAATAATCATGATAACATATTTATGCCACAAAACATTTTAAAAATTCCTACATATTCCTACGCGTCAGTGTCCTTTGTAAATGCGTATCTCCACAATATCACTTGTTATTGTTGTTGCAATTGATCAATTTTCAATCGATTGTAATTTGGTATTTTATGACTCGATTTTCATGAAATTCGCAGAGAATATGCTTTTAACATCAAGTAATATAGACGTACGTTTTTGTCAAATTTAAGGGTCATCTTTCAGTCTTATAGATGAAAACGTAAAATTCATAAAAAGTACTATTATTAACAAAGTTATTCGATTTTTGACTTCTGAGGTATTTGTTGGCCTTGTTTTGATAAAGTCCTGCTTCGTTGATTTTTTCTGAGTTTTAGAGCCAAAGGCTTCCAATGGCAGAAGGATGGGGAAAAGATATATCTTTCGCATAATTCCCCTCTTCCTGCACTCCTTGAAGTATAAAGTGTCAGTTTCAACCTGTTTTAAAAAGTTCTCCTTAAGACCTTTTATAACTTAAATTTTTTTTTGGGTCCACGGCAAGCTTTATAGTCGAACTTTACTATTAATTGTAAAGTTAAAACAACGTTGTTTCCTGTACGGCTATGCTTATTTATTTTTACAGTAAATACGTATTTCGATACGGAACATCCGATCTTTTTCAGTACACTAAATAATTTTCACCGTTTAAGTAGTAGTTATTCAACTTACGTTTTTCTACAACAATCACAAACTTAATCCTGATCATTTTCCAAACAATAAGTCTATTAATTTTGAATCACTATTTCCGACAACTCCATTCAATCTCCGGTTCGCAGGTAACTTTTAATTTCAATACTTTCACAAACATCAAGTCTATTGCTCGTTAAACCCTCTTTAATGACCCTAAGGTATTCAATTGTTTTCACATGTCCTTCGCTTATGATATGATCAGCAACTGATGATTTCGGACCTTTTTAGGGTTTTGTACTAAAATACAAAACCCTATTGCAATCACGACCTGTGTCCGTCTGTCCGTCCGTCCGTCCGTCTGTATGTCACAGCTCTTATTCTCCGAAACTATAGAGGCTACAGCCATGAAACTTTGTAGAAAGGTCAGAAGTGGTGACCTCTTGAAAGTTCAAGGGTGGTAAAATTTTTCAAAGGCGTTAAAGGGGGGTCTCCCCATATAAGGGGATGACCCCTCAAAAAAAAAATTTCACCATTGGTAGTCGAGTAGGGTGTCATTGAAAAGGTCTCAATGAGATCTTTTCAAAACAAGTCTTAAAATTGCCTTATGAGTACCGAGGGGGGCAGGGGAAGGGGAAATGTACGAACTTTTTGCGTACCCCCCCCTCGCGATTGGACACCTTCCATCCGAAAAATCTGAAAAAAATCATGAATGTAGGCCTTAATGAGTACAACAACAACAAATACATGAGAAGTCAAAATTCACTCAACTTTGTTAGTAATAGTATGATTTATCGATTTTGTGTTTTCTTGAATAAAATCTAAACGGTACCCTTGAACTCAATAAAATTGAGCAAAGAGATGACTATTTATAAGATTGATCTTTTCTGAAAGTTTCATAAAGATCGAATGGTATTTACCGAAGTTATAGCGATTTGAATTTTCGTGTATTACTATGGAGCAATATGCCCTGTATTACTATGGAAACATATTGCTATGGAGCCATATGCGCTTTTTACCGACTTAGATACTACAGCTTTGCTAGAATTTGCATGAGAATTTCAGGAGTGATAGGTATCATGAAGATGAGTACATACAATTGAAACAAGTCGAAGAGGCAGGAGAGAGCTCCTAGCAAAAGGGCTTTGTAACCATTCTAGGATTCGAAAAAATAGGCCATGAATCGATGATTACAGTACAGAGGAGTGGCCCCTGAAAAAAAATTTCATGAAAGGTAGCCAATAAGAGTATCAACTGAAAGTTCTCTATGAGAGCTTTTCAAATCAGTTCTTAAACTGACAGTTTTTGCTTCAGTGGGAGCACAGGGGGGAAATAGATGAAAAATGTGTTTCCTCCCTCGCGAATGGACACCAGTGATCTTAAAAAATCTGAAAATAATATCAAAGGAGATATTTATGGGTATAACTATAACAAATACCTCAGAAGTCAAAATTCGTTCAACTTTGTTAATAATAGTATGATCCTCGAATTTCACATTTTCTCCAATTAAATCGTCTTTGACATGTTTCTTGATTTTATTCGTTGCTGGTTACTGCATTTTGTAGGTTGAGTACAAAACCCTTCTGACATGAGCATAGGTCTGTCTACCCAACTTGTTTTCTTTTTGTTCTTTATGCTGGCGAATTCTTTAACATGTTATTCAAACCTTGTTCTTACTAATCGTTTAGTTTGACCCATATATACTTTTTCACAGACAAGACACATTGTTTTGAATGTCCCGCTTTTTTCGTCCTGGAGTTTTCTATCTTTTTCGCTGCCCAACAGTGCTTTAAGCTGCGTTTTCCTGCTACTCCTCAGCAGCAGAAATATTCACACTGGAAAGATGTGGTAGCTCAAGATGTGGTGAAGTCAACTATGAGCATCACTACGACTACTTACAATGCTTTTATGCCCCGTTAAGAACCCTGGCACGGCAAGCCACCAGTGTGCTGGTGGTTGACTGAAATCACTTAAAAAGTGAAGAGAGCGTCACAAGCATCGGCGTGAAGCTCAACGGGCGTAGAATCACGACGAGGTATGTAACCGAATAGCAGCATACAAGTTAGCCAGGAAATAACTTCGCGAATCGATAACAACAGCAAGGCTCACTGCTGGAAATATTTAGTCGACAATGTGAACAGGGATCCGTAGGGACTTAGCTACAAGCTAGTTATGCGGAGGCTTGGTGCCCTATGGACGCCTTGCATGATGCGAAAAACAAGGACGAGACAGTGTGGGCATTCTTTCCCATCCATTCTGTCCATGTTGACTCTGTCCACGGTGAACCAGCGATCAAGAGGAATTTCTTCACCCTGCCAGAATCGGAAGAGGCAGTCTTTTTATTGAAAACGAGGAAGGCTCCAGATCAACTTCCAGCTGAGGTGTTGCAACTTGTCTTCCATCACTGTCCTGACTTCCTGCTGAGAAAATTCAACGCTTGCCTACGGGCCGGGGTTTTTCCGGGATGTTGGAAGGTGGAAAGGCTTCTGCTGATCAGCAAGGGGAAAAGAAACCCGGGATTGCCATCTACATACAATCCGTTATGCATGCTAGACACCACTAGGAAAGTGCTAGAGAAACTCATCAAGGCGAGTCTCACTAACGTGATTCGTGCTGCTGAGAACCAATCTTTTCAGGAGTACAACCGAAGAGCGGGACTTTGCATCATTGATGCAATTGCAGAGGTCGCGATTGCAGTCCAAAAGGCAGAGGCATTTAGCAATACCAACCAACTTATCTTCCAGTTGGTGAGACTCAACGTTAAGAACACCTTCAACTCCGCTAGATGTGTGGATATTCTGGACACGCAGGAAAAGCCTTTTCAAGCTCCAGAATACCTAATCTGGCTTCTGAGGGACTACCTGAAGCACTGAAGCTTGCTTTATGATATGACAAATGGTCAAAAAAGGATGGGAGCTACATCGGGTGTTTCCCAGGGACCTATCCTTGGTTCAGACCTGTGGAGCGTGTCTTACGGTAGGCTACTAAGACTGTAAATGCCAAGTAAGTCGCGCTTGATTGGCTATGTGGATGATATTTTGGCTCTAGCTGCTGGACGCTACGTTAAACAACCACAAATTAGGCTAGGTATGCTTATGCACCAAATGGGAGGCTTGATGACTGCCCGTGGGTTCAGTCTAGTAGAGTGGTCATCTTGACAAAAAAGAAAATCCCTAGACTTAGGATGATCAGTATTGGAGGCATGCTTATTGAATCGTGAAGTACCTGGCACTTCATCGACTCGAAGATGAGTTTCTCTGAACAAATTAGGGCAACGGCTGAGAAGGCTGCTTCGGAACAATCAACTCTGAGTCGACTTATGGCCAACTTAGGGGGATCTAACCTATCAAGAAGATGCCGCTTGATGAGTGCTGCAGGGTTAGTTCTACTTTATGGAGCAGAAATATGGGGCGAAACTCTCAGTAAGGAGGTATACTGAAAACACTTGGCACAGATATAGAGAAGAGAAGCACTGAGGACTGCAGCTTCATATCCGACAGTCTTTGATTCGGTGGTGAGAGATATTGCAGGCGTAATACCTGCTGACCTCCTTGCTAGAGAGCGTCACGCGTAGATGCGACGAAGACGCTTGTACGCAAGGAGAGACAGCGCTCACTCAACGATTGGCAGCAGTCTTGGGTGAATTGTATGAAGGGAAGGTGGATTGCAATTTTATGAAGGGAAGGTGGATTGAAACTGTGGCTGAATCGAAGACATGGTGAGACAGACTTCTATCTGACGCAGCTTTTGAGCGAGCATGGAGGATTTCAGTCTTACTTGCCCAAGGCTGGTAAGCTATGGTCACCCGATTGTCGATTTTACTCAGGGGAGGAAGACGATATCTGCCAGACATTTTTTTCGTGCAAAAAAAGGGACAGGCTACGACAAAATGTCTATGGGGGTCGGGAGAGCTCATCCCAGATAGTAAGGTCGCGGTGATGCTTAGGTCGGTTGACAAATGGAACCAGGTGGCACATTATATTTTAGCAGTCCTAACAGATAAAAGGGACTCACAGTAGCCACGGACTTCAGAGTTGGGGGTCACTTGTCTGGCAATTTCTCCTCCCCTTCCGCTAGAGGAGGCATCTTCCAGCTTGAAGGCACCTCACAGCATAACAAAAACGAGAACTGGCCCGATGTAATGTGTCAAACGGTTCCAAGTTAGGTTCTTGAATTGACAAGGGAGGTATTTAGTGGATAGTACAGTCGCTTGCATGCATGGGACTCCCACACTCAGTGCATAAATGGCATTCACTTGCCAACCACAAAAGTAACGTGGTTCGCTTATTTTGTCAATTAAAAGCATTTCTGTTGCTGGTTGCTATATTTACTGCCGTGGCATTTTACGTCCTTGAATTTCAAAATAGTTCTGTTCCGCTGGTATTTAAAAACACATCAAAAGCAGTATTTTCTAATAGATGTGGTAGTGTTTTAATCTTCTTTAAATCGCAGCCATTGTCACAAATATCACTGCTCTCACCCCATGCTTTTTTGAGGCAGAGAACATGCCTTAAAATTTAAGATGCCTATGCCAAACATTAGTTAATCGTTTCTTAAAAAAATATTTGTCCATACCTTTACTTCCGTTAATACAGTCAGCCAGTGTCTTCCTTAAAATCATTTTCACCAAATTGCTTAGCAAGCTGCAATTACTTGCCCTTTAATATTCCACCGGAAATGGGCATGTCCCGGTTTTAAGCTATGTTTGCTGCATCAACAAAAACTACCAAGTTCAACCGATGTAATAATTGATGTCTTATTTTTCATAATTGAGGAAATTGTTCTCACCGGAAGGCTGTATTTAACCACCACACATTTTTGTCGATCCAGTTTCGATGTTTTCTATTAGTTTAAATTTTTCTTCAATTGATAAGTGCTTGAGAATACGTTTCCGTGCCGTGAAAGATTAATTTTATTTTTTATACAAGCACTGGTATATATGTTGCTTGTAAACAGTTTATTCAATCGACTAGAATTTGCAGTGAGCAGTAAACTGGTCGAGCAGTCCTAGATAATTGAAGGAGTTCCCCACTTATAAAAACTCAAAACAAGACCAGCAAACTGGAACGCAGACAAATGAGATACTTCAAGATCCCTAACATTTTTCGCAACCAGGGAATTCCCCTAAATTATTCGACTTAATGGTTTAAATAGCTGGTCTTTTCGTTCGAGTTATAGAGAAATTTGAAACATAGAAGCTCGAATTATGGAAGAGAAGTTGTCTTCAATCTGCTCTCTAAACGCTCTTGATACTCAATTCAGTTCGTCATAAAAAGTTCTAAATCTAGACGTTCGAGATACGCAAGCTCCACTGTAATTAGGTGTTGAATTTCGTTGGATTTTAATTCATCCATACAAATTTATTGAGAAAAATATATAATTTACAAATCATACTAAAATTAATAAAATCGAGTGAAGTTTAAATTCTAAGAAATTTCATATTTCAAGAACCTCCCAACTCCTCCACACAGCTCAAGAACATCGGAGCCTATAGATATTCCCGGAGAACTTAGATTGGCCCCACCAACTCTACATGTAGTTTGTTCCACCGTCAAACCTCAAAAGGATAATAAAACACTGGGCATAGATGAGATTCCAGTGGAGCTCATTAACCTTCAGAGGGCAACCGGGGTAATACGTTACCCCTGACTTGAGAAAAGTATTTTTTTATGATGTTTCAATAATTATCTCTTTCTATCATTCCGTCTATTCTCTCATTAATGGGACACCTATCAGTCAATTCAGTGAACGCTTTGCAGAAGATTCTAGTTTAGTTTACTTGTATATTGGCATCGCTGGGGTGATTCAACACCCCTGTTGGTATTAACGTTTGTTTTATTTTTTAAAGTGTTTAGAATAAATATTTGGTTTTTAAGTTTTAAATCAATAAATTACTGGAAAGTTCTGAAGATGAAAGTTCACATGATGAGAGCCATTCAAAAGACAGGGAAATCTCTGAAACACATGATTCTGTGATTATGCAGTCAGAAGAAGATGATGTTTTGTCCTGCAGTGATGATAGTGATCATAAGATTTTTTTGCAAGCCCAGCAGGAGTGCTAAGAGGTAAGAATCGCCATGTTTGGTCTTCAGTTGCGCCATCATCAAGTCGAACTGCCCAGTGAAGTATTGTGACTCTCGCCGGCTTACACGAGGAGCCGCCCAAAATATTCAAACGGAAAAAGATGCGTTCGAAGCCTTATTTTATCGAGCAGCGAGCAAGTATTTACACAGACCAGCGCTATGTTGGTAAAACGGATAGCATGAAAATGGAAGCGTTAATAGGTTTGCTTTACTTTCCAGCTATAAATCGAGACAACCGCAAAAGCATAAAAGATATGTGGTCGTCGTATAGTGCTGCTATTTATGAATGCATAATGAACGCTAATCACTTCCGATTGTTACTAATTTGTTTGCGTTTCAATGCCAAGGATAGCAGGGACACGGTCGATAAATTTGCACCTTTCCGACAAGTATGGTATTTATTAACAATTACAATGATTCATATGAACCACTTTTTTTTGTCACGATCGATGAGCAATTTTTGTGTTTTCGGGGCAAGTGTCCTTTTCACGTATACATAGCAGTAACGCCAGATAAATATGGCTTAATAATAGACGCCATTTATGACGCTAAAATATTTTATATGTTCGATGCGATTCCGTGTATTGGCAAGGAAACGGAAGTAAAAACACCTGCGGAATATGTTAAGAAACTATCCAAAAGCATCAAAGGGCCTAGCGCAATGTCACCTATGACAATTGGTTTACATTTATTTCACTAGCGGATGAAATGTTGAAAGACTATCAACTAATAACTTTGAGTACACTTTGCAAAAATAAACGGGAAATCCCTCCATCATTTTTGCCACACAGAAGTAAGCCACCACTTACTTCTCAATTTGCTTTGGACCGAGAAAAAACACTTGTATCTTCTACACCTAGGAAAGACAAATCTGTCATACTTTTATCCACAATGCATTATAAGGCTAAGGAGGAGTCGACATTTTTGATAAATTGATGAATTCGCATAGCTCAACTAGAAGCACCAGGCGATGGCTACTTCGATACTTTTATGGAATTCTGGATCAGGCTGGCATAAATTCTATGGTGCTTTATGTTGACAGTAAGGACCCAGGTATCCGTATTAGCAAATTCCGGACCAACTTTTTAAAAGAACTGGCATTGCAATTCTGAAAGCCTCATATGCAACGTCGTTGCACTTCGAATTCGCCACGAGAATTAGCGAGCACTTGATATTCTAGGTATGAAGCAGAATGTTTCTGAAGGCGAACCCCTAGTGAAATTCTAGAAGCAGTTAAGATGTGAACTCTGCCCAAGAAAACGGGACAAAAAAGTTAAAACTTTTTGCATAAAGTGCCACCACCCAGCATGCCCCAAACACTGTAAAGATGTCAGCTTGACTTGTAATTAATTACAAAAAATAAAATTTTTTAGAGAGGTTCTTGCACGTCATGATAAACAATTCCCTTCCAATCCCACCATACATACAGCATAACCTTATTTGGTGACAATCCTGGGTTTGAAGTCGTTTGTAATGATTCAACTTTTTTTGACCATGCTCACTTACAGACGACATTCTCGTATCTTACCCATTTTTCATCGCCCGTAATGCTTTGGCTCAAAAATGGCTCGATTTCGTTGCGTTTTATCAACATTTCGCAAATGGAAATTCGGTCGATCAAATTTTTTGTGTTAATGCATGCGGCACCCAAACATCGAGATTCTTTGTGTATCCAGCCTTACGCAAATGGTTCAAAACTGTTTGGTGATGGATATTCAGTTCCTTAGCAACGTCATGGCTGCTTATGTGTCCGTCTTCTTCAAATTTTTATTAGATTTCATCGACTTTTTCAGTGATTTGTCAACATGAGCGGGGTGCATCTTTGACATCAAAATTTCCAGAACGAAAGCGGGTGAACCATCTTTCGGCTGTGGCTTTTGATCAAGTATCTTGACCTTAGACAGCACAAATTTTCTCACGAGCCTGCGATGCATTCTCACCTTGATCGTTGTGATATTGTAAAATATAACGAATTTTATCAGAAATTTCACTCACTTTTAAATGAATACAACTTTTGACACGAATGACGAAGTACAAACCTGTCCATACGAAAATTGTAGACTGGAATGTCACCTTTCAAACGCATGTCAGCTTGACTCAATTTGATTAGTATTGCCCGATATATGACAACGAACACCATCTAGTGACAAAAAATCTCAATACTTTTTAGACTATCCAATATTTTAGACTGAATAAGAATACTTTTTGACTATATGATTGATTTATTTTAAATCGAAATTGGTGGGGTGACCGCACATCCCTATTGTTATCAATCAGTAAAAAACCTTACCTTCCGAACGTTAAGTATGGTGGCAGTAGTGTTCAGCACATTTGGCAACAAGAACGTACGCCGAACAAGGGGAGCAAATCAATTGTATTCCCTATCGATAGAGTTTTCAATTAGGGATATTTAAAAATTTCGTATCTTTATATGAACGCACCATAAAACTTCTTAATAAACTGTCAATGCCAAAACGTTATTTAAAGTCAACATCTTCATCATCGTAAAATTCACGAGCCAGCAACGTTTGAAAATTTTTATAAATCACTAATAGAATTCTGAGTCAGTGGTGGCAACTTTAAGAGCGCTTACTCCAATTTTCGGCCGTAATCATCGTCCCACTCGACAAGCTTCACGAGCTACGGTGGATCATTTCGAGTACAAATTTTCACTATTTTTTGCGGCCAAAAAGACGTCGAACGGAAGAAAATATCGCAGCCATAAGAGTATTGATGCAAAAGAGATAAATTATTTGCAGTCAAGTGGGTACTTGACAAACGCTGTGAGCTCAATATAGACGTGTACCAAATATTTCTTGAACTTAAGCAAGCATACGATAGTACTGATTGTAACGTACTGTACAAAATACTGCTTTGCTTTGGTATCCCAGTCAAATTAGTCCGTCTTACTAAAATGATAATGACGTCGACCATTTCCCAAGTGGGCGCCAATAACCAATTCACTGACGCCTTTGAATTAAATATCGAACTAAAGCAGGAAGATGGGCTGACCCCATTGCTATTAAATTTGACTCAGGAATGCGTTATTAGAAAGCTTTCGGTCGATACACGAGGTACATTACTATTAAAGTTGAGCCAAGTGTTAGCTTATTCAGACGATACCAATAGTTTGTCACTGTTATTAACAGCTGCCGAAAAACTCTTCCTGAAGTTTAATAGCGAATCAAAATTCGTAGGGCTACAAATCAATGAGAATAAACAAAAATCGACGAAGAATACCTCAAATACACAAAATATTACACTTGGCCAATACAATATCGAAAACATGGGCGAATTTGTGTACTTAGGCACCAAAATAACGAGAACCAGTAATGAAAGAGATGAAATATTCTTAAGAATACAACTCGCATATGAAATGTTTTATTCCTTTTTGACGATCTTGAAGACCAGCTGCATACACAGGAAAACAAAATTTCAAGTATAAAATTCTGACATAAAAGCTGTGCTATGCTATGGGTGTGAAACATGGACCCTTAACAAAACATCCGCAAACATATTGAACGCCTTTAAGTGACGGGTCCTAAGGTGGATAATCAAAGCGGAGCTAGACGGGGACCGATGGCGAATTCGATACAACCATGAGCTGTATCAAATTTTTGAAAACCCGGAGATCTCAACGATTGTAAGAATGCGGAAGCTGAAATGGGCTGGGCACATGAATTGTATGGACGAACAACGGATAACCAAAAAGGTATTTGTTGCGAGAACTGAAGGGTGGAGACCAGTGGGGAAACCGAGAAAACGCTGAACTGGCTCGGTCGACGAAGACAGTTCATCACTGCTCGGATTTCAAAATAGGACGAGACTTGCAATGGATTGAGACAGTTGGAGTGTGTTGAAGAAGAATGAGAAGATATTTATAGTTCTGTCACTCTTGAAAGTCTAACTCCGAGATTTTTACCAAATTTTTCGAGTCGCAAATGTCCAATCGTGTGAGGGGACACAAATGTTTCTAGGATACTCCCTCCCTTTGCACTCGGTGAAGCTAACACAGCCATTCCAGGCCATGTTTTGAAAAGTTCTCATCAAGGCCCTTGATTTGATACCGCACATGACCATCTTTTGTAAAAAAAAATCTTATTGGTTCCTTCTAATCTGGAAAGATTCCTTACGAAACCCTGGAAGTGTTTTTTGATAATCAAACTTTAAGAAGCAATCTCTCGTGATGTGTCTACTAAGTGTGATATTCGTAGCTGCTCTAGTTACGGAGAAAAATTACCGTAACATACAGACGGACGGACGTTTTGTATGGTGGTACAAACCTCAAAAAGAGGGGATGTATGAAGCTATTTATTCTTCAGCTGTTGTTCTGATTAATTAATTGTCTAGTGTATGACGATGACATGATTTTCATGTAGGGAAGCCAACTCTCCTGAAAAATTAAAATGTATTAAATATCCCTGGTTTGAGTTCCGTTGATGACAACGAGATTTGTTTCGAATAACTCTTCGGAGGAATTATAAGTCCGTTCAGTTATGATACATTCTGGTTTAAAAACAAAACATATCGCAGCTGAGTGGACAGACATATGGCCAAAGCGTGGTCCTGATCATATCACCTTCTCGAGTGCCGGTACATATGATCAATATTATCGCGTGTTATGGTTCGCGGCCAATAATTTTAATGTTCCGGGAAAGTAAAAACGCATTGTCTTTTAAATTAAATTAAAAGAGTTTATTACAAATGCACAATCACTTGTTTTACTATTTCACAATTTTAACTAGAATCTAATTTTCACTTGTCGATAAATTTCTATCGCAATTGTCTTCTAAAATTACTTCACAATCAACGAAAATCACTTTTCTATTACTCGAACAATATCGCTTTTCTATTCGCTTCACAACCTTATTATCGCGGTTCTGATGAATGATCCCCCCATTCATTCAGCTCGCCTTTATATAGGGTCTCTAATAATTCAACTCAGTTCTCGTACATTGGTGAATTAGCGGAAACATTCGAGTAGCGTAATGAATGGGCAGTGACTCACTTTCAGATGTTGATCATGCTGGTGGGTTCTCGTGGTTTCAAGTAAATTCATTTTGTTGATCTTCTTAATGGTTGTGAAAACAATTGCTACAGTAGCTCGCAGAATTATTTGTACATGTAACAATATAAAGAGATCCCCTAACTATCTCTAAGCGAAGGCCCGAAAGAGGCTGTAGTGCTAAAGCAAAAAAGCATTAAAAATCACAGCTTGGTGACCTCATGCTCAGGAATTTCCAAACATACGAGTAGCACATGCACGAGTATTTGTCTGGTTGTGTTCGACTCAACCCCAAATGTATAAATCAGGATAATACAAAATTGTATGTGATTGAATGCAAAATGCAAATTTAATGAGAGAATGCACTTTTGCCACAATTAACTTCCAAAAAAAGCATTCTTTTACTTGTTCCCATTTGGTTACCACACCGCGAGTTTCCTTTTAATATTTGCAGTGAAAACGATACATACATAATTACAAATTTTCATAGTTCTATTAATTTGAAAGTTTCAATTCGTGCCAATGCTGCAAGTTTGAAATTCATTAAAATTTATTTACAGAAGATTTCATGTTCTAGTGTTGATTTAATTTATTGACCTCGTTTCCCTGGAAAAATTAAACAGAGTCAAGAGTTAATGGATTTATTTTAAGCCCCAATAACCTTGGCTCAATAACCACCACCCTAATCCAAATATTGTACTCGTATATACCGTGAAGCAGAAATACTTTACCATAAATCGTATACATATTACATCGTATGTTCCACCCTTATATACCACCCGACCAGAGAATGCTGTCCCTTATCACAATTTCATTTTCACCCCCCGATTCTTATTTTACCGCTTTTATTGGCGGATTATCGCGTAAAATGTTTGTGATTTATTCAGATACCTTAACGTCAAGCTCCAGCATATCATCCAGCATGTGGTAAAAGTCAGAAATCTCTTGAATTTATTCTGTTTATTACGATGAGTTAGATGAACTTGATTTTATGGTAATTTGGCAACATTTGTGTCAGAATACGACAAGATGTCTATTGTCAAAGGGCAAAAACTTTGTTTTCTGGTGACTGAGTACAAATGAAAAATTACCCGTGACACAAACACACGGAACACGAAAGGTTCATCGCAAGGATAAAATCAGAAATGCTTTTAGTTGGTAACGCTTGGATGAATTTTCGGTTGGTTTTTATGATGAATACGTAAACATGTGTAAAACATTGTGAGGACCAGTAAAATAGTGTGAAGAGCTGCTAAAACGAATATGTTGTATATTTATGAATTGACGTTCCCACAAATTGGATCCCAGGGAATTCAAGTGTAGTAGGAGTATTGCGGATTTTCGGTAAGTGACCTGGAAAAAAAGATGCAGTGTAAAATAGGCTTAGAGAGCTGGATAAAAATCTGATTCAATGGGATATCAAGCTATCGATTTTTAATATACATACATGAACAAATTCTGTTTTCTTGTTTTTTTATATTTTGGGGAAAATGAACGAATATCGATTGCAACGGAATCAGGAATTTTAAATCATTTTAAGGGTTTCGTGCTACTTTCAAAACCCTTGTGAAATTGGTTTTGTCTGTTGAACCCTATTGAAATTGGTGTCCCTCGATCCGTCTGTGCATCACAGCTGCTACAAGCACTAAACTTGGTAAGTAGGTCAGATATCATGACTTGTTGGACATTTCGGGATAAAAAAAATTGTCAGAAGCTTATACGGGGGTGTCCCCGTATTGTTCATGGGTCCCTAAAATTTTTTTGTCGAAGATAGTCATGTGGGATATCGAAATAAAGGCCTGAAACGGGTCTTTCATTACAGCTTACTAACTTCGTGCGGTGAAGAGATAGGAGAAATGCTCGAAAAATGTTATATTACAACAAAATGATGGTCAGTTAAAATGGAATAAAAATGGCTTTCTTTGTAAAAGAGTGGTCCAACCAAAACGCACGATGTTAATTGTAAATAAAACAAAAAGATTTCAGAGAATTATGTTTGTATTTTTTATTATAATAGAAGGATATATGGCAATTATGTGTAAAACAAGATATTGCCCAAACGCTCGCTACGGCTACGATGGCATACTTCTATCTGATGGTCCATATTTTCAATGACTCTGAGACATAATTAAGGTTCAATGTCGTTAATGTGCTGAATCATCTCATCCTTTAGCTCTTGAATTATTCTTGGCTTATTAACGTACATTTTTTCTTTTAAATATCCCCAAATATAGAAGTCCAACGATGTCAAATCACATGATCCTGGCGGCCAATTAACATCACCACAACATGGGATAACACGGCCATTGAATTTCTCGCGCAAAAGAGCCATTGTTTCGTTGGCTGTGTGGCAAGTGGCACCATCCTGTTGAAACCACATATCGTCCAGGTCCATAACCTCAATTTCTGGCCACAACAAGTCCGTTATCATCTTGCAATAGCAAACAATATTGACGGTTACTGCGTGGCCGTCCTCATTTGCGAAGAAGTTTGGCCTGATGACGCCACCAGCCCATAAACCGCCCCGAATAGTCACTCTTTGTGGATGGATCGGCTTTCCAGCAATCACTCGTGGATTTTCATTTGCCCAAATGTGGCAATTCTGCTTGTTAACGAATCCACTGAGGTGAAAGTGTACCTCGTCGCTGAAGATGATTTTCTTTGTAAAGTCACCATTCCCTTCTGTCTGTTCAACCAACCATTCGGCGTATTGCCGACGCTTGAAATGGTCAGTAGGCTTCAGCTCTTCAGTCAATTGAACCATGTAAGCGTGTAAATTCAAATCTTTATTCAAAATTCACATTAGTGATGTTCGTCAGATGTTCAATTGTTGGGCACGACGACGAGTTGAGGTTGACGGCTCTTTTGCCACACTATGGCGAACAACAGAAATGTTTTCCGCAAGCAAACTGGGCGAGCATACTCATGTGATTTCACATTTCCTACAGACCCGGTTTGCTGAAATTTTCGCACGATTCCCCCGATTGTGGACACATTTGGACGATTATGTTGACCAAAAAAATCACAAAGAACACAAAATGCATTTTGATTTGAATGCCTATTTTCGTAAAAGGCTTCAACAACCTTACCGCGCTACTCAATTGTGTACCTTTCAAAAAAAAAGTCAAATTAAGTTGGGCGAAAAACTTTACGTTAAGACGTGACTCACAATTAAAATCGTGCATTATGATTAAACCAGCCTTTATAATCAGATTTTCAATGAGTTTTGATTATGTCAATGAGAAATGAGATGAATTAGAGTTCAAAAGCTTCAAATAGTATTTATTGGTATCAAAAATCAGTCAACAGAACAATTAAATAGAATTTCTTTAAAATAAAACCTAACACATAAAGTTCATTTTTTAAAACACAACAAAAAATAAAACATAAGCAATGTAAAATTCAAAAGTGCATAATCAGTCAAAAATATTCTACATAAGTCAACAATGAAACGCATCCCTAATTTTACGACTTAATCCAATCTTCCTGGTTAACTGAACGCAGGAAGACTACCATTTTGAAGTTCTTAGGAGATAGCCTATTCCTCTTCGTGTACTAAACACTAACTGCTAGCGAGAAAAGCTGCTCTGCCGCAGTTGAAGTTGCCAGAAGGGGCAGATAGAGCATGGTTAAATCGTACATTTGTTCAGAGGAGGTTTGTGCGCCTGTCCACAACGGTGCTGCCGAGGTACACCTTTAGCTGCAATGGAATAGCCCTTGTTGCCTCTTGGTCGAGTGTTCCCGAAGAATTTCAGGGAAGGAGACTGTTACCGTGGACCAAGTCCTCGAGGAAAAGTTCTCGCTCTCATCGTCAGGTGTAACTTCAAGGGCTACAGTACGGCTGGATTCACTATCTTTTTCGAAATACGGCCGTCTGTGAACAATGTGAAGTTCCAACCGTGTAACAATGTCTAACACTGCACACGCCCATCCTACCTATCCTTCTTTTGATCAGAAAGTCCAAGCCGGACATGATGGATGCAGCTTAATCAAGATGTCATCAAATGCCCCTGTCCATTTTGTCTGGCTTCAACAGGACTGCTGAATAAGACAGACACATGCATGTGGTAGTACCAAACAAGGAAAATTTGCTGTAAACTCTCTCCAACAACGAAAATTACTAGTCGAACGTCAAAATCCTTACCAAGGTACGAAATTCTAGGGGCAGTGGGTGGATCTTCGAATACGAATTTTTTATAGCTAGGGTCTAGAAAGGTTGCTGCTGTATATGGGCAAAGTAACTCGATTCCCGAAAATTTGGAATTTATTACCTTCGAAATATTCTGCTTTATATTTAATGATAAGAGCACTGTTGATTAATAGGCCTTAATATCCTGAAAATATAGAAGAATTATTTGTTAAGCGTGCGAAGGAATGAAAAAATACACAGGGTAACCCAAAACCCCGTTGTTTTTTACAGGTAAGAAATAATTCATGCATCTGCTGGCGAGAGGCGAGGCTGGGAGTGCGGCAGACCCTTTCCCCAGTACAATGTGCCGCCTACCAGTCAAACCCTCCAGTGACCCCGCGCCATTCTGTAAATCATAAGTGTCACATTATCTTACAGATTTGAGCCCACAAACATTCTTCTCCTTACAAAATATATTTATTGCCTCTTCTAGGGGCTTCAGGAGATCTGTAATTTCGGTTAAGACACTGACCTTTTCCCCACCAATGATGGGTGGTGGTTTTCTTTTTGTAGAGCCGCACTCACGCTGTAACTTGAGAAGTACAACCGTAACGTGCTCTTCGAGACCAAGGTAGCGTTGGAGCATGTAGTGCGTTCCAACGCGTTTGTACCTCTTGGATGAACTTCAAGCGTTTTTCTGCTGATTTTTTGGCCTTGATTTGTTGGTGCTTAAGTTCCTCCGAGGTAACTTCACTGGTGCGGAAAAGCGCACAATCCATTTGACGTCCATGAGCAGAGCACGCACTGACATTTCTCCGGCTATTAGACTTCCCCCTCGTCTTGGGCATCCTCAGGCAAAGCTTTAGCATCCTCTTAATTTTCTGGTTCACTCACTAAATGCCCGCGCTCTGCCTCTCAGGTTCATGTTGTTAGAGTCATGCTGAGGATGTAAATGAGGTGACCAGCACAAATAATATGTTTATCCTCGCCGAACACCAGGCAAGCAGCTGGTTTCACATTGGCCCCTCTGCCGGTTATAATGCCCTCTACTTTGTCGATGTTGATATGCCACTCATTACAGATTTGACGAACACCAGCTGCAACGTTTTCCGCATTTTTCTACTATAGCGGTGAACATCCAATACGATCCTTGGCTTCTAACGCATAAAAAAAGAGTATAACAGATAATATTCAAAATGAACCCCAGTGAAGAATTCCTCGGTAGTTTAGTTTAATGATGTCGGCTTGTTGAAATATTACCTAACGCTGGCTAACTAAAAATATTATAACTGTTGTCTGACATGAATCTAAATAATAGTGTTTTTCATTGAAAATAAGTTGATAGGCTTCTATATTTTCTTGCCTATGAGCAGACTGACAATACCTTGCAACTTGGTCATACTATTCCCAGCCGACAACATGCTTCGAAGATTCTATTTGAGGAGTGTTGCATGTGGTGCTGTACAAAAAATTTTAAAAGGTAGCCAGAAGATAGCAAACCTTCATTCTCAACAATAATATTATAAGCTTACCATCTCCAAAAAATGACTACATGGTCTCTGAATGCGTCCAAAAGTTCAGTGTAGGACCGAAAGACTTCGCATTGGAAAGCCCGTGATTAGCACACAGCAGTAGGAATTTCTTTCCAATTACCATAGTGCAGGTAGATTTAGAAGGCACTGAGCACAAAGGCTGCATTGTTTTACAAAATGCCTTAAAGCCGTCCTTAACGGCATGTCATGATGTGCTCTCATGTATAGCAAGGCATTGGTGATTTGTTTATCCCGGTGACCACCTCCTAAAGGGAGAAATTGAAGCGTGGTAATAGAAGCCCGCAGACAGACTAGCGATTTCAGAATAATACCCCACTCTCGTGATATATCCTTAGAAATATACAAATGAGAGTCTTGTTATCAAATGAAAACAGACGGATGCTTACTTGAAAAGGACATAGAGTTAGCGAGAGACTTGTCCATTGGCCCTTGGAAACCAGCTCTCACGACACTGCCTGCTTCAGCGTCCTTACTGCCCCTAGCAACACATTGCTGATCATTGGCATGTTACGCATTCACTAAGGAAAGAGATCACGTTTCACTGCGCGAGGATATAAATAGGTAAGGATGCGGGCACATTTCAACACGAAAGTTACGCCCCTATCGTAATTTATACATGGTCAAATTAAAGCGCGCACACTGCGATTTCCATTTAACTATACTTGAATTGCGATTGTAGCAGGACTGCCATGTCATAGTGTGCCCGCACCTTTAAGCATAGACTTAGGTGCGACTAATTATTTTACCTGTGCAGTCGAGTCTTCACGGAAGACTGAAGACTCTTCAGTATACTCGACCTCTATTGTGATGTTGCAGACTCTCTTTCTCTTATTCGGGGTGCAGATGAAATGCAAATGGTCTTCGGTAAGTAACTGGTACTTCCGTATCCTTGATTCCGAAACCATTCAATATGACTGGCTTAGAAAGGATCAACCTTAACTAACAGTTTCAGAATCATAAAATAATTTCCGTTGTGTGGATCACCAAGCTTTTCACTTTTTCCTTTAAAAGCGAGACCTCTTGAACACATCCGCTTCACTACAGCAACAACCCTTTTAAGAATGTTTCTCCAATAATTAATTTCTTCGTTTATTTGCAAATTCAGTAAATTGTCGATTCAACCATCAATCACACTTCTAGCTTTCAGGCTAAGGATACTGGATTTATGACGTGCAGAGTTTTCATGCTGAGCTACTCGGTGTCCTGCATTTTTCCTGAACTGAGTTTTATCCTCCAATGGACCGAATGCCCGCAATATATACGGAACCCTTACTTTCAGAGTAAACCAGCCAGTTTCTGTCCTTCACTTCATTGTTTTTCTTATTTTTTTGGAAGATACTCACTGTAGTTTTTCATTTTTAGAGAAGTCAGAAGACATGTTTTCATCGAAGCCGCATCTCGCGATAATGTTCCTTAAAGTGTCGTTAATTTCCCATAAAGCTGGATCTTTGTTTTGATCAACAGTCGTTTCCATTCGATCATCATTTAACGATTTGGTCTGAGAGGCATTTTCGATTTAGGAGCACTCGTCGTCCAGAACATAATTGTCAGTTTTTTCTTTGGTTGACAGTTCAACAGACGCCAGTTGGGTAACAGATTTCAAGTCGTTATCATATTTTCCAGATTGCATTGTTGAGGCTCCCGATTTTTTGATACCATTTTCATTTAAAAAAACTGACAATTTTTTGTGGTTTTATTAACCGACTTCCAAAAGAAAGAAGGTTATCAATTCATTGCGTATATTTTTTTTTTGCTTTTTAGGGTTTTGTAAAATAATTTTACAAAACCCTACTAGTTTCGCGACCAGTCTGTCCGTCTGTCCGTCTGTCTGTCCGTCCGTCCGTCCGTCCGTGTGTCACAGCAGTTTTTCTCGGAAACTACTTGAGTTAGAAACACCAAATTTTGTGTGTAGGTGTAAAGTGGTGATCTCTTCAAAGTTCAACTAAAAAAAAATTTTTCTAACGTATTTAAGGGGGGTCTCCCCATATAGGAGAGTGACCCCCCGAAAAAAAAATTTCATTGAAGGTAGCCGACATGGGTATCAAATGAAAGGTCTTGATAAGAACTTTTCACAACAGGTCTTAGTTTGGCAAAATTTGCTTCGAGGGGCGCACAGGGAGGGAAAATACACGAAAAATTTGTGTCCCCCCCCCTCGCGATTGGACACCTGTGATCCGAAAAATCTGAAGAAAATCAGGAATGTAGGCCTTGGTGTGTACAACAACAACAAATACGTGAGAAGTCGCAATTCACTCAACTTTGTTAGTAATAGTATGATTTATCGATTTTATGTTTTCTTGAATAAAATCTTAACGGTACCCTTAAGTTCAATAAAATTCAGTACGTAGATGCCAATTTATAAGATTGATCTACCCTGAAAGTTTCGTAAAGATTGAATCATATTTAGCGATGTTATAGCGGTTTGAATTTTCCTGTATTACTATGGAACAATATGCGCTGCATTTATTACTATGGCAACATATGGCTATGGAACAACATGCGCTTTTTACCGACTCAGACACTACAGTTTTGCTAGGATTTGCATGAACATTTCAGGAATGATAGGTGTCATGTATATCTTTGAGAATCGGTTCAGCTAGCGGTATCAGTAATCGTAAAACAAAATAGTGGCTGTTTTAAATGCGAAGATTGAACAATTTTGAGTTATTTTTTCCCAACTTCAACGTTTAAGGTGCATGTTTTGAACACTTGATTCAATTTGATGAATGACTGAAAACGAGCACCTACAATTAATGCTCATAAGTGATACAGGTCAAGGAGGTGGGAGAGAGCTCCTAGCAAAAGGGTTTTGTAACCATTCTAGGATTCGAAAATTGGCCATTAATCGATGATAACAGTACAGGAGACTGGCCCCTGAAAAGAAAATTCATCAAACGTAGCCGATATGAGTATGAAATAAAAGTTTTCATGGCAGGTTTTCAAAACAGTTGTTAAACTGTCAGTTTTTACTTCAGTGGGGGCACAGGGGGGAAATACATGAAAAATGTGTTTCCTCCGTCGCGGATGGACATCTGAAATAATTATCAAGGGAGATATTTATGAGTATAACAATACCAAAAACCTTAGAATTCGAAATTCGTTCAACTTTGTTAATAACAGTATGATCTTCGTCTTTGAAATGTTTCTTGATTTGATTCAATCTGGTGACTGCATTTTGTAAATTGAATACAAAACCCTTCTGACATGAGCGTAGGTCTGTTTACCCAACTTGTTTTTTTGTATGTTCACGCATAACTTTTAAACGGAGATAGATAGAAGAGTCCTGTTTTTGGCAAATGATACGTCTTTCTTCCAGTTAAGTCCTGTTTAAAGGATAAGAAATTCAAGTAACGGTAAAGGATTTTTACCGTTAAATCTAAAAAAATTCCGACTTTCATCCCGATTTTTCAGCATAACTGATCGACGCGTGTAAGGATTTTGATTGTAGAGGTTTCAAATGAAAGACAACATATTGATCTAAAATGCATCGGAACAGAATTGAAATCCTCCTAAGGACTCTGTAGATATTAATAGTTAAATATGATACATTGATGTGGAGAAATTAAATTTAAATGATATTTCGTACGAAAAGTGCCAATTAGTTGGCACTCTGCAAGGATTTGTTTGAGATACCGAGTCCTTTGGTGACGGATTATAAAAATGATCAGTATCCTTAATTTCAAAGCATAAACGGTACATTTTAGTCCATAATTTCTACCGGAAATAACCAATAAATTAATTCTAGGTGCGGCATAAATACAACAGTTAAAGGGAACATTTCAGGATGCTTTTATCTTCCGCATTCATTCTTTGCTTACCAATGAGCTTGGTATAGGATCCTGCTTACATCCTTAGACGTAAACTTTACATATAGGATAATAAAATTTCCCGAAGAAATAATAAGGAGTGAGTGATTGCAAATTATAGAGTTGAATTGCTACCTTCCAGTTAATATTATATCTACATTACAACATATGCCCAGAAATCTAAAATTAGTGATTTCCATACTAAAAACCGGCGCTAATCGTAACCTAAAAAGGGATACATTTCCTGCTATAATTGATCATAACTGTACAGATGAAGATGAAAATGGATAGCCGAGTTTTCATTGAAATATATGGTATCATTTTCTTGAAACTTTCATGAAAATTAGGTGCCATATTTAACTGAAAACGAAGGCGATGAGTATCGAATTAACGTAAACGAGTGATACGGTTAAGAAGGATCGTTTTATGTTAATTCCTTGAGATTGATTGCGGAGAAAACGTATGTTTACATAGATAAATACATATGTCTACACACACACACACATATGTATATATATATATATATATATATATATATATATATATATATATATATATATATATATATATATATGAGCGTATGGATGTATATGTATAGATATATGTATATAATATATATATATTTAAATATATATATATATATATATATATATATATATATATATATATATATATATATATATATATATATATATTTTATATATATATATATATATATATATATATATATATATTTTATATATATATATATATATATATATATATATATATATATATATATATATATATATATAAATATGTATATATATATAATTATATACATATATATATATATATATATATATATATATATATATATATATGTATAATATATATATATATATATATATATATATATATATATATATTCATTATATATATATGTATATATATATATATATATATATATATATATACATATATATATATATATGTATTATATCTATATATATATGGCTATGTGTGTGCTTTTGCTTCGATTTTCTCCAAATTTTCAGCAATATTTCTGTTCTGGCCAAAGTATAGCTCCAGTTTGTACCAAAACTAGTACAAAGATTTATTCAATTGTGTGATTAAACTCACAATAAAAAATCCCAACTTGAACAATTTGAAACGAAATGGCGGTCGCTCAAAGGTCGAAAAAAGTTGAACGATAAAAAAGCACTTCAGGGTCAGGTCAAAATATAAAAATGGCGGGCTATGCAAAGTTCAAAATTCGAAAATTTCTCAAAGCTTCAATTCATATTGGATTATGATGAAATCTAAATTCAAGGAAGACTTTGATTAGATCATGTATTAAATATACCAGAGTTAAATTCGATTCCTGTGAACGCTGCAGATTTTAGCCGTAGTGGTTTTTGCATTGCAGTAAAAAATTATATTTTAATATACGAGAACATGATACAATGTATTCAAGAAACTGAGTTTTGAATGGTTTGAAATGAAAAAATTTGCCACTAAAAAGGGTGAAATAAAAAACTTTTAGAAAAAAAAGAAAACCGACTTCGCAATGCCCTAAAAAGGATGAAATAAATTTTTTGGAAGCTGTGCCAAATCAATTTCCCCATTTGTACATAGATACTTCCAATATCTGCACCATCACAAAAGAATGGGGGAAAATGTGATATGGCACCGCTTCCAAAAAATTTATTTCATCCTTTTTAGGGCATTGCGAAGTCGGTTTTCTTTTTTTTCTAAAAGTTTTTTATGTATAAATTGCTCTTGTTCTTTTTTTTTTATTTTTTTTACTCCGCTTAACTCAGTCGTTTTCTCCCATCACTCAGTTTCACAATTTTTTTTTCAATTTTTCAATTTTTTTATTCAGCAGTTGAAATGGAAAAGATGAATTTAAGAAGTTTATTTCTCGTGCGCAAGCAGCGGTATCCTTCGTTCAGAATTCACACAATACATAGTTAACGTAAAAACGTAAATTTTTTCTGTGCTATCACGAAAAAATCAAAACTTCTTCGCATAGTTCCCGGTGAATTATTTATTATGAATTATTTATTTCTATTTCTTATGTTTGCTTCATTGAACAAGACTAAATCACAAGATAACCATGAGCAATCTTTCAGAATACTATTTATAGTTGATATGAAAATGTTCAAAAATTTAACATGACATGTTGTAAGCTTCGAAGTGAAAAATATGTTTGCAAGGCTTTTTCAATAAATTGATCCGTTACAGATGATTAATTATAATTTATTATGATTATAAAAAGTTTTTACTTATAGATGCTATGAAAATATTCATACAATCCACGGAACACTTGGAAAAATAACAGCACACTCACGTAAAAATAGCAATTCGTTTTATACAATTATAGCAGGACGCTACCAACTGAGGCCGTGTCTATTAAAATTTGCCACATCACAGTTTGCCTTTATTGCAGCTATATTTTGGAGGTGCTGGTAAAAATCACGACACTCTTACTCAATATTTTAATGTGGCTAATTTGATTCCAACGATACTTATGTTTCTTAAATTTGGGTTCGCATTTACTGACCCCACACAAAATAGAACAAAACCATCTCGAATCACGACGCAGTATTTTTTGCAAGCGTAAAACTCGTGGTTTTGCAGTTTCGTGTCTTATTTTCTTTTGTTTCGATGTTGTTTACGTTTTTCGCCTTGATTTGTTCGGCTAACCCGGGTAACCGGAATAACCCAAACGGTTATTGGATGTTGAAACATGGAGAATAGCCCCCGCTACATGCAATATTGACGTCATAGATAACATTGTAGCATTAAAAAAAATACCGCAATCGGGGAAAAAATATTTTTTTGACTTGAGACTATCCTCACTATCACTGTTCAAGGTTTTTTAAGTTTTTTTTTAGAATTCCAATCGGATTTTTCAAAGCTAGTGCATGTTCAACACATGACAGTCGATACGTAAGATTGAAATCGGTAAAATTATTCACTAAATGATTTACTACATTTAAATTAAAATAACAAAATTATATACGAACCATTCAGTTCGCAGCCTCCAACCAGTAGTAGGACTGGCATGTATGGATCGATAGTGGGAAGAGGGAAAACATAAAATACATTTTCTACAATGTCGCTCTTTTCACTCATACAAAGTGTGAGCAGAGGGTGCAGAGGCCGATTACTGGTTGGGGGGCGCCCGGGCGGTGAACTAGCTTTTTTATAGTACATACTCGTATATGGAAGTTTGCTACTCTCTGAATATGCAATGACAAGTGAGAGGGGAAAGTCATCAGCAAAATTGGTTGCAGACTTCTATCTGTGAGACATCAGAAAACCGGCATGCAAAAATCTTTCTGATTTCTATAAGGTAGCAAAAAAAAAAATCGGTCCCCAATTTTGCCGCCTTAGGTTCAAGGCTACTCTGCCTGCTGGTAAATCCGCCACTGGTGCTGATCTGTTTACATTATAATCTGAAGTAATTTAGGAAATACACAGCTTTTAATTTTTGGGTTCAAATGGAACCAAGACTCCAGTTACGTTTATCAAAATGTCGATTCCGGTTAAAGGTTAGCTGAAGTGCATAGTCTGTTAAAACAATATAACTACACGATACTTAGAGATATTGTTTGAATAAGTGCTGTTTTGAAGGAAACTCTTGGGACGTTACCCGAATACAAAGCGTTACTTATTCAGCCTCCCAACATGGCTTCTTCCAACTTTCACAATGAGCATTTTGCCGAAGCTACATATACATCTAGATAAAGTGGTAATAAGCATAGTTCCCAGAAATCAGATAACCATTCTAGAAATTTGAAGCCCCAATTAAAAATTCTGAGCACGAAACGAACGAGAGTATTTCAGATATATGGACAAGAAATATAAAACTTTTTGCCGCTCTTCATTGTAACAGTATCCATTTACATAGAACTTTTTATTGATGGAGAACTATTCGCATATATGTTAAAGCTTAAGGCTCATTCCTACATCCTATTTCTCTCGAAGGGGCACTACGAACTTGGAATATATGATGCGATTTTCCAACCCAAATCCTATTATTTGATGGGTCATTTGAACTGAGCATTAAAACTTCATTTTTCTCCCTTTATCCTCTGTTAAGCGAGAACCTACATAGATAATAGGATTCAGCTCACCACTGAGTGAAATGAAGTGTATATTACCAACTGTCTTGATTTGCCCTCTCTCTCCCTTGCCTCAAGTTTGAGTTAACCACATACTTCTGAATTTATATTCACCATTTTCATGTGAAGTGCTTCATCATTTTGCTTCCAAAGGGATGTCTTTAAATGACACATCGAAGTGCTGAGGCATACTTCTGATCATTTATAATGCTTCCAGGTCTGCAAAACGTATATCCTGGCAACGACGTGAAGAACAGACAAGTGCCGGGAATTTATGAAACATTGAGATTAAATCCATCATACAGGAGGAATGAAAAGCAACGTTTTCTGCCATGAAATGTGAATATGAAACATTCGGTGGTGAAGGGTGCCATTCATTCTGTGGGTGAAGTGAGAATAAGGTCATTGTAGCCTAGGATAAGAAAAGATGAGATGAGGAAGATTCAATGAGTTTGTAGCTATTTTGAACCTTGAGAGGTAATCAGTACTCGCTTTACAGTAAGGTGTGATAATTAATTGAGAGAATATATTAATACTTTTAGTGCTATAGCGTTAAATTATGGTAACATATTTTAAAATAAAATGTAAGCCCTAAGCTCAGCAAGAAGTATTTTGCATTTTCTCTACTGCTTCATGTGAACAAAACTTCTAACTTTAATTTGTAAGAAGTACCTATTGTGATTATTTGGACTTTGTAGAACGAATTTTATAGAGACCTACTAGCATCGTGTCCTATCTGGCCATCAAATTTTCTGAGAATCTATAAAAGCTATACTACCCCTAATATGTAGAAAGGACAGAAGTGTGGTAGTCTCTCAAAATCTCAAATTTTATCGAATGTTTCCATCGTTTTTAGAGGAGTGCCTCCTTTACACTAATATGAACCTTAAATATTTTTTTTTATCAAAATTAGATGGATGTGCTATCAAATAAAAAAAAAAATGCACGATTTGAATTAAAGATTCTATTTTTAGTTTTCAAGAACCATACGTGTGTATAATTTCTACAAATGTACATTTCATCCTAAACTCTAGGACTTCTTCAGTGTAAATAACGACTCTTAACTCAAGACCCAACTATTTATTGGACATTCTTAAAAGTATTGAGCCTTTTTTGTCATTTTTCGATTGAATATTTATTTTATTTAAGATGGATTTTATTTAAGTACATATTGCCCATTATTATCTATGACCTTTTGCCATTTTTTGGGTTGAGCCATTATTCCATTTGTGTAGAACTTCTGTGGTTTATCGGCGAAAAACTTGGCAGTGGTTTTCACAGTCCGTTTTTGAAGTGAATTTCTTTTCATTAAGGAAGTTTTGTAGAGACCGAAACAAATAATAGTCTGATGGTGCAAAATCTGGACTATACGGTTGATGCATCAAAATTTCCCAGCCAAGCTCTGTCGATTTTTGCCGGGTCATCAAAGATGTGTGTGGTCTGGCATTGTCATGATGGAAGACAACGCCCTATTGATCAATTCTGGCCGGTTTTTTGAATTGCTTGTTACAATCTGGTTAATTTCTGATAGTACAGAGTCAAACTGAGTGTTTGGCTAGGTTCTAGCACCTCGCGATGAACAATTCCCTTCCAAAC
This sequence comes from Odontomyia ornata, assembly GCA_963969285.1. Lineage (NCBI taxonomy): Eukaryota > Metazoa > Arthropoda > Insecta > Diptera > Stratiomyidae > Odontomyia > Odontomyia ornata. The sequence goes on along the minus strand of OZ017738.1, from coordinate 36,600,059 downwards.
CCACCATACACACCGCATAACCGTATTTGGTGTCAATCATGGCTTTGAAGTCATTTGTGATAATTTACCTTATTTTGACCGTGATCTTTTTTGAACGACATTCTCGTATCTTACCCATTTTTCATCGCTCGTAATGATTTGCTTCAAAAATAGCTCGATTCCGTTGCGTTTTATTAACATTTAACAAATGGAAATTCGGTCGATCAAATTTTTTTGTATTAATTCATGCGGCACCCAAACGTCGAGCTTCTTTTTGTATCCAGCCTTACACATATGGTTCAAAACTGTTTGTTGATAGATATTCAGTCTTTAGCAATGTCATGGCCACTTATGTGTCGGTCTTCTTTAAGTTTTTGTAAGATTTCATCGACTTTTTCAGTGATTGGTCACCCTGAGCGAGGTTCATCTTTGACATCAAAATTTCCAGAACGAAAGCGAGCGAACTTTCTCTTGGCTGTGGCTTTAATTAAGTATCTTAACCGTAGGCACCACCAATTTTTTCACGTGCCTGCGATGTATTCCCACCTTGATCGCAATGATATTGTAAATATAACGAATTTTTTTCAGAAATTTCACTCACTTGTAAATAAATACAGCTTTTGACACGAATGGCGAAATATAAAAGTGTCCGTCTGAAAATTGTAGACTGGAATGTCACCTTTCGAACACATGTCAGTTTCACTCAATCGGACTAGTATTGCCCGATATACGAGTATGACAACGAGCACCATCTAGTGACAAAAAAAACTCGATATTTTTCAGAATATCTAATATATAATTTGCGGTTACCTGACTAATTTCTTTTTAATGTATTTCAACAATTTTTGGAAGCGTTACCTAGGCCATGATTTAATCTCTTAATTATTGGGATTTTACTTATACCTTTCGTCTCATTAATATCTGAACCGCTGATCTTTCTTACCTATTTTATGACTTTAGATCGTTTCTACTTATTTCATGGTTCGTTTCGATCGCATGCCTTGCTACAATTGGTTTTAACCTGGTGCTTTTTATTCTTTTACTATAGTCTGATGTCTGCTAACTTCTTGGTTTGTCCTATGTATATTTTATCGCACTCTTCAGACTCAATTTAATATATTCCGCTCTTCTACTGTTCTGCAATTTGACTTTTCTCACTGCTAAGCCAATCTAAAAGCTTATTGTCGCTTCGCGGAGTCACTTCTATGTTGAAGTTTTTGAACATCTTCCTCAACTCTTCATGCATCTCCGAAAACACAATGCCGATCCTTCTGTACTCTTTCAAAATCGGTTTTTCGCCGCAGGATGTTATTGATTGTATCCGCGGTATCCCCGTTTTTAGTCGTTGTGTCTAGGATGTACTCTAGCTCCTTATCAAAATTTGCTTTGCTCATTGGTACCGTCGATAGCCTGTGTACCATGCTATGGTATGCTGCTATGTTATGCTGATGTGGGTGGTGGGATGTGCTAAAAATTTTCCTTTTCGTTGTAGTTACCTTTCTTTGTATTGAGAATTCTATTCCATTATAATTTTTTGTCAGGGGTGTGCAGCGGATATGATCAATAATATCCTACGCTAAGCAATAAGAAAGCTCAAGGAAAGATACAACGTAAAACCGATTTTGAAAGAGTGCAGAAGAATGAGCATTGTGTTTTCCGAGATGCATAAAGTGTTGGGGAAGATATTCAAAAATTTCAATATATAGGACATAACAATTTTGTACCTTTATATGAATGCACCATTAATTTTTTTTAAATGAATTGTTAGTGTCAAAACGTTTTCAAAGTCAACATTTTTATCATGGTAAAGTTTATGAAAGAGCAACGTTTGAAAATTATTAAAAATTAAAACCGGAATCCTGAGTCGGATGTCGCAACTTTAAGAGCGCATACTCGAATTTTCGTCCGTAATAATCGTCGCACCCGACAAGCTGTGCGTATAAGTGGATAAATTTGAGACCAAACTTTCACTATTGGACGTTCCGGTGCCAAAAAGATATCGTACCGCTCGAAGCGTAAGAAATTTCGCAACCGCAAGTGGATCGATTCAAAATAAGCTAAATCGGTCGATTCCACTTCGTTTTCAAGAATGGGGCATCGCTCAAACGACACTGTGGCATGTTTCGCGAAAAGATCTTGGCCATGGTTACAGGATCAAATCGACTCAAGAGCTGAAGCTACTTGATCATTTAAAACGTCGAAAATTCCTCAATTGGGCTCTGGCAAAGCTTGAAGAAAATGAAGAGATTCATCAAAAAATCATCTTCAGTGAAGAAACTCATTTCTGGCTCAATGGCTTTGTTAATAAGCAAAATATGCATTTTTGGTTAGCAACAAAACTACATGTGCTTCTTGAAACATCGTTGCATCCGCAAAAAATTTCTATTTGGTGCATTTTTCATGCCGGAGGTGTGATTGGGCCGTATTTTTTCGTGGATGAAAACGTTCTTCATTTTACCGTCAATGGAGAGCGCTATCGTTGTTATGTTGGAAGATTATTTATGGCCAGAATTGGATGAACTTGACATCAACGTATGTGGTTTTCACAAGATGGTGCCACTAGAAAGACAACATGCCTCATAATCGATTTTTGAATGGCAAATGCGGTGAATGTGTTGCCTCAAAAAATGGTCCGGTTGATTGGCTGCCTCGTTTATGCGATCTACCGCCATTGGATTTGTTTTTATGGGGCTATATCAAGTCACTGGTCTATGCCAACAAGCCAGCAACTTTAGACAAACTCAAAGACAACATCCAATGCGAAATTGCCGACGTTTCGGTCAAATATGTGCCAGAGTGGTGAAAAATTAGGTCCGAAGAATCGACCGCTTTAAATGGACTCGTGTTAGTCATCATGTACTACATCCACAATCAATTTGAAAGCAATATCTCAAATATTTCTGTGTTTCATTAATAGATAAAATTGTTATGTCTTTAATGGATAACCTTGGAACGAAATATAAAATAAAACATAAAAACACCGGAGCCACTCCTGAAAGGGAAGGACTCCTTGCACTCCAACATTTTAATCGGAATATTGTCAAGGAAGCACTCTACGCACTGAAAGGCTGGTAAGAAGGATTAATTGATCAAGTAGAGTTAATATTAGTATAAATCAAATAATTATTAGTGATAAGAACGGTTTTGGATTAACTTAGAAGGAAGCAGCTATTCTTCGCCAACGAAATTCAACTCCGCTTCCAAGGTGAAGGTTGGCAGAAGCTTTTGGAACTAGGGAAGCGCAACCTTGTTACGTTGAAAATGTTACGTTACACCAAGCGCTTCCAGTTGAGGACGTTCGGGTCCTGACTAGCCCGTAGAGACGGGGTAGGGAAGTGCCACTCGTCAACCCTAATTTTTCCCCCAGGAGCCAATCGGTGAGCTTGAGGCTCCCCAGAATGGTCCTTTCACCAGAATATTCACTGGTGACCTTTTCCCGGCTCGTCAAGCTGCCTATCACCACTTACACTGAAGAAAAAAACACCAACTATGCAAATTTGGGATTTTTATTCGCCCTAACTTCACCTAAAAAAAACCGAGGATTCTTATTCGCACTAACTTCAACTAAAGAAAATCGACGGAGCAGATCGAATCTTATGCACTCCAGGCGTAATTTATGCCCAACACTGCGTGCTTCACATGCGAAAATACTGGCTGAAACACTTTCACAAAACACGAAAATTTCGTATAAAGAAAAATTAAACGATAATTCAAGATGATCTCAGTTTCATGCGAAGTTATTCTTTATAAATTGAAATTCTTTACACTTACAAAATTTTCCTTACTTCTTACGTTGGGGGCCCTTTTGATGGTCGAAATCCTCTCACTTCCACTCGCTCGCTGTTTGAATCATTTTTTTTCCTTGTTGTCTAGAACGATTCTCCCTCGTTGCCTCGTTTCTTCGATGCTCCTTCCTTCTGATGTTCACACCTGTCGGCTCGTTGCAATCCCTCTATTTCGCAAAATGTTACGTTCTTCCTTCTCCGCTGCCTAAGTATCTGTAAAAGAGACTGCTCCCACCGTCGCTGGCTCTTTTATCTTCTTGTCGTAACGGTTCTTTGACTTGAGTTGAAGAAATCAAGTTCAAGGCCACAACATTCACCACGGCTGCTCAACGTTGCAGCATTTACCTCGGACGCAAGCCCAGTTTTTCTTGGTGGCCATCTTTCTTTCGCACACAGTCTTGCATTATCGATAACAACTTTATCGATTTATCTTCGTTGAAGTGTCAATTATTGTGTTGATGCTAGTGGTTATGTGCGCGAATATTTACGTCCGTCGCGAAATGTTTTAAAATAAAGATGTTACGCATTTATGGTGGCGTATTGAGTTTGCCCTGTCGGGTCTCAGTGGTCCTTTTTGTTACCGGTGCCATAATTGTGTCCGCGAAGGGATATTACGGTGTGTCAGGCAATAAGCCTGAGGATTTTGTAAGTACATACGAGTATTACAGGGGTATCATGACTTTTTGGAATTCAGCAGGTTCATTAACATCAAGTAATTTTTCGAGTTCATTTAAGAACATCACCTCTTTGGGACTATGAGTTCTTGGCCAAAATTTCAAAAGACTTCTTATAACGGGCTCTGCTAGACTCTGGTCTTCTTCGAAAAACTGTACAACACAATAATTTAATTGTGAATGATATGCTGATAAATTTTTCACTTTATGCAACCGTAATAAAACTTTCAGTTAAAATTGTTTGTGTTCTTTTTTGAGTGGAAATCCGAAACCATTTATTATACTGCCCAAAATTTCTAGTAGCTCAGCTATTCCATTGTACTATTCTGTTTCATAAATAAACCTAAAGAAAACGCTGTTAATTTGTTTTCTAATAAATGCACGTAAACCTCAAAATTTGCCATAAATCCGATGCAAGACAGTTTTTAAGAAATCACGCTCTGGAGGATCTTCCGAATCAAAAAGTTAAAGGAATTGGTGATCAATTAGGGCTTGCAATGTTTTGTTGGAAATGCGGTGACTCAAGAAATCGTAGAAACAATTCATAAACGAATTGCACGTGAAGATAATACACTTCAAGTTTTGGTTCATCCTCATCTGGATCGAATTTTGCTCCATTTGGATTAGATGATGGTGGCAATGTACGAAATAAATTCACAGCAAATATGTTATTAGCCTCTGGGTAAATAGCTTCTATTATAACGCCATTTTGGTTCATTAAATATTCGACCATTTCATGTAGTGCAGCCCGTATCAATTCTTTCCATTTTAGGTCGCTTAATGGCTCGGAAAAATCGAATAGTGTACCAAATCGTCTTAGTTTTGGATAAAAAATTCTTCTTTTTCATTTGATGATGTTTCCATCAATTGTTCAAATGGGGTCGATTCTTTATTTTTCGATATGTTAAAACGTGAAGTGCTCTGACGTTTATCCTTTTTAATCAGTGGCCCCGATGAATTCAGTCCTTTGACAATTGGTGCCGGTGGTGGAGTATCTCGCGGTGGTGTAGCTTTTGTTATTGCCGGTGATATAGCTGTTGAGTTTGTTTCCTTATTGTTAGTCTCATTTCCTTTATCATTGACACTGTTTATTTGTTGCAAATTATTATCCATGACTTTGCGGCTATGCGCGATTAATGTGCAAATTTTACAATATGATTAAAAATAAAGAATTCTGATTGAACGTATTAAAAATCAAATGGCTGTTTGATTCATTATAAAAATAAACAGGCGAACAAAAACAAAACTGAAGGCGTTCTCCTTGCCCTTCTCACGCTCATCAATGTGTTGATAAATATCTCTGCACATCTTCCACGTTACTGTTAAGTGATCAGGATGGATCGTAGTAGTCCTTGCGTATAGACGTCTTTTAAATCGCTCCTGTCAAAAGTTTTCAAAAATTAAATTAATTTTTTAAAAACGTTAGTCCGAAGTTAATTTTTATCGGAAAAAATCTTATATTGTCGAAGTAATCGACTCAGGAAATTTCTATCGAATATTTTTACTTCGATTGGTAACGAAAAACAAATTCACAAAGAAAATTTCGCCGCTGGTATGGAGGAGCCCGACGGCTTCCCACCGTTGGGGCAACCTGGGGAAACGACGAATACAAAACTGGCGACAATCACCAAAAGAAAACATAACGAAGAAAACTCCGTCGATGGAGGGTGCAAGCTGCAAATAATAGCGGACAATCAACAAATGGCCAAATTGCAAAAAGAAAATGATGAACTAAGGCAAGAGATACAGTCTCTCAAGGATCTTTTCAAGAAAGGGATGAAGCCTCAAAAGACGCAGCCACAAAATCAATGGCAACAGGTAACAAAGCCGAAGAAAAGTGCAAAGCAAGTAAATCCAGAGGAAGTTCTAAGTGCTGGTGGCACCAACGAGAGCCAAAATTATTTTGCAGCGCTGGAGGGATTAACCGAAGATATGGAAATCGAAGAAAACATCGGAGGTAATTTTAATCAAGATAATGACGTTAATTTTATTCAATATTTAAAGAACAAAAATAAGGAGAAAAAACCAGCCCGCAGTTCTGCTGGTTCCTCTGAAAAAGCTTCCAACAAGACAGAAAAAGTTCCGCCAATCAACGTGTTCGGACAAACCGGGAAAGATATGGTTCGGCTATTGGCAGCCGAAAATAAACTGGCCAATTTCGAAATAAAAAGAGTTAATGCCGAAAAATTAACTATAAGGACGAAATCACTGGTTGATTTCAAGTCAGCAAAAGATGCGCTGATTTCTGGGGAGGTTCCACACTTCACCTATACCCCAAAAAGTGAAAAAAATCAGACCTTCTTGTTGAAGGGTTTGGACAGCGGAGAGGATACGGTCGATCTTCTTCAGGTGCTCAAGGAGGCTGCACCAGATATTGACTTTGTTTCAGTCAAAGCTTTTGCGACAAGAAGGTCGACCGTAGAAAGGAAGAATTTACCACTTTACCTGGTACAAATTGCAAATAAGAGCAGTCCAAGTGCCCTTCAACAAATAAGGTACTTGAATTTCAGAGTGGTGAGGTGGGAACGCCTCCAGAAAAGAGAGGTCAACCAGTGTTACCGGTGTCAAAGATTTGGACATTCGGCTGCCAATTGTGCCATGCACTATCGTTGCGTTAAATGCAAAGACGTCCATGCTCCCGGTGAGTGCAAATTGGCTCAGACGGAGCCTAAAGAAAAATTATACTGCGTTAACTGCGGTGTTTTTGGTCACCCAGCATCATATCGAGGATGCTCCCGATATCAAGATGCAAAAGTTAAATTTGCTCCAAAGCAAACACAAGTACACCGTAATATCATACCTTCCAACTTCGTCAAGCCCGGAGTATCATTTGCACTCGCCGCTAGAGGACCAGCAGAAAATGCTGGAAATAATGTAAATAATGTAAGTGGCAATAATGAGCTGCTTCTCAAAATTTACCAGCAACTTAATTCTTTATCGGAGAGAATCGACAAACAAGATTCAAAAATTAACTTTGCTTTTCAGCGTTTAGGTCTTTCAAATGCCTAATAATAACTTGTCATTCAGTCATATTCCCATGGATAGGCTTCGCCTCATATCGATCAACGTCAACTCTATCGTTGCTATACATCGACGTGATTATCTCCTTGAATTTGTTGTTAAGCAAAAGCCTGACATCATACTTCTCACTGAAACCCACCTCAATTCATGGCATTCCATGGAATTCAAAGATTTTGCATTCTTAAGAAACGATAGGGTAATAGGTGATGGGGGAGGTGGCACCGGGATATTGGTTAAGAGACCCTATTGTTTCCAAAATATTGAAAAAGTCGAATTTAAAAACTTTGAATTTCTTGAAGTGTCCGTCATCAAAATTTCACTGCCAGGTGGGGATAACCTCTTCGTTATCTCTGCCTATGCAACTGGTCAAAATGTTCTCAAGTTCAAGGAGGAACTCAATTCCTTGTTTGAAATACTCGAATTGAACAGGCTGCATAACTATTATATTTTTGCCGGTGACCTGAATGCCAAGCATACATCATGGCTGAACGCCTCCAATAATCCAAGAGGTGTATTCCTGAAGTCATGGATAACAGAGAACCAAATTGAATACAGGTGCAACCTATATGGGTCGGAGTTCCCAACATACCCTAGGACAAATTCATATTTGGACCTCTGCATTGCTGACGCAAGACTTGAATTCAGCTTTAATAGTCCTCAACGGAAACTGCAGGTGCTTCCTTACGATAGCGACCATAACGCAATCGTAATGGAAATCAATCATCAAAGGGATGATTTCTTCCTCATTCCAGTTCAACATGAAAACCATCGGTTGAATTTCAAAAAACCAGACTGGGGAAAGTTTCAAAAGAAGTTTAATCGGGAGTACCAGAAGCAATGTCCCTCTTCTGATGATGGCAACGCTTGCTCAATGGTTCCTAATAACAGAAATCTAACTGACGATGAAATAGATGTCTATTTGTCGAAGTTAGAGAAGCTGACGTTGGAAACGATTGAGAAAGTTGTTCCCAAGATTAAACATCGAAACAATATGGAAGGATATGAAACACCAACCATCGCAAGGTTGAAAAGATTGAAAAGCCTTCTTCTCACCCGCGTCAACAATATTTATCGACGATTTTTGGACTACAACCATCCCTCGTTGGCTTTGTTGAAATTACACCTGAAGAATGTCCGGAAGTTAATCCGTTCATACTTCAGGAGTGAGGTCAGCAATCAATGGGCGGAAAAACTGAGGGGTATTAGCCCACAGGACCCAGATGGCGTTTTCGCGAAAGTGAATAGCTTATTCCGCAGGAAGTCTCGAGTGAAGGTATCGAATCTTGAAGTCGCTAGTGATGAGATAAATCTTCTCGATAGAGCTGGTATCGAAATTGATAGTACGACTCCGGATAGAAATGGAAACAGGATTATATGTAATGGATTGCAGAAACTTGCCCTGATTGGAACACATTTTGAATTGGTCCATCTGCCAAACCCAGAGAGAAGGGATGAAATATTTTCGGAGGTCGTTGAAGCAAAAGTTTCCGACTTCAAATCAAGCCTGAACGGCCAATCAATTCTTCATTTCGATGAAACATTAACATCTGACCTCATACCGAGCTTGAATCTTATTGATTATTTTGTTAGCTATGAAGACTTGTGTTTCATATTTCGCAGAATAAACAACAAAAAATCATGTGGTACTGACGGTATTCCAAATATAGTTCTCCGACATTTGCCTGAGGTTGCTATTAGGAATTATTGCATATTGTTCAACAACATGTTGAACAATTCATATTTCCCAAATGAGTGGAAAAAGGCTAAGGTATTTCCGATCTTGAAGAAAGGAAAAGAATCTTCATGCCCCAAAAGCTATCGCCCAATCAGCTTGCTGCCTAACATCAGCAAGGTGTTTGAAGTGATACTCAACAGAGCATTAAACGCCCACATTGAGAAATATGAGTTGATGCCGAATTGCCAATTTGTTTTTCGTGCCAGGCATTCGACCATACATGCAATAACGAAAGTAACCTCAGACATCTGTTGGAAACTAAACAACAAAGAATATGTTGGAGCATGTCCCATTGATATGGAGAAAGCCTTCGATACGGTGTGGTTAGATGGACTAGTTTTCAAACTTCTTCAGGACAGGTTCCCCAGACACCTTGTCGCCATGATGTGTAATATGTTATACGGGAAATCATTTGTTGTAACTGATGGAAATCTGACAACAATGCGCGAATTCAAGGTCTTGAATGGTCTACAGCAGGGAACAGTTACTGCGCCCCTGCTTTTCTCAATATTCATTCGCAAGCTATTGAACAGCTTTGATAATGTGTCGCCAACGCGATCATTGGTAGCGTTTGCTGATGATCTGATCATCTATACGGCAGACCAAAAAGCTACAATAGTTCAGAGCAATCTTCAAAAAATGTTTAATGATGTGCAGCTTTACATCGACAATTGGCGAATGAAAATCAATGCGCAGAAGTGCGAAACAATTTTGTTTCGGACAACGCTGCAGGGGGCCAGTCAAGACCTGAAACGTAATTGGAAGGATTTCCACATTATGGCTGGTGAGGGTAGTTCAGAACGGCTTCCACATAAATTCTGTGTTCGATACCTCGGTGTTCATCTCGATCAGTATCTGTACTACACTGAACATGTCAAAATCATGCTCAGTAAAGCACTAAAAGTAGTCATGGCTCTTCGGCGACTCTTTCATTCCAGATACATTGATCGAAAAGTCAAAGTTATTTGTTACAAGACCCTGGTTAGGCCAGTTTTGACATACGGATGCCAGATCTGGTACAACCAGAGTGCTAGTACAATGGAAAGATTAAGAGTTTTCGAAAGGAAATGTCTTCGTGCATGTACTGGTTTGTACAGAAAGCCTGAGACGGATTGGAAGCACTATATATCGAATAGAAAAATTTATCAAGCCGCTCAAGTGACAAGAGTCGATATCTTCATATTGAAACTTCTTCGGAATCATATCGCAAGATCTGTAACTGTGAGTGAAAACCCTTGGATTTCACAGCCGTTCCACCCTACAGACGGGTATATTGTGACTTGCCTCACTACTGGCTTCGTTCCTCCAGAAGCATTCGTGTATTTGGACATGAATCGATATGTTTTTGATTCTGACGGCGTCCCAATCATATATCACATATACCGACGGGCCACCGATAAGAAGATAAAATATCCTCCGAATCTGAGTTCACGAGACCAACAATTCCAATGGAGATACTCATTCGCTAGATTCGTTGAGGCTGGTCGAGCTGAGATGGAGCAATCTAGGTATTGGTGGCTGAATGACAATGTCTAAATTATTCGTGTTTATTTTCTGTTTTTGTGCTTTTTCTCGTTACTTAGTTTTTCAGATTCATCTCATTATTGCTACATCTAGTATTGTTGTTTATTTGTATTATAAATTAGGTATAGGTTTCAATATAAGGTAATTTTTTTTTTTTTTTGATTGAACTTATTTAGAATTAGGGTGTAACATATTAGGTATAGGATATAAGTTCATTGTTGTGTTAGTAGTATAAGTAATTTTTGAATAATGCTGATTGGTTTTTTCTCCTTTTTCCAATTGAATCAAAAAATATCTAATAATATTAATTAATTTAAATTTGCAAGTGTATTTTTTTCATTAAATGTGTTTAACTGTTAACGTATAAATTTAAAGAGCCATTCGGGCCATTAAGTTTTTTTATAGTTTTATTGTTTGGAATTAGCTTTATGTTCTTTTAAAAATTTATAACGATTGGTATTAAATAAAGCGCTTTTGACTTTGACTTTGACTTTGACTTTGACTGTTAAGTGATCCGTACCTTTACTCGAAGATCTTATGATGGCTTTACTTTGATCAATGCCCTCTATTATTTTGATTACTTCTAAATAAGACTTATCGTGGAAAGCCGGATGCACTATAACTCATTTTACATATTACTGTCGAGCCTTCGTTTTCTTGCCTTCATCATCTTTTCGATTGTCATTATCCTCCTGATCCTGATCATAGTACGAATTTTTACGCGGATGCCATTCGTGATTTTTTTCGATGCAATTTCAAACGGCGTCCACCGACTTGCTAATCCCAAATCATTCGTTGTCATGTGGTAATATTTCTGGGACGAACTTTTATTACATTTTCAATATTTACGTATTTGCCGCTGCTGCTCGTCGACAATTTTATTGATGTCGTTGCTGGTAATGTGTTTGATATGACCGAATGCAATTTAGATTGTGCGCTCAATTTCCCATCCATTTCGTGATCGTGTGCGTACTTTTGGAAATTTGAAAGTCTAATATGATTTGTCAACATTGTCGTTGCATTCGCTAGAAAGTTTTTTTTGTCGTTTCAACATTGTTATCATGCACCAGACCATTGCTGCTGCTGCTGCTGTGACGATTCAATGTGGATGAATTGTATTTGTAATGGCTTCGATTTATTTCAATTTCATAATCGGATAATCCATGAATGCTGTAACGTTCACTAGCACAGCCATTTATTGGTGTTATTGTCGTTGTTTGAAATCATTTTGGCGGTTATCTGCAAATCCATTCGTTTTCTTCACATCAATGGAATCGCAGTTTTCTTCGTCCACTGAGTCGTATCGGCGATGACGACCTGCACTGTGACGTGTAACACTTAGGAATGTACTACCCATTGGCGATTCATCCTTTAGCCAAATGTGTTCTAGACACTCAAATGCGGAGAGACGATCAATCTGGTACAATTCTTAATGTACTTTCGATGAAATCAATAGCTTCTTGTGAAACGTCAGTAAATAATTCATCTGGAAATGTTAGCGATTATTGTAAACTATTCAAAAATGTCTCCTGTTTTGTATCGCCACCAAATGGTGTACATCCAGTCAATAATACATAGGCCAATACACCAATCGACCATACATCAGTTTGCAAAGATAATGGATCATATTGTGGCACTCCAGGTGCGACATAATCGGAAAGCCTCCATGGCCCCACCTACTCTGACTGAGGTTTGTTTCATCATCAAAGCCCAAAAGAATAATAAAACGCTGGGCATCGATGGGATTCCAGTGGAGCTCGTCAAATATGGTGGCAGCAGTATTCGTAAAGCTATTCACAAAGTCATCTAGCACTTTTGGGAACAAGAACATATGCCGAAGGAGTGGAGCCAATCAATCATATTTCCTATCCACAAAAAAGGTGACAAGTTACAGTGCGAAAATTATGGAGGCATATTATTACTTTGTATGGCATACAAAATATTTTCAAATATCTTAGCAAATAAAATCGGGTCATATGCCAACAGCATTATTGGAGAGTATCAAGGTGGTTTTAGAGCAGGTTGATCGACAATAGACGTGCATCAAATTTTTGTTGACTTTAAGCAAGCATGCAACAGTATTGATTGCAACGTACTGTACCAAATACTGCTTTCCTTTAGCATTCCAGCCAAATTAGTCCGTCTTACCAAAATGATAATGACGTCGACGACCTCTCAAGTCCGCATCAATAACCAAGTCACCAATACCTTTGACACATATATTAGACTAAAACACTGAGATGGGCTGGCCCCATTGCTATTCAATTTGGCCCTGGAGTGCGTCATAAGCTACCTATTGATACACGAGGTACATTACTATACAATTCGAGCCAAGTAGACAACATCAACATTTCATCACGGTCATTAACAACTGCCGAAGAACTCTTCCTGAAATTCGACAGCGAAACAAAACTAGTAGGGCTACAAATCAATGATAATTATTCAAAGCTCATGACGCAGTCGATGAAAAATGTCACAAATACAGAAGATATGAAAATGTTGGCAAATTTGTGTATCTAGGCGCCAAAATAATGAAGACAGGTAATTAAAGAGACGAAATACGCCGAAGAATAAAGCTCGCAAATTAAATATTTTATTCAGCTTAGACGATCCTGAAGACCAGCTGCATACACAGAAAAACATGGCTCCAAGTATACGAATCTGTGATAAGGCTTGTGTTAGGCTATAAGTGTGAAATATGGACCTTAACCCAAGCATACGCAAATTTATTGGACGCCTTTCAGCGAGAGGTCCTGAGACGAATAAGCGGAGCAAGGCTAGATGAGGACCAATGGTGAATTCGATACAACCATGAGCTGTATGCAATTTTTGAAGAACCGGAGGTCTCAACGATTGTAAGACTGTGGAAGCTGCAATGGGCTGAACACATGAATCGTGAGAATAAACAACGAATACCCAAAAAGGTATTCGTTGGGGAACTGAATGTCACAAACCAGTGGGGAGACCGAAGAAACACTGGTCTGACTTGGTCGACGAAGAGAGTTCATCGCTGTTCAGATTTCGAAATTAGAGGACACGGTCAATGGACCGAGATAGTTGGAGGCGCTATTTGCAGGAACCGAAGGGCCAAGAGGGGCTCTAGTACTATGAAGAAGAAGAAGTATAAGAAAAAGGGTTAGTATAAAACGGTGAATTTTGTCGTTCCATTTAATAAGATTGAATCAATTTGTATTAAGGAAAAAAATTCATAATAAAATGTCGCGTACTAAAAACAATTTGGTTGATAGATTATTCAAATACAAATGAGAAGCGATTCCATGAAGTGGAAACATGTTATTTGATTGGCTCGACAACGAGAAGGTCCAAATTGAAGAACGGAAGAAGAGTGGAATATATCAAATTGAGTGTGGAGAGTGCGATAGAATATACATAGGACAAACGAAGAGGTTAGCCGTGGTTAGATTCGAAGAATATAAAAAGCCATCAAAATATGGTAAAAGAATAAAAAGCAACAGGTAAAACTGATGGTAACAAGACAGCAGAAGTAGGAAAAATCTAAAAGTCATAAAATAGGAAAGAAATACCAGTGAATAAGTCATTAAGAAGACAATAGGTATAAGTAATATCCCTGTAATCAAGAGATTAAATCATGCCCGAGGTAACTCTTCCAAAAATTTTTGAGATACATTAAAAAGAAATTAGTCAGGCAACCGTGAATAGTATAAATAGTTGGGCCGTGTTGAAGAGTAGTTATTTGCACTGAAGAAGTCCTAGAGTTCAGGATGAAACGTACATTTGTAGAAATTAAACAAATATCCGGTTTTTGGAAACTAAAAATAGAGTCTTTAATTTAAATTGTAATAAAAACCGTTCAAAGCAATATGGTTTGAATGTGGTCCAAAGGTAGGTAAAAAGTATAAAAAGTGGGCCTTCTTAACGATTAGACGCTTTTAAGCTTGAAAACCACGAAGAAATGTTTTTACGAGTACAAAGGCAAAAAGCACCTCAGAAATGAAAACCTGCTCAACATTGTTGGTAGTAGTACCATTCGTTAACGTTACGTTTTCCTCCATAAAGTCGAAATCGTGCCCTTAAATTTTAAAAAAATTCATGACTTTAAATATTAACATAAATCGTCACCTCTTACATGGAGATCCAATCATAATCAGATGAATTAAGGCTATTTTAATTTCATTGGAATTCCAACGGCAACAACAAATGTTAATGGTTGACATGTATTTCAAACAACATATATCCTGCCATCTACTTCTGATTTTCATGAAAATGTCTAGATAGGTATGTGTTTTGAATATGTTTAATTGCTCAAGCATTCAGTAATCTACTAAAGCTAAAAAAACTAGGAGCCCTTCTGTATTGATGAAAGAAATAGTCCATCTTATGACAACGTTTGAAAGATTTCTTGAATGTGCAAATAATACATAACTTAAGTCATCGATTCATGCCATCAGAACAGTTGTCTTTAACGCTACGATGGTTACAAAGCCCTTATGGTAGGAGTGCTCTCCTGTCTACTCAATTTGTTTTATTATGCATGCAACCCAATTCAGTGGTAGCTTATAATATAATGTTGAAACGGATCGGTCAGTCAATTACATTTAGTCTGAGCGAAAGCAAAAGATGAGACCATAATCCACTTCCTATGTTAATCATTATCAATCTTGCAGAACAATTTACATCACCATCAAAGCCAATAATTCCACATGATTGACTATCCTTCGACAGCATCTTTAATCTTTTTCACAAGACATTATTTGATTTTCTTATTTTTAAATTGGTAGGAATATAAAAAAGATATTTCCAAATGGTACGGAAGGAAATGTCTGGTGTAATAAAATGCCATCGACCTTACAACAGCCCTTCATCTCATGTTCACCATCTCTTTTTCAGGGACGACGAGAGGGTGGTTCAAAAGTGGGCGGAATAAAGTATCTAATAAGCCCGACTGTTTTTCATTGTCTATTGCTTGTAAGTGTATTTTTTCTCGTTTGCTTTTCAGTCCTTCTATAATGAAAGGAGAGGCAGAACATTGATAGGTAAAATACAAGAAAAAGGAGCAAAAATGGTCCACCATCATTGGCAACGTAATGCTTCAATATGCTCAAAGATGGGTATGGGACTGTAGAAGCAAGTACGAGACCATAGCAGAAAATTCACAATGCCAGTTTTCTTTAGTAGGATGGAAAAATGATGTTTTCATTTCCTTAAGTGTTTTTAGGTCAACCAAATTGTTGTCTCTAAATTCTTCAATATGAACAGTAAATACATGTGAACAAATAAATCGGATTACCAGAAATGAGTCCAGTCATTTACCATCAAACTCCTCTTGGGTAGCCTTTCATAGGGTCTAATCATGAAAGTAAGCTGGTTCGTTAAACATTAATAGATGAAAGAAAGCATACTCGTTCAGTTGTTGTTTAACTATTGTGTCAAAGTGTGCAGTGAATGAAAAAGCTACTCTCTGGTGTGATATTATGAACCATGTAGGAAGAGCAATGTAAATTTGTGTCGATAACAATTAGTTCATACGCTCCAGCTTGCTGATTTTATCTTTCAAAGCAAGGATGCTCCGGCTGAGGCCTGCGGTCCCGGTAGCTTATCGGAAGATGATAAGGAAGAGCAGCCAAATGACAACAAATTTGGCCGGAGTAGACTTTTCATACACTTGAACAAAAAGACAAAACCTATAAAGCACCAAAGCATGCTCCTGCCTAGCAAAATCGAATGCACTACTTTAAAGAAAAGATGGATCCTGCATAAATTCTACTTTTTTCGTTTCTATTATGATTATCTGTAGTCCGTGTGAAACAGTCTATGGTGCATTTTGGTATGCAGGTTTATTATGAGGCTCTGAATTGCATTAATATGCTGACTACATTCTTCCTATTGATAAACCTGCTTTTGATGGTCCTGGAAGCGATCCAATTGTAATTCCAATTATCGATAACAGTGACCCTGGTCGTTCAACGTCTCCTGCAGGTGTTAATCATAATCAACTATACCGTGTTGTTGCTCCACCGAATCAAATTTTCATCTCGAGACTAGCATATGAAACTTCGGTAGACGACATTCTTAACTTTATTAAAGCGAAACTTGGAAATCTAAATGGACCCATAAGCTGTACTAAGATTACAAAGGAAAATCTGCCGGATCGAGTAGTATCCTCCTTTAAACTTACAGCTCTACCAAGCATTGATTCTGTATGCCGTCCCAAGTTCTGGCTTCCTGGTACACTAGTGAAACCATTCGTACCTGTTAAAAAGACAAATTTTTTCCGCAATCCTTCGGTTCACGCAAGAAAATAGTACATAATAGCTTTAATAACATTAAAATTTATTATCGAAATGTTAGGGGACTAAGGACTAAATTAAATATTTTTAATACGTCTTGCTTTACCGCGTCGGATGATATCATCTGTGTTACAGAGACGTGGTTGAATGGAAGTATCCTTAATAATGAACTTTCGACTGAACACAATATCTTTAGATGGAGTCGAGATATCACAGCTTCATCTAAAATGGATGGCGGGGGTGTCTTCATAGCTACTAAGAAGACTTTGTCAGCTTCAGCCTGTTCGAATTTCTCTCCATCTTCTCCTATAGAATGTATTCTTGTAAAAGTCCAAACCTCGCACAATAAGTTTCTTCTTGTTGCCTCTACTTACGTTCCTTGTAACCTTTCAATTCCTACATATGAAACATTCTTTGATGAGCTTTCATCTTACATTGACTCCTTCTTCCCAGACTCCCCTTTATTAATTTGTGGAGATTTCAACTCGGCCTCGGTTTCTTGGTCATCTTTTCTTGCATCAGTTCCGTCTTCAACGAATAATCTATCCATCGTTCTTTCCTCTTTTTTAAATCACTGCTCCTCTCTCAATTTAATTCTGTACATAATGTTGACGAAAAACTGCTGGATCTAGTGCTTCCCAACATTGCTGATCAGCATCTTTCTGTATCTCGGTCGGTGGTTCCGTATGTAGACACTGACTCATTTCACCCTCCCCTCTCTATGGTCCTTTCTTTGAAATATCTAGCACGATGCAAAACTCGTACGCGGCCTAGGTTTAATTTTGACAAATCTGATTTCCATTCAATTTCCACGCATATTTCTACCCTTGACTGGCAAAGTTTCTTTGCTGACTGGGATTGTGAAGAAGCAATATCAAAATTCTATTCCTTTCTATTTATTAGTCTCCATAACTTCACTCCACTTTATGCCTCCTTAGCAGGCGCTAGTCCTCCCTGGTTTACGAGGCATGTTAAGGAAGCCATTAAAAATAAGGATAAAGCTCATAAATTGTGGGAATCTCATGGAACAATTGATTATCGTCAAGAGTTTGTAAGGTATCGGTCAATTGCCAATATGAAGGTTCTGAGAGCCAAAAGAGCATATTATGACAATATGTAAAAGTCTCTTCATTCCAACCAAACTAAGCCCTTTTGGTCTTTTGTTAAAGCTGAAAGATCTTCAAGTGCATTTCCAAATTTTTTTCAGTGGAATAGCAAGACTGGTTCTTCCCCTTCTGAAATTTCTAACTTATTCTCCACCTTTTTCTCCTCTACATTTTCTTCATATAACAAGACTTCTATACCTTCCTCTTTTTTCGTATTGCCTTCACCTATTATCACCTCGATAGCCACGAATCTTCTTCAAGTTGAACTTATTATCAACTCTATTAACGTTGGACATGGGCCAGATGGCATTCCTAATTTCTTTATTAAAGCATTAGCATCTACCATTAGCTTTCCACTTTCATTGCTTTTCAATCTAAGTTTGACAACAGGTCACATGCCAGATTGCTGGAAGATTGCTAATGTTACTCCAATACACAAAAGTGGTGACCCGACCATGGTGGAGAAATACCGCCCTATCTCAAAACTTTCATCCTTTTCTAAAATTTTAGAACGAATTGTCCACCTAGAGCTCTATTCTTCTCTTTGTTCCCAAATAGCTCCTGAGCAGCATAGTTTTGTGCCAAATCGTTCTACCATAACCAATCTCTTGGAACTTACTGACACTGTGGCGGTAGCCTTAAATGACAGTCTTCAAGTGGATACTATCTACACTGATTTCTCTAAGGCATTTGACACTGTCAACCATGACATTCTTATTTGCAAATTGCAGCATTATGGTGTAAGTGGCTCCATTTTGTCATGGTTAACTTCATACCTAGCTTCTAGAACATGCCAAGTTGTCATTGATGACTCGGTTTCTAAGTCATTTCATCCCTGCTCTGGAGTTCCACAAGGTTCCATCTTAGGTCCGTTCCTTTTCACCATGTTTATCAATGATCTCCCATCAGTGTTTAACTCTTCCTGTCTCTTATTTGCGGATGATTTGAAGATCTACAGAGTAATGAACTCGCCTGCTGACTGTCATATTCTCCAAAACGATCTGTTATCTCTGTCTTCTTGGTGTAAGGCTAACGTTTTGAATTTAAATGTACCAAAATGCCACAAAATGTCGTTTTCGTTGAAAAGTTCATCAATATCCCATTCATAATTACCGAATCAAACTCCTCTAACAGTAGTGGATCAGGTGAAAGACTTAGGGGTTATCTTCGACCTAAAGCTCAAATTTAACCTTCACATTATAAACTTAGTCACTAGAGCTTCCCGTGTTTCGGGTTTTGTTCTTAGGCATACTTCAATTTTTTCTAACCCTAAGTCTGCTATCAAACTATTTATCTGTATCGTACGTTCTCTTCTTGAATACTGTTCTCAAATTTGGTCACCTCACAATGATTATCTGATTGTTCTCCTTGAATCTGTCCAGAGGAAGTTCACCCGTTTTCTATTTTTCAAATTCAAAATCCCTTATGCGACCTACGAAAATCGCCTGTCCTTCCTTCAGATTCCTTCTCTTGAAATTCGCAGATCGATACTTGATGAATGTCTTCTCTTTAAAATTTGTAACCTCCTAACGGATACAAATCTTGATTCTCGAATTTATTATAGGCCAAATCTGCGCTCGGGTAGAAATGCTAGTATCTTTCTTGTACCTTTTGCTCGGACTAACCCGTACTTCAATTCTCCACTGCTAAGGCTACCTCGCAATCATGATCGTCTACAAGTTGGTCCTTTTCCTCGTTCTCTTTATTTACTTAAACAAAAACTTATTAGTTTACTAATTTGTTAATTTTGTGTGTTTCTTAGTATATACTTTACCATTTGTATTAGAGGTAACTCTGTTAATGGCAACATAAATAAATAAATAAATATGAAGTGCGTCTGAGTAAGTCAAAATATCTCAATATCGCTAGTAGATAATACTAAAAACACCAGTCCTCCAGGGACGTCAGGGCTGGAGGAATGCTTGTCTGGCAATTCCTCTTCCTTACGATATAGAAGGGACTCCAGCTTAATGGCGCCTCACGGTGTAGCAAAACGAGATCTGGCCCAAAATAATTTTTCAAACGGTTCCAGGATAGGCTCTCAGGTTGACAGGGGAAATGTTTAGTGGGTAGTCCAATTACTAACTTAGCATGGGAGCAGCACACTCAGTATGTAATTGGCATTCACTTTTCAATGACAACACCAAAAAAAAAACACTAGAAGCAATCGTGTACGTTGCCCGCATTAAGCTGTGGAGCTCCTAAATAATCATATACATCAAATAGTTTTGTGCACTGTTTCCTAATTATTGAAGATGTTGATAGCTCTTATACGAGCCAACAGCACCTGTGTCGTAAGTGCGACCACATCCGAAGGTCACGCAATCGACGCATTGAGAACAAACCCAGGAGAGAAGATTGCACAGTTGGCATAAACTGCGAGCCAAGCTGTTTTCAAAAGACCAAATATTTTGTTAGGGAAGCACGCGGTGGTTACCAATACTCGTATATGCTTAAGTAAGTTGACCTCAGGTATTTTCTTTGTCTACTGAAGAACCCGAAGGTGTTAATCCTTCCCCTTAAAGAACACTAGCTAATACCAACGAGCATATGTTAGGCACCCCCAAGATACACCATGTGGATGACATCAATTTTTTTCCCCGGTCCTTTCCATCCACAAAAGAACTCTTGCATAAGCTGGAACAAGAAAGCAAAGCAAGTGCGGTTACAAATCAATGAGTCCAAAGCAAAAGTCATGATATAAACCAGGAAAAGCATCCCAATAAGCAAAACGTTACAATCTGAAACGGCGGAATTCAGCTCACATAAAGTGCTTTTTACTTAGTTTTAGGTATCCTGAGTGCCAGATAGACAAATAACCTGAAATCCAAATATAAAAACCTGTGTGTGCTACGGATGACAGACATGGACCCTCACTCAACCCTTCGGAAATGTTTTGAACGCTTTGAAAAGGCAGGTTCTGAGGCGCATTTTAGGTGCTGGATGAGGAGGGGATCAATAGCAAATGCAGTACAAAGTTATTGTATGAACTTTGTGACAAGTCAGAGACCTCTCTTCCACTAAGATAAAACTGCGACAACTATAATGGGCTTACCATATACGACAAATGGATGAATGCCGAGTAGCTTAAAAAAAGTAGTCGTTGGCAGAGCGAAGACCAGGTGGAAGACTCAGAAAGTGCGGGTCTTACTTGGTGGATTATGACATTAAATTGCTATTTAAAGCACTCAAAACAGTAATTATTAGGATTGACTTTTGATTTTACTGTCTGTTTTTCAATGAATGTAATTCTCAGTGTTACTTTGGCTATATGTGGCTATATCTTTGTTGCAAAATGTAAAGACAAAGTAGTAGTTCTTAAATAATTATGGTCATTAATTTTGTTTACCTAACTTCGCCGCAGACGATCCCAAGCCCGGTTGAGAAAGGAGGAGGGTTTCTCATTGTTTTCTTAACCCACAGGTTCCATGACTCCTCATCCTAAACCCCACGAGCTAATGGCATTAAATGGTCTCGGAGTCGCAAATTGGGTTTACTGATTCCCAAATGGTGGCAACCTGAATGCCAATGACTGTAAATGCCTCTACAGCTCTGCCAGTAAGAGCTACTTATACGTCCTTTGTACTGACGAAAGAGGGTGAAGGCGCGTCTTCTGTTCCTGATAAGGGAATCGAAAGTAATAACCATGCCACGGGTATGGAGGTTCAGCGAAGGCCTAACTTTCCGTCCTTGGAAAACCCCACATTGTTTCGAAACCTGTAATATAGCCTTGAAATGGATCGGACCTACGGCAACTACCCCGTAATCGGAAAATGGACTGTGGAATTGGATCCTGAAATATCAGATTACACAACTACCTCGGCGCTGTTAAGGGACTTTTACAACAGGCCAGTCAATATCAATTAAGACTACTGGCAATTCAGGAAACAAACTGGACTGGAAGATTTAAGATGAAGATATAAGATCACACATAATATTCAAAATTGGGAACCCTGCTGGATAGCGAGAGTTTGGAGTAGCCTTCATTGTGGATAAGGAGTTCAAGTCACACGATATTGGTTTTAAGGCAGTCAATGAACGGCTGTATGCGATTCGTATAAAAGCGAAAGCCTTCGGCTGATAAATTTATATACCCCGACTGACGAAAAAGCCGAAAAAAAGAAGTAAATATTCTACAATCACCTGGAAAAATAAATTGACTCATTGCCTACAAAGAAAACAAAATAATTCTAGGTGATTCCAATACTGAGATTGGCAAGGAGATTTCTCTACAGGGAACAACTGGAGGATATCGCCTCCACGATGAAACAAATGGCAACGACCAGCATTTGATTAACTTTGCATTCAGCAGAAATCCAGCCATACGATCAACTTGCTTTCCACATTGACGCACATATACAATGACCTGGCTATCGCCGGATGGCAACACACAAAACCAGATCAACCATGTTCTCATCTAACAACGTTGGGCCTCGAGCATACTTGACGTCCTAACATATCGAGAAGTCTGAGTTATAGACCATTAGTTAATCGAACTAACTAATCGATGTTATATAGTATGTCAAAGCTATATTCAGTGAAGAACAGCTTTCTCCAAAAATTCGACATAAAAAGACTCCAAAATTTCACGGAGACCTTCGACAACGAGCTAGCCCCATCCTATCGCTGAAAACAAGCATCGAGCTGTGGGTGGAAGTGAAAGCAGCTCTTAAAACCATGGCAGAACAGATGGTCGGACATCAAACCCGGCGGTAAAAAATGATTGGCTCAATGATGAATGCCAGCATGCATTAGATAAAAAAAATCAGGCGTTCACCGAATACTTAAAACCAGGACGAACAGAGAAGACTAAGAAAATCTCAGAAGAGTAGCGATTAAAATTATTAGAGTGGAAAAAAGAAAATACTATGTGAAACCATTGAGAAGCATCGATGTAAGTCAAGCAACAACACAAGACAAGCATTAAAAGTAGTGAAAAGCTTAAAGCGAGCCTATCTGCTTAAGATCACGCTCCACCGTGAAAAAATCGGCAACATTATTGCTGACGAAACCAAGATTGAGGAATTATGGACATCATATTTCAAGAACCTCCTTTATCCTCCACAAAGATCCAGAACATCAGAGCCTATAGATATTCCCGGAGACCTTCCATTCGCCCCTCCAACTCTGGATGAAATTTGCAAAAGCATAATAAAGCACCAGGCGTTGATGAAATTCCAGTGAAGTTTATAAAATTTGGCGACAGCAGTGTTCAGAAAGCTATCCACAAAATTCTTCAGCACATTTGGCAACAAGAACATATGCCAAATCGGTGGAACCAATTAATGATATTCCCTATCTACAAAAAAGGTAACAAGCTACAGTGTGAAAATTATAGAGGCATACCACAACTTTGCACAGCGTACAAACTATTTTCGAAAAGCTTAGAAAATAAAATCAAATCACACGCTAATAGTATTCATTGGGAGCACTAAGGTGGTTTTAGACAAGGTGGACCGACAATAGACTGTCGAGCAGGTTCTTGAGAAATGCTGGGAGTTTAACATAAACGTATACCAAATATTCGTTGACTTTAAGCAGGTATACAACAGTATTGAACGTAACGTATTGTTCCAAATAATGCTTTGCTTTGGTGTCCCAGCTAAGTTAGTCCATTTTACTAAAATATCAATGACGTTAGCAAACTCCCAAGCCCGCATCAATAACCAACTTACTGATAGTTTTGAAACAAATATCGAACTAAGGTAGGGAGAAAGGCTGGCTGTTAAATCGTATGGGCGAAAAACGGACTGAAGGGTGGAGATCAATGGGGAAACCGAGTAAACGCTGGTCTGACTCGGTCGACGAAGACAGTTGATCGCTGCTCAGGTTTCGAAATCAGAGGATGCGGTCAAAGGACCGAGACAGTTGGAGGCGCTTGTTGAGAAGAGAAAACTGTTGTACCTCTACAGCCCAAAAGGGGCTGGAGAGCTACAAATAAGAAGAATTTGTTTATCTGATATCCATCAGTTAGTTTTTTTGAAAAGCCGTCGGGCCTTGCTTTATTGTAAAGCCCGATTGCGCTGAAATTTTCTCTGCACAAAAGTACCTGACCAAATATACTTTTACCCGAATCTTTCAAAAATTTGAAGCTGCTCGCGCTATGTTGTTCCTTGTGGTTCTGCACACGGACATTGACGAGTGCTCGAGCGACCAGTTGTTGCTTTGTTTCACTATCTGCACGGGCCTGCTGGTTTTGCGGGAATGATGTCATAGTCACGATTTATTGCGGCAAAAATGGTTGTGTTCCGAAGATTTTGGTTGGCAATGACATCCATCACACATCAACCGCGAGACTCCTTTCCATGCACTTTTAATAAAAGTAACGGAAACATGAAAAACTGAAAAAGACACTTCATTTTTAATGCATCCAGCGGCAAGTGCTTCTTCGCTATGCTATCGTTAAGTTCATGAAAATGTCAAAAATGCGACTAAATTAACCACGTACAGCAGATGACCGTGCTGCCAGATTTTCCAGTCAGCAATATGTCTTTTGAGTGCATTCCGATAGTATGTCTGGGACTTTTTCTATGTTCACCCAATTCGGTCATTGCCAGATAGAATTTCCAACTTTAAGCTGGGCAGGAAAAGTTTGAATTTTGCTTCATGTGTTTAATTTTTTGGTGACGCCAAAAGCATCTACTAAGTTTGAGAAAATGAGTAACGATTCATGCTGCATCTTCTGCCTGGAGTTGGGGGGGTCCTTGGAGCTAGTGCGATTGAGCACTTTTGCTCCATTCCTGTCTGCGAGTGCTCATGCACTCACTATTACCTATGATTGCGAGTTAGTTTCTGTACTGTCTAATATAGATCCGAGGCTCGGGTAAGTCACTCGTGCCCTATCAGAGATCTTTAGAAATCCCAAGGTTTTATTAGAGTGTTCGTCTATTTTGTCAAACAGTTTTAAAGCACGGTCGCGTATTTATTTGTCAATAGTCTCGATTCGTAGGTCTTTGTAAATGTCTGTGTTTCTAATATACCATGGGATTTGGAAGATCCATCTTATGGCCCTGTTTTGCAGTGACTGGAGGGTTTTCTTGTTGGTCTGTGATGTCTGGCAGAATGCGATGCATCCATAAAGTAAAGTCGGGCGTATTATTTGCTTATATATGAGCAACTTATTTTTAATATTGAGCCGGTTATGTTTTAGGATAGGGTTTAATGAGGATAGGATACCAATGCAGTGCTGTCGTTTTATTCGTATGTGGTCATTCCATGTCAGTTTATGGTCCAGGGTTAGTCCTAGGTATTTTGCCGTTCTGTTCCAGGGTATAATGTCTGAATTTATTTGTAAAGTTGGTGGTTGTTGATGTCTACGTCTTGAGATAAAGATTGCCTGCGTCTTGTCGTTATTTAGTTTGATCTTCCATTTGCGGAAGTATTCCAGGAAAGTATTGATGGATTGTTGCAGTTTTAAGGTGATGACTTCTGCTTGTCGGGCTGAATAGTATATACATGTATCATCAGCATATAGGGAAACTTGAACATTGCTGGGAAGGCTGGGTAAGTCAGATGTGTATTTGCTGTAAAGGACTGGTGAAATAGGTGACCCTTGGGGAACTCCAGCTAGAATTGGTCGCAGGTTTGAGAAGAAGTTGTAGATTTTGACACGGAAAGATCTGCCTTGTAGGAATGAATGTATTATTTGTGTCAACGCGAGTGGTATTTTGAGTTCATGCATCTTAAAGATAACTCCTGCATGCCAAACTTTGTCAAAGGCTTTCGCTATGTCGAACATAACTAAGCGGTTCCTGCGGTTCATCCCGTTTCTTATATGTTGGACCACTCTTGTTAGCTGGAGTTCTGTGGAATGAGCTGTTCTGAATCCAAACTGTTCATCAGGAAGAGTTTGATTTCTGTTTTTTATTATTTTGGAGTCTTTTGAGGATAGCTCTTTCAGCTATTTTGGAAAGAGATGAAAGGAGACTGATTGGCCTCCAATTCTGTGGAAAAGTAAGGTCCTTCCCTGGTTTGGGGATAACTATTACCACTGCCGACTTCCATATTTTGGGATATCTCCGCAAACGGAAGATTGCGTTAATGACGTCGGTAATTGTCAGTAGCAGGTTGTCAGGTAGCCATTTAAGCGTCGTCTTTGTCAGTTTATCAAAACCAGGTGCTTTACGTTTGTTGAGTCTTAGTATAAGGTCTTTTATCTCTTCTAAGTTGGTTGGTTCTAGTGTACTATCTGCCTGAATTTGCGTGTGTGTTATCTCGTGAACTTTATTTAAAATTTGGTCTTCTTCGTCAATGTCCTCCTCTTGGAAGATATTTTCGCAGAACTGAAGTTCTAGTGTGTCTGCAAAGGCTTCCGCCTTACCCGCATTGTCGAATTTGAGGCCATTTGGTCCATGCATTCGTGGCACAACTACCTTGTTTTTCGTTCGAAAATATTTAGTAGTCCTCCAAAAGGCATTCTCGCCAGGCTCTAGGCTCTGTAAGAAGCTCTCCCATTGCTTGTTACAAAATTCGTGGATTTGATTTCGGATTTTGTTTGTTAATTGGTTGGCTTTCGTTCTAAGTCCAGGATCACCCGTGCTCCTAGCTCTTCTTCGGGCTTGGTTCTTCCTCCTAATCAAGTTTTTTATATCCTGAGGGAGTTCATAGGGGTTGTGTTCCCTTGCCGAAGTTGTGACTGTGTGGTCCTCTTTTGCCTGTTTAATCTTCTCTGTTATTTCTTGAATAACTTTTTCGACGTCGCTAGCTGTGTTTAATTCTTGGGTGAAACTTTCGTTTGCCAGCCAGTCTTGGAAAGCCTTCCAATTTATGGTCTTCTTGACTTTTAAAGGTTCGTCTATAAAAACGTCCTCTATTAAGAAGTGAACTGGTTGGTGGTCTGAGGAGAGCTCATTGAGGACCCTGATTCTTATATTTTGATGGAATTCTCGAGAGGTTGGTTCATCGGGGATATGCAGGCTACCTTCAATGTTTGTGATGAATCTACTTAGCTCAGTCCCTGCTTGATTTCTTCTCACAGCTCCCCATTGTTGATGATATGCATTGAAGTCGCCTATTACCAGGACTGGGCCTTCGAGGCTGAAGAGAGAAGCAAGGTCTTGGGCTAGGTGTTTGTTGTTGGGGGGGTTGTACAAAGAAATCACGATAAATTCGAAGGCAGGCGTTTGCACTTTAATGGCGGTGGCTTCTGCTCGTTGCATTTGTGGTGTTGTAATTATGTGGCGATTCACATTTCTTCTCACGAGAATGGATGTTCCACCTCCCCTACCAGTCATTCTGTCGTTTCTGTACAGTATGTAGTTGGGGATGTGGAGACGAATCCTGGGCTTCAGGAAGGTTTCTTGGAGCAGTATCATATCAAATTTATAATCAAGTATAAATTGTTTAAACTCTCCAACCTTCGGAAGCAAGGAATTTGCATTCCACGTGAGCATGGAAATGTGATTCACTGGACCCATTATCGTTTATTTGTGTTTGGTGTCATGTTTTGGGCAGAGAACATTCCCTGTAACATCTTCGCCATCATATCTTGCATCATCAGCTGAAACTGAGATTGCATTGAGGCGAAGAATTGTCCCATGTCTGGTGGAGTGAAAGTGTTGTGTGTTGTTTGTGGTTGTTTTTTGGTGAATTGTGTTTTGTCTGTTGGTGTTGTGATGTTGTTCGTTTTTGCGGTTGTGAGTAAGCTTGTGTTTGTGTTGGGGGTTTGCTGTGCAGCTATCTGTGCAAACGTCTTCCTCATATTATTGGGATTTTTTGGACAACCCCCGTAGTTGGCCGGATGCTCTCCTTTACAGTTGACACATTTCGGTGTGTCATCTTTCACCTTGACACATTATTTGTGGTGATGCATGCCATCACATTTAACGCACCGCGCCTGTGCATGACAATTGCCCGAGGAATGATCAAATTGTTGGCAGTTGTGACACATCGATAGACCTTTTCTAGGTTTCAAAGCTTCCACCTTGCAGATCAGATGGCAAACCGCGGTTATATTAAAGATAGAAGTTTCCTCCTTTGGGAGGAGGACTTTGACAAGTCTTGATGGACCATTTTGCAATTTAATGAAGAAAACTTCAAATGGGTGAAAGCCTTGTAGTTCGAGGTCTTCCTTAATTTCCTCACAGGTGAGGCCATGTAATCCACGAAGGACCACATTTAGTTTTTTGTCTTCCGGCAGATAGTACGTGTGGTATTGAAGTTTTAGTTCGGTCAATAGTTTCGTCATCTGTCGGTGGTCAGTTGTAGTCTGTGGTATTATCTGTATACCGAGGTATACACGTTTCGCCGAAACAAACTTTATGTTTTTGTCACGTAGCGTCTTCGAAAAGTTCGTCCATTTTTCGGATTCACGTAGTACAATCGGTACAGTTCGTTGTCCTGTTCTGGTTTTGTGGGAGAGGGATTGATGGGAACTGAAGATGTCGGAGGTTCAGGTTTGGGGATTATCCTCATTTCTGGGAAACTGACAGCGGGTTTTGGGGGAGGAAGGGTTGGAAATGCCCCTTCTTCCGGTTCCTCCTCTGCCTCCTCTTCACAGAGTTCCTTCTCCATTTCTTCATCGGAAACCGATTCCACCGATTCTTGTTTTTCCTCTTCTGAGGAGGTCGAGGGAGTCGGGGAGTTCAACAACCTCCGTTTTTTCGTACCCTTTTTGGGCGACGTTTTCTCTACGAGCTTCAGTAAGAGCTCGTCATTTTTGGTGCGTTGTTCCGCAAGTTCGGCCTGAGCGTTCAGCAGTTGTTGTTGAGAGGTCTGAAGCTACTCTCTCGTGAATTGAAGCTCCTTGAGAACCTGATCTAGTTGGTTCTGCAATTTTCTAAATTGCTCGAGAAATAATACATTTTGCTGGTCCGTTGGGTCATGTCCAGGTCCCATCGTCCCCTCCATTCTGCCTAACACTGTCTAAAAATGTTCTGCACCAAGCAGAGTTGATTACCCGAGTCCGATAACCAAGTATTTATGTCCGTTCGTCAAACTAACTAAATCTAAGTAAAGCGAGTACACACACACTCACCCAAGAATCTTGAATTGAACCTGGCTCTTTTCCGCTTCAACTGGCTCGCTGTTTGTATGGTGCAATGTACACTCATACATACACACACACTTGTTCACTATATCACTTCACTATATGTTTTCAATTCGCACTGAACAACCGTCCACGATGAAGGTCTAAATCAGACTGTATGGCTGCATCTTCTGTGTACCTTTAAAAACTATCTACCACTTATACTGCTGGACCTCGATAATCTATTGTCAACAGACATTGTTGTTTATATTTAGCAATCAAGGGTGAAATTGCAGACACCCAAAAGTTGCTGATGAATAAATATCCAGCCTGGAGTATTTTTTTTTAATTGGTGGCAATAACAACAACGAAAACTTGTTCACTTTATTCAGTGGCATATTCTTGCCTTGCCATTGAATGGTGCGACCAACTGTGCGTTGTTCACATCAACAATTCTGCATTGGTTAGTTGCTGGCATGGCGACAGTTAGGACTATAATACGAGTATCGATAAGCTCACAGTTGAGGAGAACCATGTAATCTACTCTTGTGGAGCATCACCTGTGCGTTTTTCTTACGGGATGCATCAACAACGGCGATTGCCGGCTGATAAACTCTTGACAGGGGGAGGAGTGGGTCTTGGTGGTAATCATTAGTTAGAAGTTTTTTAAAAGTTTTCTGATAACAAGTTAAAAACAAACAGTTTGCAGTGGCTCTCCCCCCTTCCAGTATGCCAGCGCAACAATTTAGTAAAAGTTAAAGTTTAATTTAGACTTAATTCATAATTTGATTTCAAAGTTTCCTTTTAGTAAATTTTTGTTTTTTTTTGTTTTATTTGATTGCATTATGGGTTAGTTTGAAATTCAAACAACAGGGCCTTCTTCTTTTTTTTCTGGAAAAGCTATCGGGCCATGCATTTTTCTTTTCATTTTGTTTGGTTTTAATTAGATAAGTAGATACACTAAGTTAAAAGAAGTGGTCTTCTAATATTAAGTTATTTAGTTATCAATAATGCCAGTGTGTGTGAAAAATTGGTCATTCCTCAAAATGGTTTTTCTCATACTCTCCATTATGCTTAAGTTTAGTCTTTTCATATATATAAGATCAGTTCGGGCAGAGGACGCCCCTCAGAGCAATAAGAAATGGTGGGGCTATACGCAAGATAACTTCCTGAAAACACCCCCACCGACGGTGAGAGTGCAGCTCCCACCGAAGAGCATAAGATTGCTGCCAGCAAATGTAAAAATTATTTTATATCAAACACAAGGGCGTTCTGGAAATCGTTAAACGTTGTTGGCGTATTTGGCGCCAAAGTTTGAAATTTTATGAATGTTAAGAAAATTTCATGCTTGATTTTTGAATTCATTAGAAAAGAATTTAAATTGACTTTGTTAATCCATTCCGTTTTTGTTTTAATAATAGGCAGCTTATTTGACCCAGTTAACTGAATTTTACTTTCGAAATACAGTTTCAATTGATGATGTTGACTCTTATTAGAAATATAAATACAATCAGATGGAGTATATAGCTGCTAGGAAATGATATTACAACAAGAGTCAAGTTTGAAAGTCCAGGTTACATATGTTACCATAAAATAAGGTAAAATTTTTTTGACAAAATTCCATTAGAATTAGGTTCATACACTTTTAGATAGTCAGAATTTTGTTGTTCTCACAGTATTATATTTAATTTTTGAATAGTCTTCGTTGATTTTTTCTGCTATTTCCAATTGATGTATCAAAGATAATAATTTCTATTAATAAAATTTGGTGTCGTCTTTGACGAATTTTTGACTTATTATCGCTTAAATTTAGAGAGGAATGTAGGCCATTAAATTTTTGGGTTTTTTTAAATATTTTTAAGTTTGATTTGTTTTTGTAAAGTTTATAAAGATTTTTTTTTTCTTTAAAAGCCGTCGGGCCTTACTTAGTTGTGTGAGCAGACGCGTTTCGACTACTTTGAGTCATCTTCAGACACTGAAGATGACTCAAAGTAGTCGAAACGCATCTGCTCACACAACTAAGCAAGGCCCGACGGCTTTTAAAGAAAAAAGAGGATTGGCCTGCGGATATCAAATAAACAAAGTTATTTATAAAGATTGATTAGATACAGCGATTTTGAATTTGACGGAGTCAAGGCTTTCGTTGAGCAGCCATTCATAATTCTATATTTGTAACTCTTATCTGCCCTCTTAATTTTAAAGTATTTGCGGCTTCAATCTATATTTTATCTAATTATGAAAATATTCTATTAATACGATGCACAAAAATGAAGGAAGTGTGATTTGGAAATTGTTTAAATAAGCCCCCATAAGCAAATTTTTCCTACTGCACTGTTGTAGTTGAAGCACGACCAAAGATCAACTTTGACATAACGACACGAAAGAGAGTTCAAGAGAGCCAACTCATACCAGTTCGACAGCCCGACACGAAATGTGGCTCTCATCTCTTCCCATATACTTTGTATGGGACTGTCCCCTCCATTTTCTTATTGCTCTGAGGGACGCCCGGAAGACCGACGACACGACTGCGCGTTAGGTAGCGCCAATATGCCACCCAGGGATCAAGTAATCTTCAGCTATCTTTTTAAGGTCTGCAACTGCCATGGCTACCATGGTTGTGACGGCATTCCAGCGTGACTAAATCAAAATGAGTAAAATTTTTTGCTTCATATTCTACTGATTTTATTTTATTACAGGTGACTATAAGACACATTTTAGCTGTTGCGCAGTCAAGTTTGGGTAAAATAAGTATGTTACTAAATTAAATACTGTACTTTAGATTATGATTAAAGCTTATTAAATTTCCTGCAAAATATTGTGCATTCGCATTCATCGCTATTTTTTATTATGTTCTAATTATGGGCCCGCGAAAATGCGGATTTTTTTTTTTTTTTTATATACCTTACATTTTTAGATAAACTTGCCCTTTAAACTTCACTCTCAATCTAATATTTCAATTGGAAATTAAATCATGCGCTTATGATTTCAATTAATCCCGTAGCTCTTTTTGAATGTATATGCTATTAAAATTATTTTGGTTTATAAATGTTGTATTTAAATACTCACGAAGCAAGGTATCATTTCTTTTATGCGGACTAACTTTACCAATTAAAATGAACTTGTAAGTTTTGGTAACTTTGATTAATTTCAATCAATCAATCAAAATTTGGAAGGATTAGCTCACAAAACTAGCAGCTATCTCTTTATTTCAGCGCAAATGATGTTTACAAGTAACTATTAAATTACTAGGAGAAATGCATGAAGTTCTCATCAGATGCTAACTCTGCCTTCAATGCATCAGCATGATCTCAATTTAGATGTTAAGTAATTTTCATAACTTTTTAATTTTATTTAAAATAAAAATTTTATAAAAGTTTTTCCATCTTCATATATTAAAATAATTTTATTTACTGAAATTAAATTGAATAATGGGAATCACAGTTTTGACTTACCGCAATTATAGTGCCAAAATGATCTTCACTCTCATTGGAGCTTAGGACTCCTCCAATGTTGTAGTACGTAGGATTCTCCATGCTGGAAGATGGCTTCTGTGTTGTGCCCGTATTGAAACACAGAATCAGAAAGATAAACAGGGTCAATACTGTTGCGGACGTCATAGTTTACTTCTTTTTTATTCGATTTCTTTTTCAAGTATCAAAATATATTAATTTCGCGTACAGATCTGTGTTAGAAGTGTATGTGTTTGGTGTTGGTATATTTTTTTTTTCAAGCAATTTTTAATTTGCCTCTCGCTGCGTTTTTAATTTATTCCATTTTATCGGTTCCAACTATTATTTTCTTTGAACTTTAGAAGATTTCATATTAAATATTGGTTGTTCTTTGATTTATAGAGTCTTTAGTCAAGATGCCATTGTTAAAATTAAGATTGGTTTAAGTTTGTATTCTAAAAATATATGCGCGTGCATGTATGTACGATTAATTTCATAAAATACTTAAATATTTTATTCACCTAATTTTTATATATGTTGAATTTCATTTATTTGGGACATTTAGATAAATACTCATTTATTACTATCATAACCTACGTCGCTTATGCATATAATTTTAGGAATTATATCGCTATTTTACATAAGGTTATTGAAATGTTAACTTTTGTGTGCTTTGTTTCTTATGTATTTAGTTAAGAATTTGTTATTATCATTTAATGGTTTAATCTAAGTATTTACATATTTCCTGGACATTTTTGCATGTGGTTTTTTCTTTGTAAATCTATTCTTTGATTTCTTAATGTGCTCAATATGGAATACGTGAGATCTTGCATGGTTCACGTGGTTTTATATATAATTTACTTGTCCGCGTGAATGTCAGTGTATTATATGTGTTACTTTGTGTGTCTAATATTATTCTGCTTTAATCCGAAATATTCATAACGCCAGTTTGTAAGCCTATTGAATTTTTATGACATCGTCTCCTGGCAATGAAGCCATGCTTCGTAGTTTTCTGAAATAGAAAACAAATAATTGTTCATGCATTTTAAATATTTTTAAATGGCATTGGGGAAGAAAAGAGATTTTATAATTATATAAAATTACTACTTTCTACGTCTACATGCCTTATTTAACTAATTTTTATTCCTCTTCTAAACGTATCGAGGAAAAATTTTATTTAGTAAGATTGCCACACTGTGGAATATCCTAGGTAATATTAATTGATCAATTTCCTTTTTGGAGCGCTTATTGTTATCAGGTCAGTATGATCTTATCGGTGTGTCTTTAATAGCAGCATCAAGAACATCATTAAAATTGTTTCGTTTCTACCCTGAGGATAAGAAAACGATACCTAGTTTGATATGATCAGGCTGCAATGTTGATTTTAGAGTCTTGGATCAAATCATTTTCTGTTAAAGGGTGGTGCAAATAAAACGCACGATGTAAATTGCAAATAAAACAAAAAGTTTCCAGAGAACTATGTTAATATTTTTTATTATAAAAGAAGGATCTATGACAATTATGGGTAAAAGAAAATATTGCCCAAATGCTCGCCACGGCTACGGTGGCATTCTTTTATCCGATGGTCTATATTTTCAATGACGCTGAGACATAATTGAGGTTCAATGTCGTTAATGTGTTTAATTATCTCATCCTTAAGCTCTTGAATTGTTCTTGGCTTATTGACGTACACTTTTTCTTTGAAATATAGGTTTCAGCTCTTGAGTCAATTGAACCTTGTAAGCGTGCAAATTCAAATCTTCATTAAAAATTCATATCAGTGATGCTCGTAAGATGTTCAGTTGTAGGGCACGATGACGAGTCGACGTTGACTGCTCTTCTGCCACACTACCCCAAACCATAGCGATGTTTTCCACAGAACGATCTAGGCGAGCATACAGAGGTGATTTGACATTTTCTACAGAACGAGTTTGCTGAAATTTGTGCACATTTCTCCCGATTGTGGACACATTTGTTCGATTATGCTGGCAAAAAAAAAACACGAAGTGCACGAAATGCATTTTGATTTGAATGCCCATTTTCGTAAAAGGCTTCAACAACCTTAACGTGCTGCTCAATTACGTACATCTCCATGGTTGAATTTGTCAGGCACTGTAACAAAGAAATTCCAAATTAAGTTGGGCGAAAAACTTAAGGTTAAGGTGTGACTCACAGTTAACATCGTGCATTATGGATGGAACAACCTTTATTATAGCGGCACAGCGTCATCTGACTGCATTGTACCGAGTTGGACTTACCATCCATGTCCTAATAAAACAGTGATGGGTCTTGGATAAAAGTCCTAGTGGCGATACTATTTCTTTGGTTATCAAAACTGAACTGATATGGACTTTTGAACAGTACTGCCCAGGCTTCAGGTGTCTATTATCCTGAAAACTGGTAGTGGGCCCTTGTTAATCTGAGCTTTAACTCAGAATAACACTGTTTACAAAAAACATAACAAAAAATTAACTTTCAAAACTT
The DNA here is from genome assembly GCA_963969285.1 of Odontomyia ornata. Taxonomy (NCBI): domain Eukaryota; kingdom Metazoa; phylum Arthropoda; class Insecta; order Diptera; family Stratiomyidae; genus Odontomyia; species Odontomyia ornata. The sequence goes on along the minus strand of OZ017738.1, from coordinate 36,565,067 downwards.
GCCAGAAAAAAAGTTTTATGGAATAAAGGGAACGAGAAATCGCTTCAAATGAAAACATGAGAAGTCAACAGGAAATATTATTTTCCTTCATCCGGAAGCCACGCCTTTTCTAAATGACACATTCACATTTCACACACATTTCATTCCAAAGGATGTAGGTGACAGTTACAACGCAAAAATCAGCAAAACCTGGGAACTATACCTAGAATAGAAACTTTTTACGTGAAAAATAAATTATAGTGAAGTTGAAACTATTTCTATCGCTTTTAGTGCCGAAAAAAAGAAGTTAAGGTACCTATTAAGCTACATCATCCACTTTATTAGGGATCATTCATGATAAGTCCATATTTTACTTGTTATGCTAATTTATTGCTAGTTCATTATATACAAAAAATATATTGCAACACTCAGGCCACATTCATCCACCACGTATTCCAAATATTGCAATTGAGATCGGCAAAAGAAGCACTTTTCTCGAGAGAGTTTCGAACCGGCCTTCCTTATCCATCTAAATACCTCTTTCAACGTGGTGAGATGCTTTTGAAACGTCGGGGTGACAATGATTATGTCGTCTGGATAGGTGATTACATATGGTTTAAGCGTTGGATCCATAAAACGGTCGATTAACCGCTGCCAGGTTACCGGAGCATTGGACGTTGCAAAAGGCATGCGCTGGAACTGAAATAATTCTTTTCCTGGAATAGTGAAAGTGGTGAATTGCTACAATTCCTGCGCCACTGATACCTTCCATTATGCGAACTTAATGTCCAGAGTGGAAAAATATATCGCATCGCGTAGCTTGTCCAAAATGGCTGCGATGTAAGGTAGAGGGTCTGTGTCCTTTAAGGTGACGTTATTGAGTTTTCACTAGTCAACGCAAAACTGGTATGATCCGTACTTCTTGTTAATCATCGAAATCGGAGATGACTAATTGCTAGTCAATAATTCCACAACCCCCTTTCTTAACATCTCATCCTACTCAGCATCAATGTGTTTCTGTAGGGTGGATGAAACTTGGGGCTAGTAGACAAGCGGGCGACACTCCATGCTGGGCGCTAAACTGTTAACTTCTCCGGCGGGGGGCTACAGGCCTGTTTCTCCCATAGATCACGGTCGTGGAATGCCACTCACCTATCCACTGGCCCCAAGTAAGCCACGAAGCGAGAACAAGACTCTGCGGAGTGCGCTCTAAGTACCGCGGTTTCGCCGTTATGCTTCTACTTTGAACTTCACTACTAGCTCGTAACAGATTCGTCAGAGCAGGAAAAGATTAAGATTATCTTAAGGAACCAAATGCTTTCCTGCAACGTATAAAGTTACCCTAGGTCCAGAGAAATGCTTTTTAACCCCTTTCCGAAGAATATTAACATCAATCTAATATTATCATACGGAAATTGTTTTTTGATACTTCCTTGAAAGTATTAGTTTTCGCAACGGCCACAAAAGCTACTTTCTAGAAACAAAACAATCAAAAGCAAGCCCAAAAGCTACTCTCCTAACACTTCCTTGTGAATATTGACATTGGCCATTCCCCGTGATTTTTCCCTTTTCCGAGTTGAACTTCACAATACAACTTCGAATACATTAACTTCCTATAAGCAAAGAATAACACTTTATTCAACTATATTATGACTCTTTATAAAATTAAATTTTATATCTTTTACCTCTACTTATATATTAGTCTACCGGTAGGAGCTCCAAATTTTTAGATGCAGAGCCCTGGCCTAAATTCTACAAAAAACAACTCCGGAAACTAACATACTTCTTTTCCTAATCCAGGGCGTTGCAAAAATTTCATTCGTTGCAATAACTCCGCTTAACGCAAAACTTTGCAAACAAAAGAAAATCGCTCTCACTCACTCAAAGGGTCACCCCAGATCCAAAGCGTGTTCATGGGAGTTAAATAATGCAACGATGTGCCACTAACCCCCTGTTTAGGTACGTTACATCGTGAAAATTCCCATTCGATGGATTTCACGACGAAGCTTTTTCGGAATTCACGTGGGTCCAATGCACCCGATGCACGAAACACAACGACCACACCAACGGACAGAGCCTCTGTCCATGGACTGTAAATCTATCAGACACGACTTTTACGACACAGAAAATTGGACTGTTAGATAAGGGACTGAAATAACTTGAATAACATAAACCACAACAAAAACCAAGGAGAACTAGTAATTGATACTGAACTAGCCATTGACAAACTGGCGCAGGAACAACAGACACATGCAAGACACACTGCAGTAGATATACTAAATACAAAAAATACGGGCTTGCATTAACAAAAAATATTAAGACACATTCAGAAAATAACTTACGGATAAACCACTAACAGTGAAACAGGCTGACTAAGGACATAAACGGAGATCTTTAAACCAACAGACTTCATTAACGCCAACGGATACAAACTGGTAAAAAAAAGACCTCACAATTAGTTCCAATCAGGCGTGCGTAGTTCTGTTATACAATCCTCAATTATCATTCTTTCAAATACTCAGCACCGCTACCATAAACCCAAACCCATCCACACCGTCCCTTAAAACACAACCCAAGCTCTACAAACCCAATATCCCTATTCGACCTGTTGTCAGTCACCACCCAGCTCCTGCAAGGCAATTAGCAAGGTACCTTCCAAAAATATTGGCTGATATCATGCACCTTGATGACAAATACACATTAAAGAACAACTACGATCTAGCGACCTCTATTACTTATCTAACCTTGACTGACACTTGTTGACTTTTAACACAAGACATCACCAGCCTCTATACGGCTACACCTGTCGATGAAATTAGAATTAATTCTCGCTATTTTGGCTCCTATATTACGTTACATTTACATAGAAAAGATAGCAGTAACGACAGTGGATTACAAAAAATTACTTAATGTTAACATTCTCCGGGCGCCGGCTGGAAAGATCGCCAGTAGCCTCTAGCGGATACAAGAGCTGCACAGGTTGTCTCATTTTTTCCCCATTTGGTATCTTGACTTCACAGGAACTATAGTTTTCATAAAAGCGAGCATACAGCTTTTAGTGGACACATCTAGAAGAAGCTCGAGATGAACAGCCTTGATAACAAAGCAGGTCAACAGCATTATATCCATTTTGTGAGTAGATACAGCTTCATGATTAGACTTGGCATAACGTAGACCGGTGAAATCAACTCCCATTGTTTCGAAAGGTTTGCATGGAAACGTTGCGAAGGGCTGTGAGGCAGGCTTTCCTGTCAAACGTTTGCATATAACACATCGCCCTATGATACCCTTCATTAATTGTCGAGTCTTTGGAACACAAAGTCAATGTCTTAAGTGTGTTAAAATCCTCCACGGAGTACACGCTGATGAATATCTTGAACTATTAATTACGTTATTTATGATGACTTTGGTAAAATTATCGGAAGAATGAAATGTATTTCATCTGGTAGCATCTGCAGTCTAGTCGCAACTCGAAGGAACCCATCAGTTTTTAATACAGGATTCAAATTACGAAGTTTTGTTGAAGTAAGAACGTTGAGACCGTTCTGATAAGCGGTGGTTACATCTAAATAATGTTCTGATTGGACAAACTTGATCCAATACGGCTCAGCTAGTTTTAATTCAGCAGCAGAGTGATAACCGCTCTTGTGATCAGAAGTTTTTCGCAACAAGGCGAAAAGCGCAGAATATACGCACTTATTCGTAATATTTTTCTCCAAGAACTGTATTTATCGCAGAGTAGCAAAGGTTCAGCTAAAACAGCATATTCTATATCTGATTCCTTCGCTTGTAAACAAGTCAGAAATGTAGGAGCTTTGGTCAAAAAACTTTTCTCTAGGCCGAATTTCTGATTGTTGTAGTAACTATAAAGTCCATCCACCCACATGGTGCTCTTAAGCAAAACCTTTCGCGTTAGTCCTCGTGTCAATAAGTCCGCTGGATTACTTTTCCTTGGACAAATCCTCGAGGAATTAACCTTTGATTTAGCCTTGATTTCTTGCACACGATTTGCTACATACGGTTTCCATCGAGAAGTATTTCCGCATATCCAAAACAAAGCAATTTCTGAATTAGACCAGAAGAAAATTTCGTCAAAAGTGATTGTTAGGTTTTTTTTAGGTAGCCGTGAAGCCTTAGTGCAATTAGTGCCGTGGTTAGTTCCAATTTAGGCAACGTTGGTTCCCTTTCTCTATCTTCTTTTAAGGAGGTGACTCTATTTTTTGAACAAAATAGTTTAACATTAACCCTTTCTTCTTGAATCTTTCAGATATAAGCAACAGCTCCGTATGCCTTTAAGCTTGCATCAGCAAAAACGTCAAGTCTTATTTCATAGTATTATCCCCTTTTGCTGTAGTGTGTCTTGGAAATACTAGCTCTGGTAAGAAAGGTATATTCTGACCGTAATCGCTCTAAACCTTCAAAGACTCTTCAGGTAGTTTCGAATCCCAATCCAGTTTAAGTCTCCAAATATCTTGAAAAAAAATCTTTCAGCCGATAACAAACGGTCTCAGCAGGCCCAATGGATCGACGATTCTAGACGATAGCTGCAGTAAATTCCGTTTTGTTCCAATTGGGGGATGCAACAGGAATCTTTGTACGGACTCGAGGTCCGCTGCAATCACATCGGTACAAATAAACCAATTGACACCCAAAACTTTTTGAATTATAGTCTGGCTTGATAAATTGATGAATGATTCCCTGATGCCCTTATCATTACGGTTCTATTCTCTTAAGTTCATGGAAGCGTCTTTCATTATATCAATGGCCTCTTGACTTATTCGTTTCAAGCTTGAAAGACTGTCACGGCTAAATACAAGGTCGTCCATGTAGAAGGAGTTTTTCATAATATCACATATTTCTCGATATTTCAATTCGTACTCACTCAGATGCTTCAGAATAGTAGCCGACAACAAGAACGAACTACATGTAATGCCAAATCTACTTCTCAGTACAGTTAAGACTATCAGCAAACCAAACGAAACGATGGGCATCGTGGTTGGACTCGGTTAATTCAATAAGTAGAAAGGCTTTCTCGATATCCTCTACCACCGCATATCTACCAGGTCTGAAGTTAAGAAGAATCTTTAATAAATCCTGAAGCAAGTTTGATCCAACAGATAAATGATCGTTGAGTGATAGTGCGCCATTGCTTTTTTCAGAGGCGTCAAAAACGATACGAAGCTTCGTTGTATCTTTATCCTCTCGGTAAACTGGTCTATGTGACCTCTAATAAGGACGTTCAACAGATACTACGTTAGTGTCTACCTTTTCAGCAAGCAGCAGAGGGCCCCATAATAGTTCACCCAAATAAGGTGTCCACGGCCGTTAAATTTTCATCAATTCTTATTGGCTCCAGTCATAGATTTCCAATATGCATCTGCTCCGATTAAAATACTAACTCCATCTTCTACTACATGTCCTGGGACATATGCGTCAGCTAATGCAAACTCGTTAAATTTTATGCATGTTCCAGGTGACTTTACGACGTCCAAACATATTTGTGGTACCTTAATAGCTTCAAAATAGGCAAAATTACCACCATATTGGCATTTTCTCTTTCGGGAATGTGGCCAGACCTAGCGTATCTTTTTTCTTTTTCTTAGTACCGATGAAAATCCACCCCAGTATCAACTGACAAGGAATCTCAATAAAGCGCTCTTCAATATTAGACCGTAGTTGTTTACTGGAACTCCAAGAATGGTAAGAGAACGCATAGATGAAGTGACAACATTATATAAGTTCCTCAGTCCTACAATATCGTCTTTGAGCTTAATTTTGTGAAGCGACAGGAATCGCAGCATGCATTGATCGATACTTTTATCGCGATCGCCAAACCGCTCCAATAAGAGCGCTACGGCTCTGTCTTAGCATGTGAATGTAGGAGTAAATCCAGCTAAGCTAATTGCTGCTTTTCCACTTAAGAGTGACAGCAGATAGTGGAACTTATCTACGCTCGAAAGAGAGGTGTTTTCATATATCGCGTTCTTATACTGCTCCCAGAATTGAAGCCATTCTTTCAAATTTTCAGAAAATTTTAGCAAATTTAATTTCGGAATTTTCACAGAACTATTACACGTGTCACGGTTTGTAATAAGTACCAAAGAATTCACTTGAACTCTAAGACGTTGAGTTTGTATAATACGTTGATTTAAACGTGCCATGATTGCGACTGCTTTATTTTCGTATTCAGCGGCGATTTCACATTCATGTTCAAGCTCCTCATCTTTTATTCCCGATAGATTAGCTTCATTAGCCTATACTATATTCGCGTTTGCGACTTTGATGCGTTCCAAATAAGAAAATAAGTTTCCCTCCACCCCGTCAGCATTTTCTTCTTTCACCTTTGAAGGCGGTCGTTGCTGCAAGAATTCGGCAGCTGCTTTTGCTAACTTCGATATTTGCCCACGATAGACCGCGCGATATGAGGCATCCATTTTGTACACCGTTATCACTATAATTAATTGTTTTCTTCGTTCCGGCTTTTGGCACCAATGTTAAAATGTTACGCTTTTAACTAAATAAAACTTTGTACCGTTTGAAGAATAATACTGGTTTATATATTTTGTTATGTCGTGCACAAAAATGAATAAGTTTTTGAAAATGTGCGGAAGACCAAAAATTTCCTAACCGATCGAGTTAACGTCAGAATCAAAACTCGCTATTTACGTTACATTTACACAGAAAAGATAGCAGTAACAATAGACGATTACAAAAAATTATTTATTTTTAACAGTATTCATTGGGAGAACTGAAGTGTGGATACCAGTGGAGAAACCGAAGCAACACTGGTCCGACACCGTCAATGGAGACAATTTATCGTTGCTCAGATTTCGAAATTGGACGAAGCGGTTAACGCACTGGGACAGTAGTTTTGCGGGAAGCGAATTCCCGATAGTAGCTGTAGTGCTACGAAGAAGAAGAACAAATACAATATAATGGAAAAGAAAGATTAAGAGTTTTATTGCATGTGTTCATCTGTACAGAAAGCCTAAGATGGATTGGAAACATTCTATATCGTATTCCAGAATGTGTTGAATTGCTTAAGTGGTGAGAGTAAACATACTCATTGAACTACTTCCAAACAATATCGTAAAGTCTATGATGGTGAGCGAGAATCCCTAAATGTTGCAGCCATTACACCCAGCGAGCGGGTATACTGTAACTTTCTCCTCAAATGGCTTCATGCCTTTAGAAGCATTCGTGTATACTGATATTTTTAATTCTGAGGTTTTTTTAGTTATACTTGTATGTCATGTGTATAGACGGGCCGCCGATAAGCAGACAAAATATTCCCCGAATTATAGCTCAGTCATTCCAATAGAGATACTTATTTTCTAAGTTTTTTGGGGCTGGTTGAGCAGGAATGGAGTAATCCAAGTATTGGTCGCAGAATAACAATAGCTACATTATTCGAGATTGTTCATAGTTTATTTTTTTTCGTCTCTTTTATTTGATTTTCAGCTCATCATTGCTACATGTAATCATATTTTTGTTTTTTTCTTGAAAAGCCAGATATCGAATGAAAAAAATGATTTTTGTCTATGCTAGAAGTTTTTCCAAAAATTAGAAATAAGTTTTTACTTGTAGGTTGGAATTATTGTGATATAAAGATATTGGGAAAGGATAAAGCTTCTTATGAGAGCTTAGAATTTTATTGTGTTCTTTGAGTTATATATTTTTAGTGGAGTTGGGTGGTTTTTCCTCTTTTTTCTAAATAATAGAATGTATGTAATAATTCTAATGTGGATATAATACAATATTCATTTTGTAACTAATTTTTGATTACTGTATTGTTTGAATTTAGGGTTACATGCAGCTCATTGAGTTTTGATAGGCTTAGTGGTTTGAAACTAGCTTGATGTTTTTATAAATCATATAATGATCGATGAAATAAAGCGGATTTGACTTTTACTTTGACCTCGAACATTGTCTTAGCTAGCATTGTCAAAACTAATTGCTAACTTTCTCAGAAATAAAGGCTTTGGTTATATTTCACATTGACATATAAAAATTTTCCATTCATTGATTGACTTGCCCACACACATATTTCAAACTCAATATAAAAGTCAACCAACTTTAATAACAACTTCATATGCAGCATGAAATTTTTATATCCTTCAAGAAGACGAGCTAAGAGACGAACGACGCTGTCTGTTTGGAGAATAATGGTTTGCGGCTCAATAGCGAATTTTATCTGGTGCTGAGTTTTCACCTATTATTCTCATACATACATATATGCCTTTCCAGTTGAAATTGCTCGAATGCAATAAATTTTCAGATAATTTGGCCATTGGCCAAATATTTTACATCATTCACGCCAGACTGAACTCCTTTCAGCCATGAACCCATGCCAGAAGTGGTTGAATGGGAGAATCCTTGGATTTTATAGCCATCGTAAAAATGTTACCATGTAAATTGGCTTCTTACAAAATTGCCAGAGCAGGTCTGGAAAGAGGGTTGGTTCAGTGGTAATAATAGTTGAAAAGTTTCACATACACGCAAGATGTGTATCATTCCTCACATCCCAGAGTGTCCTTTTATAGCCAAAATACCAAAAAGTCTGAGTAAGCGAAATTGAAGGATTGTACAGTGCTATATTGACAGTCAACGACTTGATTTAATCAAACCGATTACAATCGATAATGTTGATATTTGCTTCATTGAAGGAATCTGCTTCTTTGATGAGTTCCAAGAAATCCTACCTAAGAGCTTTTTTGGCGCGTTGATGTGAATTTAACGCAGTATATCTCATTTTGGACCACGAGTACCTTCGTAAACAGGATAACCTGATACTATCCTGAGTTCAGCCATCCATCCATCATTCCTCTTGAAACTTTCAAACAAGACACCAAAAACGTTCTGAGTTCATTCATTTTCTTTCCATCAATCCTCAGATGCTCTTCAATGTCCTTATATTGACTCAAATTTCAAGCATTTTCGCTTCCATTCGTTTCGTTTATCAATCAGTTTCTTTCTTAAAAGAAAAATATTTATTCACGAGGGAATTTTAAATTGAATTTTACATCGTTGCAAACAGTTGAGTGAATTCACAGGCAATCTAAGTCCCACTCTTGCTAGGATGAACGACAAATTTTCGTTTAAACTGCTAAGCAATATCTGGTCTGACCCTTTCGATGGATTCTTGGATAGAAGTCGTTTGTGTCTGATTTGCAATTTCAAATGCACTCATGAGCATGCACAGGATAATACAAAAGAATCGATTTAGTTGATGAAATTCTTTGGTTCTATTAGATTAAGGCTTTAATCTTTTTGATGCTATCAGTGGTGATTCTATTTTCAATTTTCAATTGAATTAAATTCAAACAGAATATTTATTGAAGGATACTTGATAAAGCTTTCAATTCTTTGTGATACTTTCAATTCAAATCAAATAAATTCCAGATAATTTTACATCATAAAGACTATGAACGGCACTTGAAAGCTGAATTACTCGTAAATATCTCTGGTTTCTTTGTCGATAAGGACTTGATTCCTCTAATTCAGCTCATTGCTATAGCATCCTGAATATTGGAAACCCTTTGATGTAAGTGTGATTTTTAGTTGTGATAAAGTTGAGTTTCCTAGAAACGAGTTCTTTCAGGCTAGTCAACTTTTTAGGATGGTCCTAATGAAGCAGAATTTGTACAAAGAAAGCATTTACCGAAGTATACGCAGACATCATTCCGATTGATGGACAGTAAGCACCACGTTCTGTTTATAGTTGGGGCTTGGGCAGATGTTAAAGTTTTGATGTGGGGAATAACGACAAAATGTAACAGAACTTATCGCAAAAGGAAGATAAGAAACTAAAGAAAGTAAACTCTAATTTTAAAATCAAATAAAATCGATGTGAGTCTTTTGTAACTCATCAAGATAAGGCAAAAGGCCAGAAAGGATTAAAAAGATCAGTTTTTGTATAAAATCATTCTTATGTTTTCATAATCTTACTATGGGAGGATACTATAAAGAAATAAAAAGCAATATCTATCAACGTAAATTTACAATACGAGCAAAATGATTTTCCTTGATTTGCAACGTTATTGCAAGTAATGAAGTACAAATTAAATTTGTCCTGATGATTTCCAATGTTGTTCTATCATAATACCGTGCTGCAAAAAAAATAGGTAAAATTTCTGAGTAAGATGGGTTTCTCTGAGTAAACAACGACTGAAAAAGCTGCTTTTGGCGTATCGGTTCTGAGTCGATTTATGGCCAACGTAGGGGGCCCAGCCCATCAAGAAGACGCCTCTTGATGAGTGGCGTAGGGCCAGTGCTTCTACATGAAGCAGAAATATAGGGTGATGCTCTCAGTGAGGAGGTGTACCGAAAACGCTTGGCACAGGCACAGAGAAGAGGGGCACTGAGGATTAAACCTTATATCCGACAGTCTCTGTTTCAGCAATAAGAGTTATCGCAGGCAATATACATGTTCCCTTCTTGCTAGAGAACGCCACGCTGTTTATCTGCACCAAAGCGCGGGTGCAAGGGAGACAGTTACCCGCGAGGAGACACAGCGCCCACTCAACGATTGGCAATAGTCTTGGGTGAATTGTACGGAGCGAAGGTGGACTGCGCGGCTCATCTCAGATCTAACACTGATGCTAAATCGAAGGCATGGTGGGACTGACTTTTATCTGATTCAGCTGAAAAGTGAGCATGTGTGTTTTAAGTCATAACTGCACAAGATTGATGAGATATGGTCTTCCGACTGTCGGTATTGTCCAGGAGAGAAAGACGAAGCCTGCGACATATTATATATAGGACAAGGTCCGACGGGGCCTCTACAAGGAGACCGAAGAGCTCACATTACATAGTTCAGTCGCAATGATGCTTGGGTCGGTTGACAAATGGCACCATATTGTACATTATGCTCGGGCAGTCTTAAAAGATAAAAGGGACTCATAGCAGCCAGGGACATTGGTGCTGGGGGATGACTTATCTGGCAATTCCTCTTCTTCCCTCCCCTCTCGCTGGAGGAAAGATCACCTAGCTTGAAGGCACCTCACGGCATAGCAAAACGAGACCTCCGGAAATAATGTATCAAATGGTTCCAGGCTAGATTCTCAGGCTAACAGGGGACACACTAGTGCATAAATGGCATTCACCACCCAACCACAAAAAAAACCGAAAATTAATACACCCTAAAGAGAAACCTCCCATTTCGCTCTAATCAACCACGAGGCTTTAGACATTATGACCCAGATTGATTACTTTTTGTTTAAAACAATTTTTTTATTGTGGAATTACGAAATCTCAATGATTTTAACATCCCCAGCCTAGTTGAGTAAATTCGTGTTAAGGTTTCTTCTATTTATATTTTGTGGCCACAGCTTGTATAACAGACTCACAATTCGAAAGCATAACAAACTTCAATCTTTACAAAGGCTAAAAAGATCCCCGTGGCATCACCAGTCAAAAAGGAAAATTTCTCAAAGGCACCCTTATTTTTGAAACTAAATAATAATTTTATTGGCTGCCACTTTGAAAGTCTTACATTGCTGAATGGAAATATTCTGTTGTATAAATACTTCCCATATAAGTTATTTCAAACGTTTCCATGAAACTATATTCAATACTTCAGTTACTACTAAAATAGCGAATTTCGCTTTCTTTCTGGCCTTTGGAGGTCACCATTTTAAATAGAAGTGTTTGATTTTGCATTATTTTAACATATGTTTGTTTTATTTTAAAATATATGTCCTAGGGTCTCACCTCCTTCAAACTCTGAACTTAACAAAAATATTCGATTATTTTTGAAAAGAAGCTAAAAAGAAGTTTTAAGCGTTCTACTATTTATTTATCATTCGATTTTCATGATTTTTGATAAAATGCAAGAACTTATTACAATCATTTAAAATGCTAAGTTTCATCAAAATCTGTTGAAAAACATGAGCAGGTGAAGAGTACTAAAATCTGAAAAAATTCCTGGGGGTAATGTCTTGTAGGTGCCCGTATTTTTAAAAGCAAATAATCATTATATAGTCAAACACTGTTTAAAGACAAGTAAAAGTAGCAAGAGACTCTTTCTACGAGAAGGTTTTGTCAAATAATTAGTACATCAAACAACGTCTTCTGAATACTGTTCAGGGAGACCCCCTTAAACACCTGAATATTTTTTATCCGCTGCAACTTTTGAGACGGCACCACCTTTGACCTACGTAGAAAATTGCATCACTTTAGCTTTTGTGGTTTGCGAGAAAGCTTGCTGTGACACATGGACGGACGATTGGACAGTTGGAGAGACGGATGGATGGACAGGCGGAGCATTTTCAGCAGGGTATTTAAAAATATTTTCCAATGCCCTGAAAATGGTCTATTGTATAAATAACTCCAACATGAACATAACAAATGGTGCTTGTTTTCTGACCTTTGGGGGTTGCCATTTTGAATGCATGCATTTAATTTTTGATTTTTTTAAATACTTGTTTCTTAGGGTTTAATCAATGAATAAATCCGCCAAATCGGAGTTTTACTCTAGACAGGGCAAAAGTATTTAAGGTTTATTGAAAATGGCAGCTAAAAATATTAGGTTTAAATTCTCGACTTTTTTATTTTTCATGCGATTTTGGTAAAAATTAAAATCTGCAGGAAAATGTGGGCGTTTGAAGGGGCCCAAAATTTGAAAAGATCGCATCTTTGAACCGCCCCCATTTTGAAACTTGAAAAACGACTAAATTTCATTCACATTGGTTGAAAAGTTTGGTCACAACTACTACAACAAATTTTGTTTCTTTGTTTCAGACAGTTCTACTTTGGATTTTTTATTGTAAAACTCATCACACAGTTCAGGGAACCTCTACACCAAATTTCATCCAAATCAGGGCTATACTTTAGTCAGAATACAAGTCATGATTTTTCGTCTTTTGTTTTCGCCTGGCCGATTAGACTGGTTAAAGAACTTAACCCTTTCGGGGCTAACAAGACAACACATCCCAAGCCAGATTTCATTTTAACTAGTGCACACAATCGTTCCATATTTGCTTGTATAAATGCCAATTTAGTCGTTTTAATGCCCAACGTTAAGGGCACCACAGATTTTGAAACCTCGTCCATGACAAGGTCTCATTTCAGGTATTTTTTGTGAAGTTCTACTGTGTGTAGCGATGTTTGGTCCGAAAGTTGGTCCGCGAGTAGGTCCTTCCACTGGTCGCATTGCTTGGTCCATGACAAGATCTCAAACATGATGTTTTGATAATGAATTTTCACCGTCGGTAGCGATGTTTGGTCCGTGAGTTGGTCTCAAAATAGGTTCGTCAGTCGCTCGCAGTAAAATCAAATTCTTTTGATTTTTGTGCGTGGCGCTACAATATATGTATGCTACTTTTCAATGTATGCTAGGTGTGGTGCGAGTATAGGCTAGATGTGTGGCAAATTGGTACACACTGCCACTGGCAGTATTTGATGATAATGATTTGGAAATAATCTTTTGTAAACAAGAAGCAAAAGATTATTTCTGCGAGTTGGGGTTTTAAAACCCATTTGAAAACTTTTATTGTTTCAGAAATTTTGCGGTCGGTTTTCTAGTTTTCTAGAGTTTTTAAATTAATTTTTAGGGTTTTGTACTTTTTGTTACAAAACCCTATTGAAATCGATTTTGTCTGTCCGTCCGTCTGTGTGTCACAGCTGTTTTTCTCCGAAACTATAACAGTTACAGACACCAAACTTAATAGGCATATCAGAAGTGATTGCTTTTTGAAAATTCAGGTATCAGAAAAATTTTCAAAAGGTTTTAAAGAGGGGTCCCCCCATACCCGGAAGCGGACCAATAAAAATTTTTTTTACCAAAGGTAGGTATGTGGGGTGTCAAAAGAAAGGTCTTGATTAGAACTTTCGAAAACAGATCTTAAAACAGTGTTACCGGCTCTTCGAAATGCAGGGGCAGGGGAAATGCACGAAAAATTTGTGCCCCCCCTTTGATCCGAAAAATCTGAAAAAAATCACGCACGTAGACATTTATGAATATAACAACGACAAATACCTTAGAAGTCGAAATTCACTCAACTTTAGTAAAAATAGCATTATTTATAAATATTACATTTTCCTCAATAAAATCGCAATGGAACCTTTAAATTTAGTGAAACTCGATTTTACGGTAGCGTTTTGCAAGATTCTCATATTCTGTAGATTTCATAAAAATCATCATCTTCAAGGCATTCGTTCACAACGAGCAAAGCCAGCGCTAACTCCTTACTCATTTTCGACTTAACTGACGGACAGATAATATAACACTGGGATGAATATATCTCAAGATCGACATGCCGCGAAATGATGTTTACGTGGATGTTTACAAAAATGTTTCAATGTCTGTGGGTTTCGTGTCTGGTACCTTGTCATGGACGAGGTCTCTCATGTCTGTGGGGCCCTTTATAAAGCCGAGTGCAATTTACGAATCAACCGAGATAAGCTCAAACTTGTCGAAGTCGTGGGTGCATGTAGTTCATCTATTAGTGTTTCATAGTGAGTTTTCAACAACTTACTAACTGTGTATTGTGTGTAATCATGTAAGTACCCATATAGAAGCACGTCTATTGTTTGGAATAAAATTTACGTATTGGCTGATGCGAAATAAGTTCGGTCAGTCTACTTTAATGAGACCATTTTTCCCAGCAGACATAGAAATATTTTAAAGGGTTTTGTAAAATAATTTTAGAAAAGCCTACTAAAATCGCGTTCTGTCTGTCCGTCCGTCCGTCCGTGTTTCACAGCAGTTTTTCTCGGAAACTACTCCAGCTATAAACAACAAATTTCGCATGTAGGTGTAAAGTAGTGCTCTCTTCAAACTTCAACTACAAAAAAAAAATTTATAAGGTATTTCATTGAAGGTAGCCGATATGGATATCAAATGAAAGGTCTTGATGAGAACTTTTCAAAACAGGTCTTAGTTTGGCAAAGTTTGCTTCGAGGGCACACAGGGAGGGGAAATACACGAAAAATTTGTGTCCCCCCCCCCCTCGCGATTGGACACCTGTGATCCGAAAAATCTGAAAAAAATCAGGAATGTAGGCCTTGATGAGTACAACAACAACAAATACATGAGAAGTCACAATTCACTCAACTTTGTTAGCAATAGTATGATTTATCGATTTTATTTTTTCTTGAATAAAATCTTAACAGTACCCTTAAATCTTAACGGTACCCTTAAATCTAATGAAGATGACTATTCATAAGATTGATCTATCCTGTAAGTTTCATAAAGATTGAATCATATTTAGCGAAGTTATAGCGGTTTGAATTCTCCTGTATTACTTTGGAACAATATGCGCTGTATTGATTACTATGGCAACATATGGCTATGGAACAACATGCGCTTCTTACGGATTTAGACACTACAGTTTTGCTAGGATTTGCATGAAAATTTCAGGCATGATAGGTATCATGTATATCTTTGAGAATCGGTTCAGCTAGTGGTATCAGTGATCGTAAAACAAAATAGTGGCTGTTTTAAATGCGAAGGTTGAATAATTTTGAGTTATTTTTTCCCAACTTCAACGTTTAAGGTGCATTCTTTGAACACTTGATTCAATTTAATGAATGACTGAAGATGAGTACCTACAATTAGTACTCATAAGTGAAACAAGTCAAGGAGGCGGGAGAGAGCTCCTAGCAAAAAGGCTTTGTAACCATTCTAGAATTCGAAAAAAATGGCCATTAATCGATGATAACAGTACAGGAGGGTGGCCCCTGAAAAAAAAATCATCAAACGTAGCTGATATGAGTATGAAATGAAAGTTTTCATGGGAGCTTTTCAAAACAGGGGGAAAATACATGAAAAATGTGTTTCCTCCCTCACGAATGGACATCTGAAATAATTATCAAGGGAGATATTTATGAATATAACAATAACAAATACCTCAGAAGTTGAAATTCGTTCAACTTTGTTAATAATAGTATGATCTTCGTATTTCATGTTTTTTCCAATAAAATCGTCTTTGACATGTTTCTTGGTTTTATTCGATCTCGTGACTGCATTTTGTAAATTGAATACAAAACCCTTCTGACATGAGCGTAGGTCTTTTTACCCAGCTTGTTTTCCTTTCCAGAATGTGCAAAAAACTAACAGAAAGGGAGATCGAGGAATTCACTGCAAATTCTGACTTGTCCGAGAGTGAAACTAATCCTTATCATAATAGTGAGGGTTAAGACCCAAACTAGGCGTCTTTGGGTCCTGAAAATGAGTCTGTATCTGAAGGTGGTATTCAGTCTTCGAGTTCTGATGAGAGTACAATCGAATCTGAAAGTAGCTATGTTGTACTCGACACTAAACGGGATAATATACGAGATGATATTAATGAAGCAGCCAGTCGCCAAACAGCGTCTACAAATTTATACGCATCAGACAACATAGTCTGGTATCCACTTCCGCACAATTACATCCCAAGGATTCAACTACTTGATGCAAGGGATACAGAAATTCTTTCAAACTCTATAAATAGTCAGCCTTCAGAAATTGATATTTTCCTGAAGTTGTTTCCAAAAAGCCTGTACAGTATGTATCCCAGTGTACAAATGAGAGGTTAACCATTTTTGAAAGGAAGACTTAAAAAAGTTAAATCAAGTGACT
This sequence comes from Odontomyia ornata, assembly GCA_963969285.1. Taxonomy (NCBI): domain Eukaryota; kingdom Metazoa; phylum Arthropoda; class Insecta; order Diptera; family Stratiomyidae; genus Odontomyia; species Odontomyia ornata. Next base: position 36,548,527 of record OZ017738.1, on the reverse strand, counting down.
TTTCTGAAATATGATGATGATGGATATTATGATGGGAATGGCTTATAATACGCTGCCAAGCTTAAACTGCTATTGGTTAAAGCATGCCTCTATGCGCAACACTACAATGAAAAATGCTGTTAGATGCTAATTTCTAAATTATACTTCAGTAACCCTGAGAAACCAGCTAATTGCTCCAAGATATATTATGTTGAGAAGCTCCTGGATTGTTTCAAAAGTACTTATCAAAAAGCTGGAACGGATTCAATTTATCAATCTATAGATGAAAGTATGGCTAAATTGAAGGGCAGATCGAGTTTGAAGCAGTATTTGTCCTTGGAGCCCATCAAAGGTGAAATAAAGTTATGGGTAAGAAGCGACTCTCTTATCAGTTATGTACAAAGACATATAAAGTAATGGACGTGAAATGAGCTTATTTTCATCCATAAGTAAATGAAGGTCTTTCACTGCATACATGCCTTCCTCTCCCATGTGAATTGAAATCCCCGCCTCTCACGCCACTAGAGCATCCGTACACTCATGTGGCTCTCTAGTTACTTCCACGAAAACCCCACTCCTCCCCCCGAATTCGCAACAAAATATCAACCATATTATTGAAAACATATGATTCGTGAAAATTCAACAGATGACGGGAAACATCTAATCGAATTGAATTTGAAATTGTACACAAAACAATTTTTTTAAGGTAAACCGTGTTGAATTTAGTGCAAAAGTGATAATTAATTAAACTGAATAATTTACCAGGAATCGCGAGTGTTTTTGAGTCGGAATAAGAAAAATGTAGTGATATGTGTGGGATTGTAAAAATAGCTATAGGAAACATGTCAGGGACGTATCCTTCGTAGGTTGTCATGTTGAATCTTTTACATCGTTCAAGTCAGAATACCTGCACGGAAAATTGATTTAGTTTAAGATGTGAAAATTGATAGGAGACGTCACGTCAAATCTATTTCAAATTCAAATCAACAGCCGATAACGCGCCAACTTCACGCCACATCAAAATTGGATCTACTCTTTGGTCAGCCCGAAAATTGCGGTACTGACCCTGGGAAACTGATTTGAAAGCACAAATAATAATAAACTGAGGTTTTCAAGACATTTTCACGCATGGAAATGGATAGTGTTCTTTAGGCATGAAAAAAGAGAAACTCGTATAGTTTCATACTGATAGTCGCTGCAGTAATAGATGGAGATTGAAGGTGGTGGCAGAAGTTTTGAAATTTTCGGAAGTAAATGTCACCAAGCTTTTATCCAGCGAAATAAGATCCGTCCATAAGTTTCTACGCAGGAGTTTTCTAGGGAAAGACAAATCTTCGTGTTCTTCCTTATAGAACCGGAATTTCTTTTGGACCTCCGCTTCCTGCAAAAACTAACTCCATCTGTCTCGGTCCATTGGCCGTGTCCTCCAATTTCATATTATGAGTAGCGATGAACTACCTTGGTCAACCGAGTAAACTAGCATCTCCTCGATTTTCCCACTGATCTCCGCCTTTCAGTTCTCTCAACAGATAAATTTTTGCGTATCCGTTGTTCACCCATACAATTTACGTGGCCAGCCCATAGCAACTTCCACAGTCCTAAAATCATATAGCTCATGGTTGTATCGAGTTTTCCATTGATTTCCGTCTAGCTTCGCTCCGATTATTCGCCTGAGGACCCATCTAACGAAGATGCTCAGTATATTTTTGGATGACTGCGTTAAGGTTCACGATTCCTAATTATAACAAAGCACAAACCTTATTACAGAATTATACACTTCGGGTTTTGTTTTTTTGTGTATACAGCTGGGCTAAAAGATCGTCAAAATTGAATCAAATGTTTTATTTGTTAGCTGTATTCTTCATCTATTTCATCCCTTTCATTACCGATTCTCCTAGTTTTGGTGCCTTAAATGCAAAAATTTGCCCACATTTCGATATCGTATTAGCTAAATACTCATATAGTTATTTAGGAATTGGAAGTATTTTTCGTTGAGATTCTCATTGATTTGTAGCCCTCCTAGTTTTACTCAGCTGTCGAGTTTCAGGAAGATGGTGATGTCGTCCACATAGGCTACTAATTGGCTCAACTTGTATAGTAATATTCCTCGTGTATCGATAGGCAGCTTCCTTATGACGTACTCCAGAGCCAAATTGAATAGCAATAGAGCCAGCCCATCTCCCTGTTTTAGTCCAATATTTATGTCAAAAGCATCGATGAGTTGGTTGTTGATGTGGACTTGGGGAGTTATCGACGTCATTGTCATTTTGGTAGGACGGACTAGTTTAGCTGGGATACCAAAGCCAAGCATTATTTGCTATGGTATGTTACGATCAATACTGTCGCATGCTTCCTTAAAGTCAACGCAAATGAAGTGTACATCTATACCGTGCTTACAGTATATCAGAAGTAACTGCTTGACTGAAAAAAAAAATTATTCTATCGTCGGTCTACCTGCTCTAGAGCCACCTTGATACTCTCAAATAATACTGTTGTCATATGATTCGATTTTATCTCTATATTTTTTGAAAATATTTTGTATGCCGTACAAAGCAGTGATATGCCTCTACAGTTTTGGCATTGTAGCTTGTTACATTTTTATTGGAATATGCTCTTGTTGCCAAATATGCTGGATGGCTTCCTGGACACGCCTGCCATCATATATAATAAGCTCTACTGGAATCCCATCGACGCCTTGTGCTTAATAATTCTTTTGGGTCTTGATGGTGGAATAAACTCCATCCAGAGATGATTGGGCTAATGAAAGCATTTCGAGTATATCTGTGGGCTCCGATGTTCTAGAGCTATGTGGAGGATTTGGAAGCGTGAGGTCAACTCTAAGTAAGTTTCAATCGGAAATATTTGAATTGGACAGTAAATAATGCGGGTAACAACACCTACTTGTATTATATCACCCCAGACGACAGCCTATTGGAGATTGGAAATTCGCCCATTGAGGCAGCAAAAAGTATTTGGATTATGGGGCTCTCTACATTCTTCCAAAGAACCTTTCAGAGGGTCTCGAATGGTAATCAAACTCATCTACATAAGTATTGACTATATCCATGAAAATACATTGCTAGCAAATGAAGGTAGAGAATGTCCTGCACTTTGTTGACTCAATAAAATTATTCTCGGAGAGGGAAATCCTTGTCTCCAAGATGCATACAAAAGGATAACTGGCGATCAATTAAAGAAGGTGCTTATAAGAAATGTGAGTTGAGGAGAAGGAAGAAAAACAGTCCAGTTGTGAAGCCATCGCTTTCGTAATTACTACTGGACTGAATCAGGTATGGGTAAAACCATTACCAATTTTTTGAATTAGAAACAGTTCTTGTAGCGAGCTATAGGGCACTGAAGAGCATACACTTTATGGATATTTGCGGAGGAGTAACAGGGTTTACCTTCCAAATCTGGCTCTAAGCTGCTAGTCAAAATCTTACTAAGGAGTGGTCATCATAAAATAATGCATAAGGTGAAGCTCTCTAGTAGAAATAAAGATAAAATTAGCCCCGATCTAGTTTAATACTTCAGGAGACCAGATCCGTTCAAATGAGGCAATTTTTGCATTTAAATCTCCATACTGAATGAATAGACTGTACATCAGTGGAGCTATCATAGATGTTAAATGCTCATATAAAGGGACAAAGAAATGGTTCTTGAAAGTACTAGTCCTCAATCCTCTAGTTTATCAGGTAAGCTTTCACTTATTTTAATGGGAGAATTTCAATCAAACTGGTAAGGGCTGTCATATGGGCCCTACAAGTAGTAAATATTTACGTAAAGCTGGATGATCACTCCTTGTAAGCAAAGCCCAGGTGTTAAATTGGATCAGACTAATGTAGATCTTTTGAGCTCCACCAAGGGTAACATCTTCATCTGATTCCTTGGAGGCTTAGTACTACTTTGCCCAAACAAACGTGGAAAAAACAAAACACTGGGTAGATTCTAAATTTATCCTTTACTCAGATCAACTGGCAGCTAGCTTCAATTTGAACGCTTCAATTTTAACATGTTGGTGACTCGATATACTGCAGACATATTCCTTTTAAAACATTACAATTGTTCAAGAACCATATAATAAGTGTATCAAGGTCTTAAACACGTGTTGCACGAAAGCCTTCTATTACTTAAGATCTGGCTACACATGGGCTTACTTTTTAATCTTATGAATTTGAAGCATCTCTTATCAGACTATTTGCTAATCAAAGGATATGATTCATTGAAAATACTATACGAGACATACGGTGGGGAACTACGAGTACATCATTGTTGCATTAGCCTACCTTCCAGATCTATTGGCATTGACTTGATATTGGGTTGCGATGTCAACTCATTCTTCTATGAAATTTTGTAAAAAGATTATGGAAACACAATATACTGCAAAATCACAAAGTTCTCAGGTAGGAGCATATGGCTAAGCTACCCTTAATTAAAAAATCTGACGGCACCTTTTTGCAGTCTCATCAAGAATAATTCTAAGCTATGATAAAGATCACACTTTAAGTGGAAACCCGTCATTTATCCAGACGCTTCAGCTGACTTGATCATTCTACTTCAAGGAAGGGGAACAGCAAGGTAAACTTTGAGCCTTGCAAGGGTATTGGTTGCGTTGAATGGAATCTAACAGATGCTAGACTCCTTTGACAAATTCAAATCACCTTGCCTTGATGCTATTGTTCCAGTGATTATAAAGGTGAAGCCCAACGAGTTAATGTTTTGTCTGATGAAGGTTAGCACTAGCATACGATCAAACAAACAAAATTTTGCTGGAGATGCCGAAAAAGCTTGTAAATCAATGAAATGTTATAAGACACTAATTAGAGAACCTCTATACATTACATAAAATTTATACTGACGGGTAATATCACCAGAAAACTGCCCTTTATTCAATTATAGTAAACATAGAACAACCAAATGGAAAGAACAGTGAATAAATCTAAGTGTTTCATAAAAAGTAATAGGAGAGGTATAATGGTGACTTCTACGTTTTAGGTAGATGATTCACAATAAAATGTAAGATGTCATGGTTCTGGGTATTAAAAAGAGAACAAGGCAGACCAATATTGTCAGTAATAGCCAAATGGTACTGTCTGCCCTTCTTGGATGGATTTGAAACCAAAAATTTCTAGAGAAATCGAACTCAGTTAAAAGACATAATTTTCTCAGTTTTTTAAGTTGTCTGAGCCCAGAGGATATGAAAGCATTAAGTAATCAGTTGTTTTAGTGAAAAGAAGCTCCAAATTTTCGGTTTTTAAGCCCAAAACTTGGTATAAGTATCCCTAGCTTTCATATCATACACTAAATAAATTCCTGGATCGAAGCTTACCCGCCGACACTTCTTTTTTTGTGGTTGGGAGGTGAATGCTATTTACGCACAGAGTGTGGGACTTCCATGCTCGCAAGTAGGTGACTGAACACCCCACTAAACACCCCTCATGTCAACCTGAGAACCTAGCCTGGGACCATTTGACTCATTACTTCGGACCAGGTCTCGTTTTGTTACGCCGCGAGGTGCCTTCAAGCTGGGGGGATCCCTCTTCTAGCGGGAGGGGAGAGGGGAAGAGGAAGCGCCAGACAAGTAATCCTCCAGCCCCAAAGCCCTTGGCTGCTGTGAATCCCTTGCATATTTTCGGGCTGCCCGAACATAATGGGCCACCTGGTTCCATTTGTCAACCGATTAGAGGATCACTGCGACTATATTATCCGGGATGAACTCTCCTGTCTCCCTGTAGAGGTTTTATTGGCGCAAAAAATGTGTAGCAGTTATTGTCCTCCTCTCCTGGCCAAAATCAAAAATCGGAGGAGCGTGACTTAGCAATATTGTGGAATGAGACCGAAAACACATGCCCGCTCAAAAACTGCGTCGGATACAAGTCAGTCTCACCATACCTTCAATTAAGATACGGGTTTACAACTAGAATGAGGCGTGAAGTCCACCTTTCCTTCGTGCAATTCACCCAAGACTTCTGTCAATCTTTGCGTGAGCGCTGTCTCTCCTCGTGAACAAACGTCTCCCTCGTATCCTCGTATCAACGCAGGTAAATAGCGCGTGCTCTCTAGCAAGGAGGACAATAAGAATCACTCCTGCAATTACTCTCACCGCCGAATCAGAGACTGTTGGACGCGAAGATGTAATATTCAGTGCTCTTCATCTCTGTACCTGTGCCAAGTTTTTTCGGGATACCTCCTTACTGGGAGCGTCACCCCATATTTCTGCTCCATACTGTAGCACTGAGCCTACAGCACTCATCAAGAGGTGTCATGTTGATGGGCTGGGTTCCCTTACTTTGGCCATAAGTCGACTCAGAGCCAATACTGCCGAGGCAATCTTCTCAGCCGTCGCTTATATTTGCTCAGAGAAACTCATCTTCGTGTCGATCAGTAGCCCCAGGTACTTAACCGCTGGCTTTGATTCGATTAATATGTCTCCAATACAGATCATTCTTACTCTAGGGATTCTCTTTTTTGCCAAGATGAACACTTCGGTTTTCTCCAGTGCCAAGCTGACCCCTCAATCAGTCATCCAGTCTCTCACTCTCACTCATTAGCATACCTGGCCTAAGTTGCGCTTGTTCAACGGTGCGTCCAGTGGCCAGATTGGCTACATAATCCACATAGCCAATCAAGCGCAATTCATCTGGCAGCTCCAGTCTCAGCAGCCCGTAAGACACAGTCCACAGGTCCAGACCAAGGATGGATCCCTGGGCAATACCCGATGTAATTTCCATCCTTCGTTGGCCCTGTGTCGTGCGCAGAACAGGCTTTGGTCCTCCAAGTAGTCCCTCAAAAGTTGCATTAGATATTGTGGAACTTCAAAAGGGGTTTCCAGTGCATACTGAATATCCACCCATCTAGCGGAGTTGAAGGCGTTCCTGACGTCGAGTGTCACCAACAGGATGATTCGTCGCTTGGCATGACTATATGCCTCTGCTTTTTGGACCGCGCTGAACACTTCTGCAGTTGCATCAATAGTGGAGCATCCTGTTCTAAGGCCGTACTGCGGAAGAGATAGGTCTTCAGCAGTACGAGTCTTCCTTTGATGAGTTCCCTAGCACTTCCCCAGCAGTGTCTAGCATGCATAATGGGTGGTATGCAGACGGCGAACCGGGATTGCCCTTCTTTCAAAGAAACCTTAGTAAGGATTTAAAGGTATAGATTTGAAAATTCTTTATGAATGACCGCTGCTGGCAGAGTTACCAGTTAGCGGAAGATTGACAGCTGAAGATATGGTGGGCTCTACTACTACTACTAGCTGGTCCACTGGGCTCCAAAGGAACCTCAACATTGTAGGGTTCACATGATAGTGCCTGATTGAAACTCTTGACTGTAAAGAGAGCATCATATGCCCCAGCAAAAAGCTGAATATATATTCAGAAAGGGGTATATGTTAAACTAGCTTTAGATCCTTTGCTATTTCTTAGTCTCAATTTCAAAAAAGTAAGATCTGTTGTATCTAAGTCTTAAATATTTTTTTCTTTTTTGTAATTGGATTGGTGTCTGTTATGATCATCTTCATTTACGGTGTGATAGCCCAAGCTGGACCTTAGCCTCCCTGGTTAATCTCCCGCAATCATTACAATTTTGCGAACCAATTCGCCAGTCGATCACTCCCAGCAAGGATCTGCTGTCAGCTTCTATCGTGTCTTTGCATCGAGCTCTCGGTCTTCCCGCTGGACGTCTACCTTTTGATACATCCTTTAATTTTCTTTTGTGCAGTCGGTTTTCTTCCATTCTTTCTACGTGGCTCGTCCATTACAATCAGCGTAAGCTCTCGAAAGCGGAAACAGGTGGACTGTCAAATTATTCATACAAGTCATCATAAAGTAGTCTTTACTTTATTCCTTGTTTCAATGGGTCGTCAATTTCTGGAGCACTTTGCGTTAAAATACGTCCACTGCTTTTTGAGAGTTTTAGAGTCCATGCTTCACTTTCATATAGCAGTACAAGTTTGACTGGTGATTTGTTAATACTGAAATTGTTTTCCCTGTGCAAAACTTCAAACCTTAGAATGGGAGGTACAGAATAAAAGGCTTTATTTGCAACGTTCGTTGCAGTGTTCTACCTCGCCTTTTCTAGCGCCTCTTCTGTTCAAGTTGGCTTTAAGGTGGATATTTTGTAGTTATCTATCGTCAGGTTTTGTCAAAGCGGAGTGTTCTTCTGCGTTTGAACCAGGAGATTAGTTTTAATTTTATCAATGTGTAGACCTGTTCGGTTCGCTTCAGATTCTAGGGATAAAAATGTTCCTTTGACATTTGATATTGCAAGTGCCATAATATTGACACCATAAACATATGTTGCCAATTGTGCGGACTGAAAGATTAGTTTACCCGAGGTTTCAGCTGGTGTCTTCCTGACGACTTGTTCTAGTGCATTATTAAAGAGCATTGAGACTAGTCTATCCTCCTGTTTCAAGTCTGATTTCATTATGAAGCTGTTCGTTAGTTCACAATTTATCTTGATCCGGGACTCTGTACTTAGCATCGTGACTTTTGCCATGCAAACTAGTTTCGTTTGGATGCCAAAGTCAAGCATGTTGTATGTTTGCTTGAAATCTACAAAGGGTTGGTGCATATCGATATTAATTTCCCAGCACTTTTCAAGCACCTGCTTTACTGAGAATATTTGGCCTATTATACATTATTTACTTCAAAAACCTTCCTGATACTCTCCAATTATACTTTTATGGTTCGGTTTTTACTTTTATAATTTTAGAGATCACTTTATAAGACGCTCATAGCAGAGTGACACCTCTATTATTTTCACAGCTTAGCTTGTCCTCCTTTTTGTGCACTATCTGTTAATGTAAAGAATAAATAAGTGAAGATATACATAGGTCCTTCGCGAAATGTTTACGCAGACTCATTAACAGCAGTACGGCTCACTGCTGACACAAGCTCGGTACGATGTAAATAGTCTAGGATACATAAGGGAAAAAAGATGCACGAGAGAGTGCTGGCTTTCATCCTTCCATATTCCGTCCATGTTCATTCCATCCATGGTGGAATAGCAGTTTAATACATACTTGCTATATATGCAAAACTGAAAGAGGCAGTACTCTCACGTATGGTTAGCCGCAGCTTGAGAAAAACCGCTGAGGTGAATGAGCGTTTCTATCATTTTTCTCATAATTTTCTGATCAGGGCAATCAATCTTGCTTCACACTGGAATCTTTTCAGAGCACTAGAAGATAAAAACTTATACTAGTTGGCACGGGGAAAAAAATTATGAGTTACAATTTGCATGCTACCCGTTATTTATGCTAGGTATGATTGCAAAAGCACTCGAGAAACGTGGAAAGGGGAAGTCTATTGAATCAGTTCATGTTATTTCTATCTTTAGCAGAACAGCTTGAGAAAAAAGGGCCTTAGATTGCAATTACATTCACAATTGCGTAGTAGTAAGTGCAATTGTGAATTATCACGGGTAGTTTTATTGGTCAATATATAATTTTCAAGCTTCAAAATGTATGATGCGGAGCTTGGGGGACTACCTGAAATACTGGAGCCTATTCTAAGAAATGAAGCAATTTCAGTATAGGATGGAAATTATATCGAGTTTTTTTCAATAATGAATCTTTAGCACAGACCTGTTGAATATTTCGTATTATGGACTACTGACGCTCGAGCCACCAGATGATCAAAAGATGAGGAGCACTAACGGATGTCATGCGCATATTTGGCAGTCTCTGAGTCGGTGTTTATTATTAAAGGGTGATACTAATAACGAGACAGATGGTCACGAGGGGAGGCAGCACTCAGTCAACGATTGGCAGGAGCTCTGGATTAGCAATATAAGGAAAAACGGACAATGCGCCTCATTTTTGATTTAAAGCTGTGCCATTATCAAAGGTATGTGAGACTTACCTTACTTACACAAATTGGTAAGTCACTGTTTCATGTAGTGGAGAAGAATCAAGCCTGCCAGCCTGCAAACGCTGGGATAAGCAGAATTGTAACAATATAACCAAAAAGGAAAGTTCTCTCTGGAAAATCATAAAAGACAGGTACTTAATTTTCTTGATAAATAAAATTATATACTGATACTTCTGATAGTTAAATAGAACTTACTTTATGACAGAAATCTAACTACCGATGAAATACATCCTATATATTGAATTTAGAGAAGCTGACATTTGAAACGCTTCCTGGAAAATGCCACCCTTTTATGCTCATGAAACCTAATTAAAATTCGGTTTTGGATCAGCATATTTAAAAAGAATACAGTGCGCCTCCCCCGCAGACTCTTTTCCTTTATGTCTCATATCACCACATTTGTAGTATAAGATACTCTTATTGGACCTTTGCATCCCTGAGCATTAAGACCAAAACCTTTGCCATACCCTGCACAGATAATCTGTCTTATTCTCACTTTATCCTTACTCAAAAATTGCCACATGTTGCCTCTAATTATTTTCTAGTGTTAGCGTCGCTTTAACCCTACCTACTCTAGAAAGATTCCTTTCAATGGTCCCGTCTATCTTGGCTAGGTCTGTCGTGCAGACAATGTCTCTGATCTCAATCATTGCCATCTGTTGGTTACAATTACTTTTTTACCGAGAACCTACTTGACTGTCAAAATGCTTCTTTTTCATTGGCCTCTGCTCAAAATTGACCAGTATATGGCCAGATTGGGCTGGTCACCCTGTTTTAGTGGCAGTTTTGATGTCATTAAGCTTTATACCTACCCTGGTTTCCCGCAACACATTTGCTTAAGATCGGCCATACTTAGGTTTCATGAGCAGTGGCTGGGCCCATGGGGTTCGTCTGTGATTTTCTTCTTTTGCCTTGGGTCAGATATTTCTTTTTCTTAGGCATCTTTGAGAACTTTACTTTCCGGAACATTTTGAGAAATTTTTCAGCGGCATTTTGGAGTGCTTTTGTTATAAGTGACAGACACCCTTGATTATCATATCATGCACATTATGTGCCTCCTCTTCCCACATTTTTTTCCCGGTTTCTTTTGATTGAACCAGGGGCCATTCTTTTGATGGTATTTGCTGGTGGAGCCATCTGCACTTCCTTAGTAGATTAAGCCTTCACCTCTTCTTACGATCTTTTCTAGCTCTAAAGGTCGTTTTGAACGCGCCTCAACGATTAGGAGAGGGAGGTATTTAGTGGCTAGTTGCGAAACCTTACTGGTCTTGCAATCCAACAATCAGAGTATTAATAGATTGGGTTTAGTTTTTGTTAGGTTGCTTCTACCTCCGTTCAAAGTTAATGTTTGAATTAAACTGATCGCCAACCCGGCTATTGGTAAAAGCTAAAAATTTGATCAAATGCTGTACGAAAGTGAACGAAAATTTAGCTTTGTTATATCAGAAAACGAAATTTCCAGAATCTAATAATGGATTGAAATTTCATTGTAAACCAGTTTAGTCCCATGTATTGTCTATAGTATGAAAATCGAAACATTCATCAATCATTTTTATTGGAAAATGAGGAAAAAGTTGGAAACCAGAGAATGTCCTTTATCCGTTGTTGAATTATCTATCCTTCAAATCGGACCGTAAAGCCACTAAACCTAACAGTTTCGTGAAAACGGCACTCCACTATCTATTCACTTTCACAGGCTATGGAAAAACTTGAATCAGGTAAAAATAGTTGCTGATTTAATATAGTCAAATTGACCAAACTACAAGGACGCAGACTAGTGCACAGTTTTAAATTCACCCAATTGAAAAAAAAACATAGCAAACTTGAAAATAATTCAAATTGTTTTCATATGAAAAAAAGTTTGTTTTCCTCAAGCTTGATTATTTTATTTTTTACTAAAGTATGATTTGCGATATCTTAACGCAAATATACCAGGACACGTTTTCAAGCATACCACCCAATCAGCCAATACGTTTTGGGTAAGAATGATGTAAGGTGAATAACATGAAAACTAGGTACTAATTATTTCAGTTCAAAAAATTCAATTTGTTGTCAATTGAATCTTATAATTTTCAAAGAAATGGCATAGTTAGCATTCCTGATTCAATTTCGCAAGATCGAACGTTTTGAGAATTTCCTTTTGAGCATAATATTCTTCCCCCATCAAAAGTATTCCCTCTTCAGTAAAGCACTTACTTCAATTGAAACTGTCATTGATGAAGACACCACTGAGATGTCCTCACGTACCAAGCACCATTTGCGTCCAACTTCACAGGAAAATTAGATGAAATTCAATTTCATAAAAACGCATTTTATGTGTCCTCTCGTTTCGAACATTGAACGGTGACATCTAAAATTAGCTCCACTCGAAATGAAAATACATGACAAGACTCTCACACTATGGCAAAAGCAGGAATTTTATTTGCAAGGAAAATGTTCTTTTACTCCGGGAAGGTCTATTTGTATGCAAAAACTAAGACCCAAACACAGTGGAGCTTTCGTAGGGTACAAAATGTTGCATTTATTCTTTTCCTCGAAGTAAGACATTTGAAACTTATACTCGTATACAACACTCTTATCCATGTTATGAAGCCGGATCCTACTCGAAGTAACGAGGACTCTTTTAAAGGAGACTAGAACTCTGAAGAGAACACTGGACCGTAAACACTTAATACGAAAATAATTTATCACTGGTGGATTGTGACGGGGGTTTTGTGTGGACAAGGATAGTACTTTCTACCAGAATAATGTTTAATTTATAAGGACGATAACTCATGTAACATGATCCGAGATGTGAAATGTGAGTTGTCCGAAGAGGAGCAGGATTAATTAGAAAGTCGGTAGAAAATGAATAATTCTTCCGAGTTCGTTAGTGCGGTGACCGTGACGTAATCTTTGTGCGATAGATGAAATTGGGTAGGATTCGAGTTTTTCGGTTGAGATATTGCATATTTTTGGTAGCAGTAAATAAGCCAGATTAGATTCGAAGCGAGAAATGGTAGGCGGTAGGGCTTATTATCAAAACGATAGGATCAAGAATGAAGGGTAATTTATTCATTTTCCTGCTTAAGTTTAGCTAACTACTAGAATTAAAATGTGGAGTTTCTTGTACAGTATCACCATATAGTAATATCTGCAAAAATAGTCCAACAGAGATTTTGCAATTTATGTAGAATATTTGAGATGGCAACGATTTCCTAGGTTCCCTACAAATAATTAATAAACACCTTAAATTTTCAAGTTTGCATTACCTTCAAAATCTTTCTGAGTTAGCTAGTTATATTTTGTTAAAAATGTGAGCCAGTACAGCGCAATTTATCCAAGCTCTAACAATAGCAACTGTCTTCTTACATAATCCCGCCAAAAGAATTTGGCCCTCATACATCCGTGATGACTGTCACTAGCCAAGTGGAAGTGAAGCGGGACTGGTAGTGAAGCAAGCTTGTGTTATAACTTAATAAATCAAGGATCACTTGGACTAAAAAAATATAATTTTATTTTAGGGCAAAGCCTTACAATCCGTTACAATGCAGTATGAAGTTAATACTAAAATTTCCGCCAAATACATAATTTAATTTATAGCATAGAAAATGCTGACGCTATGTCTAGCATTTGTCGTGAGAATTTCTAACTTTTGATTTCCCAGGTTGCACTGCTTTGCAGTGTTAGATTTCGGTCTGTCTGGAAATTCTGTCTGGAAATTGTTCATTAACTCCTCCCCGCTTAAATGCAATTGTCCGCAATTGTTCGGAAATATCAGAAGTACGGAAGGTCATTGATGCTCTTCGAGTTCCTTTTTGGGCTGGTTGATACGGAAGATGAGGGTTGAATTATCGTGGGCTGAGATCGTATCGGTTCTGGTGAGGGTTGGATTGTCGTGGGCTGAGATCGTATTGATTCTTCGTGTTTGTTTTCTGGAATATATGAATGAATGGTTATTTTTGAATTACCTTTTCTGAAACAAGATCTCCAGAAAAGCGCTGTGCAGGTAAGGATTCCTAGAATAGCGATAAAGGTGTATGAGATGGATTGATGCGTTCTGCTATTTGTTTGGAGCAGCTCAATTTTCCCGGTGTTGTTGATGTGGAGTTCGCTGATCATTTCTAGCGAGAGGAATTCTCGGTAGGCATCTCCTTCTGGTGCTGGTTGGAGTATAGCTGGAAGTACTTGCATGCTTGATACTTCTCGGGATATGTAGGATCGGCCATTTATTTTAACGGTTGTGTTAGAGAATCTAATCAGGTATGTCCCGATTAACTTCTGCGTCGTGTTTTCAGCTTCAACTATTCCGGAAAAGTCATTCAGGAGTATAATGCCGCTTGAAATTTCGTCGATTGTAGGGATATGATGTCCAGAAGTTTTATTGCAGATGGCGTTTGAACCTTTGAGCAACCTTGGTAAGCAACCTGAACTACTTATGTCTATAATATCTTTTTCTGAGCAAATTGAAAATTGATTGAGCATTTTACAATTTTTTGTTACAGCAAATATCTTATCTTTACGTTCCAAAATTTTATCAAATTCAATTTCATTTACTAAATTTCTTTTTTTGATAGGTTTTATTATGAGCGTGTTAAATGTTTCTTCTCTAGCCATTGGTATGTTTATTATGTATAGAATAGTGAATTGATTTGAGATTATTTTGATTTCCGCGAAGTTTAAAGCTTCTTCGACGGAAGAGAATGGCAATTTTTCCTTATGCAACGCTTCTACGGCTAGTTTAATTTCCGTTTTAGACAAAATTAGTGAATTTATTACACCTGCTTTGGCCCAATGTAAGGCAAAGTTTACGTTTCTCAATTCTTCCTTCATAAGTTTAATTTTGGCTTGAATTTCCAAAACAATGTTAGTGCTACTCTTGCTGTCTTCCTTAAGTAATTTTTGGATTTCATTAGTAATCTTGGTAATATTATTGATCCAATCATTATATAGCTGGTTAATGACAACTTGTCTGTTGTGACTTCCCAAAACGTTGTTAATTTTTTCTTTAATAGTAATGAAGTCCTCATGATCCGGATTTCCGGCTAGCCACTTCCAAGCTGTTCTTATGAAGTTAAGTGACCTTTTCATTCTCCGAGGAACTAAGTTTTCAATGAGTGCTTTGATTTGTTCTACTTCATGGGCTAAGTAGCGAGATAAAGGATGATGCTGGACAATGGATAGATTTAGGATATCGTGTGTATTAGTTACGAACTTTTCATATTGATGGACATCTATTGTGTGGATAATTTTGAAGTTTCCATCTCGTATTTTCGTCAGTCCTACGTTAAATGTTACTATTTGAGAGTTCGTATAGTCTAAGATTTGTATTGTTCCGCTGGTCACGCATATGAAAGATCTGAAGAAGAAAAAAGGAGAGAAAGGAAGAAAGTTAATTTCGAATTTTATCCTTATGGACTCGTTTTCCGGACTCTGTAAGAATTGTAGTTTTCTTGTTTTCTTTAACTTTTTCTTGTCGATAGCGAGGTGTTAATTTTGACCCTCTTCTTTTGTTTTGTTTCACGTATATAACTTGTCCAATCTCGTAGTCTTTTGTTGGTTGTCTTTTTTTGTTATGGTTATGTAAGTCTTTGTCCTGTTTGAGTCTAAGTTTGTCGATGTTTGATTGTCTTGTCCTTTCAAATTCTTCTGGGTTCATTCTGGGTGATCTTCCTAGGTAGAGTTCAACAGGTTTTTTTTTCCCGTGGTGGAGTGAATGGTAAAATTGTATACGTTAACTGCGCGCTCTAGGAGTTCTTCGAAAGATCGGGGTGTTGATTCTTTCTTCAGGCAGCGCATAATGCCTGTAAGAGTGGAATGAAAGCGTTCAACCTGTCCATTTACTTCGCTTTTATAGGGTGGTGTCTTATAAACCTTGATCTGTAACTCGTCCTCCATCATAGATGTAATAGCGTTTGACCTTAGGGCACCTTCGTTGTCGACAACAACGTGCTCCGGTACGCAAAAGAAGAAAAGAATATCCTGGAGTGGTCTTCTAATGTCCTCGAGTGAACGGGATGGGATGATCTTTGCCATGGCAAATTTTGTAAACTTGTCTATAGCCGTAAGAACGAGATGTTTTTCTGTTGAAAAAATATCTATATGGACGATGTGACCGGGATAATTAGGAATTGGAGTTTTTTCTAAAAAGGGTTTATTAGGGTGTCGGTCATATTTATTCTCCTTACATATTGTGCAGAGTTTGACCAGTCTCTTTATTTTGGCACTCATCTTTGAAAAATAAAAGTTCTCTATAATTTGAAGTCTATTTTCCTCAGCATTTCGATGGGCTCTTTTATGGACTTGGAGGATTCTCTCCTCTTGCTCGGCTTCGGAAGGAATGTCTTCAACTGTCTTTTTTGTGTATCAAATTTTGTAGTCTTTGAAATGGTGTGGATATATCTGTTGTATGAGACCCATAGTTGATTCGTCTGTCTGTAGACCGTTAATTAAGTTAGGATTAAGGTAGCGTTTAAAAATATTAACAATGTCCTGTTCTGTGTATTCTCTTTGAATCAGAGTATGTCTTGTATAATTTTCGAAGGGGTGTGATATTTGGTAGCTATTTTCTTCACCCAGTTTCAGGAGGGTTTGGTTTCTGAACACATTGATGGGAGATTCAACGCAAGGTATTAGGTTTTGTGATGAACTTTCATCGCTATGTTGCGTAGGTGTCATAGAATTAATTTCAGGTTCGCGGGGTGGTCTTGAAAGGGAATCGGCTACAACATTTGCCTTACCCGGTTTGTATTTTAGTTCATAGTTATATTCTTCCAATCTTGATTTCCAGCGTTTCATTTTGGTGTTTGTATTTTTTGAGCTAAGGGCATATGTTAGGGGTTGGTGGTCTGTAAAAATCTTAACCATGCTAGATCCGTACAAGTTATTTCGAAGATTATCGAGGGCCCATATTATTGCCAACATCTCTTTTTCATTTGTTGCATAGTTCTCCTCGGATTTACCGAGAGTCCTTGATAAATACGAAATCGGTTTGTTGGCTTGTGATAACACTGCTCCAATGGCATAATCAGATGCGTCGGTGGTAAGTTCGAACGGTTTCTTAAAATCTGGGTGTATAAGTAAGACGTCTTGTGAAATGAGGACACTTTTGACCTTGTTGAAGGCATCCAATGCGTCTTTATCAAGTGAAATGGGTTTGTTTTTGGAAACGTGTTTGGATGTACGTCCATCCTCCCCTCTTAAGAGGGCTGTCAGGGGCTTAGCGATCTTAGCGTAGTCTTGTATGAACCGCCTGTAATACCCTGACAGGCCAAGGAATGATCTAAGATCCTTGAGTGTTTTGGGAGGTGAAAAGTTGACGATTGCCTCAACTTTTTTGGGGTTCGTTCGTATTCCTTCCACACAAACAATAAACCCAAGAAATTCAACCTCTTTTTTCAGAAACTCGCATTTATCTAAGTTGATTTTTATGTTCGCCCTTTGGAGTGTCCTGAATATAATCTCTAAATTTTCGAAATGTTCTTTTTCGTCCTTACCAAAGACTATTATGTCGTCGATGTAGATACGACAGCGCTTCCCGATGTGTTCCTTTGATATATCGTCTAGTGTTCGTTGAAAGATGGCTGGGCCATTCTTCAGACCGAACGGTAGGCGAAGAAACTCGTATTTTCCGTTGTTTATGGCGAACGCGGTTTTTTCTACGTCAGATTCTCATAAGAGAATCTGGTGAAATCCACTTTTTAAATCGATAATTGAAAAGTATTGATTTTTGCCTAAGTTAGAAAGGACTTCATTAATATCAGGTATAGGGTATGCGTCGGTGACCGTGATCAAGTTTAATTTTCGATAGTCAACGACCATTCTGAATTTCTTTTCACCAGATGCATCTTGTTTTTTAGGTACGATCCAGACGGGTGCGTTATATGGAGATTTCGATGGTCTGATAATGTTGTCCTTCAACAATTTCTGGATCTCCTTTTCAACTTCTTCTTTAAGGGCCATAGGGTAGGGGTACGATTTTGCGTAGACGGGATCATCCGTGGTAGTGCGGATTTCGCCTCTAACGGAGGTTGTGAATGTTAATTTTTCATCTGGTTCTGATAATAAAGACTTGTTTTTCGAAAAGGATTAGCTTAAGTCGTTTTTCCTGCTCCTTAGTCAAATGAGATGTTCTAACATTCATATGGTTAACGGACTCAGATACGTGTTGTTTTAATGGAATGTCTATCTGGGGTTTGATTGACATTACGTTAGCGCTAGCGTGAATAACTGCTTGTAAATTTTTTAGGGTATCATTACCAATTAATCCTTCAAAGGTCTTAAGCGAAGGCAATAAGAAGAATTTTAATTTTTTTGTTTTCGGTCCGAATATGTTGATGAAGTCGTGATGAGTTATGTTTATTGGTCCACCTGCTGAGCTGGTGGTGAAGGGTTTTTCATTTGGGATAGGGTTACGTACGAAAGAAGGTTGGATGTAGTTGTTGTTTGACCCAGTGTCAATAAGGAATTTTAGCATTTCACCGCTCTTCGCTGCGTATTCTATATATGGTAGTGAAGAGCCCTTCAATCTAAAAAATGGATGCCACCTTGTTGATCTGTGTTATTTGTATCGTTTGGTACGTCCTCGACGGGTTCGTTACCATTATTATCATATTCATATCCTGTAGTTTCATCTGCTTCCTCTAAATTCGGAGGGAATGGAACAGTTTCTTCGAGGGACAGATACTCGAGAAGATCTGCTTGATCTAACTCGTGTTCTTTTTGAACTAGTATGTCCGGTTCTATGTTGTAATTGTGGGTATAATAGGTGCGCTGCTGCTTGTTGCCAGGATGTACTTGTTGAGACGCCATCCTTTTAATGGGGAACGCACGATATTGCGGCCTATTCTGATAATTTACCGCTTGGGTCCTCATGGATTGATCTACGTCCATAGGCTCATACCTGCGTGGTTTAGGAGGCAGTGGTTTAGCGTTAGGGGGTACATATTGCACCTGCCTATAAAATTGTGGAGCTGGTGGAATACGAGGATTATGGAAGAGTTCGGGCCTAAAATCCTTTCTCGGAATATATGCATGTTGTAGCGGTGGAGCGTCAAAATGTTTCTTAGGAGGAATTGGAGGAGGTATATTCTGTGTTGGCTTTTTATGTATGGCATGCGTGTTATTTGCATGCTGTGTCCTGTAGTCAACATTCTGCAACTTAAGACACAAATGCAAAGCCTGTGGCAGGTCAGCAGGCTCTCGGATGCTGAGTAGTCGAGGCAAATCTCCTCTTAGTCCACGTACAAATGTGTCAAGAGCTTTATCCCTATAGCATTGGGTCATATTTGTCAGTGACTCTTGCCCCATGTCCATAGAAGATAATTTGTTAAGTATCAGCGACAGGTGGTGATAGACCGTCTGATAGAATTCGTGGATACTTCCGTTGCCTTGAACAAGAGTAGTCATCTGGTACTCGAGCGTACCAAGATCCCTTTTGTCAGCGTAGTGAAGTGTTAAACACTTCGAAATTTTGCTCCAATTTAGGGGAGTATTGTAGGATTCCAAGGCTATATCAGCTTGGCCTACAATCTTGTTGCGTATTACTGACAGGATGCCGTAATACTTTGGAGTGCCTTTCAGGTGTTCATAGATCCTTAGGATCCTCTCGACACTTTTCCTCCATGAGGAATATTCGCTGGGGTCACCTGAAAATGTCCTTAAACTTTTGACGATATCGGGAATTTTATCCATATCCGACAGATTTGCATCAACGTTCCCGGTTATTGGAACGTCAAAGTCGTCATTTGCATCGGAGGCTGGATTCATAATAGAATAAAAAATATCTCTACCTTGGGTGTTAAAGGCTTGTGCTACTATTCCCGTTATAAGCTGAACCAGGTCGACGTTATTATTTCCACTACCCTGTTCAGCTGGGGGATTGTTCTGTGGAGGATTTTGATCCCCATTATTTTGAGACTGCTTGAAATTTATATTGAGTCGCGGAGGGCGAATAAGATTTCCTTGGTTAGGCATCGTGAGAATAGGGACAACAACAAAATTTTCCAAAAGCCTTCGCAGATTTGGCAGGGAAGGCACACAATAATCCCTTGCAACAAAGGATCAAACGTTACAATTCCTGAAAAAGAATGTTTTAGAAAAGAACACGCAATACAAACAACCGACCAGAGTGGAATGGACAAGGGATGCCTGAAAAAAGGGTTAAACAATGTTTTGGGAAACTCGCACAATATAATAATTTCGCACACGCAATCTAGTGATTTTATAAACGCAATATAATAATTTCTTCCTTTAAGATTTGTTTTGCTAAACGATCTTCTTTATAAGGATTTACGACAGCAAGAGTATTGGAAGATTTTTTCTTTATAAGGGCGTTCAATAATTTTGCCTGAAGGGATAAGCTCTTTCGAAAGAAGATATCAATTCCGTTCCACGAAACAGACATGAAAATACATTCAATATCTGTTTCACGAAACAAAAAAACGTTCTTCACACGAAAACTCGAAATCACTTCAAACTATTAAAAAAAAATTTTGCGTATTTTTCAATTTGATTGCCGTATGCAAAAAGAATCACTATTAAAAAAATTTTGCCACTTAGTTCGCAACAATTTCTCGCAAATATTTCAACAAGTCTTTCGCCGAAGACTTCAACGTAGTGAAAATATTCAAAATCTCAAAGATAAATTCTCAATTTTTCGCGAAGCTCATATCAATTCACCAATTTTCATTCAGCTATAATTTTTTCTCACTTTATTTATATTAAATTCGACTATTGAAATTCACAATATTTCGTGTATTTATAATATCAACTATTTTTCACTATTAATGCACAATATTTCGCATATATTTCAATAATTAATGTAATTCACTTTTGAAAAAAATGTTCATTCTTCCTAATAAAATTTAACATAAAAAAATTTTTAATATCAACTTACAGGATTGCTACCAAGGTTCTCATTTTTTTCGGACAATCGTCAGGAAGGGCGGCTGTTATTTATTTTGATAACTCCTTTTTGCAGCTGCTACTAAGGGGCCTCGTTCCCTTCACCGGTACCACGATTCGCCGCTTGGTTATTGCGCACGATAAAAAATTCACTTCCGCGGTTTTCCACTTTTCGTTGGTACGCACTTGCGTAAACCGCGTACTTTTGTTTTTCGGTTAAAACTTATTTATTTGCGGTACCGCGGCAATGGTCTCTGCTCGGGCGCCACTTAATAAAAACTAAAAAAATATAATTTTATTTTAGGGCAAAGCCTTACAATCCGTTACAATACAGTATGAAGTTAATACTAAAATTTCCGCCAAATACATAATTTAATTTATAGCATAGAAAATGCTGACGCTAGTCTAGGATTTGTCGTGAGAATTTCTCACTTTTGATTTCCCAGGTTGCACTGCTTTGCAGTGTTAGATTTCGGTCTGTCTGGAAATTGTTCATTAACTAATACAGCGTGCGAATCTGAAAGGAAAGCAATGCAGAAGCCGGAGCAGTATGTGTATTATGAGAATGAGTTGAACTGACGTACCTGAAAAACTGAAGAACCGAAGTACTGGGTGTACCTGCGGTTTGATGGACTGAGAGATTAGATGGCTGCAAGGGCAAAGTGAAACCCAGCGAAAGGAGTCGTGAACTTAGTAGCAAGGGGAGCAAAGACCTGGAGGCATGGAGGCTGATGGAATGAGGAGAACTGACTGAAAGGCATGGGTCTAGCAGAAAGGGGAAACGATGATTTCGGAGCATGTTGGGTGGTGGTGAGTGCATGGTTGCTGAAAGAAGAAGTTGAACTGGACAAATGACATAAGCCTGAAGAAAAAGTAGCTGATGGGCCTAGGGGTATGAAGACTAGAAGGGAGAAGTGGAACCGATCGAGAGGAGTATTTACCGAGTTAACGGTAACCTGGCGGCAAAACAGCGAAGTGGAACTGCACAAAGGGCGTAGACCCAGTAGAAAGGGGAATGCTGGACGTGAATGGTGGTTGAAGGCTGAAACCGGACTAGACAAACGAATGAATGGAGGGCAATAATTTTTTTAATTGCTATAAAATGGCAGCCCCTTGTAGACCCTCACACAGAAATGGTTAGAGTACCTCAACACCCTGATCTAATGTATCAACACTCGAGCAAGGTGGTGTGGTCAGTGCCATGCTTTGGTCATATGTCCATACACCTAGCTGCGATAAGTTCTGGCTTTCAATAAACTTTGCAGTTGAGTTGATTTTTGCCTACACCTACTTTGGTAAAACCACCTCAATACACTTGGCATATAGATATGTAAATTATTAGTCCAGTCAACGAAGGATTTCACCTCCATTGAACGATTTGCACGAAAATTAATGAGTAGATAAAAGGTATCTCAAATATAAAAAGTGAAACAGTGTCGACTTGTGTTTTTACCCTGGGGTGGATGCTACCCCTTCTCAAGGGTGAACATTTTTCAAAATCAAAAATAACCCCAGTACTTAATAGAAGAACAAACTTTAGGCACTTTGAATTCTAAGAAGTTTGCCGCTAAGTCCATATTTTTTGAGTTAATAATGCTTGAAAATGTTGATTTTTCGGGAAAAATGCATGTTTTGAAAAGGTTTTTGACCATAACTCCAAAACTATGCGTTACTCGAAAAATTTTGTTTTTGTACGCCGTACAAAGCAGTGATATGCCTCTATAATTTTCGCACTATAGCTTGTCACCTTTTTTGTGGATAGGGAATATAATTGATTGGCTCTACTCTTTCGGCATATGTTCTTGTTGCCAAATGTGCTGGATAGCTTCGTGAATAGCTTTATGAACACTACTGCCACCATAATTAATGAGCTCCACTAGAATCTCATCGATGCCCGGCGCTATTCTTTTGGGCTTTGATGATGAAACAAACTTCATCCAGAGTTAGTGGGGCCAATGGAAGCACTCCGGGAATATCGATAAGCTGGAGCTATGCAGAAGATTAAGGAGATTCTTAAAAGATGATGTCCATCTTTCCTTAATACTGTTTTCGTTAGCGATGATATTGCCGATGTCATCACGACAGAGCGTGGTTTTGGGCTGATAACCACGTTTCAGGCCTTGTATGCTTGTCCTGTATTATTGCTCGCAAGACTTTCATCTATGCCTCTCAATTGGTCGGCATAGTGTTTTATTTTCTTAATTCTAATTATCTTATTCGCTACTCTTCTGAGAGTTTTATAGTATTATCTCTTCATCCTGATTTCTCCACCTACGTAATCTTTGTACGCTTGATTCTTTTTATCCAACGCATTCTGGCACTCATTATCGATCCAATCATATCTCTTGCGCCGGGCTTGATGTCTAATTGTGTTTCCTGCTACTTTATTAATAGCCACTTTCACTTCCATCCAGAGCTCATTAACTGTTTTCAGCGGTGCGCCTGATAAGATAGGAGCCACTTGTTTGTCGAGGGTCTTTGTGAAAGTTTTTGCCACAGACGCCGTTTTTTTTAGCCTTTTGATGTCAAATTTTTGTAGCAGACTGGTCTGCGCTGAATATGCCTTTGACATACGACATCGATAGGTTAATTTGATCAAGTAATGATTCAAGGTGCACTTGGCTCCTCTGTATGTCCGGACATCAAGTATGCTCGAGGCCCAACGTTGTTGGATCAGTACATGGTCGGCCTGGTTTTGAATATTGCCATCTGGTGATACCCAGGTAATTATATGTATGCGTCGATTAGGAAAGCAAGTCAAAAGTATGATTAGAGTTCTGCTACATGCAAAGTTAATCAACTGCTGGCCGTTTTCATATGCTTCACTGTTGAGGCTTTGTCCTCCAGTCGTTCCTCGATGAGATATCTCAATGGCAACTTCAGCCTGGAAATCACCCAGAATAATTTTTGTGTCATTAGTAGGCAATGATACGAGACAAAGTCAGAGTATCTCATTATCATGATCGAATGTGTCAGCACTTCACAAGGCAATATGGTCAGTATCACGCTTTGGCGGTATGCATTTCCCCCCAGATGCGATACGTTCTGATTTTTTAAACCAGCACGTATCATTACTAAATGCGAGGCAAGTTAGGGACCTTCGGCTTGCGGGATGAGTGCTCTAACCACAACACCACGAGAACTACATTCAGATATTGCCACAATGCCCGCAACTAAAGACTATCATTACTTTCTAACGATCATTGACAGGTGTACTCGTTGGCTAGAGGCTATACCCTTAGAAGTATGTAAGCTGAAACAATAGCTGCAGCATTCTACAACAATTGGATCGCGCGATTTGGGACCCTAAAGATCACTTCAACAGACCAAGGCACTCAATATTAGTCATCACTTTTTCAAGCACTGGCAAATGTGATCGCTGCCAAACAAACTCGGACAACACCCTACTATCCAGCGTCAAATGGCTTATCAGTCATCTTTATAGCTAATCAGCATCATGGACGGAACTTGGGGGGTATTGTTGGGGTTACGGAATGCTGTCAAACAAAATATTGGCGTTTCTCCACCAGAATCACTCTATGGTACGACTGCTCGCATTCCCGGTGAATTCTTTGTCAAGCGTAAGAAACTAAGTAGACTCAGCAGCATTTGTAGAGAAGTTACGAGATCACATGCGAAACTTTCGACCAGGTCCCACAGCACATCACAACAAAACAAAATTTGTTTCATCACGATCTACAATCTTACTCCCGCATTTTCTTTAGGACAGATGCTGTCCAAAAGCCATTGGAACCACCATACATGGAACGCCACGAAGTTGTAAATAGAATATCTAATAACAAATACATGATAAAACTAAAAAATCAACCGGTAAACGTCTCAATAGAAAGACTCAAGCCTGCATATATGGCCCACGAAACACAGGATATCAACGACACACTGTGTTTCCGACAGTCAACACAAAATATGGTACACGCAACAGGACTTGCTCACGAGCTGTGAACGTCAATGGCAAATGCTAACGATTCAAAAGAATCAATAGCAAAAGCTCACGATCAACCAACATTTAACTCGGGCATTCCTTTTTGAACGCATATCAGCTTTAAGAAGTCTTCGAAGTCGAAGAATGAAATTAACGGCCAGCCAGCCGATCTTTTGCCTTTGCTATTATAATAACTCTTATAAGCTCGAAGCTAATTTCGAAATTAAGGTCAAAATTTTGTTCATCATATTATGAGGTTTATCATATTCTTTGCGTTAAAATTTATGAGAAGGCAGCGTTTGCAAATTAATTGTTTACTACAAAAAGCTGGCCAAAAAATTGTCATATGTTCTGTGCTGATATTATTATTATAATGGAATTTTCTTACAAACGTTGGAAAGGGCACCACTTTTGACCTCCTAAAAAAATTTCATCACTCTCGCTTGTGTGTTTTGCGAGAAAATTTGCTGCGACGCGCGGACGAACAGAGGGACGAAAAGACAGATCACGATTTTGATAGGGCATTGCAAGAATATTTTACAGTCCTCTGAAATGGTATGTTGTATAAATACTTACGAGTTAAGCCATTAAAAATGTTTCCATGAAAAATATTCATTACTTCTTTTGGGAGCCGCCATTTTGAATGCATGCATTTAACTTTGGATTTTCAAATATTTCTATCTTATTAGTCAATCTGCCAAATCTCAGTCAAACCGTAATTTTTAGTGAAAATGGCAGCTTAAAATATTAGATTCTAAATTTTCGACTTCTTCATTTTTCATCCGATTTTGATTTTTGTATAAGAACTTAGTACAATTATCCATAATCTCGAGTTTGATTAAAATCCGTTGGAAAATGTGGCCACTAGAGGACCAAAAAAACTAGTTTCCTCAGAAACTATAGAAGCTAGAATGCTCAAACTTTGTGAAAAGGTCAGAAGTGATTATCTCTCAAAAGTTAAGGCCTGACCAAAAATTTCAAAAATTTTAAAGGGGGGTCTCCCCTAATAACGAATGAACGCTTACAAATTTTTTTTAACCAAAGGTAGTCAAGTGGGGTATCAAGTGAAAGGTCTTGATTAGAACTTTTAGAATCTGAAATAAAAATTATTTTATGAATTAAGGGGTTCAGGGGAAGGCAAAATGTACCCACTTGAACGCTTTCCATAGGAATTGAAAGCTCGCTGGCTCCTGTATGTACCTCTATGATGCTCACCAACAGGTGCGTAGCGTCCGCATACCCACCAACGCTTGTGCATTTATCAATGAGAAGCTTTTTGAATTTTGCAACTACAATCAATCAGATGATCATGATAGTCAGACGAAGTTCAGTGCATAACTAAAGTGATCAATTGTTATACTTAAAAGTTAAATGAGTTAAAGTTTTAACATCTGTAAGTTCAGTAACAAAGACAATAAATAAGTAAGAACTACATATAAATGCGTTTAAATTATACGAGTATGCTGTCAATTTGAGAGATGAAAACGTCTAAGAGAAATGAGACTGCTGCTTATAAGTTTATGGTTTGCGAACTTGACTTCAAAGCACTTCCAAAGTACACCGTAAATATAATAATTGAGTTCTTAGCAGTGAATGGAAGATGGGATACCTCATATAAATTCTCTTTTTTTTTGAATATGCGTAGCCCTACTTCATGGTCCTCAAATTTTTCTTTGTTTGGACATGCAATAAAATATTAAATATTGTTACATGTACAAATAATTCTGCGAGCTACAGTCACAATTGTTTTCACAACCATTAAGAACATCAACAAACGAATGTACACGAAAACCTGCCAAGCATGATCAACATCTGAAAGTGACGTCACATTATTCATTCATTCATTAAGCTGCTCGAATATTCCAGGCAATCCGCCAATGTACATAAAGGCGAGCTGAATGAATGGGGGATTCATTCAACCGCGAAAGTAAAAACTGCGATAGTGTGTAGTGTGAACGGAAAAGCGATATTGATCGAGTAATAGTGAAGTGATTTTCGTTGATTGTTAAGTGAAGACAGTTGTTAGAGAAATTTATAGAGATTTATAAGTGAAAATTAAAATTGTGAAACAGTTGAATGAGTGATTGTGCATTTTTAATAAATAAATTAAATAAATTTTAATTTAATTTAAAAGACATTAAAATTATTGGCCGCGAACCATAACACGCGACAGTGGTGTCAAGAAGTGAGAAAGAAAATTTTGAAAGTGAAAAACTTTTAAACACTTTCAAAGTGCACAATAGTGAAATTGAACGTGGAAACTGGTGGAAAAATAGCCGAAAGAATAAAAATGCCAGGAAACTTGCATCTAAAAATTGATCAATTGACCATATCGAAGCTTAAGGAGGAGTTGGAACAGCGAAATCTGGCTACACAAGGTACAAAGGCCATACTGATTGCACGCTTGCGTGACGCGATACAGTCAGAAGGCGGGTAGATAGATTCAGGTGAGCCCTCAAATGCAGGAGAAGGCGTAGAAGGAGGAGAAGCAGAAAAACCAAAATCAAAGGAACTAGAAAATGCGCTGATGTAAATGTTGATGCTGATGCAGCAAGAGCAGCGACAACAGTCATACAATTTAACTGCGAAGCTAAATGAACAATCAATGAAGCTAAATGAACAATCAGTGAAGCTAGGCCAACAAGCGTTTAAAATCAAGGCAGACATCGCACAGAAGCTGGAGAGCAATCAACTGATTTGGAGGCAGATTTGAAAAAAAAGTCAACCGAAATAAAAGCGGAGCTCAGTAGTCTCAACAACCGAATTAAATGCGTCGAGGAAAATGTATACCAGGTCGAGGAGAGAATCATCCATGAGATCAGCCAGGTCGAGGAAAAGGTCAGCCAGGTCGAGGAGAGAATCAACAAAGAGATGGAAAACATGAAAAACGAATTGGAAGCAGCGAAGGCAGTAGTAACCACCTCACCAGCCCCACTTGTAACCGCAGCGCAAAGCTCATCTAGAAATGTGCAAGCACCAATATTCGACGGGCAAACGTTCTGGACTGTTTACAAAACCCAGTTTGAAGCAGCCGCTCGGATAAATCACTGGAATGAGCAGGAACGAGCAAGTGCATTGATTCTTGCTCTAACAGGCCCAGCTGCCGAGCTTTTGCAGACGATCCCCGTTGAATCGCACTCAAACCCGAATGCTGTAATGAATGCGCTCGACATGCGTTATGGAGACGATCATCTAAAGCAGATTTATCGGTCACAGCTACGGCATTGGATGCAGAAGTCTGACGAAACTTTACAGCAGCTAGCCCAAGAAATTGAGCGACTGACACTTTTGACTAACCCAGCTTATGACCCAGAACATCGAGACAACGCAGCAACAGAGGCATTCATCAGCGCATTAAGGGACCAGGAACTGCAACAAGCCGTGCGTTTAGCTCAATAGCAAACAGTTAACGACGCATTGGCTTATAGTCTGAACTTTGCAGCGAAGAACGTGAGCCGTAATACTGCCTGGGTTCGCGAGGTAGTGACAGACGAGTGCAGGTGTGACCGCGAGGAAATTGAGCGAGGCCTGCATGTATATAGTGCGCCTAGATGATGGGGTTGCGGAGAGAAGGGGCACCTGCAAAGAGATTGCAAGAAGCGAAGAAAACTGAGCTATTGCCCAGGATGTACAGCTAGGAGAAGACCTAGACCGAGTCAGGAGCCTAGAATGGAAGCCCTTCAAACAGAGGGGTTGAGAAATATGTAAGAGCCAACTTCATGGGCCAGAGGTTGGCTAGGAGGATTGACGTTCCCAGCACCACCATCATCGTGTCAAGACTACATCGTGGAGAAACGGACTTACGCCTTCCGGGTCAAGTTGATGGAGAATATTGCACTATAACAATCGACACTGGTGCAACCCGATCAATCATCTGACCAGACCCTGTGAGGCAACAACTACTTCACAAGGGCAGAATTTTCTCACTACGGACAGCTACGGGAGAAACTGCACCTGTTCATGGAGAGGTCAACCTCCACGGACAGTTGGGAGACCTTGCGTTCCGACATAATTTTCTGGTCGCGAACATTATGGATGACTGCATTCTCGGAATGGATTTTCAGCAAACACATGGAATCACATTGGATTTGGGCAAACGGGTATTGAAATTTCAGAATGTCGAAGTATTGATCGAGGAACCCAGCGTCCAAATTCCCAAGATGAATGTAGTAGTATGCACCGGCACTGATGTACCGAATTCTGCCGAAAGCATTGTATGGGCCAAGCTTGATGGTGATTCTGGAGACCACCAATATTATTATTAGTTTGATTGTAGGACGATGCCTTGTAAGATCCATTAGAAACGGATACGTGCCTGTTAGAGTCCTTAACACCGCAGACTCAACCACGAGCATCAAAGCGGGAGAAGTCATTGGCAGCTACCAGCCTGTTTCCACCATCACCTCTTTGGAAGCCACTCACAGCCATCATTGGAAAAAGAGGCAGGACACAGGCAAAGCCCGGGAATCTACGTCTGCAATATTGAAGCAGGTCAAATTGCCGGTGCAGCTATTCAAGCAAGCCTCTGCTCTGGTCACTAAGTACAGTGACATCTTCTCAACAAGCCCGGATGATCAAGGCCGAACGAGTATGATAACTCACGTCGTAGATACATAGGGAGCCAAGCCGATTCGACAAGCACCGAGACGTCTTCCTATAGCCAAACAAGGAGAAGTGAGCGCACTGATCTCGGACATGGAAAAACAAGGCGTCATAGAACCTTCTGTCAGTCAATGGGCCGCGCCAGTAGTTCTAGTCAAGAAAAAGGATGGTAGCACTCGCTTTTGTGTCGACCATAGGCAGCTTAACGACGTCACTAAGAAAGATGGTTACCCGCTCCCATGCATCGATGACATCATGGATACTTTAGCCGACGCAAAATGGTTTTCTACACTCGATCTCAAGAGTGGCTACTGGCAGGTCGACAAGAAGGACCAAGAGAAGACCGCATTTTCAGTTGGGACCGGATTGTGGCAATTTGTGGTGATGCGGTTTGGGCTTTGCAATGCTCCAGCCACTTTCAAACGCCTGATGGAATACGTGCTACGTGGCCTTAGAAGAGGTTTTCTACCGATTGCGACTGGCAAATTTGAAACTTAGTCCCGACAAGTGTACCCTTTTCGCAGCTGAAGTAAAATACCTGGGACACGTCATATCAGCAGAGAGACTCAAAACAGACCCTGAGAAAATTGAAGCCGTGATATGCTGGCCAAAACCAAACAACAAGCGCCAACTACGAAGTTTTCTGGGTCTGGCAAACTACTATCGAAGATTCGTCAAAGGCTTTGCCAAAATAGCTAAGTGCCTCCATCACCTAACCGCGAAAAATCGTCCGTATGTCTGGAACGAACAATGCCAGACAGCTTTTGAGACCTTGAAGGAGAAGCTGTGTGAATCATCTGTGCTGGCATATCTGAAAACCAGAAAAATGATTGTAGTTGACACCGATGTGAGCAACGGCGGTATTGGAGCTGTACTCTCCCAGCAGATCGATGGCGAAGGAAGAGTCCTCTCATATTACAGTCGAGTTCTCTCATAAAGTAAGAGGAACTACTGCGTGATCAGGAAGGAACTATTGGCTATAACAGAGCCCACCAAACAGTTCCACAAGTACCTATATGGGCAGAAATTTGTTCTTCGATCGGGCCATGCATCGCTGAGATGGCTACTAAACTTCAAAAACCCCGAGGGACAAGTTGCGAGATGGATCGAAAGATTGCAGTCATACGACTATGAAATTGTTCATGGAAAGGGCGGAGTTCATGGAAATGCTGACACCTTATTGCGTCGTCTATGTCCAGCTAACTGCAAGCATTGCCGACTGGTTGAGGAAAAGGAGCCGCTCGTTGATCTGCGATTGATGACGGCCGAATTCGATGAAGGTTGGTCACCGGAGGAGATTCGAAATGCCCAGTTAGCCGATGAAGACATCAGACCATTAATCGTATGGAAGGAGACAACTGGGCGACCTGAGTGGAAAGACGTTTCAATGCATGGCGTAACCCTGAAAATCTATTGGGCACAATGGAACTCCCTTCAGGTGGAGGGTGGCATACTCAAGCGGAAATGGGAAACAGCGGATGGCAGCTCCCATAGGATGCAAACTATACTACCCAAAAGCCGAACCCACGATGTGGTTAAGGAAATGCATGAAGGAACCTCGCGAGGCCACCTTGGCGTTAACAAGACCTTAGCGAAATTGCGAGAAAGGTTTTACTGGCTCCACGGTCGAGAAGACGGAGAGGACTGGTGCCGTCGATGCACGATATGCGCTTCCGTCAAAGGGCCAAAGCGATGACTGAGAGGAGAAATGCAAACTTACAAGGTGGGGATACCATTTGAAAGGATTGCTGTTGACATCGCAGGACCCTTTCCTGAATCCGAGTGGGGAAATCGATACACGCTGGTTGTGGCCAATTATTTCAGTAAGTGGCCCGAGGTCTACCCCATTCCCAACCAGGATGCAACCACTGTAACCGAACAGCTAGTATTAAATTGGGTCGGTAGGTACGGCGTTCGTTGTGAACTACATTCGGATCAAGGCCGAAACAACTTTGAGTCACTAGTTTTTGGCGAAATGTGCGAGCTGCTGGAAATACGGAAAACGAGGACAACACCGATGCATCCCCAATCCGATGGAATGGTCGAACGTTTCAACGGCACGCTCAATAAACACCTGGCCAAGATGGTTGACGAGAACCAAAGGGACTTGGACCGACATATCCCTCTATTTTTGATGGCGTACAGAGCTGCCGAGCATGCATCGACAGGTCAAGCCCCAGCCAAAATCATTTTTGGAAAGACTATTCGTCTGCCAGCTGATACAAAGTTCGGAACACCCCCTGAGAAACCCCAAACGTTCTCGGAGTACGCAAGGGAGCTAAGGCAACTGTTGAACCAGATACATCGGACAGTGCGAAAACACCTCGACTCAGCTACTGAACGCATGAAGACCAGGTATGATCTAAAGGCAAATTCTATTGGCTTCCAGCAAGATGACTTGATGTGGCTATATAAACCATAACGGCGAAAGGGTGGGTCTCCAAAGTTGCAACATAATTGGGAGGGACCATACCGAGTTACAAAGCGAATCAACGACGTCGTATACCGCATACAGGAACACCGTTAGCCAAGAGCCAAAATGAAAATCGTGCACCTGGACCGTCTTGCCCCATATTACATCCAAGGAGAATTGACTACAACTGGTGACACATCTTTTCGGGAAGAAAAGAACTGAAGTGGGAGCAGTGTTACATGTACAAATAATTCTGCGAGCTACTGTCGCAACTGTTTTCACCACCATTAAGAACATTAGCAAACGAATGCACTCTGAAAGTGACGTCGCATTATTTATTCATTCATTAAGCTGCCCGAATATTCCAGGCAATTCGCCAATGTACGAGAAATGGATTGAATGACTAGGGCCTCTATATAAAGGCGATCTGAATAAATGGGGGATTCATTCAACCGCGATAGTAAAAACTGCGATTGTGTGGAGTGCGAATTGAAAAGCGATATTGATCGAGTAATAGTAAAGTGATTATCGTTGATTGTTAAGTGAAGACAGTTGTTAGAGAAATTTATGGACAAAGTGAAAATTAAAATTGTGAAATAGTTGAATGAGTGATTGTGCATTATTAGTAAATAAAAAAACTCTTTTAATTTAATTTATAAGACATTACGTTTTCACTTTCCCGGAACATTAAAATTATTGGCCGCGAACCATAATACGCGACAATATGCTTTCCACGACTAACGTAATTTTTCGGCTTCTTTGATAAACATTTTATTTTCCCAGAATACAAAAAGTCACAATTTCCTATTCGAATTATCATAGATTTTTTTTCTCTGCACGTACAATTTCAATAAATCACACGCTCCGCCGTTAACTGGCAGCCATGAATGTATTTTTAATTTATATTCTATCGCATGATTTTATGAAATCAAGTAGAACATTTTTTCTCAGAACATCATTCTTGATCGTTGTAACCAAATATAAGTTCACATCAGAGCACAATTCGAAGCTCAAAGAAGCTTTTCAGATTATGAATAAAATTTTAGGTATATAAGCATTATTCAGTGTCTACAGAATTTGTTCATTTTCTACCTAATTTAAGTAATTCACAGAATAAAAATCGCTCATAACTGCTTATTTAAGTGGATGGTGTAGGGATGCACTTTCAAATCACACACAGCCAGTGTGAATGTATTTTATTCACATGGACACATATGCACCTCCTTCGAAAGCCGGCAATGTGCCGCCGTTGGGGGTAGGTGTCGGAACCCCGAAAGCCCACTGCTATGTTCGCCTTTGCTCAGCTAGACCACTTCTGGACCTACACGTTTATATTTCAAATGTTTGCTTGGTAAACTATTATTGATATGAATTTCAGTCGGTATGAAATGATTTGATCAAATGTTGTGCTACCTCCCGTACTATGAACTTTTAACCAAACGCGCTATTTCCATTACTTATTTAAACTAACATGTACATATATCATGTATGAAATCATGATTGAAATAGAAAAATATAAACCATTACCATTAAAGCCCAGCTAGGGTTTCTTTCCCGGGAACCCGGGATCCCGGGAAATGGCCCAATATTCCCCTTCTTCGTAATCCCGGGAAAAAATTAAATTCAGAATTTTAATGACTTCGATCACATTTCAATCGAAGCAATTCAACTTTCAGACTTTTTTCCGTCACAGCATGTAAACAGATTATTTTAAAATAAATTTCAGTCATAATTCCTTAAGAATTCAATGTTGGAGAGGTTTGTATGAATAATATCCAGTATCCCGGTTCAAGCGTCGTGCCATTTCGTCAGGTTCGTAAAAACCGTGTACCTTTTTTATGAATTCAATGGGTGAGTTCAGACGATTCAGCCTGCTGCCGGCCGAAAACAGGTTAATCAAGTTTTCTTGGACAAGAAGGACGCGACGTCGAGAGAAGGCAATCTTGACGTCGCGTCCTTCTTGTCCAAGAAAACTTGATTAACCTGTTTGCGGCCGGCAGCAGGCTGAATCGTATAAACTCGCCCAATCGATGCACTGTTTGCGAGTCAAACTTCTAATATTTATTGTTTACATAATGCCATGCTAAAGGAATAGCCCTTTGTACCATGATATGTATATGGGATAGGGTGGGTCACTTTAGTATGTTATAAAAAATACTTTTCTGTTGACTTCTAGTAGTAAGAAAAATGTTTCAAATGGTTACATATATGAACTAACTTTAGACCTTTGTTTTAGTTAATACAGTGCAACGAAACGACTAAATGATTGCCATAATATTTCATCCCATCAGTCCCACTTGACAATTTATTATTGCTATTAGAATCCATAATAAAAAAAATATTTTTTCACCCTATGGCAAAATTTCTCTTTGCCTTTATGGACCTTCTGTCCAATGTTTAATACGTTGAAAAAGAACTTAGAATGTAAACATTTTAATATATGTAAACACTACCTTCTGTAGAAAAATCAGTCACTTCATTCTTTTTAGTAAAAAGTGTGATATGGTTTGCTTGTTTTGCGGGGAGTCTTAGTGTTCTTCAATAAGGATAGTTGTGTGATCTGTGATCAATTTGTTCTTGGATCTGATACTTTAAAAAATTATTTTGGTACGTGAAACTGTCGTCAGTTTGTGTATTTTCACCGTCGTGTAATTCAAGCCAATCAGACGAAGAAGACTTACGACTTATTAAGGATGAATTGACTTACTATTGTTTCAAAGCTCCACCTTTTCAAATTGACATTTTTCAAATAAAATTGTTCTCTTTGTTTGTATTTCAATATTATTTCAGGTGTAAATTATAAATATAGCCATGTCTGACTCTACTTCGAAGTCCTTCGTTTGGCAGCATTTCATAAAAAACAAGTTGGGTAGACAGACCTATGCTCATGTCAGAAGGGTTTGTACTCAACTTACAAAATGCAGTAACCAGCAACGAATAAAATCAAGAAACATGTCAGAGACGATTTTATTGGAGAAAATGTGAAATTCGAGGATCATACTATTATTAACAAAGTTGAAAGAATTGTGAATTCTGAGGTATTTGTTTTAGTTATACCCATAAATATCTCCCTTGATAATTTTTCCAGATGTTTTAGAAACACATTCTTCATGTATTTCCCCCCCCCCCCCTGTGCCCCCACTGAAACAAAAACTGTCAGTTTAAGAACTGTTTTGAAAAGCTCTCATAGAGAACTTTCAGTTGATATTCATATCGGCTACCTTTCATGAAATTTTTTTCAGGGCCCACTCCTCTGTACTGTAATCATCGATTCATGGCCTATTTTTTCGAATCCTAGAATGGTTACAAAGCCCTTTTGATAGGAGCTCTCTCCTGCCTCTTCGACTTGTTTCAATTGTATGTACTCATTTTCATGATACCTATCATTTCTGCAATTTTCATGCAAATCCTAGTAAAGCTGTAGTGTCTAAATCGATAAAAAGCGCATATGGCTCCATAGCCATATGTTTCCATAGTAATACAGGGCATATTGTTCCATAGTAATACGGGAAAATTCAAACCGCTATAACTTCGTTAAATACTATTTGATCTTTATAAAACTTTCAGAAAAAAATTAATCTTATAAATAGTCATCTGTTTGCTAAATTTTATTGAATTTAAGGGTACCCTTTAGATTATATTCAAGAAAACTTAAAATCGATAAATCATACTATTACTAACAAAGTTGAGTGAATTTTGACTTCTCATGCATTTGTTGTTGTTGTACTCATAAAGGCCTACATTCATGATTTTTTTCAGATTTTTTGGATGGAAGGTTTCCAATCGCGAGGGGGGGGGGGGTACGCGAAAAGTTCGTACATTTCCCCTGCCCCCCTCGGCACCGATAAGGCAATTTTAAGACCTGTTTTGAAAAGACCTCATTGAGACCTTTCCAATGACACCCTACTCAACTACCAATGGTGTAAATTTTTTTTTGAGGGGTCACCTCCCTATACGGGGAGACCCCCTTAAACCCCTTTGAAAAATTTTTCCACCCTTGAACTTTCAAAAGGTCACCACTTCTGACCTTTCCACAAAGTTTCATGGCTGTAACCTCTATAGTTTCGGAGAAAAAGTGCTGTGACATACAAACGGACGGACGGACGGACGGACGGACAGACGGACACAGGTCGTGATTGCAATAGGGTTTTGTATTTTAGTACAAAACCCTAAAAACGATGTATTAAATGCAAGAGCATATTAAAGTGTAGAGGTTGGTCAACAAGTGGCTTGCTTCGACATTTACATGTAAAACATAATGTAACAAAAGGTACTCAATCTGATTTGTCAACATCAGGTTGTAGTGAAACCAACAAAAGAAAGAAAGATAGTGATGATGAAACTAAATGCACTAACAAAAAAAGTCACTCCTTACATATTTCCTTCCCGCTCATAGAGAAACACTGGGGGAAATAGTTAGTAAGCTCGTTTGCCTCGATGGATTCACGGTGAATGCACTTACAAAAAGTAACTTCATAAGGAGTTCGTTACGTGACAAAGGATTTGCATTACCTCAAAACCCTAGCGATGTAATGAAGCTTATATACAAACAATATTAGCTAGTGAAAAGTCAAGTAATAATCGAAATTCGTTCAAAATTAAACGCAGGACAACGTTGTAGTTTGACGCTGGACGAATATACATCGCTCAAAAACTGACGATATTTAAATGTAAACGTTCATTTTAATGAACTAAAGTACTTTAATTTGGGAATGATGAGAATAAGTGGATCCTTTTCGTCGGAAAATTGTGTTGATATGGTGAGGAATAAGTTGAAGGAATTCAAAATTTCTATTGAAACCCATATAGTTGCATGTGTTACTGATGGTGCAAGCATGATGGTGAAGTTCGGAAAAATTATGAACTGCGAGTATCACTTATGCTATGCTCACGCTATACATCTGGCTGTGTGTGATGTTCTTTATAAAACAAGAGTAGATTTTGAAGAGACTCCTAATGAAATAAATATATCACAGATACAAGAAGATGGGGATGAAAGCGATGAGCTAATTGAAAATTTAGATAAGGCCATTAATATAGAATTTGACGCGGGTCTATCAATGGAAGACATATGTAATATAGCTTATAAAGAAATAACTTCTAAAATTGATATTAATGAAGCTGTAAATAAAGTAAGAGTTATTGTAAAATTCTTTCGAAAATCGCCTCTGAAGAATGATATTTTACAAAATTATGTCAAAGCACAGTTTGGGCATGAAAAGATGGTTTACTTAGATACTAAAACACGTTGGAATAGCTTGTTAGATATGCTTGAACGATTTTCAGATATAAGATCAGCAATTTCTAAGGCGTTAATTGATATCAAAGTGCCCATGACTTTGACTCTTGAAGAATTAGAAACGTTGAGTGCCATTGCAGCTTGCTTAAAGCCTTTCAAAATTGGTTTAGAAAAACTGGGTAATCAAAGTGCAACTTTGTTAACTGCGGAAGGAGTGTTTTCTTTCATTTTAGATGAGTTAAATCAACAAAATACAGAATTTTCCAAGCACATGAAATGCTCTCTGATCCAACGAATAAATGAAAGGCGCCCGAAAAGCTTAGTTGGGTTAATGCAGTATCTAAATTGTGGCAAAAAATACAATGCTACTGCAATTGTTGATCTGCCATGTTTACCAACTAAAAGCGCGTTGATTCAACAAGGTAAAAAAATAATAACGAGGCTTTTTTGCGTCGAGGGTGAACCATCGTCAAACTTTTCATTTTCCGAAGAAGAGAGTTCAGAAAATGAAGTAACACTAACTCTGAGCGAAAGATTCGAGAAGGCTATTCAGTCAAAAACAAGAATTCAACGTTCTGGCAATATCAAAAGTAGCTCCAGCTTCAGCAAGATTAGAAAGCAAGAATTTCTGTTGTTTGATGCTACCGAAAATCAATCCTCTAACATAATTAAATTGGGTGAAGCTCTGAAAACTATACCGCCAACATCAATAGAAGCTGAAAGAGCCTTTTCTGCGGCAGGATTGTTTGTATCTTAGAACGAGACTTAGTGATAAAAGTATAGATAGCTTATGTTTCCTGAAGTCGTATTTGCAAAATGTCTAATTATTTTCATTTTATTTGCTTTAACGTCATTAAATATACATACATATGAAAAACATTACATTTTTTAAAATATTTTTATTTAAAATACTATCATTCATAGCACTGTGTATAGCTTATTTTAATTTAATTTTTCATAATTTTGTGCATAAATATACACACATAAATATGTACATAATATAATATTGTAGTTTTATAATCTTCAGAAAATTAAATTTATGAAAAGGAATGACTTTGTTTTTCAATTTCGATATATTTCCGGGTTACTGGTAGCTATTATTTTCAAATTTTTTTACTTTCCCGGGAATCTCTGGGATGACTTTTACTTTCCCGGGATTTCCCGGCAAGAAGAAAAGGCCGGGAATTCAGAAACTCTACCCAGAACTGCTTCAATCACCAAAAATCCTTCAAACTAAATTTTCCATTTCTCGCATGTCCTTGAAATGAGTGCTAGCCATTTACAATGTGCACTCGATAGTGGTAAGTCCGGTTGATTGGAAGTAGCTTTCAAAAGGATTGAAAATCTGTACTACTCGTATTCATCAAAAACACCAGGAATTATGGCAGATATTGATTGGTACTGAAATGTGTCTTCTTCAGTTCATTCGATTGAATCTGCAATGACAGGCTCGAAGCTTTGGTTGAGTCCTTCAAAAAAGCTATTTCCTATTCCCTGTGTGCGCTGTGGGAACGTGTGTATGTGTCCGATCCAATCATTGAATATGAAGTGAATTTTTCCTTGTGCGTGCCTTCGAAATAAAAACAATGGAGTTGGTTTTGAAACGGAAGCAAAGAATTATCAATTGCACATACGTGTGTTGACAATTCTGTTGAATATCGCCCAACATCGAGTCAAATTTCATCGCGGTAAGTTTTAAAACGAAAATTACTCCTTCGTTGAAGCAAATTTAAGCGATACTTTTGCCATTCACAGTTGGCTCATGCTACATGCCTTCCTTAATTACATAGCGAAAACAACATTAATCTTCTTAGTCATTCCATTTCCAAGTTTCCACACTGGGGCCTTAATTGTATTATCCTTTCAGCAGCTTAACTGTTACTTCAAGCTGAACGTTTGATTCACAAACTTAAACCGTTAAATTACTTTAAAAAGAAAATTTGGTGTTAATCTTTGCTATTTCGATGGCGTGTAGTGTTGTAACGAGGGGTATTAAGCACGTGAACTAATACGCTTCCGAAATCCTTTTATTCCAACATCAAACTGGCGTTTGAAGACAATTGCTCCGACAGCTGTAGAAAATGTTGTTTGCAAAAATATTTGCATATGTTCAATTTGTCTGCACGCGGCTCTCTGATTTGATGCTCACGAGGACTTGGCTAAATCCTTTAATCTCCAGCTTCCTACTCGTATGAAATATTGTTGAACTTTTATTATTTACGATTCTATCATTTTTCCCATTAAATCCACGCTACGCCTTCCATTTGCAGCGTCTGCCACATTGTTCGAGTACAGAGCACACATATTCGTAAATAGATCTACCGAGAATTCTTTTAACATTGTTCGGATAATCGCCAGCAATGAAAATATGGCTCAGTTCCAGGAAAAAGTTTTGCCAGCGGGCGGAGGCGACAAGAATTGCTTTCAGCATGCCTGGTCGGTGATATAGTGATGAAGGATTTTGTGTCTGTATGAAGTTTAATCGTGACAAATGGAGGCATACAGTTTGGGATAGAAATGGATACCGAGAAGGAATTCGTCTGGTGAAAGGATACCAAGCACACACACTGACAACAAGTATAAAATAGTGGAAATGGATGCTAAATGAAACAAATTGCTCACAGCTTTCAGACTATGGTTGGAATAGATTGCTTACAGTTAAGCCTTTTGGACTTAAGCTGCTTCCTGCTTAGGACCAGCGGGTACGCAACACTTTCGAACATGTATCTGTTACTAAATGTGTGAAAGCGTGAGTGATTACTGGGAAATTATAGATGCTTGTGGGTTTGATGTTTTTGGGATTCCCTGAATAATGTGGAACGTCTCGGAGGAATTGTCTAACTTAAATAATGTTTTTCTTTACCCTTCCACGAAACGAATTCATTATTCATAGTAAATTCCGCCACGACCTTTAAGAACATTCAAAGTTGCGAATAATTGATTCAAGGCAGAACTATTTAAAGTATTACTCGTACATAGAAGATATGTATATGTATGGAAACTTTATACAAAGCAATGAATTGATCATGCATTGTTATGGGAAATCCGGGAACAGCTTAAGTTAGCCAACTTAAATACCACTTAACGCCACCACCGGGTAACGTGGTACGAAAAATGCATCCTCGAGCCAAACAGGGAT
Source organism: Odontomyia ornata (assembly GCA_963969285.1). Classification (NCBI taxonomy): domain Eukaryota; kingdom Metazoa; phylum Arthropoda; class Insecta; order Diptera; family Stratiomyidae; genus Odontomyia; species Odontomyia ornata. The sequence goes on along the minus strand of OZ017738.1, from coordinate 36,508,453 downwards.
AGGAAACTGCAAAATGTATTGTACAGATTCTTAGTAAAATTAAAAATAAGTTGAACTCCTAATGTTAACGACTGCAGTGGAATAGACTTTTATTATTTCAATATAAGTGAATGCAGTTCAAACTAGGATAGTTAGGCTCGACGAAGTTCTCGATACCACTCCCGTATGTGCACGGCTGCTCCACAACGATAATATTTGCAACTGTAGCGACTACAAATTAATTTCGTTTTTTACATTTTAATTTATTTTATAAATTTTTATTTCTACAAGTCAATATTTGCCAGAAAGGTTATTAGTACACTTTACTAAATTTTACACTCTACTCTACTGCCTAACAGTAGTGATGAAAAATCCGGTTTGAATAAGAAAAGAGAAGTTTATGTGCGCAGTTCGAACGTACACGCGAGAATAAAATCAAATTACATCTAAATTAGAAAACATAATTGTGAGTTCTTATTTTACAAAACGAAGAGTACGCTACTCGTACATAGTGGTGACCCCTGAATATCGATTTTCGTAATTAAAAAGAAAAACTGTAATAACAACACTCATGTCGTACCCTATAATTAAGTATGCTAACAAAAATACACATCGAGGCAGATGAAACATCAGAAAATCATCCAAACGATTCAAAGGCCGATACAACAGTGGAGCGCCAGCAGCCTGTACGAGTATGTAACACTTTGCATTTAAAGCTCCCGGAAATTTGCACGGCGAATCCCGAGTTGTGGTTTTATCAAATTGAGTCACAATTTCATCATGTAGTTAGTGAACTGCCGGTGAACATTGCATGCATAGCGAAAACGCAATGTCTTTTAAATTAAATTCAAAAAGTTTATTTACTAAAAATGCACAATCACTCATTTAATTTTTATTTCAAATGTTTATCACTTCAATATCGCTTTTGACTTCGCACTCCACACTATCGCAGTTTACTATATCGCAGTTGTAATAGTCCCTCCATTCATTCAGCTCACCTTTGTATAGGTTCTCTAGTCATTCAATCCATTTCCCGTACATTGGCGAATTGCCTGGAATATTCGAGCAGCTTAATGAATGGTCACTTTCAGATGGTGATCATGCTTGGCGGGTTTCCGAGTACATTCGTTTGTTGATTGTGACAGTAGCTCGCAGAATTATTTGTACATGTAACAATATCATAAAAAATCCGCCAACAGATGATAAATTTGTCATCTTGAGAGCAAGAATCATTGAAGAATTTGCTAAGCTAAAGAAATTATTGTCATAAAAGCAATTGGGTGATAGAAAACCTGCATTTTTTGTGCCTGAAATGAGACAATTAGCATCAGCAACTGTCAGTGATGATATCCTAAAAACTCTATGGCTACAGAACTTACCCGAAACTATACGTGCAATTCTATCTGTATCATCGGAACCATTACTTGGTTTAGCGAAAATTGCCGACCAAATTTGGGAATCAACTGACGTCCATCAGGTTTATGCAACTGCAAACCGTACAACCTCTGACAAAAATACTGGATCATTTCAAAGGCAAATTAAGAAACTAGAATCAAAAGTTCAGAAGCTGCGTAACACAAGACAGCGTAATCAACCATCGTCCGGTTCGGATAAACTTCGCCGCAGCGCTAGCAAGCCCACATACAAGAACTGCTGGTATCATCATAAGCTCGGACAGAATTCAACTAAATGTGTGCCACTTTGCCAATTCAGGGGTTCGGAAAACTAAAGCAACAAGTTTGTTTCGATGCTGATAAACTTGGCGCATCCACACCACGGCTTTTTATACACGATACCCCTATTAAACGTAGATTTCTTATAGATACGGGTGTAAATGTATCCGTCATCCTATCAACAATAGAATTAAAACAGTATGATGCCAGAAATGCCAATTACAAATGACTGTATGCTGCTAATGGAACAGTAATAAATACATAAGGCTAGAGAAAGCTTACCGTTTCGGTCAACTTACGCCGCACTGACTGACTGGACTTCTATTTTGCTGATGCTAACATACCACTAAAAGGGGCAGATTTTTTGAAGTATCACGGCCTTAGAGTAGACTTACAAAAACGAGCATTAGTAGATACATCAACTAAACTTGACAGCGTAGTCATCGTCATCAAATCTTCAACACATCAAGTAATGCTTACTGATTCTAAGGATTCACTCGTAAAAATATTACGAGGCTATAAGCAAATGTTGCATGAACATGTGTTGACAATGGAAAAATTAAAAACATGGTGACACATTGCATTGTCACCAAAGGTCCACCAGTCACATCAAGAGCAAGAAGATTGTCTCCCGACAAACTTGCCGCGGCTAAAATAGAGTTAGAGATAATGTCGCATCTACTAATATTTGGCCGGATATCTCATTACGGCGAGCCTGCAAGAGCCACCACGGACCAAGGACAAGAGTTCGAATCGGAATTGTTTCACCAGCTAAACAGAATCTTAGGAGTATTACATTTGCGAACGACAAGCTACCATCCGCAGTTAAATGACATTATCGAAAGATGGTACAGGTCGTTAAAACTATCTCTTAGAGCTAAATTATCAAATGATTGGTACAACGAACTACTAGGACTTCGCAGCGCCTAGAGAAACAATATAAAAGCAACACCAGCAGAAATGACTTTCGGACAAGAACTTTGCATTCCAGGAAAAGTTTCTGAGCCATCGAAGGAGCACATCAGTGATGAAGAATTTATAAAAAAATTTCGACGGAGAATGAATATTTTTCGACCTGCAAAGACCACACATCATACCAGTAGTAAAGTTTTCGTCCACCCTGCTTTAAAAGATTGTTCGCATATTTTTATCAGCGTCGATACCATTCGTACTCCACTACAGCCACCGTACAAAGGACCATACATTGTCATTAAGCGTGTCTGTAAAATTTTTAGAGTAATCGTTAATGGAAAGCATCAAAAAATTTCTATCGATCGATTGAAACCCGCCTTTACAATACAAGATCAGGGCGACCAACCACTGACATCCAGTAAATCAGTACACCACCGCAACGATGATTGCCAGCCGAACCAGCGCAACAATCATTCCCAATCACCATACCAAACACGATACGGAAGAACTGTGAAGTTCCGAGATCGCCAAGCCTAATCATTTCGTATGACAGGTATCATACTGGATAGGGAGTGATGTAGCGGCCGCAAATTCAATTCATTTTTCACATTTTAATTCATTTTATAAATTTTTTTTGTACATGTCAATATTTGCCAGAAATGTTATTAGTACACTTTATGAAATTGTGCAGTTTATTCTACTGCACCGAAAGCAATAATAACCCAATCACTGCGCTAACAGCATTGACAAAAAATCCGGTTTGAGTAAAAAAAAAGTGAAGTTAATTTGCGCAGTCAGAACGTACACGCGAGAATAAAATCAAATTACATCTAAATTAGAGAACATAATGGTGTGTTTTTTTTACAAAATGTAGAGTGCGCTACACAATCAACAACCACAATTATCAATAGCAATTTACTAATCGAATTGCTCAAATCGAAATCTCTATTGATGGGAATCTATCATATAATATAACTAAATTTATCATATAATATTTGACATTCTCAATCATTCACAAGAGGCGACAAAACATTTTATGGAAAAGGAAATTAATCTCCTTTATCTACACATAAGCTCACTTGAGTATCGATAGGGAAGGTCGTGTTCTACATCTAATTGAGTTGACCGAGTGTCATTCGCGAACTTCGTATGGCAGAGAGACATTCATGACTTGCCTCAAACAAAGGTCGGAGGTGATCTAAGATAATCACTCCTTATTTAATAATTCCGTCACTGCTTGAAGTCCAACAACTGATAATGAATGAAAACTCCAGCACCCTCTCAAAAATGCGTCGAATGTAACAAACAATAATGTAATGACTATAACACGTCAAATGCCCGTCACAGTGACAATTCCGAAAATCATCGAAACCTCTGAATTTCGGAAATACAGGTTGAAGTGTGGTGAAAACTGCTACGGAATTGCTCGATCGCACGAACTTGGATAGCATTTTTGGGAAGAAAAGGAGAAATACAAAGCTCATCCCAGGATTAGCGGCGCTCCGTTAGAAACGAAGTGATCAAAGGCGAAGAACAAAAGAAAGGCTTTCTTTTCTGTCTGATCAATAGAAAGTGGCGGAGTCTAAAGTTCTATTAAAAATATCGAAATATTGGGAAAAAATCGATAGTTTCTTTTGAAAAAATATCAAAGTGTAACAAACCAGAAATTCGGAGTGGAGAATCATTAGGAAGAAGTCGAAAAGCGTGAAGGCAAGGTTGCCCGGAAAAATTGGACGAATTAATTGGCTGCTGAACGACTGCGTCGAGGGAAGATCGCGTGAAAATCGCGCAGGTTATTTCACCGTAATGTCGACGACAGGAGTTCCACGCCTCCTTATAGATTATTGTAGGTTGCAAAGAGGTTCGTCCAAAGTAAGTTTATATTTCAGTATAAATATTTTCTATTTTTGAAAGCATTTTTCATATTTTTTTCGCGAAATGTATCAATATTTTTGTTTTCGAATATCGCGAATTCAAATTAAATTTTTTTGTTGTATATTAAACTTTTGAGTTTATTCTTTTAATTTACTTTGGACAAAATAACTTTTGGTTTGCAGGACGTGTAATGGTCTGACTGGGGAGGGTATCGTTCCTAGTCTGCATAAAGTTAATTTTCGTACTCGGTGGTGTTTGAGGGGCGAGGCGCGGGATAGAGAAGATAGGGCCCATCCCCAAATTATTCGAAGTTGTGAGCGTTTGTGTATTCTGCTGGTGCAGGAAATCTTGATTGGGGAGTGTTGCGGAACGAGCTTCGCCAAACCGGCTTACTTGCTGGGTGGTCAAGTGTGGGGCCTAGAGTAAAGCAGCGAGGTGGCGCCCACGTCCGTATATGGCCAATATGGCCAGCAAAGTTGCGACCGCAGCGCCCCGGTTGCACGGCGTAAGAACATACATAAAAAAATCAATTTGGGTCGACAGAACTACGCTCATGTCCGAAGGGTTTCGTACCTAACCTACAATATGCAGATATGAAGAAGGATTTAATTCAAGAAAACTTTCATGACATGCACAACAAATATATTCTTGCTTTGAAAGAAGAACATTTTGTTCCAGTATATCTAAAACCATCGAATAAGTGAGACCTTAAAGGTATTTTTCTTATTCATTTTATCTGCAGATATGGAGAAGATATAATCAAAAGTGCCATGTCTGGTTCGATGGGGAATCCATGTAGTCGAAAATTTACAAATAATTATTGTAATCGAAGCAAATTTAAACGGCTGTGAATTCTGGAGAAGTTATAGAAACTGAAAGAACATACGGACCTTTTAAAATACTACTTAGATATCTAATTCAATCGAACTTAATGATACTACAGTGATATAGTTTTATTAACGTAAATCGTTTAATTTACAAATCGTACTATTATTAGCAAAATTCAACTAATTTCAACTCTAACTTATTTGTGATTGGATCTACTCCCATGCTTTTAACCCAAACTTCGCGGACCTTCTTGTCAGCTCCAGTGACAATGTCAACAATTCTTCCCATTATCCACTTCAAAGGGGGAATGTTGTCCTCCTTAACTATTATCATCATACCTTCGTTCACGGTAGGTTATTCCGTAGTCCATTTCATTCGTTTTTTCAACTTGGCCAGGTATTCCAAGTGCCATCATTCTCAAAACTCTCTCCGTGTTTGACTTACGAGCGCCCATTAAGAGCGCAGTGACATGTTTGTGCCTGCGTGCGTGCTGATGCCATTAAGTACTGGTTTGCTTGTTTAAATGGAGTAAAATCATTCAGATATACTGACAATGGTGCCAGTGGCCTGCTGTTCAAGATGGTCTCAATTTCACACGAAATCGTGAAGAGTTCTTCTTACGTTGCCCCTCAAGATATCAATGCTTTACGAAGCAGGCTTTTGATCCTCTTCACTGCAGCCTCGTACAGACGTCCAAATTGCGATGACCTTGGTGGCATGAAATGGAATTGTATTCTACTTTCTGTACAAGCCTTTGCAATCTGTCTAGCCGAACTTTTATCCGTATGAATCTTTCAACTGGCCTACAGCTCGAACGAAATTGCGTGTTTTGTCCAGTAAATATATTCACAAATTCCTCGCTTCGCAATGATACTTTTTAAGGCCCCCAGAAACCTTTCAATGGTCATATCGGATACTACCTCCAGATGAATTGCTTTCGTTACAAAATAAACGAACAAAGCGAGGTATGATTTCTCCTTCCAGTTTCCTCGGAGCTCAAAATTGGTATAGACTGGGCCACAGAAATCAATCTCGCAGTTAAGAAAAGGTCGGGCCTCTCACTGTCGGTGATCTGGAAGGTTTCCAATTCGCAGATAACACAAACGCGATCAAAGCCGCGTGCTGGATACGCAATTCGAACTACTGATCATACTAGTTCTTTGCCTTTGATAATCCAATATCGTTATCGAGCGATCGCTAACAACGCCGATGGCTCTGCGTGTGATTGAGTCGTATGAAGGTACGTCATAAGCAATCTGGCAATAGGACTCGTACCAGGAACTATGGTTGGATGTTTAGTATCTTCGTTGACATGCACCTCTTGAACTCTTCCGCTCACCCGTATTAGACCATTGTTTGAAAATGACTTCACATCGCTCAATTTCTTTCGTAACGACGGTGCCGTTGTTTCTTGTGACTTCCTTTAAATCAATTTCAAAATACTGCCGTGGTATTTTAGAAATGTTCTATGAATTCTTTTGTCTCGTTAAAGTTGGCGGACGTGGAGACTTGAGACAAATGCAAACATTGTACAAAAAGCAACCGTTACTTTCTCCGAAGAAAGTCTTTGCATTACAAGGGGAATATCAAACCTAAGGATGTTAAAGTAGCTGAAGTCAATCACTCATCTCTGCCTAAAGGATGGTAGCTTGGCGGATGTAATTAGCTCTGATCTAATAAAACAACAAACTAAGCAATTTCGACGAGGTGCCCACATTCTCTTTTCTGAACCGGCCACTCCTGATCACGGTGGGGCCGCTCGACTGCTTATGTTTATTATAGGGCAGTCTCTGAAGGACTTCTCTCTTCACAACTGAAGAAACAATTGTTTCCGCATTGAAGAGATGGTTGTTGTAATTTTAGGCTCTTCTTCTTGAATAAAAGTCCCTACCTTCTTCGAAAGTATGCTAATAAAACCCGCTAGCCAATCATAAAAACAAACCAGGTGTTGGTCAGGACTAATTGATGATGCGAATTTTGTTACTGCCGATCAGCTGATTTGCTCTCAGTAAAAACTAACGCAATTCCAAACAGTGTATTTGAAAATCCCAGGCACCATCATTTTGTTTTAAATTGCAACTGTCCAACTTCAAACTGTAGAAAATCGTGCAAACCTTTCCTTTGGCAAAATTCAGGGATGGAATGCTCTATAACATCATCGGTATGTTCAGGCAGCTGAGCCACCACGAACGAAGAATTCCAGAACATGCTTTAGACCTTACTATCCGGAAGACAAACAACACAATACCAAAATAAAGTTTATCGGTGACTGTATCTTTACTTTACGGAGCCCTCTAAAGTATGTATGTTGATATCAAATGGTGAGGGAAAAAATAAAAATTGAATAGAGTCGTCTGCCGTAAGCAAAATTAAAAATGTGAGAACTCAAAGGAAAGCGGTGTTATTTTCATCTTTATGCCCCATATTGGGCACCATAGTAAGAGAGAAATTTATTAGGTAAATTTCTCGAGAGAAATTTACCTAATGCGGAGAGCATCATATATATATATATATATATATATATATATATATATATATATATATATATATATATATATATATATATATATATATATATATATATATATATATATATATATATATATATATATATATATATATATATATATATATATATATATATATATATATATATATATATATATATATATATATATATATATATATATATATATATATGGGATATAACGAAATTTGTGACCACGCTAGAGGTTGCAATTTTGCTCCGATTTTCACCAAAGTTTCAGGAAAGGTGTACTGAGTTAATATCTCAGTTAAGTTCATGAACCAGCTATATCGGCCGGGCAAAAACAAAATGGCTGCCATTTTAGACGAAAAATCGTGATTTCTGTTCTGACCAAAGTATAGCTCCGATTTGGCTAAAATTTAGTACAAAGGTTCACTGATCTATGTGATGAATCTCACAATAAAAAATTCACAGTCGGTACGGCAGAAACTAAATGGCTGCCGCTCAAAGGTCGAAAAACGTGCAAAATTTTGTTGTTGTAATAGTGGTCAAAGCTTTCAACAGATTTTCAAGAAATTCGGCAGTTAGATAGAAATTATAAGTATCTAAAGACTGGAGGTCAGGTCACAAAAAATTAAATGGCGGCCAGTTAAAACTCAAAACTTCAAAGGCTTCTAAAAGTCGCAATTTTGATTCGACATATATGAAACTTGGTTTAAGGATAGATATTTTTTAGGTCTACAGACACAGATATTTTGGTGGTCCTGCATGTGCAAAGTTAAAAATGGCGGCGTTTTAAATATGCGTTTTTTCAGGTTTTTGTGGCGCTCTAGCGGTCACATTTTCCAGCGGATTTTGATGAAACTTGAGATTATGGATCTCTGTACTATGTTCTTGTATGATTGAATGAAAAATAAAAAAGTGAAAATTTAAAACCCAATATTTTTAGCTGCCTCTGATTTGAACGAGATTTGGCACATTCATTGATGAGGTCCTAGTCCAAAAAAATTTGAAATAGTCCAAAATCAAATGCATGCGCTCAAAATGGCGGCCCCCAAAGGTCAGAAGGCAAGCGCAATTTGTTATTTTAGTAGCCACTGAAATAATGATTTTTTTTTCATGGAAACGTTTTAAATGACTTATCTTGAACGTATTTATAAATCAGACTATTTTTAAAATATTGAAAAATATTTTCAACAATCTCCTTAAAAATTATAAAATCGTGACTTGTCTGTTTGTCCGTCCGTCCGTTTGTTCGTGTATCACAAGTTTTCTCGCAAACCACATGAGCTAGAATGAGGAAATTTTCTACGTCGGTCAAAAGTGGTGCCTCTTGAAATTTGCAGAGTAAGAAAATATTTTAAAGTGTTTAAGGGGGGCCTCCCCATACAGGCCGGCGACTTAAATTTTTTTTTTATTTATGTAGCCCTCTAGCAGCCATGTTTCTCAACAGATTCCGGCAAAACTTGAAATTATTAGTTATCAAGGCAAGCTAATTTAATTTAACTATGCAAATCGGATGACAAATAAAAAATTCGTAAATTTACAGCTTAATATTTTTAACAGCCGTTTTCAATAAAAATTCAAAATAACGGCCCCTGGTAGTTCAGAAAAGAATCGAAAATGTATATATTAATGGCAATGCAAGTGCTGATTAAACTTTCATGGAAATCTTTTGAAATTAAATATTTGAGCTATTTAAGCCGACAAGTTATCACCTTTGTGTGGTAGCCACTGTGAAATGTATAAACAGCAAATGTGAGAAGGGCGAAACGAGTATAAATATGTTTATAACAATTTATTACCCACCGATTTTTAATATGTGATCCATACGTGTGTAACTCAATTTAATTAGCAAAATATTTGCGCCTCTATGAAGTGTCTCCAAATACGAACGGCGGCAGATCCTTTTTGTTAATAAAAACCCATGTACTGCTACTGAAATTGCAGTAAGAAGTTAAGTAGTACGCAAGCCAAATTTTTTTTCCAAAACCTTACGCTACATACGAGAAATTTGCCTTTCCGGCTGGCGCTCCCAACGGGGATTTTTTTTAAATCCGTGTAGGACACGGATGCCGATTATCTGGCACAAGCTAGTCAGCTGAGCTCGGTCTTTTTTATAGTTCGCTGACACTTGTGCCAGACAATCTACACCCATGTCCTACACTGATTTTTAGAAAAAAAAATTTACAAGCCTGAAGCCTAGGAATTGTTAGTCGTTTTAAAGAAGCTACTTGAGATCTTGCGCACAACAACCCTCCCTTGATCGTACCTGCGTGAAGTTGTATCGGTTGGAAGTATGCGTCACCGCATACATGTCTAGGGATACGAAGTGCAGAAAGTTTGCTAAGCTCCTCAAGAAATTCGAGCCAACTGGATTCCAAGTTGTTTGGAAAATTATACCTTTTACCACCACGGGATTTATTAAATCAAGTGGATCCAAAATTTGAGAAATTTTGGAGAAGACACTTCTTTTCGTGACGATTTTATGGTGTTTGTTATACGTGCTTACTGCAAACATGTCGATTATTGCCAAACCAAGCCCGATGTTTTGATGTGTTAAACCTCGATTTCTGCGAAAATAAACTCGATTTCCAAATCTTGGCTGGGAATGCTTTTTATCAGTTTCGGACGATTCGTGCCCCATTTAAACCAGCTTCCTTTAACCATTTTCTCTTTCAAGTCTTTAAACACTTCTACCAACATGCCAAAGTTCTTCGTTAAGTAGTTACCCATTCTATTGTTGGTTTCTCAATTACTTTGTTAAATCCTGGTCTTCTTCGATTTGCGTCCCTTCAGCTTTCCTGAAAAAAAATGGTCTCTTTCCAAATTTCTGAAGAAGTGCTAACATTACTCCCATCTTTAAAAAATTTTATGCTACTTCCATTGTCAACTGTCATCGAATTTCTACGTATTCTTGCTTTTTGAAGTTTTTGAAAAGAACTATTTGCGTGAACCTGTTCCTTACTGGTCAGGATTATTTCGTTCCTGAGTGGTATGGTTTCATTCAATGTACAGCTACTTTGAAAATTCTATTTGTATTCAGCAGTTTTATGGTAAAGGCCTCGGAAAAATGTTTTAAAATTGAGCCTACTTAGCTGGAATTCTCAAAAACGTTTGAAACAGTCAATCATAACTTATCGTTAAACAAACTTATGCATATAGGGGTTCCTGGTCATCTTTTCCTTTGGTTCTTATCCTAACTTGATAATAATGTCTTCCATGTATCTTTTCAGGGTTTTATTTTCTCTCCATTATTCTTACTTTTGGTGTCCCTCAAAGCTGAATTCTCGGTCCCTGCTGTTTACATTATACATTAATCTCTTCTCACACGGATGAAATGGAAATTTTCAATATTGTCTCATCATTTGATGATTACATCCAGATTATTTAGAGGCTGTGTCAAGATGGTGTCTAGACAATCATTTTACGTTAAATATTTCTAAATGTTTTAATTTCTCCTTTTTCTCTAAATCCTGCCCTAGGGATTTTCAATTTCATATAGACAATTTACATCTATAATCTGTGAATTAGTTGAAAGACTTAGGTGCCACTTTTGACTCTAAGCTTATTTTCGACAGTCATATATTGGAAATCATTTGTAAAGCTTCTAGGATGTCTCTTTTGTTCTCTTCATCTCTACTGCTTCCATGTTTGGAGTGTGCACTATTGTTACATTATTTCTGCTCTTGAAGCAATATAGCATTAATTTATTCATATTATCTTCCTTTCGCATCCCCTTACTACTTTTATGTAAATCGTTTATTAATCCTCTGTATTCCTGCATTTCCGTACCGCCGCGTCTTTGTGGATGAGCGTCTTCTTCTTTGGCTTTTTAGGGTTTTGTACTAAAATACAAAACCCTATTGCAATCACGACCTGTGTCCGTCTGTCCGTCCGTCCGTCCGTCTGTATGTCACAGCACTTTTTCTCCGAAACGATAGAGGCTAGAGCCATGAAACTTTGTGAAAAGGTCAGAAGTGGTGACCTCTTGAAAGTTCAAGGGTGAAAAATTTTTCAAAGGGGCTTAAGGGGGGTCTCCCCATATAGGGAGTTGACCCCTCAAAAAAAATGTTCACCATTGTCAGTCGAGTAGGGTGTCATTGGAAAAGTCTCAATGAGATCTTTTCAAAACAGGTCTTAAAATTGCCTTATGAGTACCGAGAGGGGCAGGGGAAGGGGAAATGTACGAACTTTTCGCGTACCCCCCCCCCCCCCTCGCGATTGGACACCTTCTATCCGAAAAATCTGAAAAAAATCATGAATGTAGGCCTTAATGAGTACAACAACAACAAACACATGAGAAGTTGAAATTCACTCAACTTTGTTAGTAATAGTATGATTTATCGATTTTATGTTTTCTTGAATAAAATCTAAATGGTACCCTTAAATTCAATAAAATTTTGCAAACAGATGACTATTTACAAGATTAATCTTTTCTGAAAGTTTCATAAAGATCGAATAGTATTTAACGAAGTTATAGCGATTTGAATTTTCCTGTATTACTATGGAACAATGTGCCCTGAATTACTATGGAAACATATTGCTATGGAGCCATATGCGCTTTTTACCGACTTAGACACTACAGCTTTGCTAGGATTTGCATGAAAATTTCAGGAATGATAGATATCATGAGGATGACTACATACAATTGAAACAAGTTGAAGAGGCAGGAGAGAGCTCCTAGCAAAAGGGCTTTGTAGCCATTCTAGGATTCGAAAAAATAGGCCATGAATCGATGCTTACAGTACAGAGGAGTGACCCCTGAAAAAAATTTCATGAAAGGTAGCCGATATGAGTATCAACTGAAAGTTCTCTATGAGAGCTTTTCAAAACAGTTCTTAAACTGACAGTTTTTGCTTCAGTGGGGGCACAGAGGGGGGGGGGGGGGGGGGGAATACATGAAAAATGTGTTTTCTCCCTCGCGAATGGACACCCGTGATCTAAAAAAATCTGAGAAAATTATCAAGCGAGATACTTATGGCTATAACTTTAACAAATACCTCAGAATTTAAAAATTCTTTCAACTTAGTTAATAATAGTATGATCCTCGAACATGACGTGTTTCTTAATTTTATTCGTTGCTGGTTACGGCACTTTGTAAGTTGAGTACAAAACCCTTCTGACATGAGCATAGGTCTGTCTACCCAACTTGTTTATAGTTTGATATTCCTTATTTCAGAAATTAGTTATTATTTCACATTCCAACGCTGAGACTACCACATAAATACTACGAGTTTCTTCTTGATTTTTAAAAACTTTTTTAAATCGTTCATCATCATCATCAATTTGTATAGAGAAACTCATCTTTGAGTTTATCAGTACTCCCAGGTATTTTACTGCTGGTTTTGACTCGATCAGTGTTTCTACGAAACTGATCGTTTTCACTCTAGGGACTTTTATCCTAGTTAGTATGAATACTTCGGTTTTCTCTAGTGATAGGCCAAAGCCGTAAGCAGTCGTCCAGTTCCTCACTCACCATATCAGTGTACCTAGTCTTTATTGCGCATGTCTGACAGTGTAATACTCGATGTAGCAACTATACTTTAACTCCCTTCCTTCGTGTCATAAGTAGACTGCGGTTCCACAAGTTGTTCGTCAAGTTGCACCTCAAGATTTGTAGAAGGCATTGTGGTCCTTGGAAAGGACTTTCCATTGCTTCATTGAAATCCACTTTTCCGATTGCATCAATAGTAATGCGACCTGCTCTGAAGCCATATTGCTCTGAAGATCAGCTTCTGGCAGCGCAAGTCACTAAACCGAGCCTTCTTTTGATAAATATTTCGAGTACTTTCCCGGCTGTATCTAACATACTCAGCAGTCGGCATACAAAAGTTGACCCAAGATTTCTCTTACTTTTGCTAATCAGGACGAGCTTAGCCACCTTCCAGCAATATGGTAATATCCCTTTCTGGCAGCAAACATTGAACATACTGAGCAGCAAGTCAGTCCAGTATCTGCAACATCTCAGCTGGAATTTCGTCTGGTCCTCGGGCCTTCCTTTCCTCCAAAGACAACACTGCTTCTTTCACTTTCGTCTGTTTGAAAAAAGGCATTCCACTGGTGTTCTATCGAGAAAAGCAATAATATAGATTGAGCAAATAAACAAAAGAGACATAATATTATCCATCTTTTGCGTATTGTATAAGCAGGGTAATCTTGGGCACCGAGCTTCCGTATGACTATTTTGAAACTTGAATCTCATGGACTCCAATTTCCGTCATCTACCACCTTGCTTTAGCTAGTGTTGACCTTTCTACTATCGGTGATTCAGAAAGATTATTGAGCTAGAACTAAATGGCGGCTGTTATATGCTTAGGAAAGAAACTCTTCATCTTTTGGATAGATTTGAACTATTTTTTGTACAAAATATTGTATGAATGATTCAAATCATCGAATCAAGCTATCAAAAACTCTGGTAAGAGCACTCTCCTCCCTACTCTACTTATCATTAATTTAAACACTATCCGATAAGCTGCTTATCAACTATAATCGTTAGCATATTCAGATAAATATTTATATTATACAGAACTTCTTCTTGCTGGTAAAATACTCTCGCCTACTCAACTAGTTATCGATGTTTAACAAGTGATGGTACTTACGTTTTTATCGCTTTGGAGAGTTGCATTTTGTGCTGCAAGTAGATAAAAATACAGAATTAATCTTCGGCTCTTTTTTCAAAAGTATATTGTATATAGTCTTACAAGAAGACGTCTCATGTCAATTATAAATAATAAATATAAATATATACATAAATATAATATATATATATATATATATATATATATATATATATATATATATATACATATATATATATATATATATATATATATATATATATATATATATATATATATATGTATATATATATATATATATATATATATATATATATATATATATATATATATATATATATATATATATATATATCGACACGAAAGTACCCGGAAATCGTAATTTAAAGTCTTGATTCTTCAAAAAAATGTATTTTGTTAAGTTGGTAGCACTGTCCGTAATTACTTTGCCAAATATGAGCCCGATCTGTCAACCAGTTTATTTACAGCAGTTGCTTAGGTCGGTACACCTCCGTAGTGCGTTGCGATTTTTTGATTTTTTTTATTCTGACCAATTTAAAGTCAAAAATGTAATAAATACCATCGATCAAGCACCGTATTCACCACATTCGGCTCCGTATGAATTGGATGAATAATTAAATATTTGGTGTCTTATTTGCAATTTCCGGGTACTTTTTTGTCACAATGTAAAATAAAACTTGCTGAAGGAGCTGAAGGCTATCCCAAAAAGTGCTTACGAAAAATGTTTCGAGGAGTTGAAAAAATCGTTGGCGTAAGTTTACTGCATCTGATGGAGATTACGTTGAAGGCGACAGAATAAATATTCATGAATAATTAAATATTTTGCTTTTATTTGCGATTTCCGGCTACTTTTTTGTCACGATATATATATATATATATATATATATATATATATATATATATATATATATATATATATATCTATATATATATATATATATATATATATATATATATATGTATATATATATATATATATATATATATATATATATATATATATATATCTATCTATATATATATATATATATATATATATATATATATATATATATATATATATATATGTATATATAAACCTATATATATTGGGTAGTCTACAAAGTACTGAGCCCTTTTGTCACTAGATGGTCTTCGTTGTCATATATCGGGCAATACTAATCCGATTGAGTCAAACGAACATGCGTTTGAAAGCTGACATTCCAGTCTAAAATTTTCATGTGGAACTGTTTTGTATTTCATCATTCGTGCCAAAAGTAGTATTTATTTAAAAATGAGTGAAATTTCTGAAAAAATTCGTTATATTTTACAGTATCATTACGATCAAAGTGGCTTGTGAAAAAATTGGTGGTGTCTACGGTCAAGATACTTTATCAAAAGACACAGCCAAGAGATGGTTCGCTCGCTTTCGTTCTGGAAATTTCGATGTCAAAGATGCACCTCGCTCAGGCCGACCAATCATTGAAAAACTCTATGAAATTTTACAAAAATTGAAAAAGACCGACACATAAGCAGCCATGATATTGTTAAAGAACTGAATATTCGTCACCAAAAAGTTTCGAACCATTTGTGTAAGGCTGCATACGTAAAGAAGCTCGATTTTTGGGTGCCGCATGAATTAACAAAAAAAAATTTGATTGACCGAATTTCCATTTGCGAAATGCTAATAAAACGCAACGAAATCGTGCCATTTTTGAAGTAAATCATTACGGGCGATGAAAAATGGGTAAGATGCGAGAATGTCGTTCGAAAAGATCGTGGTCAAAATAAGGTGAATCATCACAAACGACTTCAAAGCCAGGATTGACACCAAATAAGGTTACGCTGTGTGTATGGTGGGGTTGGAAGGGAATCGTTTATCATGAGGTACTAGAACACTAAATTCGGCTCTGTACTGTCAGCAATCAACCAGATTACAACAAGCAATTCAAAAAACCGGCCAGAATTGATCAATTGAAAGGGCGTTGTCTTCCATCATGACAATACCAGACCACTCACATCTTTTCTTCTTTGATGAACCGGCAAAAATTGACAGAGCTTGGCTGGGAAGTTTAGATGCATCTACCGTATAGTATAGACCTTGCACCATCAGAATACCATTTATTTCGGTCTCTGCAAAACTTCCTAAATGAAAAGAAATTCACTTCAAAAAGGGACTATGAAAGTCACTTGGCCAAGTTTTTCGCCCGAAAACCACAGAAGTTCTTCACAGATGGAATAAGGGCTTTACCCGAAAAAATTGCAAAAGATCACAGATAATAATGAACATTACGAGTATGTACTTGAATAAATTACATTGTAAATAAAAAAATGGTCAATCAAAAAATGACAAAAAAAGGCTCAATACTTTTAAGAATATCCATATAGTTTAGTTTTTATATAATATCTCAAGAAATTTATGCAAACAAAAAAATTATTAAGAGTTATTTTATTGTAGGAGACTTCAATATATATATTTTGGATTTAAATCTTCTTAGTCAAAAATTTTTAAAAAACCTCTTTGAAGCAGGTCATTGTCCAGGCTTTACAGAAATAACCAAGGCATCAGACAATCAGAGAGGAGGAGTATGCATTGATAACATCTTTAACAGGTCAAATTCAATTAGAGCTGAAACATTTAAACTAGCTTATTCTCTTAGTGATCACTACACTCTCTTTGCACCTGTTGGTAAAGTAATGCGTACAAAAGTTAATGAGCCATTTAGTACAATAAATAATTATAAATTAACGAAAGTTGCACAATTATTAAATTGGAATTCTATATTAGAAATTAATGACCCAAATAAAATCATAGATTACATTATTCAAAATATTTTAACTTGTGCTAAGCCTACAGAAGCACATAACATTTGCAATACTAATGGGAACAAAATTTTTCTAGGAAAAAATTGATCACAATAGCAATTTTAACCTCTTGCATCTAAAAATAAGAACTATATCGTATTTGAAAACTTTATTCAGGTAATATGGAGTCAAAAAATGAGTATAAAAATTATGAGAAAATTTTAGCCAGAGTAATTAGTTATGCTCAAAAGAATAATAAAGCGCCGGGCATCGATGGGATTCCAGTGGAACTCATCAAATATGGTGGCAGTAGTGTTCATCAAGCTATTCACAAAGTCATCCAGCACATCTGGCAACAAGAATATGGTCCTGAGTGAAGCCAATCAATTATATTCCCTATCCACAAAAAAAGTGACAAGCTACAGTGCGAAAATTATCGAGGCATATCACTACTTTGTACGGCGTACAAAATATTTTCAAAGATTTTAGAAAATAAAATCGGATCATACACCAACAGTATTATTGGAGAATATCAAGGGGGTTTTAGAGCAGGCAGATCGACGATAGACCAATTGTTTACAGTCAAGCAGGTACTTGAAAAATGCTGGGAGTTCAACATAGAAGTTCACCAAATTTTCGTTAGCTTTAAGCAAGCATACGACAGTATTGATCGTAAAGTACTGTACCAAATAATGCTTTGCTTTGGCATCCCAGCCAAATTAGTCCGTCTTACCAAAATGACAATGATGTCGACGACCTCCCAAGTCCACATCAATAACCAATTCAACGATGCCTTTGACACAAATATCGGACTAAAGCAGGGAGATGGGCTGGCCCCATTGCTATTCAATTTGGCTCTGGAGTACGTCATAAGGAAGCTATCTGTTGACACGTGAGGAACATTATTATACAAGTCGAGCCAAATAGAAGCCTATGCGGATGACATCAACATTTTGTCACGATCATTAACAACTGCCAAAGAACTCTTCCTGAAACTCGACAGTGAAGCAAAACTAGTACAGGTACAAAATCAAATCAAATGAAAATAAAGCAAAGCTCATGACGCAGTCGAGGAAAAATACCTCAAATACACAAAATATCACACTTGCCAAATACAGTATCGACAATGTTACTGAATTTGTGTATTTAGGCTCCAAAATAACGAAAACGGGCAATAAAAGAGACGAAATACGCCGAAGAATACAGCTCGCAAATAAAATTTTTTATTGAGTTTTGACGATCTTGAAGACCAGCTGCATACACAGGATAACAAAGCAGCTCCAAGTATACAAATCTGTGATAAGACCTGTGTTATGTTATGGGTGTGAAACATGGACTCTAACCTAAGCATCCGCAAATATATTGAACGCATTTGAGCGACGGGTCCTGAGGCTAATAAGCGGAGCGATGCTAGACGGGGAACAATGGCGAAATCGATGCAATCATGAGCTGTATGAAATTTTTGACGAACCGGAGATCTCAACAATTGTAAGACTGCGGAAACTGCAATGGGCTGGACACAGGAATCAAATGGACGAACAACAGATACCAAGAAGGTATTCGTTGGGAGAACTGAAGGCCGGAGACCAGTGGGGAAACCGAGGAAACGCTGATCTGACTCGGTCGATGAAGACAGTTCATCGCTGCTCGAATTTTGAAATTGGAGGTCAATGGACCGAGACAGTTGGAGGCGCTATTTGCAGGAAGCGAAGCCCCGAGAGAGGGTGTAGTGCTAATAAGAAGAAGAAGAAGATATATTTATATATACATATATATATATATATATATATATATATATATATATATATATATATATATATATATATATATATATATACATATATATATATATATATATATATATATATATATATATATATATATATATATATATATATATACCGAGTGGGCAATATAGTAGCTTCTTTTTAAATCACATGTTATTTTGTCACTGAGCATTTTTTCCGCTCAAAATTATGTTGTTGAGTCAGGATTAACCCTCCGCGGAACTAAATGAGTCGATTTATGCTTGAACGACGTTGGAAAAGGTTGAAAGCGAACTGGACATCGATTTTTCTCAAAAAATCATCTTTTCTGATGAGGCACATTTTCATTTCGGCGGCTATATGAACAAACAAAACTGCCACACCTGGGGCTCGAATAACCCACACATGATTGTCAAGAAGCCAATGCATCCTCAGCGAGTGGCAGTGAGGTGTGAATTTTAGAGTGGTGACATCATTGGACCGTTTTTCATTGAAAATGAGACTGGAAATGCTGTTTTGGTCAACGGGGAGCGCTACAGAGGCATGATAATCGATTTATTGTGGCCGAAGATTGAGGGTTTGGACTGGATTGACCTTAGGGTTCAACAGGATGATACACCACGCCATACAGCTCATCAAATAATCGATCTTTTGCGCACAAAACTCGGGAATCGTGTAATCAGGCACCTTGGCGAAGTCAGTTGTTCGCCTCGAGGCTGCAATTTCCTTTTTTCGGGGTGCTGTGAAAGATCAATGCTATGCGAAAAATCCACAAATGATTCAAGCACTGGATTAAATATTCAACAAACCATTGCTCAGATAGTCCCCGAAACCATCAATAATGCTTTGGACGATTGGGCCGAGAGGATGGCCTACTGTCACGCCAGCCGTGGCAGCTATATAAATGAAATTTTATTTCAAAACAAACGGGAAGGTTTGTTCTTGTGAATAAAGCCAAAATATTAGAAAAAAAAATTATTTTTGTTCATTCTATTGCATTTTTAATACATTGATACATTTGAAGACACTTGAAACATAAATTTATAGACAAGTGCAAAGTAAATTAAAATACGATTTGCAAAAATAGTGGAATTAAATATTGTGCAAATAAATTTTTTTTGACTTTATCTATAAGAAAGTGCGTTTTCACTTTTCCAGAACATTAAACTTATCGGCCGGGAAGCATAACACGCGACAGTGGTTTCAGAAGTGAGAAATAAAATATTGAAAGTGAAAACTTTTAAACATTTTTAAAGTGCACAATAGTCAAATTTACCTGGTGGGAAAAAAGCCAAAACAATCAAAATGCCACGAAGCTTACATTTAAGAATTAATGAATCGGCCATATTGGGTCTTAAGGAAGAGTTGGAACAGTGAAATCTGGCTACACAAGGTACAAAGGCTATACTGATAGCACGGTTGCGTGACGCGATTGAATCGGAAGGCACGTATCTGGATCCGGGTGAGCCCTCAGATGCGGAAAAAGGCGAAGCAGAAACATCAAAATCAAAGGAACTAGAAAATCTGCCGATGCGAATGATGATGCTCATGCAGTTTAACTGCAAAGCTAGACCAGACGCTGTAACAACAACTACTCGAAGTCAAGGCAGACATCAGACTGAAGCTGGAGGAGGAATCCACGAAGCTAGAAAAACAAATATTCGAAATCAAGGCAGACATCACACAGAAGCTAAAGAAGCAGTCAACTGATTTGAAGGCAGATTTGCAAAATCAGCCAAAAGAAATAAAAGCGGAGCTTGGTAGTCTGACCAACCAAATTAAATGCGATGAGGAAAAGGTTTACCAGGTCGAAGAGAAGGTCAGCCAGGCTGAGGAGAGAATCAACCATGAGATGGAAAAAATGAAAAAGCAATTGGAAGCAGCGAAGGCAGCAGTATCCACCTCACCAGCTCCGCAGCGGAAAGCACATCCAGAAATGTGAACGCACCAATATTTGTTGGAGAAACGGTCTCGAGTATTTACAAAGCCCAGTTTGAAGCCGCCGCTATGATAAATCACTGGAATGAGCAGGAACGAGCAACTGCATTAATTCTTGCTCTAAGAGGCCTAGCTGCCGAGCTTTTGCAGACTATTCCCGTTGAGTTGCACTCAAACTCGGCTGCTATAATAGATGTGCTTGATATGCGTTATGGAGACAATCATCTGATGCAGATTTATTGGTCACAGCTTCGGCATCAAATGCAGAAGTCTGGTGAAACCTTACCTACGGCCAAGAACATCGAGATGATAAAGCAACAGAGGCATTCATCAGCGCATTAAAGGACCAGGAATTGCAATAAACCGTGCGTTTAACTCAAAAGCAACCGGTTAAGAACGCATGGGCTTCTAGTCTGAACTTTGAGACAGCGAAAAATGTGACTCGTACCACTACCCGCCACGGGTAAATGGTGTGCCTAGATGATGGAATTGTGTTGAGAAGGGGCATCGGCAAAGAGACTGCAAGACGCGAAGAAAACAGAGCGATTTTTCAAGGTATGCAGCTAGGAGGAGGAGTCAGGAGCCCAAAATGGGAGCCCTTCAAACTGAGAGGTCGGGAAACATGTAAGAGCCAACTTCGTGGGGCAGACGTTGGCTAGGAGGATCAAAGTCTCCAGGACCACCATCATCGTGTCAAGACCACATGGTGGAGAAGCATACTTATGTCTTTCGGGTGAATTTGACGGAGAACATTGCACTATAACAATCGACACTGGTGCAACCCGATCGATTATCCAACCAGACCTAGTGATGCAACACCTACTTCCCAAGGGCAGGATTTTCTCACCACGCACAGCTACAGTTTGGAGACTTTGCGTTCCGACATAATTTTCTGGTCGCAAAGCATTCTCGGAATGGATTTTCTCCACCCATATGGAATCACGTTGGATTTGGACAAACGGGTATTGAAGGATCTCAGCGTCCAAATTCTCAAGATGAATGTGGTAGTATGTGCTGACGCTGATGTACCGAAATGCTTCCAGAGCATTGTAGGTATGGGCCAAGCTTGATGGTGATTCTGGAGACCCCCAAGCTCATCTAATAGAACCAACGAAGATATTGGGCAGTTTGATTATAGGACGAAGCCTTGTAAGATCTTTAAGGAACGGATACGTGCCGGCTAGAGTCCTTAACACCGCAGACTCAACCAGGAGCATCAAGGCGGGAGAAGTCATCGGCAGCTGCCAGCCTGTTTCCGCCATCGCCTCTTTGAAAGCTACTCATGACCATCATCGAAAAAGGATGCAAGACACAGACAAAGCCCGGGAACTCACGTCTGCAATATTGAAGCAGACCAAATCGCCAATGCAGCTATTCCAGCAAGCCTCTGATCTGGTCATCAAGTACAGTGACATCTTCTCAACAAGCCCAGATGACCCAGGCCGAACAAGTATGGTAGCTCACGTCATAGATACGCAGGGAGCCAAGCCAATTCGACAAGCACCAAGACGTCTTCCTATAGCCAAACAAGGAGAAGTGAGCGCACTGATCTCGGACATGGAAAAGCAAGGTGTTATCGAGCCTTCTGTCAGTCCACGGGCCGCACCTGTAGTCCTTGTCAAGAAAAAGAATGGTTTTTGTGTCAACTATAGGCAGCTTAACGACGTCATTAAGAAAGATAGTTACCCACTTCCATGCATTGACAACATTACGGACACTTTTGACGAGACGAAATGGTTTCCTACACTCGATCTCAAGAGTGGCTACTGGCAGGTAGAAATCAACAAGAAGTAATGAGGGAAGACCGCATTTTCAGTTAGAACTGGATTGTAGCAATTTATGGTGATGCCATTTGGGCTTTGCGATGCTCCAGCCACCTGCGAATGCTTGATGGAATACGTGCAACGAAGCCTAACCTGGAAGACCAGATTGGCGTACCTAGATGACATCATTGTTTTCGGGAAAACGTTCGAAGAGCATGTGCGGAACTTTGAAGAGGTGTTCTCCCGATTGTGACTGGCGAACTTGAAACTTAGCCCTGACAAGTGTACTTTTTGCAGCTGACGTAAAATACCTGGAACACGTTTTATCAGCTGAAGCAGAAACAACAAGCGCCATATACGAAGTTTTCTGGGTCTGGCAACATACTATCGAAGATTTTTCAAAAACTTTGCCAAAATAGCTAAGTGTCTCCATCAGCTAACCGAAAAAAATCGTCCGGTTGTCTGGAACGGACAATGCCAGGCAGCCTTTGAGACCTTGAAGGAGAAGCTGTGTGTATCACCCATCCTGGCATATCCGAAACCCGGCAAGCTGTTCGAATTGACACCGATGCGAGCAACGGCTGTATTGGAGCTGTACGCTCCCAGCAGACCGATGGCGAAGAAAGAGTCTTCTCGTATTACAATCTCAGCATGGACGATGACGAAGTGCTTGGCTACATTATCGACGGAATTCCGTATACTCAGCTGCGTGACCTTGCCCGTATAGAAGGATTTAGCTCAATGCAATCGTTGCTGCAACGGTTTGAGGAGATATCGCTGCGTGACAGGAATTTTACGTCAAGTTCGAATGCGAAACAATTCGACAAAGCGAGCGGTGATAACAAAGCGAGCGGTGATACGACAAAGTAAGCGGTGATGACCGTAGGAATGACAAACTGACGAACAGTAAGAGCGACACAGGTGAGAAAGGTTCATTCAACGAAAGAGGCGCGTCGAGTGAGACTGAAGAACTTGGTGTAAAGAAAAATTGTTATAATTGTGGTCAATGCGAACATATTAGTATAAGTCCGGGGAAAAATAAAGGAACGAAATGTTTCCCGTGCAGTGAGTACGGGCATATTGCACCAAAATGCGAGAACAGAAGGAAAGATGCAACGAACAGTAGCTACGTGATAGCCCAGGCGAAATTGGGCGACTGCGATAAGCAAGTTTTGATTGATGGTGCTTCGATTGAAGCTATACTCGACAACGGAAGTGACTCGATGATTATGCGAGCAGACGAGTATGTGAAATTAGTCTCTCCGCGTTTTGAGAATAAGTCAATTTTATTTCGGACATGAGCGTTCTTCTGACCTGAGCGTAGTTCTGCCTACCCAACTTGTTTAAAATATTGTTGGTTTGTAATTTTTTCTTTTTCCAATTAAATTATAAAATTTATAATGATTTGACCAGATGTTATTGATTAATAATGATAAGCTTAGAGAGCCATTTGGACCATTGAGTTTTTAGTGTTCTTATTGTTTCGAATTTGCTTTAAAGTCGTTGAAAATTTATAACGATTAATATTGAATAAAGCACCTTTGACCTTGACTTTGAAGAATAAGTTATTTAAAATGACCATTTCTGATCTGAAACTCAGATACTTTATGTTAAAAGACTAATCTCATCATTCAAAACATACCTCTGTCATGTATTTACTTCTCCTCTTCTCATGCCTCCCTTGGAAGGATGACATATCAAGACACATTTTGCTTGGTCTCCGTGATGATGAGGCGATGAAAATGAGATAGAAAATTATATCCCCTACTAAACCCACGCGCATAACTTGGCAGGTGATACATTATATTCAAAGTCAAGGATAACATTTCTTAAGTCATTACATGGCATTGATGCTGCCACAAAGCCCAACATTGCTACTATCATCATCATCATCGTCAACCGTTTGATGGTGATGAAATTTTCCAATGGAGTTGTTGGAATCCCTCTTGAGTTAAATAGTATTCAAGGCTGCTTCACCTAAATCCCTTTTCGTACTGCAGGGATGAGTCGACAACCAGTCAAGTTGTTTTATTGGAGTGAAATGATTACAACGAAATAAAGTTGTTAAGGATAATGCTTGGAGAACTACTTTGCTTGATATAAAATGTCCTTAGTCTACTGCACTGTTATATGTCTAGTCATTTAATAAAGGATTTGAGCGTATGGATTACAAACAATGACTGGTGAGCGCCAGGAAGGCTTAGCATAAATGATGACCACCACTTCGCCGCCTTAATTTAGGCTGAAGAATGTCAGGAAAGAAGTATTAAATTACTAAGAGTGTTTATTGCGCATTTCGGTTTGAGCGGTTTTTGATTACATCTTAGTGATATGAGTCATTTCTTGTTGCCTCAATAGAGAATCCGCAAATTTCACCACCCATGACGCTATTTCACAAAACAAAACAGAACTGTCTGAGTTCCTACTAACAATAAGTAGATATTAATGGGGGATATATTTCAGGATAACGAATGTGCCTTGAGATAACACTTCATAAATTTAAAAGCAGAAATCTTTACCATCTATTCAAGTCACAATAGAGATTAGGACATACTTCCCAGAGCTTTTAGTATCTCTCCAACATCTCGCCAAATTAATTTCAATTAACGAACAATTTGCGGTTTTCACTTTGCTTCTAAAAAGTGCTCTAGAGCGCAATTAATAGAAAGCATAAAATTGGTATGACAATGTGGCATTTGGAGCAAGGTGGGTGGCGTACAATGTAAGTATGTATGTATGTTATTGTTGGATTTCTGATTCCATATATTTGCCCACATCCTACGTTATGGCAATGGGACGACAACGATGACTATGAAGGAATTAATATTTCAGAAGACCTAATTTAATGAGCTCCAATATTCAAAGCATCAGGCAAATGGAGATGGGAGCATCTGAAGGCTGTCAAAGGATAATTAAAATGGAAATTGAGTTTTCATGTAATGAGATTATTAAATATTGTGTTAAGCCAGGTGCAATTTACTTGAAAACTTCCAGTAGAGCTGAACGTACAGGTTTACAATGGACAGCCTAGCGAAATGTAAAAGAGAAACTGTTTAAGAGAATATCAAGCAACCAAAGCAATAGGAATCTGTGAAACTGAAACGTACGCTCAATTTTGTTGATTTATACCATGAAATACTTCGTTGAGTATGAAAACTCCCAACAGACATCTCTTTTTATATGGAAAATTAAATTGAAAATTGCACTTTATAGCGTTTAATGTTGTCACACTGCTTGTTTGCATTAAGTATAGCTTATCTCAGGCTTTGTTTTGGATCTCTTCGATTATCAAGTGGATTAGTGCCGCAGTAGGTTTGTACAAATAAGTCATTTTTAGGGTATTGTAAAATCATTTTACAATACGCTACTAAAATCGCTTCCTGTCTGTCCGTCCGTCCGTCCGTCCGTCCGTGGGTCACACCCCTTTTTCTCGCAAACTACATACACTAGAAATACAAAATTTTGTAAGTAGATGTGAAGTGATGCCCTCTTCAAAGTTTCATCACAAAAAGAAATTTATAAGGTGTTTAAGGAGGTCTCCCCACATAGGGGAGTGGCCCCCGAAAAAAAAATTTCATCGCATGTAGGCAATATGGGGATCAAATGAAAGGTCTTGATGAAAACTTTTTTTAAAATGACAAATTTTGTTTTCAGAGGTGCAGGGGAAAATTTGGTGCCCCCCCTTGCACCAGAAAATTCTGAAAAAAAATCATAGAAGTGAAGCTTTAACAGCACAAGGGCTACAAATACTACAGTTACTACAGTTTCAGCTGCCTCTAATGTCCTCACAACGATTCCTGATTTGCCGGAACTTTTCATTTTGGCGCCGCCTATTCAGGTGTTTGTATCTCGGTTGGCATATCGTACCACGGCTGAAACTATCAGAACTTATGTGATTGCAAAACTGGGTTATAAGCCGTCTCTGCTTATCTGTAAAAAACTTACTCCCGATAATCTGTCTACTCAGACAATCTCGTCATTCAGGATAACCATCAGCTCAGGTATTGTGAACCGACTTCTGGCCAAAGGGTGTCTTCTTCAAGGAGTTCATCAATAGATCACGGAATTTACGATCATTAGTCCTCCAAAAAGATCCAAAATAGTAAATTCAATTAATGTGTATTACCAAAATGTTCGGGGTCTTAGGACCAAGACCAACGAACTTCGATTGGCTTCCTATATCGCATCGGATGATATTGTTTGTCTCACGGAAACTTGGCTTATTGAAGATATACTTGACAATGAAATTCTTCCCTCTTACATCGTGTTCAGACGGGACCGTAACCGCTCACTCTCTGGTAAATTGGACGGAGGTGGTGTTCTTGTTGAAGTCAAGAGATCTTTTAGTTCAAGTTTCTGCTCAAATTTTGATCCTTCCCAACCTGTGGAATGTATTGCGGCTACCATTGCCTTATCTCCGGCCATAAAACTAGTTATTTTTTATGTTTATATCTCGTGTAATAGTTCTGTTTATGTCTATGAAAGATTTTTCGCTGAGTTGTCTTCGTTTATTAACGATTTTAGTTTTAAAACTTTCGTCTTGATTTGTGGAGACTTCAACCTTCTTAACATCTCATGGAATGAGTCATATACTGACATCCTCTCTAATGACAGTTTTTCGATTTCTCTTTCTTCTTTCATCTCCTTTTGCTCCCTTTCACAATTAAATTCCACAGCAAATATTAATAATAAAATCCCAGACTTAGTTTTTACTAATTTTCCGAAATCCTCCCTCTTTTTGGACTCAGCCTTTGTAGTGAATAAGGAGTTTTCATAAAGTCCGTGAAGGACCGCAGCGGTGTTCTGCTGCCTCGGCAGAGGAAGGTGTTGGTTCCTGCCGAGAATGCCCTCGTCCGGAGACGCGTGAATGCGCTGGCAGGCTAGCATTGCGGTGTCGTGGGGCGGGTTCGTTTCCCCGGCACGAGGACTCACTACAAAACATTTCGCATTCACGAATTGCTTGCAGAGATCAAGAGGACGACCGAAGTCGCAAATCTGTAGATAACCTCCACGAAGGAATTACGACTTGTTGCGAGAACAAGTGCAACCTGACAAGAAAGACTAACTTGGGGTTGACCTCGTCTTTACCCCAAATACATTCAGGGCCCACAAATGAAAGAGGGGCAACCGGGTGGTGGTGGAGCCCCTTCATGCCCACCCAACCGGAATAAATCCAATGTTAAATCGTTGAAGTGACCAGATATTCTTCTTCTGAGTGGAAAACTCATACAACTTGAATTATATGAACTTTCCCATCAGAAGGGGAGTACCCCGGTGACCAATTTATGTCATAGAATTATACAATTGAATTGCATAACTCTATGCCATAAAAAGGCACTTGGCTTGGGCCACTCAACCCATAATGTCACCTGAAACAGAAAAATTATTAAGTACCCGGTGGCTGACTCATATTTTTGGGTGGAAGCCTGCCACCGTACCGGGTCCTATACCCGATTAGAAAAAAACCGGAAGGGAAAGACCGATTTTACGTTTAACAATTCATTTTATTTGAATTAAATTTCGATTCAAAAGAAAAGAGCATGACAATATCCATTGACAATTAATTACAGGCAAAAGTAGGCAAATGGAATTTTCCCGGTTTTGAAATGGTTTACTCAGTTTTAATTTGATTTCTCATCAATAATTTTGGACTTGATAATATTTACTAATCCATACAATCCTTAGCAGCATGTTTCTGTTTCTTTTCCTTCTCTTTTGTTGTTTATATTAATGTGAATCAAAATATGAAAATAATATTATATTAACAAAACGTCGAAAAACTTAAAAGATATTTAGTTCACAATGAATCGGTAGATAATAAAAATTTAAATTAAAATGGTACTTACAATACCTTTCCCTCGACGACGAGCGCTCGTTGACTATTTGGAGGTACTTGTGTATAAGATCCTATAAAAATTCGGCTATCAAAGTGTAAATACATGCAAACTTCTTTGAATATCACAACCGTATTGTCTTCGAACGTGTTAATGCTCGCTGCTACTTATTCTACTGCTTCCTATTTCATCGATAAATTGCTTTGACGTTTAGGCGCGGAGAAATTCATAAGTAGTTTAGTTCCTCTAGACACATGCACGAATGGTTTAAAATTACTTTCACACTTCACCGTGTTCCGTATAAGACAACGCACAATTTATGTTTGCTAGCATTAAAATATACTTTAAAAAAAAATATTCGAAATAATTCCACTCGAGTGAAATATTCTAAACTGACAGATAAACTACAGTATCCGAAAATCTGTAATTCGGCACCTTCTCATCTTTCATAACCTTTCACAACTTGACAATCGGTCGGGTCTCGTCCAATCCAGCTCGGCGCTCTTCACAAATTGAATAGAAGTCGTGGTTCCTTCAATATCGCATAGAATTGCTGTCGCTGCAATTGTTTGCGGCATATCACTAGAAGTGTGTATTTCTCTAATCTTAACTAGCAATCCACCACGAATAATTTTCATTGGCTCTGTGATGTAGGAGTCCAGCTAGATGATAAGGTTTGTCCAGCAGAGGGTTCATTCTCACTCACAACACCCAATGCATCCACACTCCATCATAACCTACTCCAAGGCGAACGACCTTTCCTGTTTTCCGCTGCATTAATTTTTGCCATTATCCACTGTTATTTTTCCATGTACTCTGCGCAGTAAAAGTACAAATCCTATAAAACAAACGAATGCTTCGCGAGACAGAAAAAGAAATGATATCACTGACGCACGAGCGGGTCAAATACACTAATCGTTGTAAGATTTTGGTTTACAGAGGTGAAAATTTTCCGGCCGCTAGTTTGAACGCTTTAAACAAAATCTTTTCCGACAGCCATTACTAGCTCCACCCGTAGAGCAATCGATTGCACGTCGTTTTTTTATCGGTTTGCCATTTAGGCGATTAATTTACTGCAAAACTGAAAGAACTTTCAATTGGTACGAAGAATGAAGATAACACTTTTTCAGTCACAATTTCTTAAAAATCGACCGTGCGGCTGATGCAAGCAGATTTTGTTCCCGCTTATTTGCGACACTCGGAATAACTTCGCTCGTGCTATGTTATGGGGATGGTTAATAAGCGATGCGCGATGTTGACTCGTCGGAGGTTGCGAACGAAGTGCGCGTCTCGTTGACATGAGTTGTGAAATTCACTAATTCACTAACTGCTTGATGCGCTCCTTGCGGTGAGCATGTGGACGCCACAATGTGGAAATAGAATTGCCATCTATGTGTGAACCCGCGGTGGTGATAATGCACACTCGTTTCGGTTGTTTCTTTTTAAAATTCCAAATCATCTTTTTGTAGATTCGATTAAGTTTTCAATTGAAAGCAATTTATGTTTATAATTATTAGGCGTAATTAAGGAGGAAATAAATCGAAAGAAAAAAGACAGGCACGCGTTAATTACCGAGAAACGAAATAATTTTTAATTACTATTATGGTTGGAATGGGTGGAATTTGACAAATTTGTGGGGTTTAAATGATACAATGATTTTATCGGTCATATAATTTAAGGGGTTAACCGTTTCGTTCTAAGCATTTGCATACCGCGTTACACCGCAATTAGTTAAATTATATTCAAAAGATATTGAAATAAAATCACTACACAGTAGAAATATTAAACAGTTTTAGAATTTTGTTTCCCGGGTGTTAAGTACAAAAGAAATTTTTCACTTATTTTTCATGCGAAAAAAAAACGAGTGTTGCGATGGGGAAGGTGACTGAATCGACTGAATCCTTATTAAATTGCGTTCGTGCTGTGTGCCTTTGTCAGCGCTGCTTTTAGAGCCATAGTTCTTAGATTACTACACCTTCGAGTTTTACGTTGCCTCCGACCCCCATCACCCTCCTCTTCATCTGGTGATATCTGTGGACTTACAATCTGTTAGAAAGAGTATCACTCCTATTCGATACAACTTCAACAAAGCAAATTACTCAGCTATAGAAAGAGAGATTTGCTCTGTCAATTGGCTTTCTTTTTTATGTAATCTAAATATTGACGATGCTGTACGTAAATTCTATAACTTTCTTGACTCTCTAATAGCAGTACATACTCCTACAGTCCGTCCCAAAAAAAGTAAAGATACGCCGTGGTTCCATATGAAAATTGCGGCAGCTTTAAAAGCCAAGGATAGGGCTCGTAAAGCGTTTCTAGTAAGTGGTTTGTGTTCGGATTTGCAGCTTTTCAGAAGGCTTAGACAGGTAGCTAAAAGACTTATAACTGAAACCCAACTAGATTATCTTAAGTATGTGGAAGGCTCAATATGTAATAACCAATCGAAACCATTTTGGGCTTACATTAAGTCTCTAAGAAATGGCAATAACTTTCCTGGCTCACGAAGGCATTGAAACGTCAAATAATGAAGAGATTTGTGAGCTGTTTGCTCAATATTTTTCATCATTTTATGCTAAGCAGATATCTTCTTCCAATGTCGAGTTTTTCCAACAATTCTCGCCAACAGATTCCTTTTCTTATATTAGCCCACTTGAAGTAGAATTGCTTCTTAATAAGTTAGATACATATGGCAGTAGCGGTCCAGATGGTACTCCAAACATCTTCACCAAAACTCTCTCTTTTCATCTTTATGCGCACCGCTATCAATTCTGTTCAACCATAGCCTGGCCTGCGGCACTTTTCCAACTTCCTGGAAGAGATCAGTTGTCCTTCCTATTCACAAAGCTGGGAATAAAGCTGCAATCTCAAATTACCATCCCATAACCCTTCTGTCTTCTTTTAGCAAGATTTTCGAACGCATAGATTATAACAACTTATATTCCCTTCTACTTCCTAATTTATCTATTCAGCAACACGATTTTATCAAAGGCAGATCGACTCTTTCTAATCTTCTCTCCTTCTCTCATACGGTGGCTTCTGCTATAGATCAAAGGAATCAAGTAGATGTTATTTATACTGACTTCTCAAAAGCTTTTGACTCTGTCAACCATGGTATTCTACTGAACAAGCTCAAGGCATTAAATATTGACTCGACCCTTCTCCACTGGCTATACTCCTACCTCTATAATCGTGAGTGTGTGGTAACGTATAAATCTTGTAAGTCTTCCTCCTATTGCTCTCAGTCTGGTGTTCCTCAAGGCTCAATACTTGGTCCCTTATTATTCTTAGCTTTCATAAATGATCTGCCATCCTTATTTAACTCTTCATCGCTTATCTATGCTGACGATTTGAAAATTTTCAAAATTATACATTCTCTATATGACTGCTTGCGACTGCAAGCAGACCTAGATAATCTTGTTTCTTGGAGCAGCTCTAACTTCCTTCTTTTAAATATTAGCAAATGTCTCCTTATGTCTTACTCTCGTTAAAAAGTCTCCATTTTCTTTTGTTTATTCGATCAGTGGCACTGCTCTTGGGGTAGTGACCACTCATAAAGATCTTGGTGTAATTTTTGACGATTAGCTCCGCTTTGATCGCCACATTTCTTATATTGTTTTAAAGGCATCTGAAATGTCTGGTTTTATTTTAAGAACCTCTAAAGGCTTCAATAATATACGGTCTTGTACCTATCTATTTCTATCGCTGGTTTGTAGTCTATTAGAGTATTGTGCTCAAGTATGGTGTCCTCATCGGCGTTATTTAATTGATGCGCTTGAGTCAGTGCAGCGTAGATCCATAAGATCTCTTATTTTAAAATTTCAGATTGCCTACGTTTCCTATAGTGAGCGTCTCGTTAACGTAACGATGTTACAGCTCCCCTCTTTATTATCTCACAGGATCTTCCTGGATGAATGCCTCCTGTACAAACTTTATTACCATCTTTTGCCACCAGCTTTGTGGGACAATATATCGGCTTTTACTCCTGAACGTATGAGTAGATCTTCAGTAATCTTTAATATCCCGTTCGCCCGAACCAAGATTTTTTTAACTCGCCTTTTGCTCGGATACCCCGCTATCACAACATTCGTGGTGTTGGTCCTATACCTTATTCTTTTTACGAATATAAATCTTGTTTAAAACGGGATGTTCTTGAATTCGTTTTTTTTTTTAACTAAGTTTTCATTTTTACTGTTTAACGGATTATTAATTCCTTTATGCTTTTATATGTTTTAATATACATTCTTTTGCCTTTTTATTATTAATAATTTTTGCCTTTTTTCATTGTTTTCTTACTTGTCTATATTATAATTGGAGTTTACTCTGTACATACAGATATTACAATAAATAAATAAATAAATAAATAAATACCTTAGAAGTGGGAATTCGATCAACTTTGTTAATAATAGTACATTTTATCAATTTTACATTTTTGCCTATTAAATCAAAATGACTCCCTTAAATTTTTCAAAAACTGCGATTTAAGTTTTCTGAAAGCAATTGTATGTGTTCTGAAAATTTCACAATAATCAAACAATAAACAGCTAAGTTATAGCCGATTGAATATTTAACAATTACAATAACATTAACACGCGATATTAAGGAGAAACACGTTTGAAACGGACCTAGGCACTACAAATATGTAGGAATTTTGATGAAAATTTTAGAAATGGTTCAAAGTATTGATGTGTTATCATGACCAATTAAGCGACGGGGTCAAAACACTTGAAACAAAATGGCGGCGAATATAAAAATATAATAACCATAATAATTTATCGAACTCAATTTATGGAATCTGTATATTGGTCAAGTTGTGATATGCAGAATATATTGATTGATTTACTAATTGTTTTACAATACCCTGGCAGGAGCACTCTCCTGCTACTTCAACTTGTCTGATCTTATTACTGCCACGTTACTGAAATAACATTTCTTGTTCTATTTACACCGAAAGTGTAAAAGTTGTTTGATTTGTTTCTTTAAGATTGTGTTTAGTGTTTGAAATCATAAAAATGCCATTAGATGCGATTTGTAAAGCTAGGTTTGTCGTTTTAGCTGATACTGGATACAATCAACGTCGCATCACCCGAATGCTTGGTGTACCTCGAACCACGATACTGAATGCCATCAGATGGTATCGAGGGACTGGAACATATACCCGGAGGCCAAGTCAAGGCAAACGTTTTATCGTCAGCAACGTGTTAAGAAATCGCTTTTGCACTGCTAATGAAATATTAGTGCAAGTGAAAGTACGATTAGAAGAATACTGGATAAAAGCGATTTATGCACTTTTTATGCAACTCGTGCCCCACAACTTCTCCCACAGCACCGTAGACCTAAACTTGGTTTTGCGCGAGAACATTATGATTGGACTATGGAACAGTGGAAGAACGTAGTGTTTTAGATGAAAGCAGAATAGCCTTATGTGGTCTAGATGGGCATCAGCATGTCTACAGACGTAAAAATGAGAGGTTTGCTCCCTGCGCTATAGCCAAAACAGTGGGTTATCAGGGCGGATCCATAATGATTTGGGGAGGCATCTCTTACAAGGCCCGTAGCAATCTTGTCTTCTTTGATGGGAGCAGTGTGAACTCTCAGAGGTACGTGGTAGAAGTTCTGCAAGATCATATTGTACCGTTTGCTCGATTTATTGGAGAACATTTCATGCTAATGCGTGATAATGCACGTTGCCATGTCACTAGATCTGTGACACAATACCTTAATGAAGTCGGAATTCAAACTTTGTTATGGCCAGCACGCAGTCCCAATCTCAATCCTATTGAACACATTTGGGACAACCATAAAAGACGTGTTCGGATAAGAGTACCAGTGCCTATTATCCTAGGAGAGCTCAAGACTGCAGTTTAAGATGAGTGACACATTATCCCGCAGTCGGATATTCAGGGTGTCATGGATGGTCTTCCAAACAGACTTCAAGATATTATTAGAGCCCGAGGTGGTAACACTCATTATTAAATTTAAAATCAGTGACAAAACAATAAACTTTATCTTTAATTAAACAAAAGTAATCAGTTGAAAGAAATCTTGGAAAAATCGAGTTTGTGAGGAAGGTTTTATAAAACAAATTTTTTCAATTTTTTCATTTTTTTCATGTATTGGAAATTGTTTTCATAATAACATTTTCAAATTTGTGTAAAATTTGATAGTTTTGGAAAACTATAAGAACTACAGGGTGAGCGGTTAATTGTGCCTGTGAGTGTATTCGTGTACTCGTATATTCAGTTAAGATTGATATGTACAACAGGTAGGAAGTGCGGCTCGTTGCTGCAGCTTTATGCTTTTTTAAGGCATATTGTTTAATCAAAGACAACAAGAAGAAAATACAACAACAAAGATGGTGGATGACAGCCGTAAACCGCAGCCAAAACAGGTAAATAAACTATTTCTCTTGTGTGTTATTACTTAATTGCACACCTCCCTCAAAAGACACGAAAGTTGAACAAAATATTGTATATTAAAATTGACATATGAAAATCAAACAAACAAGGATATTCAATTTTCACGTAATTAATTTTGTTCCTATTTTGTAAAGTATGAAGAACGGATAGTAGACAGGGATAAAAAAGGAGTGCTGTGATTGTGAACGGGCTTATATTTTGTAAGTTTTAGTTTCCCTCTTGTTAACTATCTAATTTTTTTGTTGTTTTTTAGGCACGGAGTGGAGAATATGATTACGGAAATGGGGTGTGTACCTTCAGAAGAATTTAACAACTTTACTAGAATGTCACTTGCAGATTTTGAATTATTACTTAGCAAAGTTGAGGCTTTTATTGCTTAACAAATTACCTCATTTAGAGATGCAGTGCCCGCCAAGTTTCGATTAGCAATAACACTGAGATTCCTATGAAAGCCCTTATTCAAAGTATCTGCTCCATTTACATCACATATCATACCCGATGTACAGGGTCTGTATAATGAGTAACCGGACTGAGCCTGCCCCGTGCCGTCAAAGCGTCTGCTAACCGGTATCTGGTGCTGTAGTGGTGGTGGGGGTCTAGGTAAAGGGAACCAAGCTGCAGCAGTTGCCTCCAAGCGCTTGGAGTGATAGCATCGAGCGAGAGCGGAGTGCGTGTTCAGTTACGTCGAAGGAGTGAAAATGGAGCGTACGATCGAGCAACGTGTTAGCATCAAATTTTGTGTCAAACTCAAGAAAACGGCCACGAAAACTCTCCAAATGATTCAAGAGGCTTACGGTTAGGATGTTTTGTCCAGAACTCAAGTGTTTCAGTGGCACAGAAATTTTCGGGAGGGCCGCGATGACGTCCATGACAAACAGCGCGTCGGTCCTCCATCAACGAGTCACACAAATGTGCAAGAAGTGCGTGATGTGTTGAACAGTGATCGTCCTCTGAGCATTCGGGCTATCGCAGATGAGGTTGGAATTGATAAGATGACCGTTCACAACATTATTAAGAACGATCTGGGCATGAAGAAGATCTGCGCGAAGCTGGCACCCAAACACCTGAGTGATGAGCAAAAGGAGCGTCGTGTTGCTGTCGTTTCGGAAATCCTTGATCGACTGCAAACCGAACCAGAGTTCTTACAGCCCGGATATGGCACCAGCGGACTTCTTTCTGTTCCCCAAGATCAAGAGACACCTTAAGGGGACGCGGTTCGGGACTCTGAAAAACATTCAACGTGCTATGCTGAGGGCTCTAGACAGCACCGAGGTTGTCGACTTCCAGGGAGCGTTCAGGGATTGGGAAATCCGGTATCAGCGTGTTATCGACTCCAATGGGGACTACTTTGAAGATTTCTTAAAAAAAATTGTACATATTTTGCCAATAAAAAATTTCCTGAGGTCAGTCCCGTTACTTATTATTCAGACCCTGACATTGAGTGAAATTTTAAAGGATGAGATAATTGTAAGTAAAACACTGTTTTCTTTATAATATGTCTTAAATGTGATAAATAAGTCAAATAAATATTTCTTGGGGTGACTGAGCATTGTCATCACAAAAGAATGCAGTTTGCTTCATAAGCTTCTTGAACAATGTTTTGAGTACGCACATTACTTATTCTTTGATGCTGTGATGGAATTATGGTTTTTGACAGGTCGCTTTTTTCGTCCCTGGTTTGGTGTTATTTGCATTGATGTATTGTCCGATGTCTGATTGCCTTGTGAGACTAGCATTGGTAAATATGTCGATGAAGGTGTAGACATATTCGGCGATGTTTGGTATGGTGGTGAAAGTGTAAATGAACACGACGATTTTTCATGTGAGTTTCTAAGTAATATTCCATCTATTTCGAACAGTAATCTTTGCCGGTCACTACGCGAATATTGTCTGTGCTTAAAAGCTAATAACCTTTCATAAAGATCGCAGTCATCCCCGACCTTATCGTTGGAATCTAAAACCCTCTTTTGAGTAGTAAATGTTTAAACAATTTCATTTTCAATTTGAGAGAAATTCATACGCTTTCCTATTTTTTTTAGTGTGGAGTTAGGCACTGAATTCACTTGAAACGAAAATTTATTTTTTATTTCAGATACCGCAGTCTCCCAAAGAATGTACTTTTAACATTAAACTTTGCCGATATTGGAAGTCAAGGACGCATAAGTAACGGTGGGGTCTATCGAGACAGTATTTTGTATCGAAAAAAAAGTTGACAAGTCTTTGAATTTGCCTCCTGATTGTCCTCTACCGGGTAGAGACAAGATTCAGGATCTTTATTTGGTGGTTTCTAGTTTTTTACCTGTATACAATTCATTAATGACTTAACCTAACAATGTTCATGCGGATTGTGCCTTGAGCTTTTCCCGGAATGCAATAATAATTTATTTAATTAGATTACAATATTAATTTTTCGGTCAAACAAAACTTTAAAATGTTGACACCTACAACATCATATGCTCTAATAACTACAGTTTGAAAAATTTGTTTCTGTAAAATTAAGTACATTATTTCCTTAAGACTACCTTTAAACTACTTATTCGCTGCGTGCATTGAGCGGTTATCCGTCGCTGCCCTGACTACTCCTACTTTGTGTTCCTTGGCTCTCCTGATGCCCGGCTCCACCAGCTTTTCTGCATACGATCTTATTAGCTCCATTCCTGTCCCCTGGTACAGCACCTCGTTGGGGTAAGACCATCCGTCTTCCCGTCTGTCCCATTTTGTTTTTGGAGCTCCATTATATATCATCACCATATATGTGATGACCGGATGGATCAAGGTTTTATGGGCCAAACCCTTGGCTCGCTGGCTCACTGTCCAATGTTTCCTGAAAAGACGTTTAAGAAGATGGCACGCATAAGTCGATTTTTTCAAAATATTATCAACGTGAGCACTAAAGGTAGCTTTCCTGTCGAAAAATACCCCCAAGTCTTTCGTCTACCTAGAGCAGTGCACCATCTGCACCATCTACCCATTCAACTTAATCCTTGAGTTACAGATGCCCCTTTCACGACGACCAAAGTTTTTGTGGGGGTCCTGGAGTACAATTAATTAACTTTTCTTTGTATTAACCTAGGATCCCTATTTCCGGTAATATGTAGTAAGAGATTTCAAATATTTTTGGAGCCACATCCTAGCAAAGCGCAAATTGTGCTTAGATGACCACACTAACAAGTCGTCAGCGAAGAGGTTCACCTGGACTATTCATCTTTTACGCCCGGCATGTCAGAGGTGAATACGTTGAAAAGAAATGGGTCTAACGTAGACCTCTGTGAGACCCCCGAGTCAATCGAAATGGGTCTGACCAAGCTCCATCAGGCAACGCAAAGGCAGTTCGTCCCCTCATGACGCCGCCTATAATTTTTACAATATGGGCCGGAAAGCCAAAATTTATCATTTTTTAAGAAGAGCCCATTGATCCATACAGAGTCTAAAGTTTTCTCCACATCGATCAGGCAGGCTACAACAAACTCATTGTTGCACCAGCTTCTCTTTATATCGGCCTGGAACACGGCCATAGCATCCAGCGTGGAGTTGGCTTTTTAGAAGCCAAATTGTTTTTCCGGCACAATTTTTGCCCTCACAGAGAATTGTATGATGACTTCAAGTAATACTCTTTCAAGTTGCTTACCAATATTTGAAAGCAACGTAATCGGTCCAGTATCGACTACGTCAATACTGCCCAACTTCTTGGGTATTGCGAAAATTTTTGCAAATTTCTATTGCTGAGGGAAGTAGCAAATGTTAATTCAGTTATTCAAAATGATCGCAAGGAGAACAAAGAAAACATTGCTTTGAAGCATACAATTGGAGATTCGATCAGCCCCTGCTGACCTTTTGGAATTTCACTCCAGTGCCAACAAAGTGAGTCTCTCAGGACTGACAAGCAGACCATGGCCAGTAGCTGCATCAGAGGGATTTGAAACAGAGAACCTGGAAGCACAGTTGCCCATAGTCCCTGTCAAAATTCGTTGTGGTGCTGCTCACTAACAAAGTAACGGAAGAGTCCTCACTTGCTTTCTCTCCTTGAAGAACATTCGCAAAATGTTTTGCGATAGAGTCAGCGATGGCTTTATCATCCATGAGCATGGATTCATCATAAGTGAGGACCCTGGCAGCCTTTTTCTGCCAGTTATCCTATTCATGTGA
Organism: Odontomyia ornata; assembly: GCA_963969285.1. Taxonomy (NCBI): domain Eukaryota; kingdom Metazoa; phylum Arthropoda; class Insecta; order Diptera; family Stratiomyidae; genus Odontomyia; species Odontomyia ornata. Next base: position 36,469,449 of record OZ017738.1, on the reverse strand, counting down.
GGAAACATACAGGGACCTGGTTTGATATTTTCCAGGGCCCGTTCAAATTGCTCGTTAGCAAAAGCTGTGGTTCTCCAAGAGATCATTTGGTTTAGAGACGTTATCACAAGATAAATACGTTCATACTACCAGTTGACCATATTTAAATTGCAGCGGTAGATTTTCGCCGGTAGCTTTCTATGTTGACTACGTTATGATGAAGCTGCAAGATGCCTTCTGGTAAATCTCAATAAACGTATTTTTTCCGAGGATTTCTAATGGAGAACTTTGATATGACCGTATCCAGGGTTGAGTTTATGCAAGCATTTCCTCATTGATTACAGGAATAAAAAGATTTTTCGATCTATTGATCGAAATTTCCTTAAATTTTCTGTCAACATTAGCACTTACTGCTGCCCAATCAATTCACTTGTATAGAATGAAAAGTTGAGGATCTGTAACCTAAAGTTTCATACCCTTTTTCACTTTTAAGGTCAGCTCAATCAAAAGATAGTAAGACTCGGCGTCAAGAACTCCACACTCGAAATTCCTCCAACAGTGGGAGAGATTTATTAGATTGGCAGATACAATGAAGAAGTAAATAATAGACGCACTTCGGCAGAAGGCAGGCACTTTTGGGGCAATCAGTATGAGATCCATACAGAATCAGCTATTAGATGCAATATTTTCCCATGAGAGATGCTTCACATTAAAATCACCTCCCATGGCACATAAATCAGAGTAAGCACTGTTCCCAATTCGTCAATGAGTTGTCGAACATAGATCCCAAAGAACGAAAAGGTGCACGCTCCCAGCTTGGAGCTTATTATTTCTGCTTCAATACATTTCAGACTTGGAAGATAGTGCCTTTGGACTTTCAGGTGATCTTTGGGAGCCATAGCAACTCCAAGACTTCCCTCTGAATCATCACGACTGATGGTCTTGTATTTTCCTAGATGCACTCTGTGTCTTTCTTTGAGTCTTGTTTCTGACATAAGCAAGAAGCCTGGTCTATGGGCGTTCAAATATTCTTGAACGAAATTCCCTTTGTAGAGGGGAGCTAGTGAACATATGTTGAGGATGGAGAGTTTAATGGAAGTCATCACGACAACATACTTTGAAGGTGAATTCAAAGTAGGTAGCTTTATCTCGCAAGGACTCGTGAGTTTTTTTATATTGGGGGATAAAAGAGTGCACTTTTCGAATGAGTGTGAATAAGTCACAGTGGAAAAATTGTTGGCAGTCAGTGCTCAAAACCGTATTTCGGTCATTCTGTGACTGCTGGGGTGGCTGCATTGGTTGCTGTTTTTGTTGCCGTATAGGCTGTGGTACAGGCTGCTTCTTTGCACCTTGTAGAAGGCTAGAGTATGAGACCCTTTCACGTATAGTATTTTTTATAGAGGCGGCGATGAAATCCCTCCTTCATTCATTTTTCTTTTGGAGACTCATCCGCCTCTCTACAACTTCTTTTGCTTTAGGGCAACCTCTGAAACTCGCAGGATGCCCCTTAGCATTGCAGTTGACATAGAAGATTACATCTTTTTTCTCGTCCTTTGAGATTGGATATTCAATGGACTTATGTTGCTTGTCGCATTTTACGCATCTTATTTCAAGTCCGCAGTTAGAAGCGATGTGGCCAAATTTTTGGTAGTTGAAACCCTGGGAAGTGCAATTTTTCGGTAGGCGCTCCCATTGTTCCTTCCGGTACAATAGGAACTTTATGTCCATTGCTTTATTCACTTCAATGTTTGGTTAGAACTGGACTACGAAGGATGAAAGTGTCCCCTTTTCCCTCCTAGAGGTTATAGTGAAGAACATTTTTGCTGAAAGTATATCCACTCCGAGATGTTCCTACAGCTTAGCCACGACATAATTCTCATCGCATGAGGTGTGCACGCCTTTCGTTTAACTATTCGGAACCACAGTACCTCGTAAATAAAATGATATTGATCCATCACTGCTTAGTACTCGGATTACTTTTGAGAAGTGTTTGATCAATTATTTCTGATAATCACCTATAGTAACAGGCGGAAAACGTGTCAAATTGAAAAAGAAAATTGAGCGAATACAAAACGTTTATCAAATTCGTTTATTTTTCTTGGATACGACATATGTTTAGTCAAATACTCCCCTGTCCCCAAAACTGGCTCTAAATCACGTAAGCGACAAAGTAATCTTGTGCAAGGAGGAACTGGCACGAGTAAGAAAGAGTAAGAGTGGTCACGGATAGTTCTGACGTTTAATTGATGCATCGCAAGTCAATTCGTGTAGAATCCGACAACTGTGGTGAATATCAAAGCTGCTGCATTTTGTATAGGTGATCCTGGTCGAGACATTTAAAGCGAATTGAATATTAGAGTAAAGTCTGCATCGAGTTGCTTCTGACAAAGGAGTCAATCATATATCATTCCCGAAGAACCATCTTATGTAGTCCTCTTTAACAATTGAATGGAACATTAATTCTATTTCGACGTTAAAATAGGGCGTTCACTAATCTTTGATCGTAAATTCTAAACCAACAATCTTCGGTGACATTCATCTGAGTAGAAGACTTTAATTGGTAGAAGTAAATTGAAAACAAAAGCGGAGTGAAGCAAACTGGAGCTTATCATTTAGATAAAAGTTAAAGTAACTGACGGAAACGTTCATGCTTGATAATTATTAAAAAATCTATATAACTTAATTGATTTCCATTTGAAACAATACGAAACAGATATGTAAGTTAAAATTAAACAAAAAGGTGATTTTGACATGAAAAACGTTTTTTCAAGCATGATTTAAAAATTAAATAATGAACGAGAAGTTTTTTTTCATTTAAATTATTCTACATTTTCCTATACTTTATCAACTACGCATCCAAATGATAAATATAACATACTTGCTATAAAGTGCTAACCTAAAAACATGAAGAAATTAGAGACACAGAATACCTCTTCTCGAACACGTCACCCACAAACTGTAAATCTCGTCTGTCTGTTTTTCCTGTGAAACCCTTATAAAATTAAATTGAAACCATCGTTCATTCTAAATTAAAATTGAAACTCTAAACAAACTTACAATATCCTTTCAATATTTAAAATTTTCTTACGAAAAAAACCCAAACCTTACGTTACGGTTGTATATTAATATGTTTTGATAAAATTATATACCAAAAAGGAATGCAGAAAGAATACAAATAATTTAAATATTACCTAAATATACTTCTTTCTTTCAAATTCAATAAAAATCACAATGTATTGAAGAACTTTTCAGTAGTTGCGTGTGTGTGAGAGTGCTGAAGCAGGAAATGTACGCGTTCTACCTGCTATTCAGTGTGCTAGATCAACCCCACGACCGATGCGGTGAGCTAGGCTGGTTTTAAAAGCATATTAATTTTCCTCGCCCTTATGCGGCTTTTTGCATTCTAAATTCTTTTGCTGTAATCGCGACCCATTGATTGATAGGTATATGTTAGCGACAAAGCGAAGAAGAAGGATTTAACGCAACACCGTGGATACAAGAAGCACGTTACTATACAATGATGACATTAACATTTTGTCACGGTCGCTAACAACCGCTAAATGACTTTTCCTGAAACTTGACTCCAAATACTCAAAACATCACGCTCTCCACGAATGTAGTATCAAAAATGTGGACATGTCTTTATATTTAGACACCATAATAACGAGAACCGGTAAGAAAGAGACAAAATACGCCGAAGAAGACAGCTCTCAAATAAAATATTTTGTTCAATTTTGACGGTCTTGAAGACCAGCTGCCACAGGAAAACAAAGCTCCAAGTATATAAATCTATGATACGACCATTGCAATGCTATAGGTCTGAAACATGGATCCTAACCCAAGCATCGGTGAACATATTGAATGGGTCCTGAGGCGAATAGTTGGAGCAAAGCTAGACGGAGACCAATCATGAATTCGATACAACCATGAGTTGTATGAAATTTTTGACGAGCTGAAGGTCTCAACCATTGTAAGACTGCAGAAGCTGCAATGCGCTGCCCACGTAAATTGTATGGACGAACATCGGATCCCCAAAAAGGTATTCGTTGGGAGAACTGAAGGACGGAGACCAGTGGGAAAACCGTGGAAACGCTGGTCTGACTCGGTGGACGAAGACAGTCCATTGCTGCCCATATTTTAAAATCAAAAATTAGAGGGCGCGATCAATCGACCGAGATAGTTGGGGGCACTATTTGCAGGAAGCAAATGCACAAGCGGGGCTGTAGTGCTACAAAGAAGAGGAGAGGAAGTTGTGAATATAATCTTGCAATATTTTCCTGTTCTCATTGATCAACGATTCAGAAGAGCTAGCTGTCCTCAACAAAAGATCAAAGTTCATTTGAGTGGATGATATTGAAGCCTTATAGCTGAACTAAACAAAGTTGATTACGTGGTCGATGTACTGAGCTTTTTTCCTGATTGATATCATTCAATTGGTTTAAACAAATTTGTTTAATCAAAAGTAATGTTTAACTTATCTAAATAATACTTTTCAATAATTATTCCGACTGCTTTTTAACCAAGAGTGTAGATCATTCTAAGTGATAAGCAATAAAACAAAATATGATTGCATTTTAAGGTACAAAACTAATAAGTTTGATTTGTGTACTTTCTTTCGTTGAAATACCTATGGAAAAAACCCCGCATACCTCACACAACGTCTAGATTAAGAAAATACGAAGAGACTTAATGAATTTTGAGGAGACCCCGAACCAAGGTGTTAAATTCATTATTCGTAAAATTCAAATCTATGAGATTAAATAATGAGAAGACGATAAGATATTAAATGCCATTACGTAGCCCGTCACTGTAGGTTATTTCAAGAGCTACAACACTAGCTCCCACCGTCGTTATCATCAGCAACATACACGAAGACGAGTGGTGCAAGAACTAGCCTTGTTTCAATAGCAAGCCTCGCCCTCACAGACTCAACAACATCTGAGTTCGATCTTCGACGCCCAATGGAGGCTCAGATTTCAACACAAACTGTAAAGTACTGCAACCGGAAGCGCCACACAAACGAGTGGTTCCGCAATGAAGACCACGTACCCAACAACTATCCATAACGGCCCAGAGACTGCAACGCCCCTAAAACCAGATCCCATGTCGTCGGGCTGCACCATTCCGGAATACTATGAATGCTATGCACAATTAAAGTTGACAGAATGCGCTGGTCAGCTACTTGAGATGGAGAAGCTAGAGAGTGAGCGTAATTTATATATGAGGGAAATAAAGCGAATATTGAGCGAAGATCAGTCACGATTCAACAATCACCCAATGCTGAATGAGCAATATTTGCTGTTAATGCTACTTTGCAATACGAGTATAAGATTTTTGGAAGTCTACAAAGAGTTTGAGTCGAACGAACATCAATGTGCAGCGTTTGAAATATATCAGCTGATTATCAATAAGAAACGCGATCAAACATGCATCGCGAGTATGCAATGGACACAGAACTTGAGATTATCCGCGAGTAGTCAAGATGCATGATGTCTTCAAAAGAAATGCAAATTTATGATCACGTTCTGAATTTCTATCTGAAACAACCTAAGATAATATTGGAACGTAAAGCTAGAGTGATAATAACGCAAGTTGTTTCAATACTGAACTACTTGAATCAAATCAAAAAGAAAATGCCACCAACTGCACCAGTTAAGCACCAGAGGATTGTCACACAAGAACTTTCAGCTAAAATGAGATGAATATCGCTTGAAGCATTTATGCAGAATCGTATCCAATAGCAACAAGAACTTCCTGAATTACAAGATGTTAAAAAGCAGATTGTCACAATCAACGCGGCGAAAAATAATTCTGTATTCAATCAACTTGCTGCAAGTAGCTCAGCGTATAGCGGTGAATTCAAATTAATTCCGGTGCAAAACGTATTTGTCAGGTCAAATAGTGATTCTAGTGGAGTCTCATCGGCGGCCAATCCAAATTTCGACAAAAGATAGAAAAATAAGTTGCTCCGAACACAAACTCGTTTGCGTAAGTCCATTTGCAAGTTGATAACATGCTCCGGGGGGATTTCATGCTCGGCAGTTTTAATACTCTGAGTCCTGTTGTACGAATGAATTTGACAAGACAGTCATAGATGAGCCAAACATTCAAACCAAGCGAACGACTCAAACAGTGGTTTTAGCAGTGGCGGCCCGTGAGAAATATAACTGTGAGTTCTTCATGTAATCTCTGAAGTTCGTCCGATTTAAAATTGAATAACAATGTAATGCACATGTAAAACCTGTTTTTCCTTTTTCTCTTTCCGTGGCTTTATTTTTATTTTTTTGGAGGCATTACTTCGACTGTTGGCACTTTTAATAATAATAAACACGAATAAACAAAAAAATATTGATTAAAACATGAAATGTACTTACAATTAACGAAGCAGAAATGGATGAAGATGAAGTAAGGCGAAACAGTGAAAAGTGGCTTACGATTAAAATTCACTTCACACGTTTTATACAAACTACTGGGCAATTATAGTCAAAACTAAACTAATTACATTGAAACTAATATACATTGTAAGTCCAGTTAAAAATAAGCTTGCTAGGAAATCAAAATTGTTTGTGAATAAGTGCAAGACGGCGATTCTTAGCAGTGGCGAATTTACCGATAATCCTTTCATTGAAGTTCCCAATTTCAGCAATCAAATGTTTTTCTATAGAAATCATAGCCAATGCAGTCAAACGTTCTTCCGACATTGTATTTCTCAAAAAAGTTTTAATGCGCTTCAAGGTTGAAAAACTCCTTTTGCTTCAGCGGTGCTCATAGGTGTTGTTACCAGGATTTCGAGCAATTTTTTTGTTTCCCTTAGTGGTTCATTTGAATTATTTTTCAAGATGAATTTGAGCAAGACATGGGCACTTGACATTTCTCAGCAATCACTTCTTGAATAGATGATTGATAATTCTGTTCTCAAGCGTTCTCGCTCCAATGTAGGAAAGGCGGCACATGTAGAATTTAGCTCAGAGCCAGGGAAATTCAATTGATATTCTCTGAAGTGGTTCGAGTCAAAAAGAGAAGCAGCAACAAGGTGTCCATCGAATGCGAATCTATCTTTGATAGCATTTAAAATTACATCACAAACTTCTAACGCAGCAAGGCGATGGCTCTCAGGACTATCATGAATGCGTCACTTTTCACCGTGAAATGTATTTTCCATATCATTTGCATGGGACGCTTCGTCTATGATATGATCAATTTGATCGCGGATATTTTGATTATTTTCCTCAAAAGAAACAATATTAGCTTTCAATTGAACCGAATCAGCTTCTCGCCTCTGCATTTGGTTAAAAAATATATCTACATGAGGCATAACATAGTGGAAAAAGGTTAGCCAGAAAATAAATATGTTATCTTTCAACATGCGGCGAATACCTGAAGCTGCACTGCAAACTGTTCCATCAGTGAATTCATCTTCTATGGTTTCCATACATTCAATTAAGCTTTCCCTATACTCGTATACAATATTAACTGTTCTCACATTAAAATTCCATCGCGTTGATGCGCCGTGGGGAATTTTTCGTTTTACGATTCGATCAAGTACAGCGATTCTCGACGGGGAGCTGTTAAAAAATCCCGGTATTTCTTGCAAATTACCAAAAAACACTCGCACCTGTGAATTCGAAGATGCCGCATTTTTGACGATTAAATTCAATTGATACGCATAGCAATGTATGAAATGTGCAAAATTATATTTCTTTTTTATTGATGCTTGCACTCCAGCCCTTTTCCCACTCATAACAGCGGCGCCATCATAGCTTTGAGCAATAAGTTTTTCATTTGAATTATCCAATATTGGGTTCAATACAGCCAGTAATTCACTGCTTATAGTTTCCGCGTCTTGTTTTGGAGGATTTAACTAGCACCAGAAGCGCTCTACTGGACTTCCATTCTTAACATACCTAAATATTGTAACAAGCTCTAGCTTTGAGGATACATCTGTGGTCTCATCTGCTGAGATGGCAAGATATGAAGCTTCTTTAATTTCAGCAGCTATATGTTCTTGGCAAACTTGCAGCATGCAATTCAATAAATCATTTTGAATCGTTTTTGGAGTGCCTTTGAAAATAGTCACATTTTTCAAATGATCTTCCAATGCGTTGTCGAGCTCTGCTGAAAAATTTATTAGGCCACGGAATACACCAGGGTTCTCAGAGTTTGCAGACTCATCATGTCCTCGAAGGGCTAGTTCAAAAGCGCCACAAAATTTTATGCAGTTGATTATTTTTGACAGAACATATCGATTCCGTGAAACTTCTTCATTCTGCTTTTCTATATTGCGCCAATATGCAGAATCTAATTGCACCTGTATGTTAATTTTGCCCAAAATATTTAGCTCCATTTGATTATAAAGGTGAGCTCGAGAGTTCTCATGCCTTTTAATTTTCTCGGAAAGGTGTATTAAGTCAGTGACTCCTGTTTGCGTCCACAGCCTGTCACCATCAACCAGCAAACATGGAAAGCAGTATAATGCATTTTTCCTATTGCACCCACATATCCAATGGTTTCATTTATAAATGTCTCTATTAAATTGCCGTTTATACTGTTTTCCTCTGCTACTTCCTGTTGCTTCAATGGACAGATCAGGCAGAGGCCTACCGTTATTTTTTATGTCGACCTTCTCCTCTAGGCTACAGGCACCGAAACATTTCACGTTGATCAAATTATAAATAACATCCATTTTGTTTCTAAACATCCAAACCAAGTAAAGCCACAGAACACTTTTTCACTACAAAAACACTTCAAATCAACAAACAATCAAAAATTTACGTTTCGGCACACAACAAATCACGAAAATAAGCAATATACCGAATTACAGTCGCAATCAGAAGAGCTTTCAGCAAGACTCGCAATATTGCTCAAAGAGTGATAAAACTAAATTTTCCAATGCTGCAGGGAAATATAGTTCTAATATAAAGCACAGGATGAATCAACAGACTATTTTGTTTATAAAGCGACTTGCAATGGATGGAAAAAGCGTTTTCAAATAAACGAAAAATGTAAATATTTTTAAGACTATCGGTGCTTAGTATTGATTTGACTCCTTAAGTCAAAGCTTACAAAGTTTTAGAAACATTTCATATTCCTATAAGAGAAAAATAATCGGGTGCGTGAATTCCCCACAACCATCATCAATCATGTTACGGAAAGTTGTAAAACATTCTTCAAACATAAAAGTAATACATTGCAGAAAAACAGAATGAAACAATAATTCAATTAAGAACTGACCAATATTTCATTCATTAATTTAGGCACAATTAAATCAAAACTATTAAATAAATTTCTTGTCACCCAGTTCTACTCAACTTATTTTCGTAACCTCATGTATGCATTTTCACAAGTCATTTTTATGGACGGAAAATGTTCTGCAGAGTTCCAGCACGAATCGTGCCTATAAACTCCAAAGCGAGTTTTCAGTGCGCAGAACGTCGAACGACATTGCTCTGAGTGCTGTTATAGATTATCATAGACGCAAGAAGAAAAATGTTATGTATGGAAACAGGGGAAAGTCAAATTGAAAAAATGATGTCTCTGAGGTACAGTATGTGTAGATATGAATATGCAGGTTAGATGAGCTTAGGATTTTGTTTTTTTGTTGTATAGTGGGGCAATTATTTGAAAATTTTTTATGTGAAATATAATAAACATGATTAAAAAAGATTAAAACAAAAATATTGTCATACACTTTATTAGAAGCGATTAATTAATAAAAAACTTAATTTTCCGAAAATTTTTGGTGAGTTCTGCAGCTCTTCAGCTCGCATGCACGAGCCGCCACTGTGTTTTAGCCAAGGATAAATGTATTTATTTAAACAACCACCGATGACGTTCGATATATGTGCCCTAGCGACAGCCATTAAAGTGACTTCCGGCGGATGCGAGGTGTAATGGAATGCGAGGTATAATGGGTGATTACGAGGTCTTTTGGAGAGTGGAGCTGATTGAGGTCATAATAAGTACATATTCGCGGTTTTTCTTTTCTTTTCTTGATAGTGGAGCTAATTGAGATGTTTAAGTCAATGCAAAAGATACTCAAAAAGCTTTGTGACGCTTGACAAGTGGAGTTTTTCAATGGTAAAATTCAAAATTCTTTGCGTAATTTCCAACCGTTGAATCGTAACAAGAGCTTGGAGGAGTAGTTGAGGTATGAGGAGCGGACAATATCCGGCAGCACCAATGACTCAGGAGCCATCCTCTCTTGTCAGTAGACCTAAATTTATGTAACAAATTTTAAATTGGTATCGATTAGTGAAAAAATTTGTGCTTAGCTATTGGAGAATTATTCGCGTTGCTTCAGTATCCAAATTATGAACTTTGGTTTGGGTGGTGTTTCTACGCAATTAGAGCTCCAAACAGAGATAATCCCTTTCTGGGTCGTCCGTGGCGTTCGTATTTACCGAAAAAAATATTATGAGGTAATATTTTCTCGAAAAGGAAGTGCGGAGTTCACCCATAAGTATTTTGCTTGAGTTCTGGCGAGCCACGTTCTCACTTGGTGCCTCAATTGGGGTCCATAGGTAAAGCGAGTGGCGCCTGTGCCCATCTTTGGACGAGTTTTCCGCGTCTGTAGACCCTAGCCGGAACTTACCCACTCGAGTAGGAGGTGACAAACTGGAAATAATTTGGCTTCAACATTTTTAACATGATTTTGGTTTTTACTTTTAATTAATTACTTTTTAGGTTTCCAAAGCTCGTTAACCAGTATTTTTGTAGTTTTAAATGAAAACGAATACAACCGTTACTCCTTAGATTATTTTTACAATTAAAAATATACTTACTGGTTGAAATAACAGCTATAAGCGGAAGGATTGAATTAAATTCAGAGATAATTGAAGGATATTAGTTAAGTGAAGAGTGAACAAGGATTTATATGAAACAAGCAATAAGTTCCATTCGAGCACAAGCAATACTTTGGGTAAAACTGGGAGAGCTGCCATACTTTTTGTAGAAACGTCTAATAAATATAAAAAACCCTAGTTATTTCAATCATTTTATTTTTATTCGAAAGATTCATTGATATTACATGTTAAAATCAAAAACTTTTTGTTTTTCCATAAGAAAATAAAAAACTGGAAAACAAAAAACGTAAGTCAGCGAATGGTCAATTCTCCCACATAGTGTGGGGGAGATGCCATGTAGTGTGGGTGAAATGCCAGCAATGTCTTTTGGTTCTTTTTAACGTGCGCTTTCTCTTCCACAATTATTATAATTCGGCGAATACATAGTGCAGGATTCATGAAGCCAATTGAAGCAAAATAAGTATTGGATCCAATCCGTTGCCTTCTTTGTTTCATAATAATTTTCCAAGCACTCAGTACACTTAATATCGTCATCTTCCATCGGGCTCGAAGAAATTTGCTGAGAAGATGAAAATCCTGTTTTTGAAGTATCAGGCTTGAACTTTTTACAAGCTGCTTTTGTTTTAACTCGATTTGATGTTTTGGTATTTGTGTGTTTTCTTGGGAAGTCAAAACACAGGCTCTCTACTTTCAACGAACCGCAGAGCTGAGAAGTTTTATAATCGGTTTTGACTCTTCCAGAAGTTTTGTAGGGCTATCACCTGGTTGTCTCGAAGTTGATGGCTTCGTTTGCGGTTGAGCTTCAGTTGAATGAGTTGATGAAGGTAATTCTTTAATCAAGTCGAATATAGTGGAGAATTGATTTGGGATGGCATTTGGATTAAACGGAAATATTACACAAATTTTAAAGTCTGATGCTGCATTCCCTACGGTTGCGGCTTTGTCCCAAGTCTTCCCTAGTAAAGATCTAACTTGTAGTCTTGTAATAGTTATATTTTTGTATCTGAGCATCCACGCATTAGCTTCCTAATTAAAAAAGGTCTTCAAAGGTTTAAAGAAACTACGATCCAAGGGTTGAAGTGCTTGCGTGGTATGACTTGGCAAACATATAATAATTACATCATTTTCACTATCTATGTCGAAAACGTCTATGGAATTGGAATGGGAAGTATAGCCATCTAAAATCAAAACTGTTTTTCCTGTCTTTGGTTTATTTTCGGCAGAGAATTTTCCAGAAACCATCTCATAAATAGATCTGAATTGATATATGATGACTTTTTGTGCATACAAACGTTGGACCCATTGGGCAAACCATCAGCGAATTCAAGTTTTTTATTGACTCCTTTCATTATTATTTCTGACGGTAGGTAAACGCCTTCTGCACTACAAGAAATCGTTTCTCTCTTTTTCCGAGGCTTAATTAAGTGAACGTCCTTAGCTGCTTTCATTGGCAAAACTTTTCCTGGTTTATTACTAAGTTGGATCCCACTCTCATCGACGTTGAAATTATTTTCAGGTTTGTTTGTTGAATTATTTTTCTCCATTTCTTCTTGCAAGAGTTTAAAAAATGCAGCAACTTCTTCCCTATTCATACCTTGAGTTCTGGCAACCAATAGACCTTTTGCTTGATGCACCGAAATATGTATACTCCTCTCTAAAGAGGTAATAAGCCAATGTTGCCCAGCCATTTCGAAGATTTATGCTCCTTCGAAGATTTATGCTTGATTCCAAGCTTCTCGGCGAATTGATAGGCAAGTGAACAAATAGTGTCTCGATCAGGAGCGAAGCCAGAACTAGCTAGGCATTGAATTTACGATGCTAATCGTTTCTCGTTTTCTTTTCCGAGACATGCTAGAACAATGTGTAATTTGTATTAGTTACCATACAAATTATATTCGTGAGAGCAAATCAATATAAGTTTAATATCATAGAATAGATACCTTGAGGGCCTAGCCCATATTTCTTCGTATTGCCTATCTGGTGCCGCATAGATAGGTTACGAATTGGTATGCCATAGTGCCTTTGGGCTTCATTTTTTGAAATTTCTCATTTTTTAACTTTCTCCATGGTAAAGATTAAATTTTCCTCAGTGAATTACTCGCTGATAACTCTTTTATTTCTAACGTATTTTCTTGGCATCCTTTATACAATTGAAAATATTCCAAAGATAACACAAAGATTTCACTTTTGCTAAACGTGACATTTTTCCTCATTTCGTGGGAGAAATGCCATACAGTTCAAATATGCTTAGTTGATATCGAATATGGCAAAACACAATTTCCAGAAGCTAAAAACAAGTCAAAAACATATTCAAAGCAATTCTTACCTAACTGGGCCTTTACTCCACTTATAACACACACAAATATTATTGTTACACAAAACTTTCCAGGAAAGAAGTCACGACTAATAAAATTTTTCACTTATTGCCAAGTGTCACTCGAGCGCTGTTTGGATAGGAACTGATAATTTTCATCAGAAGCATTCAAAAAAATTAAGCATGATGATTCATGTCAAGATTTCTATCCCATATAGAAAATTTGGGAGTTATGGCGGCTCTCCTCGTATGGCATCTGTCCCATTTGTACCCTACTTACAACAACACACATTTACTGAATACCAGTGGACTCTACGTTCCTCATCTTTATCGTAAATGTTGCTGAGTAGAATCAGCTACAATTGAATGCTCAAATGACTCTAAGCAAATCAGGACAATTGTATTCATTTCAATCTAAAACCCATTAATAAAGTTTAAGGAAATTTTATAGAGATTCTGGCAAGCCACTTCCTAAATGATTGCTTTTAAAATTACTTAGACGGACTAAATTATAAAAATATATCGCGAAGACGGTGTTTTAGGAAACGGTTAATTCTATTATTTCTCAAAAAGCTGCTAAGTGCCAAAGTTAGAGCCTGACTTAAATTAAGATATCTAATACAAAGATCTACAGGCATTTCTTTACTTCTCAGTTCAATCCTTTCGAAACGAATGCTTATCTTGATGCCACTAAATTTTCTCACCATTTCCCTTAACAGGGATATCATTTGTTGAAGTCGGTTATCCCTACGAGCGTTTCTTTTTCGATGTTGAATCGTGTCCCATTGTCCAAATATGTTTATCAATAATATTTCTTCGTATCAGCAAATTCAATATCCACCCTCAATTCACATTCTCTTTTTTTATCTCGAAATGTACACAAGCAATGCGACTCAGTGTGAGACGCAATGGCGAATCAATTCAAAAGGAAATCGAAATCCTTAACATGTGGCTTCACAAATAATCCCAAAAAGCCTATACAGATATTGTCCTGGCAATAGACATTTCCAAAAGCTTTTGTAGCCTTTCACTGTTCGATCCCTTGACGAAACGGGGTTTTTAGCATTTGAAGGAGGAGAAACAAAAATAGAAACCACATATGTGCAAGAGTACCAGGTGTTTGGGAATAGCATATCTTAAAAGGTTCTTTTTTGACTGAGAATATCAAGACATTATACAACACGTTTGTGTCCTGGACTATTTTGCATACACTTGAGTCTTCTCTTCATATTTGCAGAAAAATAAATTCTTTTTCTTCCTATGGATTCGAGCTCCCATGTGCCGTAAGTTCATACATAATGTATGATGTAACCTTCACCGCTCAAAAGGACATTGGAAGCATGATTGGGTGTTAAAGCTTTTAGTGAATAAATCTTGTTAAAGCTACAGCTTTGTATTTTGATTTGAATGAAAGCCTCAAGTGCTCTTGTTACCAAGCAAGCAGAAAATCACCGACGGTTATACTTTAAGGATCTTAGGGTTGACTAAAAAATCTCAACAAAGCACAATTGTATTTCATAACCTGAAAAAAGTCATGCCTATATTATTCTGAATCAAACTCAGAGTGTAGGAGCTTTGATTTCAATGGAATTTTAATCCGTTCGTTACAGTGCTCAATTTGCGGAAAATATTAAATTCGAAATTGATTATGTTTGAGTTGCAAACGTTAATATCATGGCAACTGAAAAGGAAAAATAAGAAAAAAATAAAGTTGACTCAGAGGGAACTACTGATCTGCAGAAAACCAAATTTGACGTTAAAATTAGTACAATTTATGCCTTTGTTTCAACAAAATCATGGTTTTATTTTAGATTTTGGTACTTTGCCTTGGGATTACTCCAAACTTGAGTGTGTTGTCGAACTATACGCTCACTTAAAAAGCGCTAGGTAAATTTGAAATAAATTAGAAAGCACTCAAACTTGAAAATAAATTTAGAATCACTAAAATAGTTCCATTTAAATTTAAAAATTTAAACACTATGTTGCAAAGCGCTTTAAATGTTAAATTTTTGAAACATGTTAAAAAAATATCTTCTGGCACCATCAGCCTTGGCTAGGGCTTCCTGGAAAACCTGACATTTCCCTAATCCCAAAACGTGTCCAAAATCCAGTCCTTGCAAAGAATACAGTGTGCCTCCTTTTACTCTCTTTTCTTTTATGTCCCATTTCACCCGGTTCGTAGCATAGGGAACTCCTATCGGGTCCTTTGCATACTTGTGCGCTTTGAACACAGCCAAGGCATTTGACAATTGTACGAGGATGCTCTTCGCTGCATCCTGCAGACAACCCACCCTATTTTGTATTTTACCCTAGTTCAGAAATTTTTCGATGTCCTTTTCAGTTAAGTCAATGATAGCCATGCATTGTCCCCTATGGTTTTCTGTAGTCAGCCCCGCTATTATCCTGCCCTCGCTAGAGAACTCCCTTTCGATGGCATTTCCTATATCGACTTTCTTGACTGCATCGCAGAATGCTTCTTTATTTTCGGACTCTGCTCCAAATTTGACCAGTAAGTTGCCTGATTGCATTGGTTCTAATGCTTTAATGGCAGTGTTGGTGTCTTTGGGTCTTACATTTCCCCTGATATTCCACAGCACTTCTGTGTAGGCTCGGCCATCTTGGGATTTTACGAGCATTGCTTACTGCCGGGGTTTTTGTCGGGGCTTCTTTACCTCCTGTTTCGTCTCAGGCCTATTTTCTTATTAAGCATCCATACGAATTTAATTTTCTGGCACTTTTTGAAAGAGTTTCTTTGCGGCTGTCTTCGCACCTTTTATCAGCACGGTCTGCAATTTCTGATATGGCATTCCACGCTCATCAGGTGCATCTTCCTTCTTTCTTTTGTCCCGATCTCCCTCGTTCGGGCTTGACGCCGTTCCTTTATTAATATTTGATGTTTGAGCTATCTGTGCGCGCCCTCTAAATTTTGCCCCTAGCGCTTTTTTAGCCTTCTGCTCTTCCTCGAGCTTCTGTTCATCTTCGGCTTTTGACCAGCTCTTCCGGTAGTACCTTATGCGGTCTAGGAGCTCCTTTAGTTCAAGGAGCCCAATCTTTACTAATTTTTGGCAAGTCGCATGCAGATTGTACTCTTTTTAGAACATCTCCCGCTTTTCGGATTAGCCTTTCTTCTTCATGTTGCTAGACGGCAATTGTACTTTCTGACCATCTTTCTTGTAAGAGGTTATGAGCTTCCTTTTCCAAGTGCAGTACTTCCACCACATTTTCGACGGTGGCGATGAAATCACACAACGGCACTTCATTTGTCTGGTCACTCCTTACTTTTCCTGCCATGATCTCTTTTTAGACTTCAGAATGGGTCGTTATTATTTCGGTGTTCATGACCGTTGCTTTGATCGCTTCGGTGGCAATTGCAGCAGTAAAAATCGAGCTCTCGATGTTCTTGATATTTTCCCCCACCGGTTGAACATCTGGTACGTCCTGAGAGTTTCCCACTCTTCATTTTTAGGACGCTCTGGCGTTTTTATCATTTTTAAGCTGCGCCCGACCGCTGCAGGGATCTCAGTCTGGGCAAGACTGTCTGTTAGTCTTCATTTTTTGTTCGTCTTTACTGTCATTGTATTCATGGTCATTTTTGTCATCGCTAGTACCGCTCCCGATGCGCTGTGAACATCGCAGCCGCTGAATTTGTTTTTTTTGAAATTTTTTGTTGTTACAGTTTTACTGGGCCCCCCCCTTAGAGCCACGATATCCGTTCGTGTGTGTAGTAATTTTTTTGGTCCCATGGTTATCTTTGCGAAGCCGCAAGGCCATCCGAGGGTTGGTATAAGCCCTTATAGGGACAAGCGCTCAGAGCCATACCAGCGCTAATCGGGAAGCCTGCCAAGGTTTTACCGGGACGGAGACGGTATGTTAGTTGAATTGGAGTCGTTCTTGCATGAGTGTCACCTCAGCACTACCGTGCAAAGCAGCTACGTCCAAACCAGCATATCCGACAGCCCAAAGCAGCAATTCTAGCTCGTTGTCCAAAGCGAAGCGTAGTCCAGATTCAGTCAGAGTCGTTACTTGTCATCCCAGGAGGGAACCTCACCCCCCCCCCCTTATTTTCGGGTACGTGGGAGCGGCACTGCCCAATGAATGTTACCCTCTAAGAGTAGTCCTATCCACCGGCATTCCCCCTGAGGGAATTTCCTCAGGTAGGTGGGGATAGCACCCCGCAAAAAATGCTAGCCTCCAAGAGTATTCCGGTCGGCTGGCATTCCCCCTGCGGATAAAATATATCTTATTTGAGGGGATATTCCTACTACAGATTAGTTTTTCACTTAACTAG
The DNA here is from genome assembly GCA_963969285.1 of Odontomyia ornata. NCBI lineage: Eukaryota > Metazoa > Arthropoda > Insecta > Diptera > Stratiomyidae > Odontomyia > Odontomyia ornata. The sequence goes on along the minus strand of OZ017738.1, from coordinate 36,452,066 downwards.
AGTTATCTTTACTACGTTCATTCCGTTTCCGTTTTATTTATAATAAAATGTTTAATTTACGGGTGTACAGTTTTGTATACATACATATCCCAATAATTCTCCTAGCCTTGCGATCTTTGGGAATCCTTCTTTGATAATATTTCCATTTAGCTCAGCAGGCACAAGCGAGTCATTGAATACAGAAAAATTTTTAACATTTTTAATAAATTCCATTTCAAGGAAATATTATTTTGCATTGTTTAAATAAAATGTTCAACCCTCCTGCACAATTCAACAAACAGAACCAGTAGCTCTTGCTTGCATTCGTTTTATTTAATACTTGCGTAAAAAGTTCACGGAGAAACATGACAAAATGTCAACACAAGGACATCATACTCAACTTGTAAAAGAAGAATAAGAAATACAAAAAAAAGTGAAATTAAATTCCCCAATGAAAAATCTCGCAAGCATTCGAAATTAGGCTTATTTACTATATAATTGAAATTTTTTCTGGATCGCCTGAATAATTTTCAGTTCTAATTTCCCTTCAAATATTCAAATGGAAGTAAGGTAGAGAGCTTGTAGCAAAACACGGTAACAATGGGAAGTACGAGTAACATTTCATCCTGAAGCTCCGTTTATGGACTGAGTACAAATAAGCTAGAACAAGCCACAAAGTAATTATAAGGAATAATGCGGAAAATTTACGTTGTTCCGGCTACTATTTATATTTGTGTTCTGTTTTTTGTATACCATCTACCCTGAAATATTGTTTTCTGGTCGTGAAAATTTGCCGGAAGTAATGATAAAACAAATGAACCATGAAAATGGAGATTGGCTGGTTTTTATCATGTAACTTGATAGGGAATGTGTTGTTGTGAGAAGACGGTTTGGATAAATAGGTTCATTTTGTTCAATGATATGAAGATATTGCTTTTGATAACGAATTTACTGAAGCAAATTAAAAAGAAAATTACTATGAAAGCGTTAGCTTCGCTGATCGATTTTCAATCTGGAATCACTTCTGTTCAAAACAGTATATACTCCGAAAAGTTAGTATGGAATGTGCATATACAATGTGCACGTGTGCATAATGTGGATAGAAGATATTTCAAAACACCTCAGATGTGAATCGTCGAAACCAATAGATCCTTCCAACTTCTATTAGCATCGAAAAGTCTTAATGACGTTTAGAGTTTCAGCGGTATTCATTCATTCATTTTTAATGGCAGATTCAGAAAAAATATTTATTTACTTTCATTCATAATCGTAATTTGGAAAATAGTTTTTTTTCTTATAATTATTATTATTAAATATAATTTTATATCAGTTTTCCATTATATTAAATTTAAATGTTTCCCTTTAATTATATTCTTCATGATATTTAACTTCTATTACTATTTACAATCTCATGCATTTTACTTTACTTCAGTTAATTTTTCTTGAAAAATTTTAAATGGGCACCCTAACGGTGTATAACATTACCGAAGGCAATTTAACTAGGCTGAGCTAGCAGCTGATGAATTTCCCGTATACACGGGAATCGAAAGAAAAGACAAGTTTGAGTTTAGAGGGCAACACGGCGCGGACGCGAAAAACGTCTGCGATATTTTCTTGGCCGCGTTTTGAAGTCAGGAATATTTGTGAAATCAGATCAAATTAGATTCAAAAATCATTTTAATGTTTGTAAAATGTACATGTTAGTTGCAAAGATTGATTTGCTTACTGCTTGAAGTGTTTAGGAGCACCTTTTGAATTTGAAAATTTGCGGCCCCATTTGTCTTCCGTTCCGCGTATAGAATCTCGACACCTCGCTCTTGAAATCAATTTGAAGTTGAATTTGAGTTTGTCTCCGAGTTCCTTTTGATGATTGATTGTAACGAGTGAATGTGATTTTGTTGGAAAAACAAATGCAGTGCAATTTGAAACCATTTTGTGGATAGCAAAGTGTTTTCCTGAGAGGAGGAATATATATTTTGGGAGGTCGGCTTAAGATCGGTGAAAACGGTGCACGACACGCGTTCTATGAGGAGCGAAGCGAAAAAGAAGGTCGGAATTTTGGAGTACGAAAGGAAATTATGGAAAACTCGGAATATTTTGATACAAAATTTTTTTGACGATAATATATGTGTGCCAGTTTAGGAATTCCATTGGTAACGCAAAAGCGAAGATAGGAATTGGCCGCTAGCCGAGTTTTTAGAGATTTAAAAACAATTCAACTTGTGCAATAAATACGCAGAGTGGTCCACAGTGAAATGTTGTCGCTGAGCATAATCCTTTCATGTACGATGCGAACATCACTCGTCCGATCCATCAAATCTTCCAACAAAAATGCCTACTAGAACTGAATCCGATCACGATGAAATTAATAGATACCGGTAATGAAGACGAAAGATGATCGAGCCACACCGGCCCCAGCATTGAATACGAATACTTTCATGAACTAGAATTGTGATTTACGTGAAAATGTTTTCGTACTGCTGATGTGAATGCCACACCTCGCCTTGTATTCATGTGCCTCGCGGCTAGCAAAGACTGTTATTGCATGGTGACAACATTCTGACAGCATTGAATCATTGTTTACCAAATGCGCGTTAAAATTTCATATGTTGACCTTGGAATAGCGCAAGCTCGGATTGAGAAAAGTTATGATCTAGGCTATTCAAATTATTGTGGTGAGCACCTAATAGGTAACGTGTAGCTGTTGCCGGCTAGAAGCTATTTCGCAGAATACAAAATTAACCTTGTCCAAGTTTAATGAAAAATATGTAGGCATCACAAGGTGAGAATGAATGTACCCTGAACCCAAATTGCTACCAAACCAACCTGAGTTGACTATGAATCAAGTAGTGCTGCGACATCGATATCGATATTTTTGGAGTATCGATGTTTTAGCAAAAATATCGATATTTTTACATCGATGCTAGACTTCCGATGTTTTATCCTACATCGATATTTCTACACGATATATCGGCTCGATGTTTATGCCAACTTCCAAAAATAGAATTCGCTGAATTTGCTCGATCGACGTCGACGGTCGACATAATGTTTTTGAATTGGTGTGCGTTTGGCCGTTGGCTTGAAGCCTGGGTTGGATTGAACGGGTTAAAACGCGTTTTTTCTTTGTTACCAACCCAACTAACTACCAATACCATAGCATAGCAATTTCGTTTCGACAACAGTCTTTATTTAGTATATCGATATATATTCATATCCAGCTTCAGCAGTTGTTCTTGTTGTTGTTTTGTTAGCATTAATTAGCATTAGCAAGCCAAGCAGATCATGTCTCAGAGATGAAAACTCATACTCAATTCGATCGGGTCGGTACGGTATAATTCAGTTTCAGTACAGTTCGAATTCAATTTCGCATTCAGCATTTCAGTTTCAGTGCAGTCAGTCTTCTTTTTTTTTTGTTGGGTGCTAGGTCTTTTGAAATTGTATGTTCTATGTTATGTTGCAGTTAGTTATGGCTATATAATTGAGTAAGAAAGAGTAGTTTATTTTAGTTTGCTTGCTTGCAATTGCAAAGTGTACTGGGTATTCAATTTGAATCCGAAACGGTAAATATTTGAAAACGTTAACGTAGTTTCAGTTTCAAAATGTGAAAGAACTAGAACAAAGAAATTTGATTTGATGTATTGTGAGATTTATCGCGTCTTCGTCTTGCCCAAAATCAATGTCAATTTCAAGTCTTGTCATCAGTAATCAGTTAATTAAATTAAGGTAAGAGTCGAAATTTGGAGCTTGTGTTCGTAAAATTGCGTTAACCATTTTTATATTCATAGGTTTTTAACGTTCCAATATTTCAACGTGCGGTTGCAAAACGCGAAAGAAGTTTATTGTGAGATTTATCGCGTCTTCGTCTCGCCCGAAGTCAATGTCAATTTCAAGTCTTGTCATCAGTAATCAGTTAATTAAATTAAGCTAAGAGTCGAAAATTGGAGCTTGTGTTCTTAAAATTGTGTTAACCATTTTTCTATTCATACGTTTTTAACGTTCCAATATTTCAACGTGTGGTTGCAAAACGCAAAAGAAGTTTGTTGTGAGATTTATCGCGTCTTCCTCTGGCCCGAAGTCAATGTCAATTTCAAGTCTTGTCATCAGTAATCAGTTAATTAAATTAGGGTAAGAGCCGAAAATTGGAGCTTGTGTTCTTAAAATTGTGTTAACCATTTTTCTATTCATAGGTTTTTAACGTTCCAATATTTCAACGTGTGGTTGCAAAACGCAAAAGAAGTTTGTTGTGAGATTTATGTATATATATATATATATATATATATATATATATATATATATATATATATATATATATATATATATATATATATATAAAAATATATATATATATATATATATATATATTTATATATATATGAATATATACATATATATATATATATATATATATATATATATATATATATATATATATGTATATATTCATATATATATAAATATATATATATATATATATATATATATATATATATATATATATATTTATATATATATATATATATATATATATATATATATATATATATATATATATATATATATATATATATATTTTTTTTTATATATATATTTTATTCATATATATATTCATATATATATATATATATATATATATATATATATATATATATATATATATATATATATATATTTTATTCATATATATATTCATATATATATATATATATATATATATATATATATATATATATATTTATATCTGTTTTTCTAACATAAATATTATGTGATAAAAAGGAACGTAGTGGTCAATAAAATATATGTACCCAATTTACATTTAGCGCTTGCACTTTGCATTTCTTTGAAATCTTAAGATTCGTTAAGACTCGGTTAACCTATGAAAATGCTTAAAACAGGGTTTTTCTTGGTTATTTTAAATTTTTTTTAGGGCTTCCTGGTGGAAACGATAGCTATTAACATTTTCTGGATATTTTTTTTTCTATTTAAGTTAATATTGTTGTTAAGCAAAATTTAAAATAACACAGAAAAAAAACCCTGTTTGAAGCATTTTCATAGGTTAACCGAGTCTCACCGAATCTAAAATTTCAAGAAATCAAGAAACAACTTTGAGTCTATTTGGAATCGGCTCAACTAGCTTTCGTGTTATTTCTGGGGTTATTTTATTCCACTCTTCGAACAAAGCTTTCGGTAAATCATTTTTGTTGTAAATTACGTGTTGACGAATTTTGTTCTCCAAAATAGCCTATAAATTCTCAAACACATTTAACTTGGGTGACTGAGCCAGGGGAGCCATCAAATGAAAACAATTCCAAATTAGTCAGGACTGCACGGTTCTTGCCTTATATGGTTAGGGTCGTTATCATGTTCATGTTGGAATCGAAATTCACACCAATTTCTGAGTTCATCGTCACTTTGGAGTAGGTTTTCCTTTAGGATATTAATGAACATGATCTTATAGATACAGGCAGTTTTCGAACTCCGGCTGCTGATATACAGGCCCAAACCATTACGCTGACATCATCGTGCCTAAAAGACTCATGCAGATTTTCATTTTTTGAGCTCTGTTTTAAGTTTTCTGGAAACGCACGTCATTCCATCGGAGCCAAATGTGTTGAATTTGGATTCACTAGCAAAAATGACGATTTTCTAAAAGTCAAATCCTTTGAAATATGCTCAGTAGTAAAGCTCAAGTGGGTTTGTTGATTTTTGTTCTTGATGAACGGCTTCATCCGTTCAATTCGGCCGTTAGAATTATGCGTTTTTACCACACGACATATGGTTTCAGCACTGAATTATTTACCAATCCCAGTAAACACTTCATTTGCCAAATAAGGAGGCGAAAACTTAGGGTTTTGTTTATTTTTCTGAAGATCCATCGTTCATCAGACTCGTTCAAGATTTTGTTTGGTGCATTTCTATCCTTATTTTCCAATCTTTTTTCATTGGAACGCCTTTAAATTATATGCTGGACTATTACACGGCTTAAATTAACAACTTCGCTCATTTTGCGTTGAGATTCACCATTTTTAAAACGATGAACTATTAATTCTCGCTTTTCAAGTGTTGTCCTACGACCCCTTTGTAAAGATGACACATTTTATCAACTTTTTAACTATCGCGGTCAAATAATTTTTTAGGAATAAAATAAGGAACTCATTGAAACTACTATAGCCAAAAAATCCGATGAAAAACGTACCCTTTTAATGGTGGGAGACAAAGAAACTAACTGCATCAAATAAGCTGTGAGCTATCCTTTGCAAATGTTTTTGCTTCGTTAATGCTAACGGAAAATTTGAAACATTTTTTCTCACTTTCTTGTACGCTTCAAACTTCAGTTATATTCGCTTTGAAATCTGCATCAAAATATTTGTAAATTTACATGTATTTGCATAAGGACAACACTTTGTTTAATTTTTATTGAAGTGCATCAAATAAGGTGTGAGCCACTGTATGTCAAGTCGAGTTTTTTTATAATTTTAAAATTATTGGTTTTAGCATTATTCAGAAAAATTGACCGTTCGTTCCCCCATATCTTTGCTCCGTATCTACTGGACCGATTAAATTGAAATTTTGTACCCATATAGAGTTTTGTGATTCAAACACGGGTATGTAACTATTAACTAAATTTGTAAAATTGTGGTCACTTTTTGGGGAGTTAAAAAAAATTGTTTAAAGTGTACCGCGTGACATACCAAGTGATTCATGCAAAAATATGAAAATTTACCGTTCCCCCAATCTCCGAAACTAATTAGCCCAAAATTACAGAAATGTTGATATTAGCTTTGAAGTCTAAATCATTTTATCCTCATAAATTTATAGTTGGTGAAAGAGTTATTTTGATGTCATCCGTGCATAATAGTGCGCCTCCTGTGTCAACAGGTAACTTTCTTATGGCGTATTCCAGTGCCATAATAAAAAATAATAGTGGTTTTAGCCCATCGCCCAGCTTTATTCCGATTTTTGTATCAAAGATATCAGTGAGTTGGTTGTTGATAGGGACTTGGGAGGTTATCGACGTATTTCCGAGTCCCCCAATTATAAAAACATATTAATCTGGGTTTAAGTCATGTTGTGGATACAAAAGATGCAAGAGTGATATTGGCGTATATTGGATAATCAGAAATTATCACTTGCGTCTACCTGCGCCATTCCATTACAAAAAAGTTTTAGAGAAATCACCTGAAACCGGGATTAATAGTTTTTATGCACTAGCTAAACGAATGTTTAAAGCACGTTAACTAGGGTTTCAAAAGACGATGTATGAGATTTATTTACCAATCGTAGCATCAACTAATAAAATGAATACAAAATGATACAAAGCTATAATATAAGTGATTAAGTTCTATTCTGTTGCTCAGAAAGTTTCTTTTGAAATCGCTCTTTACTGGTAATTATGATACGAATTCTTCACTTTCTTCGTTTAGATTCACAATAAGGATCATAATGGCGTTTGTAACAAAAAGCCAGGTGTGGAAATTTTATGTAAAAATTAACGAAAAACTGGCAAAGTGCAATGTTTGTGGAAATAATTTCAAAACAAGTGGAAACACAACCAATTTAAAATGCCATTTGAAAACAAAACACAAACACATTTTTGAAAAACATTTAAATCCTTCTAAAAACACCGAAATGGTTTTAAATCCAAGTTTACGAAATGAAATAACAGCACCTGAAGTTCCAGTTGAAATCGAAAGCAATGCCACGAGTTCGTCCTCTGCATGGGAAATTAGTTGCAGTGGTTCTTCTACAAGTTCAAGAGCAAGCATGTTAAGCTCAAGCTTCCCAGTTGCAAGTAAAAGCACCAGCTCAGGATCAGCTTGTGGTTCTGTTGCCAAACCTTATACGCAGCATAATCCCTTAAACGAAAGCTTTGCTAATATCACTTCGTTTCGGGGAGGAGGAAAAAAATTCAAAAATAACCAATGCTATTCTTTTCATGATTTGTCGCGATAGTGAACCAATATCGATTGTCCAAAATTATGGCTTTCAATACCTCATGAAAGTAGTTGCACCTTTGTATAAAATTCCATCTAGGAGAACTTTCGATGAATTGTTAGATAAAAAATATAAATTTGTTTCCGAAATGTTCAAAGAAAACTTGTTACGTGTACAACACATTTGCTTGACAACAGATGTATGGACAGAAACACACCAAACAAGAAGTTTTTTAGGAGTAACAGCTCATTATGTTTCGAATGATTCCGCCAAAGTGAAACTTCAGACTGTTACACTAGGGGTCTATGAACTAGAAGAAAGGCATACGGGAGAAAATTTAGCTGAAAAGCTTAAAGAAATATGTACTAAGTGGAAAATCAAAGATGATGTCATTGTTGCTGTTGTAACCGATGGAGGGAGTAATATGATTAAGGCTGTAGAGTTGGCTTTTGGCAAGAAAAAGCACACATATTGCTTTGCCCATTTACTTAACCTTTTCGCTCAAAGATCCATTGATTCACTCTCTGAGCTGAGAAGTATATTGGATCAAGTAAAAATTTTAGTCAGTTGGTTTAAAAGCAGCGTAATTGGAAGCGATGAACTTAGAAGAAGGACTGCCTATGCCCATACCACTCAAAAAACTTTAATTCAATCTGTTTCTACAAGATGGAACTCTACCTTTATATGGTCGAACGATTTTTGGCACTTCGAGAAATCGTAAGCAGCATTATAAATTTTAATACGACAAGCTCCATCAATGGTTACAGCAAAAGACGTTGAATTCCTTCAAGATTTTGTGATACTTTTTAGACCAATTGAATGTTCTACTAAAGAAGCATGTGGTGAAAAATTCGTTACCTCGAGTATGGTTATTCCAATCTTGCGACTTTTAAATAAAAAAGTATCGGAGGCTTCAATTACAACGGATCTAGCAAAATCTCTGCAGAAGAATATGTTTCTTGAATGGAATAAACGGTTTTTCAACATCGAGCACAACCATTTTTTCGCAGCAGCAACTATCTTAGACCCTCGCTTTAAAAGTTTACATTTCGACGATAAACCGGCTTTGGGGATTATTATACGCAAGCTATCAAATGAGCTGAAACAGAATATTTGAATCAGAATCCGATAGCGATGCAGCTTCTCAATCGTCTGGGTCAAAAGGTAGATTACTTTTTTCATTCACATCAGAATGATCGCTTACTTTCGAAATTTTTTCATGCAGAAACTGAATACAGTTTGTCGGACGACCATCATAAGTTGGTTCAGGAAGCTTGTAAATCCCGTAAAAAATCACGAATGTTTGAGGAACTAGATACGTCAAATGCAATGCCTATCGAGCTTTCTGCTTATTTACGACAACCTATAGTGCGACTTAAAGACTCTCCGTTGGAAGTATGGGCTGAAATTCTTAACAAGGCAAAATAGATGAAAAAAATGTATTAAGCATTTACACAGCATATTTAGAACCTGGTTGTGAAATATACACCATTTGATACATTTTTTTTCTTTACAGGACTCATCGTTATTCAAAATGATGAACAAGTATTTGTGCGTCATGGCAACCTCCGTCCCGTGTGAACGACTGTTTTCAGTGAGTGGATATATTGCAAACTGCAGACGGAGCTGCCTTTTGGGAGAGAAATTACACAAACTTCATTTCCTTACAAGCATCGACGAACAGTTTTGGGGACATTAAATTAAATGGACTAATTAATTTTCACCGTGTAATAAATATTTTAGTTTGTAAATATGTATGTATTTCGCCTGACACTGGCATTCTTGACCCAACATTGCAAATCATTCATAATTTACACGACTATATCAATTAGCGCTTCCAAGCTATCCTTAATTTGTATATTCTTCATCCAAAACTCTATTTGTTTTTATTCGACAGATATATATTTTGGTAGTAAATGTATTTTCCCATATGCATCGCAATCGGATTCGAATTCCATTATATTCTTTTCAAGCTTACACTAAATGCCGAAATACCCATCTGTCGCATAAAAAACAAATAGCGTTTTGAATGCAGAATACACAAATTAAAGATAAATATATTGAACTAAATTTGAAATTCTTAAATTTTATCAGATATCTCAAGATATTATCTAGTTAACAAAATAATAATCTATCTATGTGTTAAATGCATATTAAGTTTACTTATAAAAATGTTCTGTAATCAATCGTTTATTGAAAAAGAAAGTTAAATACACAAATTGAGAAATTAAATTTATAATTCTTTTATTTTATGAGAGAACAAAAGATAATTGTCGATAGTTAGTTCAATCTTGTTTTCATTGCAGAAAACTTGAAAATATCGACATCGATGTTTAAACATCGATGTTTTTCTTCCATGTTTTTATCGACATCGATGTATCCTAATTTAAATATCGATATTTGCAAATATCGATATTGCTTCGGCGATGTCGCAGCTCTAGAATCAAGAGGGAATGCAAAAATTCCATTTAAAGTATGAAGTTGTTTTTTATTTGCATTGTCGGCAAAAACATTGTTGCTAACTTATGTTTGCATTTAAGAAAATAATATTTAAAATACTAGCTTTGAATCACATGTTTATTATTTGCTGAGTAGCTTTTATTTCATGTACTATACCGCATACGTTTCAATAGACATATAAAATAGCGTAACACCAAAAATTTCAATTAAATCGTTTATTTTTTTCATCGTGTAGAGGATGATATTGATACTATATAATAATTAATTTAAGTTTGTAAGAGAATTGATTGGCAGTTCATAATTTTAAAAACACTTGCTATCGATTAATTTGTAGATTTGAAGATCCACAGAAAAATCGTTGTTTGTAGCACCATTATACATTGATATAAAAATCATTATTATTTTGAATTAAAAATGATGTATCAGAATACTAGACCTAAAACTGCAACGACAAACTGGACGAGCTAACATTTTCTAGACTATATTTTTTTCTTCCTTTAATATAAATCAATACATGCATAGTTCTGATTCCTTTTTTAAATATAATGAATTGTTAAAGTACCCTACCGGTCTTTCCATTTCAATCGGCCTGACCGGGTATAGGACCCGCATCGATGGCAGGCTCCTCCAATAGCATGGGCTAGCCATCGGGCGCGCTCCTCCGTTTCTTTTGTTTAACAGGGGCTCTTGCTGGGTAGAGTGGTCTTCCGCTCGCATGCCCTTTTATGATCTAGGGTTGTGTGATTTCATTGCATCATGCTATAACATAAATCGGTTACGTTTGTATTTTTTATTTGAGCAAAAGAGTCATACAAAATACTTTTGTATGAGTTTTACACACAAATGGGAAGTACATGGCCACGTCTACGTTTGGATCCTGATCCAGTTGGGAGGGTTCAAAGGGGCACCGCTAACATCTAGACGCCCCACTCTAATTTGTGGGCCATAAGTCAAAATCCCCTTAAGTCTATCTGTTTTCTCCAGGCCCAGTTTCTCCTCTCATGAAATGTTTTTAACTGATGACGTATAAATTTAGAGAGCCATTTGTGCCATTGAGTTTTTGTATTGTTATTGTTTGGAATTTGCTTTATATTTTTTGAAAATTTATACTGATTAGTATTGAATAAAGCGCTTTTGACTTTGACTCTGTTAGCAATACTTTTTGACTTTTAGTAGGTTACCTCCTTCTCGACTTCAGTCGACATTTTCTTTGACCCCGGAGTTCGTGGATGCGAAATTCTTTTGTAGTGGGTCCTTGTGCTGGGGGAAAAGAAACCGCCCCACGACACCACAACGCTAACCTGCCAGCGCATTCACGCGTCCCCAGACAACATCCTCCTTCGCAAAGGCAGCAGACCATCGCTGCAGTCCTTTACGAACATTTATATCTACCTAGTTCACTACATACTGTTTAAGGAAAATGTCTTGTTACTCATATATAAATACATTCAATTCAAGCCATTTTAAACGTTTCCATGACAACTATTCAATATTTCAGTTGGTACCAAAATTGCAAGTTGCGCTTACATTCTGACCCTTGGGCACCACCATATTGAATTTATGCATTTAGTTTTAGAGTATTTTAAAATATATTTGCATTTGTATCTCATCAATTACCATGCCAAATCTCGTTCCATTCGGAGTTTTGCGCTAGACGACGGAAAAGTATTAAATTTTTTTGGAAACGGCAGCTTAAAATTTTAGTTTTAAATTTCCGACTTGTTTATTTACCATCTAATTTTTACAATTTTTTGCAGAATACGAAAACTTAATTCAGTTATTGATAAGTCGAATGTATCTTCATATTTGGAGTGGTTTTCATTGTTGACCGCGCATTTAAACAAATTATCACCGACTCCAAGCCAATTAATGAAAGGATTTTTGCGATCTATATCGAAACCAAATTCTTTAATGTCTGGCTAGTCAACTGTAACACGTGTTGCAGCACCTTGGATTGCACTGTTAATGTATTGCCATCAATCGATACAACCAACGGTACAAAAAATACATTCAGCGGCCAACTCGGGCCAAAAAATAACAATATCCAACGACAAGCCAAAAAAAAGTGACGAAGAAAAAAACGACAACATCAATACCAAGATCCAACAGATAAATAAAAACATGACCCTACATAAAGCCAGATTAGTGTATGCCCATAGATATAGAGAGTACTGGATCCGCAACCGGCCGAGAGAGCCGAAGCAATTGGCAACCTTCGCTAAAGTTGTTCGAAGTTGAGGTTTGAAGTGATTTGCTTTTGTTTTAGCACTCTATTCACGGCGAAACACGTTCACATTTAAAAAGTTTTAAATTTTAAATATCGCGCGTACGTAATCGGAACTTTAATTCACTGTTTTAATTAAAAATTTACGAAATTTCCATCCGCTTTGACACATGAATTTTCCCGCGTGTTTCGCGCTCTTTTCGATTTTCTTTTGCTTCGACGTTCGAGTTTTCCGTGAGAGTCGTTTGTTGTTTGTACTCAAACTGTTTTCCGAATGATAACGAAGGCGCGATCGTGTGCATGTGAAAACCTGTCTGGAAAAAAGGGGAAGGAGAAGTAGAGGGAATCGTATAGTTTCGAGAGCGTAAGTTATTTATAACTTATTTATGTGGCAAATTTGCTTCTCACATGGACGAGTACACAGATTCTCGTTGCTCGTCCATTTGTTTATATGTCTTTGTATATGCCTCTATTAAATAGCTTAGAGATTGCTTCAATCCACAAATAAGTCTTTGCAAAAGTACACAGGGAGCAATCATAGGTAACCCAGTTAAAATTAAAAATCGATACCTACAATATTTTCAGAAGCTATTCACAGCATTCCCAACAACTACTGAAACTGTGAACAGCAAGAGATTCAAGTCTTAGCATCAACCAGTGATGAACTACAGGCGGCAGTACGTCCTCCTGGAATAGATGGAATGCCCGCAGTATTGCTCCAGAGTGAGGATCCCCATCTAAGTAACCTTCTGCATCGAATTTTATAAAGGATCTGGTCAGAGAAGCAGTTAACAGCCTACTGGTGAACAAATATCATATGTCCTGTGCGCAAAAAGGGGTAAAAGTTTATCTGTGAAAACGATAGAGGTATCGCTTGAATTTGAATGTCATATCAAGTGCTCTCCATAATCAGAGAAAGATAATTAAAACCGTACTATAAATATATCATAGAAGAGTATTAGAGAAGCTTATGAAACGAATGGTCGACAATGGACCAAATATTCTCAGTTAAGCAGGTGCCTGAAAAACGCTGAACATATAACACCAATGCGCACCAACACTTTGCAGACTTTAGGAAAGCATATTACAGTGTCAACAGAAACGCCTTGTATAAGATAATGCTTGGTCATGGTGTTGCGGAAGCCGCAGTGCAATTATGGCTCAGTCCACGTCCCGTCGTTCCTCTCTGTGTACTTTGAATGGCAACATATGCGAAAAGCTTTGAATCGTATTCAAACCACTGTGGGTGCGGCCATCGTATCATTCATTAGCAGAAGTGGATATGTATCCATACTCGTATTTAGTATTAAACGTATACACACAAGACTTCGCAATCGAACGTACCGCCTCTGAAACGAAGTGTTTACACGCATGTGCAATTAGGCAAATGGAGCGAAAGCTTGAGCTTTGTGGTTGCATCAGTCACAGAGAGATGGCGGTAAAAAAACATAAAATTAGAAATTTGATCATGTACTTGTTAAATTGTTGGTAGACAATTATGTCAGCATCGTTATGCTATATAAGAAAATTAAGCAAGTTAATAAATTGAGAAGTATTTTTCTATTCGCTGGCCCAAGGCATGCGCCCGAGCTTCATATGTCCCAAGGCACTTAGCCCGGGATAAGCGAATTAAAAATACATTGAACTGAGTGCTCAAGGCGTCAGCCCAAGTAACAGTTATAGCTTTAATTGATTGTTTTCTTCAAGTAACAAATATTATTAAAGCAAATATAAATCGCACAAATTTTACAAGCTCCATTAATACTCCAACTTTATACGTATGCAAACATAAAACTTCATCTATTGTCTCTGTAATAAACTAGTAATTGGAAGAATTCATCAGTAAAATATAGCATCAATATTATATAGTCAACTGAATGTGTAATTGTATAATCTAACAAAAAACGAAATAAAAGTTAAGTCGTTAAATAAACGAACACATTTTCACTGATCTAATTGACAAGTACGAAGTAGCATGTAAGTATTATGCAGTGGTATTTCTCTCTCCCCTGGAGCCTTGATGTGTATATAGGATACAAATCACATGACGCTCCCAGTTAATGCCAGTGTACACAGGGTGTAATGGTATTAGAACAATGGCATCCCAACAAAACTAGTCCGCATGGTTAAAGTCATGATGCTTAAAACAGAGTCCAAGTTCAAGGTAAATAGTGATCTAACATACATCTTCAAAATGGAATCAGATTTAAAACAAAGAGATGAACCTGCCCCAATGATCTTTAATACAGCTGAAACCTAAGGTACTCTAATGTTTAAGTCCACACAATCGGTAGCGATATTGAAGGAACTTTCCCGAGCCTAAAATCTGTAGAAAACTAGATTGGCCTACAAATTAATGAAACTAGAACCAAATTATGACTCAAACGACGAATAACACTCCACTGTAGGAGACTATAACTTTGAAAGTTTGGATAATTTCATTTATCTTGGAGTCAACTTGAATAGAAATGCTCCCATAAAAGAAGAGATTGGACGTCAAAAAATGCCACCAATATAGCCTATTACTCCATACTTCCCATTATAAGTTCCAGAGTTGTGTACGGGCAAAATGAGCTCCGTATTTACAAAACACCAGTCAAACCTATGGTGTTATATGGCATTAAAACATGGACCCTAACAAGCAAAATCGAAAAGGCTGTGGTTATATTTAAATGCAAAGTACGCCTAAATATCTAGGGCCCAGTGAAACAAGGAACAGAGTGGAGACTCCGCAACAACGATAAGTCATATAAATTTTTTGACAATCCATCGGCATTCACTTGCGTAAAGTTACCCAAATTGCAAAGGGCAAACTGGGTATCCAAAGGAATATTAAAGGGCAAAGCACAAGATAGACGTCCAGTGGGAAGACCAAGGAATCGATCGAAAGACGGCTTTGGGAACCGCATCATAAATGATGATGATGATAGCTCTAAGTTTCATCGAAATCCGTTGATAAATATGTTTATTAGATGGCCACGAGCTCCTGAAAAAATTACATATTTAAACGGCCGCGATTTTGAGACTTGCGCTTTTTAGATACAATAATTGGAGACCGCTATCGTGCTATCTTAATTTTTTTGTAGTTGGGAGATGAATCCCATTTACGCACAGAGTGTGGGACTCCAATGCTTGCAAGAAGGCTACTGGACTACCCACTAAACACATTCGTGTTATGTTGCAACATTATTTGAGGCAAGAATTTGATGAACTTGACATCAACGATGTGTGGTTTTAACAAGACGGTGCCACTAGCCACACAGCACGCCTCGCAATCGATTTATTGAAATTTCTTTATTTACTGCTACATATGTCAATGGAAACCCCTATAAATTGCGTAGGAAACGATAACCGAGCCCACTGAGTCTGATTGCCATTTCATTTTCAATAATTTCCAATTTCTTCTCTCGCGAGTCCAATCGTCAATTTGACAACAAAACATTCTACTAACGCGTCTCGAAATTTAGTCGCTTTTTCGATTTGAGAGTGCATTCGAGGCAACATTTTGGTTGTAGTGAAAAGAAAATTACACGTGGCTTATGAATATCAACATTTTAAGCAGTGGCATTGTAAATCGGAACGAGAAACTCAATAAAAAGTATTATATTCGATATTGCTGGAAGACGATGAGATATCGATATGAACGTTTTTCTTTTCTAAAAAACCATGAAGTTTTATTTATTATTGTCTTTTAATTTTGTGAAATTTTTTTGCAATAAAACCATATTTACGATCGCATAAACATTTGTTTTGTGGCAACCTATTGGATTTCCCTTAACTAGCTTGGAATTGAGGTCACAGTGGTAGGTGTAAAAGGACACGTAGTTAGGCAAGCTGTCACAGGCTCGTAGCGACAACCTTGACTTATGGATGTCCAATCCGGTTTTATCTTGCTCTCCAAAGACCTAGTGTGAATATGTTAATATGATTTAATAATAAATGCCTAATCCATTAAATTTGTGACTTTAATGCCGGTAATCTGACCGAAGTGATTTTGTTTAGTACTGAATATTTTTCAGGACTCAATAAACTACAATGTTGCTGCTGTTGTTGCGATGATGATGAAATAGTTGATTGTTAATTATTGCTTGGCAGCAAGGACAATCGCATTGATTGTATATACAATACAACAAGTTCTTGACTCGCTGAAAGTCTGAAGCGTGTCCAACAGAGCACTGTTGATGTTGAAGGTTATTTGTTGTTTGATTGCAAGAGCCCGCTGATTCGCCCTATGAATAGGACAACAAGGTTGATGCCCGCTTCGTAAATTGCCCCAGTTGAACAGATGTTTCGCCAACTGTGGTGATGTTTTAGTTGCTAAAATTGGTTGTCGATTGGGCTCATTGGAATGTAATCTTTTCCGGAAGCTACAACGGACTGTCTACGTGAATGGTATGGACGAACAATGAATGTTTAAAAAGGTTATGGGGATTGTTAATAAGCTATGCGCGATCCCCATGAGAAAGAAAGAATGAATACTTTGCTAAAACACAAACATAACTTTATTACTAAAACTAGAGAACATAATTATAAGTGTAGAGATGAATGTAGCGAGCGACTACATGTTGACGCGCGCGATGTTGACTCGTCGGAGGTTGCGAACGAAGTGAGCGTCTCGTTGACATGAGTTGTGAAATTCACTAACTCACTAACTGCTTGGTGCGCTCCTTGCGGTGGGCATGTGGACGCCACAGTACTCCCTCCCAAGTGACATTTCGATGAGAATGTCACGATCCAAAAATGGCGTTGAAAAAATGCCGTAAATGAGGCTGGAGCAATGGCGGGTTGCGTAGCACGTGTTGAGAAGATGCGCTTGTCGTGAATGTTGCTGTGCGAGGTTGGGCATACGACGTAGTGCGAGGTCGGGCATGCGACACTGTGCGGGGTCGGGCATGCGACACGGTGTGGGGTCGGGCGTGCGACACTGTGCGGGGTCGGGCATGCGACACTGTGCGGGGTTGGACATGCGACACTGTGCGGGGTCGGGCATGCGACACTGTGCGGGGTCGGGCATGCGACACGGTGCGGGGTCGGGCATGCGACACTGTGCGGGGTCGGGCATGCGACACTGTGCGGCGTGTTGGCGGCGCAATCGAACATGCGATCGAGGCGGTGTGACGTACACATGCGAACGCGGCGTCTGTTCGGGCATGCGTATGGGGGTCGGTGCGTGATCGGGCATGTCGGGATTGCATGCGGCGTCTTGTGCTGACTCGTGAAGCTACGACCTGCGGCGATAATAAAAAGATGGCGAGCACATGACTCGTGTAACAAAAATGCGAACAAAAACGGGGTCACCACTATGGGGATTGTTAATAAGCTATGCGCGATCCCCATGAGAAAGAAAGAATGAATACTTTGCTAAAACACAAACATAACTTTATTACTAAAACTAGAGAACATAATTATAAGTGTAAAGATGAATGTAGCAAGCGACTACATGTTGACGCGCGTGATGTTGACTCGTCGGAGGTTGCGAACGAAGTGAGCGTCTCCTTGACATGAGTTGTGAAATTCACTAACTCACTAACTGCTTGGTGCGCTCCTTGCGGTGGGCATGTGGACGCCACAAGGTACTTGATGGGAGAAAAGTATAGGCTAGTGAAGACACCGAGGAAATGCTGCTCTGACTCGTTTAACCTGGGAAAGGTAACCATTTTTACTCACTTCAAAATTTTCAATCGTTCCCCTCTTACAATGACTGAATTTATACATATGAGCGCTCAGATAATCTCAGCCAATTTACCGGCGGACGCAAATTGGAAAGTGAAAGTGAGTCAAAATGATTTGTCACGTAAATTTGTGCAGGTCATTCTGACTCATGGTTACCAACTATGACATGAAATTTTATGAGTCATTTTGACGTATGATTACCATCAATGGCACTTATAAGTATCAAATATTACGAGCCTTTTATGTTGTAATAAACAACTTGCTTTATTTTTAAAGATAAGATGGCGGGATAAAAATTTTAACTGAGAAGGAGATTGTCGAAATATTGAAGAATATGGATTCTGACGATGAAAAAGGAGAAGATAATTTGAGTCAGAATCAGATACTCAGCCTGTGCCAGAAAAGTATATTATTGGCGATGAAGAGTTGATAAATACGATCCACATTTAGAAGAAGACTCTACTGCAAAAAGAAGGAAGCATCCAGAAACACAAACAAAAAATCAAGGCTCCGGTAAAAAAAGAAAAATATGTCTTCCAATAATCAAACTGAAAATATCAGAGACGAAATATTACTCATCTTATGTTGGAGCGAAGGTACAAAAGTTTGGAAAATAGCTACGAATGGAAAACCCAACCGAAAAAAAAACCACAATACCCGAACTTTGGGTAAAAATATCATCCACACAATGACAGGTATGCAAGCTCTGCGAAAACACCTTTAGAGCGGTTTGAAGGTTTTTTCTCTCAAGACGTCGTGGCAATACATACATACAATACAAAATACGAATAAATAAATTCAGATCTTAAGTCCGATGTATAAAGTGCAATGTAAATGTACAACTGGTAAGCTGATAAAAGATAAATTGATGGGACTCTTTGGTTCTCTATACTAGGTAGCAACGATAAAAAGCAATCATCTAAATTCTCAAATTATGCATAACCCAGTGTTTTGTGGCAATAAACACCTTGCCATTATGTTTGACACTAGATTCAAGTTTTCACTACAAGCCTTACGGTTCGATGATGGGACTACGAGGGATCAAGGAATTACTTATTTAGCTCCTATTTTACAGCTTTGGGAATTACGCGATTACGTAAGATTTAAAGCTACGCAATACCGAATCGCACTTTATTAACTTTTTCTGATAACCTAATAATGAAACCAACAATAAGTAATTTAAATGTTCATTCATAAAATAACTACTTGTAAATTGCAGAAAGCAAGCCACATAATATTTTTTACCTTTAAACGTCATGTAATTAAACTTAAGTAACTAGGTCGCATCCAATTTACACGCTACTTTATGGACAACGCAAGCAGTAACAAGCGCCGAAAGCATCAAGAACCAACGCGAGCTCGAAACGCAACGGCACTATGATTAGGCCACACGGTAGCGGAAACTTTCGCCATCCAATCAACATATGCGGCAGCATAAAATAACATATATGACCCCTCATAGCAATCGGAATTGAGTCACAAACATAAGAACATGCAACGTTGAGAGGAAATTCGAATTTGAATTGGTGCTCTCGCTATGCGACAAGAGGTGTTCGTGATATGCGCAGGGCTGGTTTAAGGGGTAAGCAAAGTACGCGGTCGCGTAGGGTGCCAAGCAAAATGGGGCCCCTTATCACTCTTCAACGTTCAGTATTAAAGAAGGAGACTAGACTAGAGGTTGAAAGTTGATTCACATTACCAGATTGTAGGAGTAAGGAGTTAGGGAAAATCGTATATTCCCAAATAACCATAACCACAAATAATAACAAATGGACTCGTCTCTCGTGCACCCCTCCATCATCGACTTGGACTCGTCTGGCAGATGCCCCTCCTCCTTCGTCGCATCTTGCCTCGCTCTGTCGTCTACGGCCTCAGTTCAGTTGCCTCATGCCATGCGGTACTGACATTCTATCGTTCGATCCTAACCATAAAAAA
This sequence comes from Odontomyia ornata, assembly GCA_963969285.1. NCBI lineage: Eukaryota > Metazoa > Arthropoda > Insecta > Diptera > Stratiomyidae > Odontomyia > Odontomyia ornata. The sequence goes on along the minus strand of OZ017738.1, from coordinate 36,431,863 downwards.
CGAAACGCCGCTTAACCCATTCGCAATCAAGTGTTTTTTGTTTATCAAACGCAAGTTATGTCTAGTACTAGTGCCGGCAGTAGTGGTAAAATCCTTCTGGGTCATTCAACCGCAAAAGAAAACTGCAGCACGTGAAAGAAGATAAAATACAATCAAAAGGACTACAGAAGTTTATTACGGCTTCAACTTCTATGAAGTTGGAAAAGGACGATACAGTTATAACAGCCAATGTAAAAGAAGATGAATTGCCAATATTGGAGGCTGTAACTACTCCATCGACAAGCCATCAAAGAAATAAAACTGTAAGTTAATACTTAATTTAGGCCTAGTTTTAAAATTTAATTTACGTGAAATAAGTGCATAGTTAAGCTTTAATAAGCAGTAAAACATTTATTCAAAATGCATTATATACCTTTTGCCTTTATTTAGTCAGGTTTATTTATACAACAAATAATATTGGAGAGTCTATATTGGCCTAATAGTATTGGTGCGACGCGGGATCGGGTTATGCATGACTCGTTGGTGGTTGGTGAAGTAAACAATGACAACTCTTTAGTCTGCGCGCGGGATGATGGGCCTTCTCACGCTACACATCTTGGTAGCCACTTTAACGTACATTTAACTTGCCAAATTTATTTTGTTTTTTTTTTTCTTTTTGCGATCGTGGTTAATCTACTCGTGGATAATCGGGAGTCTACTGTATTTTTATACAGTCAATTGTATGACAACGTTTATCGTTTATCGTTCATTGGTGATAAAATATAAATTTCAAATAAATCAAAAATTCATATGGGCAAATTTAAAAGGTTTAATTAATTGTTTTGGGTCTCAGCACTCTTCCATTGTTTTCGTCCTTCATCCTTGTTATTGCCTATTGCCTCTTTGTTGTGTTGCTCGTCATGTAAAAAATAAAATATAAACGCTGGGTGTTGCAATGTTTGATAAAATGATGCAAAACCCATTAGCTGCTGGCATTTTAGAGGTACTAGAAATTAATTATTTTACAAGGCGCAAGCTCATGTAACAATTACTAATTGAATGGAGTTATATCAATTAACTATTCAAAAAACGAAATAACTCATTAAACATTGTTTTTTACATATGCGACGATAAAAAATTTTAGAATTGGATTTGCATTGTAGGATCAGACTCTGTCCGGTGGCACGCCACCGCTACTATCGATGGACTGTGGAGAGTGGCGGCTAAAAATCACGGATGAGATACGAAAACTTCTTACTAAGCGTGGTCCTGTGCAATTTACTGACATTGAATTTCCCATTGATGCTAAGGGTAGAAAATTCTCTTCACTTCATTTACCAAGAAAACTTTACAATAAGGAACAAGTCCATAGGAATTGGTTGATGTATTCAATTAAAAAAAAACGCAGTATTTTGCTTTGCCTACAAAATCTTTGGAGTGTGCATTTATCTCTTACCGCCGGAGACCAAGGATATTTTGACTGGCAAAACATAACCAAGATTTTGACCAGTCATGAGAAATCTTCTTCCCTCATACAAAATTGTAAATCTTGGCGTGAACTTTCCATGCGATTACGTTTGGATAGAACTATCGACAAAGAGCATGAGAGAACCATTCGAGCTGAAACAGAACATTGGAACCAAGTGTTGAAACGTTTACTTTGTGTTGTCCGATTTGTAGGATCTCAAGGGCTGGCTTTTCAAGGAAAAAAAGCATCTCTTTTCGAGTGTAACAATGGTAACTTTTTGAAACTTGTAGAGTATATTTACAAATTTGATGTTGTCATGGCTGAACATGTAAGAAGAGTTACTTCCGAAGAGTCGCATGTTCACTATTTGAGCAAACAAATACAAAGTGAGTTTATTTATCTCTTGTCCACAAAGATCCAAGACCGAATCGTAAGTGACCTGAAACAAGCAACATATTATGCTATAATACTGGACTGTACACCCAATATTAGCCATACAGAACAAATGACATTGGTGATGAGATTCGTCACATATGTTAAAAATGAGGAAGTGTCAATAAAAGAAAATTTATTTAGGCTTTTTGCCTATCAAAGATACGACAGGTGAAGGTCTCACAGAAGTCTTACTCAGTGAGTAAGATACATGAAACATTCCGTTAAAAAACATGTGGGGCCAGGGATATGATAATGGCTCCAACATGAAAGGAAAGCATGCTAGAGTCCAGAAAAGAGTACTTGATTTGGATTTTAGAGTACTTTTCGTGCCATGTGGTAACCATTCCATGAATCTACTGGTTAACGATGCTGCTCTCTCTTGACCTATTATAGTTGATTGTTTTAGTACGATCCAAGAAATATTTAACTTTTTCTCCAGTTCAACTCAAAGGTTGGTTATTTTGATGAAACACATATCCACTCTAACAGTGAAACCCCTCAGCAATACGCGGTGGGAGAGTAGGATTGAAGCCTTAGTACCTCTTAGATATCACATCGCGGAAATTTACGATGCTTTGGATGAAGCCTCTTAAGACCACAAGTTGGATGCTTTTAGGAGGAACACTGCAGTAGGAGTAATAACAAAACTTGAAACTTTCAAATTTTTTGTGTTGTCTGGTAACGTGACATAATATCCTTTTTAAAATAAACATGGTGAGTAAGACCTTGCAAAAAGCCTCATCTACTTTGCAAATTTCAATGGGGCTCGTGAAAAGTGTTCAGACATTTTTGGATAAGATGAGATCTGATGAAGGTCTTGATAGCATTATCATAGATCCTTCAGAACTGGCCGAAATAATTGGTGATTCAGTGAATTTGAAAAAGAAACTGAAGTTCGTCCAAAGAAAATCAAGAGATAATTCTCATATAAGAGTGAGGATGAACCCATTCAGGCTGGACTGGCATCATTCAAAGTGAAATTTTTCTTTGTGCAATAAACTCACTGAATGCTGTTCGCTTACACTAGAAAAATGTCTAGAACCGGCTCTAGGTATGCGCGATAATTTGCAGGCATTTACATCATTTCCTCAAATCAAGGTTTCATACTGCCTGTGTTTTCATTGATTCTACTTTCCGACATAGACTCCCAATGAATTTTGATGCAGTATATAATTCAACTAATTCAAATTTAAACCTAAGTGCTGTCGAAATTTACAGGGAAACGATTTTAGTGCGGATCTAAACGTGAGGCTGTCGTTGAAGCCAACATTCCTATCAGATGTGCAGCCACTGAGCTCCCGGCCAAGGATCACAAACTTAATGATCCCGCCGCAAACATCTTCACACTCACGCAGATCCCGCAGAAATGCATACATGCTAACAAAGAGGAAAGAGTCGAGTAACGAAGCCAGAGGTGCTGCTGAGGCAGCAATGGTACGCATACCGAAGGAAGACACTTGCGAATTTAATACTTCATTCGTGGGAAGCAGAGGACGAGTAAAGCGTGAACTCGAGGCGGAACGTAAATGAAAAGAGCAGCAACAAGAAAACGAAAGTGCTAAGGTGGAGGTGAAAGAAGTACTTCAAGCTCTAAAAGAATTAGCTGTTAATTACGATCAAAAATCACCAGAAACCGAGACCAAAAAACAAAGATAATGATACTATGAACGATAAATTGCAACAGAAACAGGCCTTATTGAATGTTGTTGCATCGGAGTTGCAACAATTAAAAGATATGTCAGCGCATCATAAGAAACGGATTTATGAAATGCTCTGAAATCTTTTGCGTGATCTGTCAAAAGTTGGACAAGCCTTATGCATGGATAGTACCTGTGAAATGAAAAGGAATACACGTGATCCAGGTTTGAAGAGAAATTCACAGCGGTTCAACTATATATTAGTTAAATTAAATCGGAAGCTAAAAATATCGCACAAAGATGTCAGAATGTGGAGGCGTTACAAACAGATTCAAATAAAAAGGTTCCTGAATATGAAAAGGATTTAGGCGAATGCCGTTTATTCAGCTCACAACATGAAGCCAGAATGAAGTCATTGCCGGAATCAATACGAAAGTCCAAGAATAAGAAGCGAACTCTTGAAGAACAAGTCGATGGTCTTCGGGAAGAATGTGCGAAACTGGAAACAATGTTTCAACAATTATTGCTGAAGAAAAACAAAAGGCTGAATCGTTACGCGCAATGTTCGATAGTCAAACGGATGAACTACCTAACGCCCACACAAAACATTTTGCAGAGCTTCGTGATGAGTTCTCAGCCAAACAAGAGGCTATGAGTGGGCTTAAAAATATCAACCAAAAACTCACTTTGGCACGCCAACAAATGCCCACCGATTACGACAAGCTCAAACATGAGGAAGCTGATAAACCCGCTAAACTGCAAAAAAGAAACATGAATACAACTGTTGAATATCTTACCTCCTCTCCTAACTGGCTAACGACATGGTGCTGAAGCGCACGATTCATTTCATTCACACCAAATTTACTATGATCGACAACGGAAATCTAAATGAAGAAAATCGCGATAAACCCGAGGAGAGATTCGATGACCGAAATTAGTTGAAACTGGTGAATACATATAAATGTACGACACTCCACGCGTTGGCACGGCGATGAAACTACCGGCAGAGACGAGAAAAACTAGGTAATATTAGCGCCGGCTTAAGGAAAATAAGGAAAAGCGAGGATTATTATCGAAATTCTCATCTCGCTTCGTAATGTAAATAAAAATTACTGACAGTTCGAACTATCAGTCAAATGCATTCAGCGCGTAATGCACTTAATTCCGTAATGCGACCGAGTGGAACTTGTAATGAGTGAAATCAGCGAGGGGAACTACTCGAACAAACGGAACAAAACCACTCCAAAGATATGATTTTCCCGGTGGACGGGAGGAAAAACATCAACCCGGAGTTTATGCAAGCCCGGGAAGATTGGCGCGCTTCTTTTTCTTGGAGAGTTTTCGAGCAATCGGTGGAGGTATAACAGAGCGATACTCAGCGACAACATTGACTAGAAATTGGAGACGGACTAAGAATACCAGAACATTAAATTGGCATGGGACAACTGTGCGGTGGCGATAATCTAGAAAATGGAAGAAAGGGGCCCGACGCTAGCGTCAGGATTGAATAAATGCAAATGGCTTAAATTTTACTTTATATTAGTTGAATTGTAAGAAATTTAGAAATTCCTCAAGTCGAGTAAAGGTAATTTTAGATTTTTTTTTCGTTTCAATTAAATTCGGTTACCCTGGTGTGGGAAACTACGAGTTTTGTAGGGGGGTGAAAAACTTTAACTCATTCTATGTGGCAGAGTTTCTTTTTGAAGGTGCTCTTCGCAGCTAAGTGGCGATGAGCCCCAAAACTTGAATAAGTGTTAATTTCGCTCCAGACGTTCGTCTTCTCGTTCGGACGACCCCTTGAGATGCTCGGAGAATCAAGCGAGTAGCGCCCACGCCCGTCTTTAGGTGAGTAGGTTTGGGTCGGTGGAGACTCCGCTGGAGTAGCCCCAATATAACGGCGGGGCAGTTAGGGAATCTCTTGGTTGTGGCTAACTAGGAGCTGATAGCGATTAATTTTAAGGCTCTTGGCATCATATCTTTTTAGATAAAGTTTAGCATATTTAAAAAAAAACTTGGTTGTAACTTTACAACATACATTCAATCAAATAAAGCTATGGCAAATTTTTAATAAGCAAACCGGCACTAATATTTTATACTTTTAGGGTTTCGTACTAAAATACAAAACCCTATTGCAATCACGACCTGTGTCCGTCTGTCCGTCCGTCCGTCTGTATGTCACAGCACTTTTCCTCCGAAACTATAGAGGCTACAGCCATGACACTTTGTGGCAAAGGTCAGGAGTGGTGACTTCTTGAGAGTTCAAGGGTGGAAAAAATTTTCAAAGGGGTTTAAGGGGAGTCTTCCCATTTAGGGAGGTGACCCCTCAAACAAAATTTTTCACCATTGGTAGTCGAGTAGGGTATCATTGGAAAGGTCTCATGAGATCTTCCCAAAACAAGTCTGAAAATTGCCTTATTAGTATCGAGGGGGGCAGGGGAAGGGGAAATGTACGAACTTTTCGCGTACCCCCCCCTCGCGATTGGACACCTTCCATCCGAAAAATCTGAAAAAAATCATGAATGTAGGCCTTAATGAGTGCAACAACAACAAATACATGACAAATCGAAATTCACTCAACTTTGTTAGTAATAGTATGATTTATCGATTTGATGTTTTCTGAATAAAATCCAAACGGTACCCTTAAATTCAATAAAATTCAGTACAAACAGATGACTTTTTAACAGATTGATCTAACCTGAAAGTTTCATAAAGATCGAATAGTATTTAACGAAGTTATAGTGATTTGAATTTTCATGTATTACTATTGAGCGATCCGAAAGAGTGATCGATCGATCGGAGCCATCCGAAAGAGTGATCGATACCCGCGCGACGTTAGATAAAGCTTCAAATGTAGAGCAAATTTGTCGTATAGATTTACATTAAATTGATGTGAAAAGGGTGAAATGATCCAATTAAAAAGTTTAGCTAATACAAGTACTTACAAGAGAAATTTACCTTGAATATAACTTGCAGATACAAAAACATATTGAGTTTGCATAAGTAGAAAAATTAAAAATTAACTCCCTCACCTCTGAGCATGGTGGTCGCCATCACCGGTGTGTATCTAAGTGTGATGGCCTGAGGAGAATTAGTGCACACGTCGAAACCACCTTCTTCTAACATTTTTCTTCTCTAATAATTTTTCAGAAAAATTATTATTCAAAATATGCAACTCATTTATATGTAGCTGCAAACAATTCCATAAAAAGTAATTTATTGAACAATGTGCCCTGTATTACTATGGAAACATATGGCTATGCAGCCATATGCGCTTTTTACCGACTTAAACACTACAGCCTTGCTAGGATTTGCATGAAAATTTCAGGAGTGATAGGTATCATGAAAATGAGTACATACAATTGAAACAAGTCGAAGAAGCAGGAGAGGGCTCCTAGCAAAAGGACTTTGTAACCATTCTAAGATTCGAAAAAAAAGGCCATGAATCGATGATTACAGTACAGAGGAGTGGCCCCTGGAAAAAAATTTCATGAAAGGTAGCCGATATGAGTATCAACTGAAAGTTCTCTATGAGAACTTTTCAGAACAGTTCTTAAACTGACAGTTTTTGCTTCAGTGGGAGCACAGGGGGGGGGGGGGGGAAATACATGAAAAATGTGTTTCCTCCCTCGCGAATGGACACCTGTGATCTAAAAAATCTGAAAAAATTATCAAGGGAGATATTTATGGATATAACTATAACAAATACCTCAGAAGTCAAAGTTCTTTCAACTTTGCTAATAATAGTATGATCCTCGAACATGGCATGTTTCTTGATTTTATTCGTTGCCGGTTACTGCATTTTGTAAGTTGAGTACAAAACCCTTCTGACATGAGCATAGGTCTGTCTACCCAACTTGTTCTAATCTTTTATTTGAACTTGAATTTACGAAAAACTCTTACTTGTAGGAATCAACTGCCAGATTTAGTAGTATAAAATTAATTGTAAGATTTCAGGATTTTTATATCAAAGCAATAAAAATAAAGTCAACTGTTGTATTTCCACTAAAGCTTCTTAAATTTTGATGAAATTCTAATTTCAAAGAAAAATATTTAGCCTTTCGCAATATTTAGCTCAAGGGTAATTGCAATCAGAAACTTCCTTCAACTGAATATTTCTTCTGCAAACACATGTTCCAAATTATTCTTCATTCCATTTTGGAAGACCTTATAACGAAGAAGGATCACACGAGTAACGCAATTATAAGCGAAGAGTGTACTCTGCAAATGAGGCTAATGAAACAAAAGCTAATCGTGTGGAATGTCTAATTGCTCATAATGTAATTATCAGCACATAAGGAGCTACATAACCACTTGAGAACTTACAAAATGATCGAAGAATTATATTAATACTATGAAACAATTCAATTTTGTAATGGTTTAGGGTTTAAGTTGGTGATGTAAGACTAGTAATTATTTAAGAAGGGAATACATTCCTTGCTATTCATCATAGACTAGAATAACAGTCAAGCTCGGATTCTATCAATTAGTGGAGTAATTGCAAGACCAACGCAAATGTGTTGATTCGTATCTCCTACATAAACTATGCTTTCTGCAACAATGCTAAGGATAATATAACATGTACCAGCTTAATTAGAAATGACTGGCGTGGCCACAAGCAAGCAAACATTACACCATGAGCACAATTGTATGCGATTCGGTATCTCAGCAATCATGAATTCGTCAATGAAACCTTTCTATAATGAGAGAAGAGAAGGTCATATTGTTGATTTTGGCAGTTATATGATGATAAGAGTGATGCGGAAATCGTTTATATGACCATGTTGTATGTTTTTAGTGGCATATCTGAGAAGGAAATGAAATATCTTACGAGTAATATCAGTTTTGCTGTTAATGTATGCTACAAATCACCTCCCATTTTTTCTTAACTAGTGGACAGAATGTTAAGTAGTGTAAAAAAACAAGAAGTATTACGGTATAAACTGTGGTGAGCTTATAAGTACCAAAATTTACATGATTCTCTCCCTTTTAAGTTTCAATCCTCGCCACTATCATTATAACAATTTAATTTCAACTCAGAAGTAATTGAAGACAGAGCTACGTCATGTATAATTGTTAACCAAGAGTTTCTTCCACCATTCGTGAGTTTGAAACTTGTACAAAACTTTTGCCACAAATTTCTCAGCATCCTTAGCAGAAGTGATTACTCATTCTTATTAACTACATCTCTCAACTCAATCAGGTGCTATTACATACTTATCCTTTAAAACGTCTTCGTTACATACGTGACAGTTCCTTTCGTCAATTCCCCACAAAAGTGGTGAAGTATGGTTTGTATCAGATCGAAATCTTGAAGTTAAATTCATTTTTCGTACTGATAGAAGATTCCTTCCTTTTCATCTTCTCCTTTGAGCCTTGAATTAATTTCCTCATTTCATCCGTCGCTTCTTACGTCCGTGTGTGTATGAATGTTATCTACAACCCAATATCTTTTCCTGTTTTTATCGGATTTCCCTCATCATGCTGAATGGCTTTTCCCACATAGCCTGTGAAATGAATGAATTGTATTGAACGTTAAGAACAAACTCAAAAGGTTGTCACAGTGGTGAGGGTTTCTGGATCCGCCACTTCCTTAATGCTTTCGGCTATCGTTTAGAAGTTCACTGATGGGAAAATAATAAGCTTGTTCTGAAGGAATAGGAACTGACACGTAGGCAAATTATTTCCTTCCATACGGTTTGTGGTAGGAGAGTTGAATTTGAAAAAATAGGAAATTCAATTAGTAAATCGTTGACATTTTTTAGAAAATCATGAGAAATTTTATATGACCTAGTCATTCCAGCTTTGTCAATCATTATTATTAAAAAATGCTGCGAGTCTTTCAATTCAGGGGGAAGTAATTTTTGCAGCTTTTCAATAAATGCTAATTTTTTTATTGAAATGTCGGTCCAATGTTTATCAAAAACCATTGAAATTTCAATCAGGGGGCAATTGGTAACTTTGACTAGGTGGAAAACACATTTTTTTAGCTTAAATTCAGCCTTAGATTTCTTGGAAAATGTGGGTAACAGTGACTGTTAGCCATTTCTAAAACTAATATCGATGTTGAAAAATTACTGGAAAAAGTTTGTTTATGAACTTAATATATCTTTGGCAAAAGAAGGATCTGCATTGATTTTCCATCAATCAAGTTGTAACGCCAAAGTTGTATAGCGAAATGAGGTAGATATACTGTCCATGAAGGGCTGCAGCGATGGTCTGCTGCCTCGGCGAAAGAGGATGGTGGGTTTCACCGAAATTGGCCTTATCTGAGGACGCGTGAATGCGCTGGTAGGCTCTTTAGGTTCTGTTCCCCAGCACAAGGACCCACTACAACAAAATTTCGTATTCACGAATTGAAGCGATCTAATGCCGATCGACTGGTGTCGAGGACGAGGTAACCCACTAAGGGCTGAAATTGCTTATAGCGAGTAACAAACTGGGCCGGAAGAAAACAGACGGACTTAAGAGCAGACTTCATCGTTACGGTAAGTATCGTCGGTTACGACGAAGTCTGCTCTTAAGTCCATCTGTTTTCTTCCGGCCCCGATTGTTGCTGGCTATAAGCAAGATCAAAATGTAGATGTGGCCATATATTTCCAATTTAAGTGCAAAACTCATTCAAACAAAATTTGTATGAATTTTCCCATTAAATGGGAAACATAAACGAGACCAATTCAAGTTATAGTATTATGCGATCGAATCACATAACACTATAACAGGGCACGCGAGCGGAAGGCCACTTTACCCGGACAAGAGTCCCTATAACGAATCAAAAGAGAGGAGTGCGCCCGATGGCTAGCTCATTATAATGGAGGCCATTGTTGCGGGTCTCATAAACGGTCAGGATCGAGTGAAATAGAAAGACCGAGTTTTAGAATTACTGATTCATTTTTCATTTTTATTCCTGGGTGCTAAATAAAAAAGAATTTATATGTCGATCGAAAAGTGCGCGAAAAGAAAACTGACCAATAATTTGTGAGAATCTTTATTTCTTTTTTTTTTTTAAATAATAATTTAGAATAGAGACCTATCGTACAATTATGATTATTATAAACTGACTTTCACATTTTTCTTAGTTTTTTTTGTTTTTCTGTATAGTTTTTCCTTTTACTTTCTTTCCTTTATAAATCAAAAAAATTTTTAATTAAGAACCAAAAAATTGGAAAGAATATTTAAAATAATACAAATAATAAACTTTTATATAAAAAAGTTAGAAAAAACCTACAGGTACTCACCGACATCCTCATCAGGCGCCCGCTGATGATGTGGTGATGCTTGATAGAGGAAACCAACAACTTCGTAACGTGTGATTAAATATTATAATAAATTTTAATAAGTTACAGTTATATTAAATTAATAATAATAATAATAATCTTTATAAACCTCGATACCAAATTAATCCACTGGAAGTAACGACAATACCATCGACAGCGATAATAAGGACTCCAAGGATTGGAATTAAAATTTCATAGAATTTTAACTCAATACCTTTCACTTTGGAACTTGTTGTATTGAGAGTGATTGTGAGATCACCTTCAGAACGAAAAAGGGACAAACCAGGTCTAATCATTTGCTGTAGTTTCGACATTTATAGCTTTAATCTCGACATTCTTCTTCCTGTGCTTCTATTTCAATATTATATTCGCGAATTTTCACTGTACGTGAATGCGGCTTCCTAACAGCGAACCTTCTCCAACGTGCCACACGTCCCACTGTCAAAGATGTGACATGCCAAAATGATGAACTATGAATTCAGATGAACATTTACATTTCCAAAAAAAAATGTTGACTTGGTTGGCTTTGTCACGATTGGTCTAGGAAGTTTAGGAGTCAATACAGAGATTTACAATATCTCGAAATTCTTGCACTCAAGCACTCAACGAGGAAATGGGATATGCTTCCTTTTTAGGGTTTTGTACTAAAATACAAAACCCTATTGCAATCACGACCTGTGTCCGTCTGTCCGTCTGTCCGTCCGTCCGTCCGTCCGTCCGTCCGTCCGTATGTCACAGGACTTTTTCTCCGAAACTATAGAGGCTACAGCCATGAAACTTTGTAGAAGGTCAGAAGTGATGACCTCTTGAAAGTTCAAGGGTGGAAAAATTTTTCCAAGGAGTTTAAGGGGGGTCTCCCCATATAGGGAGGTGACCCCTCAAAAAAAAATTTTCACCATAGTCAGTCGAGTAGGGTGTCGTTCGAAAGGTCTCAATGAGATCTTTTCCAAACAAGTTTTAAAATTGCCTTATCTGTACCGAGGGGAGCAGGGGAAGGGGAAATGTACGAAGTTTTCGCGTACCCCCCCCTCGCGATTGGACACTTTCCATCCGAAAAATCTGAAAAAAATCATGAATGTAGGCCTTAATGAGTACAACAACAACAAATACTTGAGAAGTCGAAATTCACTCAACTTTGTTAGTAATAGTATGATTTATCGATTTTGTGTTTTCTTGAATAAAATCTAAACGGTACCCTTAAACTCAATAAAATTTAGCAAGCAGATGACTTTTTATAAGATTGATCTTTTCTGAAAGTTTCATAAAGATCGAATGGTATTTACCGAAGTTATAGCGAGTTGAATTTTCCTGTATTACTATGGAGCAATATGCCCTGTATTACTATGGAAACATATGGCTATGGAGCCATATGCGCTTTTTACCGACTTAGACACTACAGCTTTGCTAGAATTTGCATGAAAATTTCAGGAGTGATAGGTATCATGAAGATGAGTACATACAATTGAAACAAGTCGAAGAGGCAGGAGAGAGCTCCTAGCTAAAGGGCTTTGTAACCATTCTAGGATTCGAAAAAATAGGCCATGAATCGATGATTACAGTACAGAAGAGTGGCCCCTGAAAAAAAATTTCATGAAAGGTAGACGATATGAGTATCAATTGAAAGTTCTCTATGAGTGCTTTTCAAAACAGTTCTTAAACTGACAGTTTTTGCTTCAGTGGGGGCACAGGGGGGGGGGGGGGAAATACATGAAAAATGTGTTTCCTCCCTCGCGAATGGACACCCGTGATCTAAAAAATCTGAAAAAATTATCAAAGGAGATATTTATGGGTATAACTATAACAAATACCTCAGAAGTCAAAATTCGTTAAACTTTGTCAATAATAGTATGATCCTCGAATTTCACATTTTCTCCAATAAAATCGTCTTTGACATGTTTCATGATTTTATTCGTTGCTAGTTACTGCATTTTGTAAGTTAAGTACAAAACCCTTCTGACATGAGCATAGGTCTGTCTACCCAACTTGTTACTTTTACATTTCCTTCATTAACACCTTCTCGAATATTTTATTTGATTTTATATTTAATATAAAAACACAACACTGATCAAATATTTTTGAATTCCACGATCTTGGATTGCATGTGCTATAGATTTGCACAGATTTTCGATTCACTAATATCAATCCTCGATATATTTCTTTTACAAAATCTTTTATAGACGAGTACACGCAAGAGAGTAGAAGTTCTACTAGATACATTGATGCACTAATAGCATTGATTGGGATGTTTATTACAAAAAATAGTTCTTGATTATCATATGGATAATTATTACACTAGATTCTGTTGATCTAAAACATCGGGACAAAGATATCACAGAACTAAACACTTTCTGTTTAGTGCAAACACTGAACATATTTGTAAATCAATATTGAGTGTGATATCTTAAATCTAGTTGCGATCACGTCACCTTATTCATATTCTTTCCATTGGCTGGTCTAAAAGTAAGCCCCGCAAACTAACAATACTTGCTGCGAAACTTTTAAGATCACATTGACACTCATAGTGAAGGTGTCGCGCCGGTACGATCCTCCCGATCTCGCTGTTTGGTGATCTGAAGCGGACTCCCCGTTGTTATCAGTCGTCCCGTGCTCTATGTGTCACACCGGGACTCGACCCGCTTCTCATTTATTCCGCTGCATACTTGCCTTCACAATGCAATACGTGCATGTGCAGCGGAAAAAGGTGTTGCCATGTCCGCATTTCAATCGCAGTTTTGAATTATTAAATTATGAAAAAAAATACTATAGAAAAATAAATATAACAAAGAATATCATTAAAACGAAAAGTCTAAATTTAATATAGAAAATTGATCTAAAATTTATATTTAATTAAAATAAAAACAAAAAAAAATATTTTATGATTTATAACTATAAATTGAAATAATTAAAAAAAATGTCTTTTTTAAATCTGCAACTAAAATTTCAAATAGGTGTTTTGAAGGTTTTCAAGCAGTTTGCTTAGGTGACGGCTCGATTGCTACAGTTGATTAGACTTAAATTTGTTCCAATCTGGAGTGTTTTGGATACAACTAAGAAAATAAACTCAATGAAGAGTTTATTATTGTATTGGGTTGTTCGATAATTAATGTAATTTCTCATGTTTTTCAAAGTAAATTTATTTATATTACCAAAAAACATTAATCGATGATATTGTCGCGTGTTTTTGGTTCAAGGCCAATAATTTTAATGTTCCGGGAAAGTGAACACGCAATGTCTTTTAATTTAAGTGTAAAAGACTTTCACTAATTTTAATTTTCACGATTAAAAATCTAACACTTGTCCATAAATTTCTTATCGCAATTGTCTTCTAAATCACTTCACTGTTACGAAAATCACTTTTCTATTGCTCGAACAATATTGCTTCCTACACACTTTCGCAGTTCTTATCGCGGTCGAATGAATGATCCCCCCATTCATTCAGCTTGCCTTTATATAGGGTCTCTAATCATTCAACTCAGTTCTCGTACATTGGTGAATTAGCGGAAACATTCTACCAGTGAATGAATGGATCAGTGACTCACTTTCAGATGTTGTTCATGCTTGGTAGGTTCTCGTGACTTCGAGTAAATTCGTTTTGTAGATGTTCTTAATTGTTGTGAAAACAATTGCAGAACAAAACAGTAGCTCACAGAATTATTTGTACATGTAACACTGCCCCCACCTCAGTTCTTTTCGCCCCAAAAAGATGTGTCGCTATTTGTAGTCTATTCTCCCTGGGTGTTATATGGGGCAAGACGGTCCAGATGCACAATTTTCATTTTGGCTCTCGGCTTACGGTGTTCCTGTTTTCGGTATACGACGTCGTTGATTCGCTTTGTAACTCGATATGGTCCCTCCCAATTATGTTGCAACTTTGGAGACCTACCCTTTCGCCGTTACGGGTTATATAGCCACACCAAGTCATCTTGCTGGAAGCCAGTAGAATTTGCCTTTAGATCGTACCTGGTCTTCATGCGGTCAGTAGCCGATTCGAGGTGTTTTCGCACTGTCCGATGCATCTGGTTCAACCGTTGCCTTAGATCACTTGCGTACTCCGAGATCGTTTGGGGTTTCTCAGGGGGTGTTCCGAACTTTATATCGGATGGCAGACGAATAGTCTTTCCAAAAAGGACTTTGGCTGGGGCTTGGCCCGTCGATGCATGTTTGGCAGCTCTGTACGCCATCAAAAATAGTGGGATATGTCGGTCCCAGTCCCTTTGGTTCTCGTCAGTAGCTTGGCCAGGTGTTTATAGAGAGTGCCGTTGAAACGTTCGACCATTCCATCGGATTGGGGATGCAGTGGCGTTGTCCTCGTTTTCCGTATTCCCAGCAGCTCGCACATTTCGCTAAAAACTAGTGATTCGAAGTATCGACCTTGATCTAAATGTAGTTCACAAGGTACGCCGTACCTGCTGACCCAATTTAACACTAGCTGTTCGGCTGCAGTAGTTGCTTCCTGGTTGGGAATGGGGTAGACCTCGGGCCACTTGCTAAAATAATCAGCTGCAACCAGCGTGTATCGATTTCCCCATTCAGATTCAGGAAAGGGTCCTGCGATGTCAACAGCAATTCTTTCAAATGGTACCCCAACGTTGTAGGTTTGCATTTGTCCTCTCAGTCGTCGCTTTGGGCCTTTGTCGGAAGCGCAAATTGTGCATCTGCGACACCAGTCCTCTACGTCTTCTCGAGCGTGGAGCCAGTAGAATCTTTCCCGCAATTTCGCTAAGGTCTTGTTAACACCAAGGTGGCCTCCCGAGGATCCTTCATGCGTTTCCTTAATCACATCGTAGATTCTGCTTTTGGGTAGTATAGTTTGCATCCTATAGGAGCTGCCATCCGCCGTTTCCCATTTCCGCTTGAGTACGCCGCCTTCCACCTGAAGGGAGTTCCATTGTGCCCAATAGCTTTTCAGGGTTGCGCCATGCATCGAAACGTCTTTCCACTCAGGTCGCCCAGTCGTCTCCTTCCATACAAACAATGGTCCGATGTCTTCATCGGCTAACTGGGCGTTTCGAATCTCCTCCAATGACCAACCTTCATCGAATTCGGCCGTTATTAATCGTAGATCAACGGGTGGTTCCTTTGGTTTTAGTGTTTCTGCTTCTCCACCTTCTGCACCATTGTCGGCATCTGAGAGCTCACCCAAATCCAGATTATCGCCTTCCGATTCAATCGCGTCGCGCAAGCGTGCAATCAGTGTGGCCTTTGTACCTTGCGTAGCCAGATTTTGCTGTTCTGACTCTTCCTTGAGCTCCGAGATGCTCAATTCATTAATTTTTAGATGCAAGTTTCGTGGCATTTTTATTGTTTTGGCTTTTCGGTTTTTTTTGTTTTTTCAACAGTTTTCACGTTAAACTTCATCATTGTGTACTTTAAAAATGTTTAAATGTTTTCACTTTTCGAAATGTTCTTTCTCACTGCTCGAGACCACTGTCACGTGTTTTTGGTTCGCGGCCAATAATTTTAATGTTCCGGGAAAGTGAAAACGCAATGTCTTTTAATTTAAGTTAAAAGAGTTTATTTAATTATAAAAATGCACAATAATCAGTTAAACACTTTCACTAATTTTAATTTTCACTATTAAAAATCTAACACTTGTTCATAAATTTCTTATCGCAATTGTCTTCTAAATCACTTCACTATTACGAAAATCACTTTTCTATTACTCGAACAATATCGCTTCCCACACACTATCGCAGCTCTTATCGCGGTCGAATGAATGATCTCCCCATTCATTCAGCTCACCTTTATATAGGGTCTCTAATCATTCAACTCAGTTCTCGTACATTGGTGAATTAGCGGGAACATTCCAGCAGTGAATGAATGGAGCAGTGACTCACTTTCAGATGTTGTTCATGCTTGGTAGGTTCTCGTGGTTTCGAGTAAATTCGTTTTGTTGATGTTCTTAATTGTTGAGAAAACAATTGCGACAGTAGCTTGCAGAATTATTTGTACATGTAACAATATATTGGCCATTTTATTGGATGACCTTTAGCCATCTTTCGGTATGTCGAAAAATTCCTCGTTCAAAGAAACCTTGGTTTTAAGATGCGCAGAACTGGTCCAATGCATTTTTAACAGCCTGAGCGGAATCGAAAGGTTAACCATTGAAATGGTTTTAAAGGGACCAAAACAAATGATAGTCTGATATTGCTAAGGCAGGACTATACGGTGGATGCGGCATCAGTTCTCAATTTAACTCCGTTAATTGTTGACGGATTATCAAATACGTGTGGAGTCTGGCGTTGCCATGATGGAACATCACGCCTTTGCGATTGGCAAGATCAGGGTGTTTTTTCTTGATTTCTTCATTCATTTTTGACTGTTGATGATATTAGACACTCGAACCAACAGTTTGGTTTCTAAGAAGCAGCTCAAAGTAAACTTTATCCTTGTAATCCCCCAAAATAGAAGGAATAGTTTTTTTTCGTGAATATTGGCTTTGGATGTCGATCGTCAGGGCTCATCTTGCTTGATCTATGATTGTTCACGGGCTACGTTATCGCAAACAATCCATTTACCATCACCCGCTATGATTCTTTTTAGAAATGGGTTGTTTTTGTTACGATTCAGCAAAGAGTCGTATATGTTACTGCATTTGATGAGGTAGATTTTCTCTAATTCCTGGGGACCCAAACATCCAGTTTATTTACGTTACCAAGATGTTATAAATGCAAGTAAATGGTTGACTTTGATATGTCAAGCTTCTCTGTTACCTTTTGAGTTATCATATGCCGGTTGGATTCAATTAACGTCGTCATCGATAGTGGTTCGACGTACAAGATGTGATGCATCTTACACATTAAAATTTCCAGAGCTAAGGCGAGCAAATCAACGCTGATCAATAATTGATCAATAATTCTATTAGCCACCTTTGAACCCTCGTCTTCGTCAAATTTTTCAACTTTACAACGATCATATTATGTACAAATATTATTTATACACCTTATCACACATGTACATCAACATGGTGACAGCGTCAAAAGAGGTCGAATTATAATTATAATTAATAAGCATTTGAACCAACAGTTATCAACGAATGAAATTTGTTGTTCGCACATCACGATAAAACACTTAAGTACTTGAATATTCAACAACGCGGTGTCCAAAATAAACTACTAGAATCCAAAACCGACTCGACCGCAAGTATGGAAGTTGTTGTCAGGCTCTCCTTTGGCTCTTCAAAGGCCCACAAGCCGAGCTTTTCCCAGATGAACTTCCACCCCTTGCGCAGTATATCCATCAAGAGTGTAGTGATGGTCACATAACCCTATAAATACGCAACTAACTGGTGGTTTTATGTAGAGGCAAGACATCTATCGCCTTTGTCTTGTCTGGGTCGGTTTTGATGTTCCCGTGACCTATCATGTGACCCAAGTACATGACCTCCGGCATAATGAACTGATTGTTCTGGATTTTGATGGTTTACCCTGCCTTCTGGATATGCAAAGCCACTTTTTAAAGCAGGACGGTATTTTTGTCAAAGGTCTCGGTTATTAATAATAAATTATCCAGGTATATGAAGACTTCGTTTTGTAGGTGCAGTAGTATTACCCTATCTATAATCCATATCTATGGTGCATTGCACAGTCCAAAAAGCATGGTCACAAAATGGTACAACAGGCGCTCTGGGACCGTGAAGTCGGTCTTCTCCTTCGATCTGTGGTCTTACGGAATTGGCCAGATGGCGTCCTTAAAATCAAGGCTGGTGACAAAATGTAGACGACTCAAGATACTTTCAATAAAAGAAAGCGGATATGCGTCCTTTATGGTCACGGCAAACGAACTTTGTTCGGTTTGAGTACTAGAGTCACTGGTGAGGCTCATGCATTTTTCCATTCATCCAGTCAACTTTGGCATATAGTGGCATTTTCTTCGCCGGATATATTGCAAAATGTCGTTGCTTGACCAGTTTGGCGTCACCAAAATTGATCGTATGTGACACTAAGGTGATTCTACCGAGGCCTTCTTTCTCGTGCAACGAAAAGGACTTTATAGCTGCTTCCAGTCATCGCTTCTGCTGATTATCTAGCACATGTTGAAAGGTGTGCGGAGTGCCTGTGGGCTCATTGACCGTACCAATGGTTTTAAGGGAGGGACTAGCAAAAACACCTGGTACCAAGCCGCATTTCTGGACACAATCGACCACAGGTAGAAATTCTGGATCAATTGTGGGATCATATTGTATATAAGTCTAGAAGCATGGTTATGTCCTTGAAAGTAATGTTGGTAATAAGTTTACCCTTGATCTGGTGATATGCTCCGTCCACAATCCTGCGCTATTCCAGTACCTGTTTTGCCGATACATAGCTGACACCGACACCAGCGTCGATTTACTCTACCCGCTGATTTTGCCAGAAAGTCACTGTCGCGGAGCGTTGGACGTCGTTTCTCAGTAGGTCGTCAATTTTGACGGTACATATTAGTCGTCTCGCTTGCCTCACCTTTCTCCAGAAGCTCTGTAGCTGGCGGTCGGGTTGCTTCCTTCCCAGGGCAGTTACAGGAACAATTTCTTCACCAGGAAATTGCCAACGAGCAGTAAGAGATTCTCTCAGTCAGACATGTTAGGGTTGTTAATACCGAGGGAAACTCCGTTCTTGAACAGCTTTTTGTGTCTCTGAGTTAGCCAAAGTCTACGCCAATTGTGGAACTTCGGAGAAAAATGCAGTCACCTCTGGTTGGGGGCAAAAATTGGTCATATCTGTGGGCTGAGTGTTCGGAGCGCCTTATGCAGCTATTTTCGTTTTTTTTCTTGAACAGGCATTGAAATCGGAGGCATATGTATCTGCCTTGCCAGAACGGTAGTAGAACACAATGACCTCGGCCATACATGCCATAAACCGAAGACCAGGCTGGTGGCAGTTCCAACAGGTGGTAGTTCGCACCCTTCCTGTTACTTCATCAACTTCAGCCAATCTTGGGTCAGTAGTTGAATCACTGTAATTCCCACAATCGGTCACAGGCCCTATTAGTACATCTCCCGACCGTTCAGGTCGGTCTTGTTGTTTGATCACGGGTTCGGTCGCTGCTCGACTCTGGTTCTGTAGGATGGCTTTCATCACTCTTGCTGAAGGACGAAGTACCTCAATAGAATGTCTCAGGGTGTATGCGATGCGCTCTCTCAGGTTTTGGTGAATCTCGCACCAGAAGATATCCAATAGATCCTCTTGTGTGATAGAGCCTACCAATCTTTCCATAAGGCGGAGTAGAGCTTCATAGAAATCCTCAACTGCCTCGTGAGGTAGTAGGTGTCTACCATAGAACTGCTGCTTATAAATGGCATCACTCTCGTCTGGGGAAAATTCCCTGAGTGTAGCCACTTTCAAAGCGTCCAAATCATGATATGGGTCTGTCTCAACCAATCGGCAGAGCCTGTGTTGAGCACGTCCCCTAAATAAAATCTGAACTTATTGAGCCATGTGGTGTAGGTTTCTTTCCAGTAAGACCTTGGCCATTTACTTTTTTTGCGGGCTGGTTTTTGAAAGAGGGAAGTGCGGAAGATTTATTGTCAAACGAAGTAAAAGTTGTAAAAAGCGCGAAAAACACGTGAAAATTTCATGTTTTTCCGTTGGTGTAATATCCGATAAGAACTTCGAAATTTGATGGAGGGATTTGCGGAAGTGAAGAGACAAGTTTGAGAGGATTTGGAGTGAAGATTGCGTGCCAAAACACATCAACAGATAATTTACGTTAAACATAAATGACAAATATTTAAGAGAAAATTTAAGTAAAAACAACCGCGTTATCAAAACAGCCATGAAATCTTTGAAAAATGTTGCCGTTATCAGAATCTGATAGTTAATTGATTTGAAAATCGCCCTAGAAAGCATACAAAACATCAATTTGCATTCTCCGCCCATTCGAATGTTCACAATCAGACGCTTGAAAACCCTAAAACCAGCCCCAAACCATCGTCGTCAAGTTCTCCAACTACATCCAAATTACCACCAAAAGTGATGAATGTATTGGAGTGTAACAGTGTTGTGAAGAGAACCCATGTGCAATTAGACCTGCTGGCGTGTGTTAATTTCAACGGATACCAGGACAAACCAAATTAACTTCCGAGCTAACTGAAAGTAATCCCGTTAAGACGTCATCATCTGCCCCGATCAGCAAAACTTCAGCAGGTGTCTGCCATGCATTGCTATTAACACCTACTCAAAATGGGACTCTCAACTTGCTGATCGAACTAACAACAAATTCGTATTTCAAACGAGACATCCATGTGAATCTATGTAGAAAAAGAGCCTATCCAAAAAACCATAAAGTGGAAACGTTGTAAAACATTCAACAGTGCGACATAGATTGAAGAATTACAGCTGCTATCATTTAACTGAGGAGTACCATTGAAGAAAATGGTTTTACTTCTATTATTACATACGTAAGCATTTGAATCTTCCCCCTTGTAAATTATATGTGCATGTATCTTAAATTGATCACAATGTGGTACGTTATGGGAAATGGAGAAAATCGACAGGACACTTGGGAAAAAAATGCCAATTGAACTTAAAGAAAATTTTTTCTCACTCTCACCGATGGAAAAAAAATAAATTACGCAATATTATGATTTTTATCTTTATTATAAAATTAATGCATGAATGAATGAGGAGCAAGAGAAAACAAATTTTTCCTCAAACAACTAGAATAATTTCAAAACTATATGAAAAATTGAAGCTTCAATTTTAAATTTATCGATTTTAATATGAAAGTCCGAATTACTAGATGAGGTTGCAACTTGTTCGTGAATGATGAGTGAACCAATTAGTCTTTTACATTGTGATCTAGTTTTTTTTCGTTCACATTTATATGATTATTTGATTTGGAAAAGAAAACTGTGATTTGTCCTCAACTGGAATCATCGTACTCTGGAATATTTCTGTTAAATTGCTATTCGTTAGTTGATTACAAAAATAAGAAAACATGAATTGCTGAGCTTTAAAAAAATCGGTCTTTCCATTCGCTCTATCTGACCGGGTATAGGAGCCGCATCGGTGGCAGGCTTATTCGCTCAGATGGGCTAGCCATCGGGCGCGCTCTACCGTTTTTGACGCTTAACAGGGGCTCTTGCCGGGTAGAGTGGCCTTCCGCTCGCGTGCCCTTTTATGATATAGGGTTATGTGATTCTATTGCATAACTCTATAATATAAATTGGTTACGTTTGTGCTTCTCATTTGTGGGAAAGAGTCATACAAAGTGCTTTTGTATGTTTTTCACTCAAAAGGGAAACACATGGCCACGTCTACGTTTGGATCTTGACCCGGTTGGGAGGGTGCGAACGGGCACCACATCCTTCCGGCTGCCCCACTCTTATTTGGAGTCCATAACGATGGTTGCAATGACGAGGTCTCCGCCAGTCCGCCTGTTTTTGCTCGTTTCCACTTGTTCTCTGAACATGCAATTCCAAACCTTAGCGAGTTACCTCCTTTTTTGGACTTCCGTCAAATTTTTCTATGACCCAAGAATTCGTGAATGCGAAATTCTTTTGTGCTGGGGGAATGAGCTCGCCCCGCGACACCACAACGCTAGCCTGCCAGCGCATTCACGCGTTCCCAGGCAAGGCCAATCTCGGTGGATATTGCCATCCTCTTCCGCCGAGGCAGCAGTCCGTCACTGCCGTCCTTTACGAACATTTTAATACCTACTTCCACTACAGATTTCTAAAACATACAAATTTTCTTTTGGTCCGCATACATTTTTGATCCTTGACAGTTCAGCAATATCAATGATTTCCAAATTTTATAAGCGAGTTGAATTTTAAAAAAAATCCTTTCCCCGAAGAAAATTTGAAGCTTGCGAATATACAGTGTTATGCAATGAAGGAAAGTATTCCAACGTGCTGAACATAGTTTTGAGAAACTATGAAAAACTATAAAATGGTTAATTTTGGGTTCTTGCCGGAAAAATATACTGTATAAAATACTTCAGTGAAAAATAATCTTAGCTGCAGTATAATTCTTTGTAAGCGAAGAATTTCTGCTGCAACAGGATTACGGGTTCACGAATGAAATTTGTTTAAAATCAAAATGTATACTGAGTTGTAGATAAAAAATGTCCTTTGTTAATGTCAACATATTATTATAATACATAAAAATAGCATGCTACATAGATGGAAAGTCTTTGGAAGTTAAAGACCTTCGTCACAACTTCTCGTCATGTGAAATCTTCGGGAACCGGGAGGATTGATCGTAGTAGTCTTTGCGTATAGACGTCTTTTAAATCGCTCCTGTCAAAAGTTTTCAAAAATTAAATTAATTTTTTAAAAACGTTAGTCCGAAGATAATTTTTACAGGGAAAAATCTTATATTGTCGAAGTAATCGACTCAAGAAATTTCTATCAAATACTTTTACTTCGATTGGTAACGAAAAACAAATTCACAAAGAAAATTTCGCCGCTGGTATGGAGGAGCCCGACGGCTTCCCACCGTTGGGGCAACCTGGGGAAACGACGAATACGAAACTGGCGATAATCACCAAAAGAAAGCATAACGAAGAAAGCTCCGCAGATGGAGGGTGCAAGCTGCAAATAATAGCGGACAATCAACAAATGGCCAAATTGCAGAAAGAAAATGATGAACTAAGGCAAGAGATACAGTCTCTCAAGGATCTTTTCAAGAAAAGGATGAAGCCTCAAAAGACGCAGCCACAAAATCAATGGCAACAGGTAACAAAGCCGAAGAAAAGTACAAAGCAAGCAATTCCAGAGGAAGTTCTTAATGCTGGTGGCGCCAACGAGAGCCAAAATTATTTTGCAACGCTGGAGGGATTAACCGAAGATATGGAAATCGAAGAAAACATCGGAGGTAATTTTAATCAAGATAATGACGTAAATTTTATTCAATATTTAAAGAACAAAAATAAGGAGAAAAAACCAGCCCGCAGTTCTGCTGGTTCCTCCGAAAAAGCTTCCAACAAGACAGAAAAAGTTCCGCCAATCAACGTGTTCGGACAAACCGGGAAAGATATGGTTCGGCTATTGGCAGCCGAAAATAAACTGGCCAGTTTCGAAATCAAAAGAGTTAATGCCGAAAAATTAACTATAAGGACAAAATCACTGGTTGATTTCAAGTCAGCCAAAGATGCGCTGATTTCTGGGGAGGTCCAACACTTCACCTATACCCCAAAAAGTGAAAAGAATCAGACCTTCTTGTTGAAGGGTTTGGACAGCGGAGAGGATACGGTTGATCTTCTTCAGGTGCTCAAGGAGGCTGCACCAGATATTGATTTTGTTTCAGTCAAAGCCTTTGTGATAAGAAGGTCGACCATAGAAAGGGAAAACTTACCACTTTACCTGGTACAAATTGCAAATAATAGCAATCCAAATGCCCTTCAACAAATAAGGTACTTGAATTTCAGGGTGGTGAGGTGGGAACGCCTCCAGAAAAGAGAAGTCAACCAGTGTTACCGGTGTCAAAGATTTGGACATTCGGCTGCCAATTGTGCCATGCACTATCGTTGCGTTAAATGCAAAGACGTTCATGCTCCCGGTGAGTGCAAATTGGCTCAGACGGAGCCTAAAGAAAAATTATACTGCGTTAACTGCGGTGTTTTTAGTCACCCAGCATCATATCGAGGATGCTCCCGATATCAAGATGCAAAACTTAAATTTGCTCCAAAGCAAACACAAGTACACCGTAATATAATACCTTCCAACCTCGTCAAGCCCGGAGTATCATTTGCACTCGCCGCTAGAGGACTAGCAGAAAATGCTGGAAATAATGTAAATAATGTAAGTGGCAATAATGAGCTGCTTTTCAAAATTTACCAGCAACTTAATTCTTTATCGGAGAGAATTGACAAACAAGATTCAAAAATTAACTTTGCATTTCAGCGTTTAGGTCTTTCAAATGCCTAATAATAACTTGTCATCCAGTCATATTCCCATGGATAGGCTTCGCCTCATATCGATCAACGTCAACATTATCGTTGCTATACATCGACGTGATTATCTCCTTGAATTGATTGTCAAGCAAAAGCCTGACATCATACTTCTCACTGAAACCCACCTCAATTCATGGCATTCCATGGAGTTCAAAGATTTTGCATTCGTAAGAAACGATAGGGTAATAGGTGATGGGGGAGGTGGCACCAGGATATTGGTTAGAAGACCCTATTGTTTCCAAAATATTGAAAAAGTCGAATTCAAAAGCTTTGAATTTCTTGAAGTGTCCGTCATCAAAATTTCACTGCCAGGTGGGGATAACCTCTTCGTTATCTATGCCTATGCAACTGGTCAAAATGTTCTCAAGTTCAAGGAAGAACTCAATTCCTTGTTTGAAATACTCGAATTGAACAGGCTGCATAGTTATTATATTTTTGCCGGTGACCTGAATGCCAAGCATACATCATGGCTAAACGCCACCAATAATTCAAGAGGTGTATTCCTGAAATCATGGATAACAGAGAACCAAATTGAATACAGGTGCAACCTATATGGGTCGGAGTTCCCAACATACCCTAGGACAAATTCATATTTGGACCTCTGCATTGCTGACGCAAGACTTGAATTCAGCTTTCATAGTCCTCAATGGAAACTGCAGGTGCTTCCTTACGATAGCGACCATAACGCAATCATAATGGACATCAATCATCAAAGGGATGATTTCTTCCTCATTCCAGTTCAACATGCAAATCATCGGTTGAATTTCAAAAAAACAGACTGGGGAAAGTTTTTAAAGAAGTTTAATCGGGAGTACCAGAAGCAATGTCCCTCTTCTGATGATGGCAACGCTTGCTCAATGATTCCTAATAACAGAAATCTAACTGAGGATGAAATAGATCTCTATTTGTCGAAGTTAGAGAAGCTGACGTTGGAAACGATTGAGAAAGTTGTTCCCAAGATTAAACATCAAAACAATATGGAAGCATATGAAACACCAACCATCGCAAGGTTGGAAAGATTGAAAAGTCTTCTTCTCACCCGCGTCAACAATATTTATCGACGATTTTTGGACTACAACCATCCCTCGTTGGCTTTGTTGAAATTACACCTGAAGAATGTCCGGAACTTAATCCGTTCATACTTCAGGAGTGAGGTCAGCAATCAATGGGCGGAAAAACTGAGGGGTATTAGCCCACAGGACCCAGATGGCGTTTTTGCGAAAGTGAATAGCTTATTCCGCAGGAAGTCTTGAGTGAAGGTATCGAATCTTGAAGTCGCTAGTGATGAGATAAATCTTCTCGATAGAGCTGGTATCGAAATTGATAGTACGACTCCGGATAGAAATGGAAACAGGATTATATATGATGGATTGCAGAAACTTGCCCTGATTGGAACACATTTTGAATTGGTTCATCTGCCAAACCCAGAGAGAAGGAATGAAACATTTTGGAGGTCGTTGAAGCAAAAGTTTCCGACTTCAAATCAAGCCTGAACGGCCAATCAATTCTTCATTTCGATGAAACATTAACATCTGATTTCATACCGACCTTGAATCTTATTGATTATTTTGTCAGCTATGAAGACTTGTGTTTCATATTTCGCAGAATAAACAACAAGAAATCATGTGGTACTGACGGTATTCCAAATATAGTTCTCCGACATTTGCCTGAGGTTGCTATTAGGAATTATTGTATATTGTTCAACAACATGTTGAACAATTCATATTTTCCAAATGAGTGAAAAAAGGCTAAGGTATTTCCGATCTTGAAAAAAGGAAAAGAATCTTCATGCCCTAAAAGCTATGGCCCAATCAGCTTGCTGCCTAACATCAGCAAAGTGTTTGAAGTGATACTCAACAGAGCATCAAACGCCCACATTGAGAAATATGAGTTGATGCCGAATTGCCAATTTGGTTTTCGTGCCAGGCATTCGACCATACATGCAATAACGAAAGTAACCTCAGACATCTGTTGGAAACTAAATGATAGAGAATGCGTTGGAGCATGTCTCATTGATATGGAGAAAGCCTTCGATACGGTGTGGCTAGATGGACTAGTTTTTAACTCCTTCAGGACAACTTCCCCAGGCACCTTGTCGCCATGATGTGTAATATGTTGTACGGGAAATCGTTTGTTGTAACTGATGGAAATCTGACAACAATGCGCGAATTCAAGGTCTTGAATGGTCTACAGCAGGGAACAGTTACTGCGCCCCTGCTTTTCTCAATATTCATTCGCAAGCTATTGAACAGCTTTGATTTTAATGTCTCACCAACGCGATCATTGGTAGCGTTTGCTGATGATCTGATCATTTATATGGCAGACCGAAAAGCTACAATAGTTCAGAGCAATCTTCAAAAAATGTTTAGTGATGTACAGCTCTACACCGACAATTGGCGAATGAAAATCAATGCGCAGAAGTGCGAAACAATTTTTTTTCGGACAACGCTGCAGGAGGCCAGTCAAGACCTGAAACGTAATTTGAAGGATTTCCACATTATGGCTGGTGAGGGTAGTTCAGAACGGGTTCCACATAAATCCTGTGTTAGATACCTCGGTGTTCATCTCGATCAGTATCTGTACTGTACTGAACATGTGAAAATCATGCTCAGTAAAGCACTAAAAGAAGTCCTGGCCCTTCGGCGACTCTTTCATTCCAGATACATTGATCAAAAAGTCAAAGTTATTTGTTACAAGACCCTGGTTAGGCCAGTTTCGACATACGAAGGCCAGATCTGGTACAACCAGAGTGCTAGTACAATGGAAAGATTAAGAGTTTTCGAAAGGAAATGTCTTCGTGCATGTACTGGTTTGTACAGAAAGCCTGAGACGGATTGGAAGCACTATATATCGAATAGAAAAATTTATCAAACCGCTCAAGTGACAAGAGTCGATATCTTCATATTGAAACTTCTTCGGAATCATATCGCAAGATCTGTAACTGTGAGTGAAAACCCTTGGATTTCACAGCCGTTCCGCCCTACAGACGGGTATATTGTGACTTGCCTCACTACTGGCTTCGTTCCTCCAGAAGCATTCGTGTATTTGGACATGAATCGATATGTTTTTGAGTCCCAATCATATATCACATATATAGACGGGCCACCGATAAGAAGATAAAATATCCTCCGAATCTGAGTTCACGAGACCAACAATTCCAATGGAGATACTCATTTGCTAGATTCGTTGAGGCTGGTCGAGCTGAGATGGAACAATCTAGGTATTGGTGGCTGAATGACAATGTCTAAATTATTCGTGTTTATTTTCTGTTTTTGTGCTTTTTCTCGTTACTTAGTTTTTTAGATTCATCTCATTATTGCTACATCTAGTATTGTCGTTTATTTAGATATAAATTAGGTATAAGTTTCAATATGTTTTTTTTTTTTGATTGAACTTATTTAGAATTAGGGTGTAACATATTAGGTATAGGATATAAGTTCATTGTTGTGTTAGTAGTATAAGTAATTTTTGAATAATGCTAGTTGGTTTTTTCTCCTTTTTCCAATTGAATCAAAAAATATCTAATAATCTTAATTAATTTAAATTTGCAAGTGTATTTTTCTCATTGAATGTGTTTAACTGATAACGTATAAATTTAGAGAGCCATTCGGGCCATTAAGTTTTTTATAGTTTTATTGTTTGGAATTTGCTTTATGTTCTTTTGAAAATTTATAACGATTGGTATTAAATAAAGCGCTTTTGAATTTGAATCTTCGGGAACCGTGTAATCAAAATTATAATAATTATTCTCTCACTTAGGTTAAGAGAAAGATGAAAATTCGTTAGATGTTTCAACAAAAGAAAAATTTACAGGATCTCATAGCCTGTAGTATGTATTTAAAGTCATTTGATATGACTACCGTATTTGAGTTTAGTCACTGCAGCATATTAATATTTCTTTCCAAATGCACAAACAAGTCGTCATAAAATCATAGATGAACATGAAATTTATAACAATGAAAATGTGAAAATTTTAGTTGTATTTGAATCAGTCAAAATAATTTTTGACAATAATTGGGAAAGTTTAGCAAGCTACCCAACAATATGAGAAACATTTTATTTAGATAGTTCTTGTTCATTCACCGAAACTTTGAAGTTAGCTAATGCTTTCTATTTATTTATGCACAAACAAATTTCGACATGACTGTATTATTCAAAAATTTATATGAAACAAGCATGTTTCAGTTTACAGGTACACAATTCGAAATACGATGGGCTAAATTAGTTTATGCAAACAAAATTTATTTGAAATAGAAGCTTGTGTAAAATTAAATCCAACGACAAATAATATTCAGCGAAATATCATTCTAAATGTGCCTTCAGGGAAATTCTATTTCCATAAAGTTGATTTATGAATATTTTAATCAATTTTGTGAATTAATAGAAAACATTGATTTTCTTCATTTCGTTTATCGTTCGTGGACTTTATTGGCCTTTACTCAAATATCAATTTTATGGAAAGCTCTAACTGGATAAAAATAAAAGCAACGCCATAGAAATAATTTTTAACATACAAACCATAATAGGAAAAACCGATGTTACTGCACAAAATGGGCATCATCGATTTATAAAAATACATCATAAACCTTACAGCAAGGATTTTTGGCCTACCTCCCATTCTCCAGTCGTATTGATTTATTTGTTCAGAGAAATACGAGTATATTCGAATTCCTGCCGTTATTAAAAAATATACATCTTGAACCTTAGTATACGAGTAGATGCTTGTAAATGCATGATGTGAATACTAAAATGTTCC
This sequence comes from Odontomyia ornata, assembly GCA_963969285.1. NCBI lineage: Eukaryota > Metazoa > Arthropoda > Insecta > Diptera > Stratiomyidae > Odontomyia > Odontomyia ornata. Next base: position 36,402,439 of record OZ017738.1, on the reverse strand, counting down.
AAACTCCCAACGAGACCCTTAAATCCTTTCTCCGGAAAATTATACAGAACTTCGATTTATTTAGATTACATGACTTGCTCCTTAAATTTGCGCTTGGGTTTAATAAAAGTCCTTCCTAAATCACAGCAAAACCTGTTATTGTTAGTGAGGAATCAAGGGGCGATAGTTGAGCATTTGATTGTTGCGATACAAGTATCTGAATAAATCTGCCGTACAAGATTGTATATAGTAATGGGATAAAGGATAAGTTTGGGTAAGGATACAAATGCCTCTTTGGAATTTATTAAATGTATTAGATATAGAATATTTTCCATAGTAAACTAATTGTTTTAAATACAATTAATGATCTTGATATTCATAAAAATGGAAAATATTAAAAAATTATTTTGAAAAATGGATCAAGAACATTAAAAGTTGATTCCTCCAAAAGCTAATAATCTGCTTCCAGAATTCTAGTGGTTTATGGATATGTTCGTGAGCAAATGCAGAATAACCATCTTTCTTCAAAATTTTACACACTGTATCGCTCCGAATTGATTTATTAAATCTTTCCTTGACGTCTTTTGCAAGTTCAGTAGTCTTAAATCCTGGATTTTATTCTACTTCACAACCCATAAAGCGTTTTTCTCGATCATTATTTATATTAGAAGGTCGTCTCGATCGGGGTTTTAAAGCGGTACATCCCATCGATTTATACAATTTAATTACTCTTTGAACTGAAGAGTATGTCCTTGCAATCGTTTGACCAATTTCGCAAAACTTATTCCTTCTTTCCATAGTTTCACTTTTATTGCATATGTATCTCTTTCACTGGCACTAGTTGGTTTTCTTTTTTGTCCTTTTGATATTTTATTTGTTTTTGAACCAATTTATCATCAAGCACGCCAATCAACACGAATAAACTCGTTGTACTCCCCTTCACTCAAAAATAGTCTTTGGGATTCATTTTTTCGGTAATAGTTCTTAGAACTCCCCTTTTACTTTTTTTCTGCGACAAAAATGCCACCTTTTTAAATATTTGCCTATAAAGGCATACTGCAACATTCTTTTCGCAAAAGAAATTTCCTAAAAAGTTGTCTGCTGTTATAGCTTTCTAATTCAATTGCATATTTGAATTGTTGCCTAATTGAATAAATATTGAGCCATATAGGATAACAGTTTATATATATATATATATATATATATATATATATATATATATATATATATATATATATATATATATATATATATATATATATATTATTATTATTATTATTATGAACTCAAACAGCCTAATTACAAATCATAACTTAAAATTTAGGTACAAACAGGCCTAAAGGTTCCATTTTTAATTACAAATAATATAAAGGATCATCGAGCAAACTATGATAGGAAGTGAGTAAACGAAAAACAATCATTGCAAAGTATAAAATTATTAGCATTTTCTTGTTAAATTTAGAGTTGATTTTTTTTTTTAAAGCATGAAGATTACAATGAAATATGTCAATATCGCACAAATGTTTGTTAAAAAGGTCACAGGCACGCTTAAAGAATGCATTACTGGCATAATTTGTGTTACTGGCGGTGATGTAAAAAGTTTGGTTAAAACAAGAGGAGCTACGAGGGACTTTAAAGTTGATTTTTTGTAGAAGAAATGTTGAGTCAATGTTATTATGTACAATTTTATATAAAAACAAGGAGTCAAGATAATTACGCCTTATGTTCAATGGTTGAATATTATATCTAAGTGCACTGCTCTTATAATCTTTAAAAATGTTGCCAAACATGTAGTCTAAGGCTTTTAGGAACTTATTTTGGACCCTTTCCAGTCGATCAATATGTACAGCGTAATTAGGGTTCCAAACTACACTGCCAAACTCCAGGATACTACGCACGTATGAGTTGAATAATATCTTTAATACGTCTATATTGTTGAAGGGCTTAGATACTCTTAGAATCATTCCCAGCCTTTTATATGCTGTTGTAAGTATGTTATCAATGTGATGGTTAAATTGTAGTTTGGAGTCTAGAGTTACTCCTAGGTCTTTGACTGTATTTGAATGTTTTAATGTAGTTCCAGCGATTTTGTAATTATAAAGTAAAGGTTTGCTTTTATGTGTGAATGTGATTGCGTGACACTTATCCGCATTCAAAAAAAACTGATTATTACTGCAGTACTGTTCGAATCTTTCCAAGTCTTCTTGCAGTTTACAACAGTCAGTTGAGGTTTGCACGATTTTAAATATTTTAGTATCATCTGCATACATAGATTTACAAGAATTTTCAAAACAAAATCCAATGTCGTTAACATATAACGTAAATAGAAGAGGTCCTAAATGGGATCCTTGAGGAATCCCAGAGGGAATTTTGAGAAATCTCGAACAGTATCCTTTCATTGCCACTGCTTGGCTACGATTAGTAATATATGATTTTATCCATCTAAGTAAATCGCCATGGATCCCCATCTTGAATAATTTTTTAATCAATAGAGAATGATTTGTTTTATGTAAAGCTTTAGAGAAATCTGTATATACTGCGACTACTTGGTGTCCTGTATCAAGGGCGTTAAACAGAATGTCTGTATAGGAGACGAGATTCGTGTTAACACTACGACCGGCAAGAAAACCATGTTGCTCAGAAGCTATATGTTGACGAGCACAGGAACTTATGAAGTTTGTAACAAGCTTCTCGAAAATCTTACCAAATATGCATAATTTTGAAATAGGTCGGTATTGTGTTACATCATGTATGTTTCCGCCTTTTGGTATGGGGGTGATAAGTGCTTTCTTCCAAACATTTGGAAAAATCCCACTACTCAATGATTTTCTGAATAAAATAGTGAGAGGTACGGATAACTCTTTTGCCGATTTGGAGATGAATAAAGGATGAATGTTATCTACCCCTGCACTTTTATTGATGTCTACGTCGCTTAACACTTTAGATACATTATCAAACTATATTTCAAATGTGCTAACGTCAACAACTCCCGCGGAAGCCAAAGAGCTACTTTGGTTCGCAGACGCACTATCAGTTTGTGGGACAAAAACAGAATTAAAATAATCATTAAACATATTTGCAATTTTCTCACTATTGCTTGAACTCTCATTTAAAAATTGCATATAGGCTGGAATGTTATTAACGGTACGCTTCGATTTAACATAAGACCAAAAGTATTTAGGTGACGAAGTGATATTTTTTTCTGCTAACAAGTTGTAGTCATTATAACATGAAACTTGCAAACGTTTTTCTTGGCTACGGAGCTCAGCGAAAAATTGTTAATCCCGAGTGTTGCCATATTTTTTCCACAATGCATGTCCTTTTTGCTTTTTACGAATGAGTTTAATTAGGGCAGTAATGTACCAGGGTGGATAGTTGTTATTTACGTGCACCTTATTTTTGGAACAAAGATATGCATCAAGTTGTAAAGAGTGCTATAGAATAAGAGACAGCATCATCAGGAGTTAATTCAGAGAGTTCTGTTTCCCAGTTTATTTTCAATAATTGACTACTTAATTCAAAGTAGTTCGCTTTGTAGAATTGATATTTGAGATGGTTTTTCTCTGCTAAATAAACTGTATTGGGAAGAGAAAATTGAATATAGATAGCTTTATGGTGCTGGTCTTCACTAGTAAGAGAAAAAGCGCTAGGAGTAACGTTGCAATTACAATTACTTAGTCTAAAAGTCTAAAATGCGATTATTTTTGTTGAAACAACCATTGTATTGATAAAGCTCACGCATATTCATGAAATTAAATAGTGACATGGCTTTAGAATCGTAATTGCGAACTATCCGCAGCCGGTTATTTCTATCTGGAAGCCAACTGGCGTATGAAATGTTAAAGTCACCTAACACCAGAAAACTGTCACAAGAGTTGTTATTAATAATAACAGACGCATTATCAAAAAAAGTATCCAATTGTGTGAAGTGGTTGTTATTATGAGGAAAATAGCAACAAGCTAAGTGCAATCGTATATGTGTTTTGGCACCACTATGAGATTGAAAGCCGTACATCCCACTTGATCCATCAGAGAAACTCAATTGACCGTGATTACTGGTCGTACTTAACTCAAGACTCAGCTACAATTCTTCGGAGTTCAAGGTTGAGCACCAATCGTCTCGACGCCGGCCACATAATTCTCGTCGCACCGCAATTAGTACTCCACCTCCCCTGATATTATCACGGTCATAGATTGCACGGTCACGTCTGAATACATTGTATTGATTATGGAAGTATTCACTATCACTAAAATCCGCCGTTAACCAAGTTTCTGTTAAGCAAATTATATCATAATTGGATTGCAGAACATTTTTAAGAAAAGAGTGAGACTTAGTTCGTAGTCCTATATTGTACGCAAACTTTTTCTAACTAGCATATACTAGTATTAACCCTAAAAATGTAGGGAAAAGTGATACCCTTCGTACGCTTTTGAGATTTTATTTTTTTAATTTATAGGGTTCTCCAATAAGAGGTGTTATTTTGAATAGATCTTGTGATTTAACACCTTGCGACTTCTTCCTTTGGAGCGTGAAAGAGAAGATCTACGCTGACAGCCCAGCGCCGATTCAAGACCTCAAAGATGGAATTCGTGAGGCTACCTAGGACATAGGGCAGCCACTTTGCGATTTGGTTATGGAAAATTTCATGAAAAGGAGATGGTCCTGTAAGCGTGGTTGTAGTGGTCATTTGCCTGATTTTGTTTTCCACTATTAAGGGCATACCCTTCTCTTTATAATGAAATAAACATTCGATCATTTATATTAAAAAACGGTATTTTTCTCTTAATATCAAAATTACACCTCGTATTGGATATATATGATTAATTGACGAATTTATCTATGTTCGTATTTGATTTCATTTTCGCAAAATAATTCTGAAAAATATGATATATGAATAAAACCTTTTGCGGGTTTGATTTTATTTTCGTAATCGATTTTCGAGCGTTATCGTTCGATCTTCTTCAGCGATTGTTTTACTTAACCTAAAGATCGTAATTATATACTAATTCCTTAATTACATCGAGGAATGTTTCCTAAAGAGAATAATTAAAATTTACTTTATTCAAATTCCTTTTGTTACATTCGAAAATGACTTAACTAATTAGCTTGAAGGGCGAGGACTTACGGACTTGCGTCGTTTTTCGCTTGAAATGGCGAGACTTTCCATTGCATCCAGTTTTCTCGCATCTCTTGCTTCTCGTATTGGTGTCGCGTCATCCACTGTGGTTTCGTGTCCTTGCGTTATAATATGCTCCGTTATTGCTAGTCTAGCTTAAATGTTCTCGCATCCTGGTGTTGATTAATCTTTTTGTTTGTCCAATGTAAACTTCGTGGCAGCCGGGGCATTCGATTCGGCAGATGCCTGATTTCTCGTGTGGTGTCCGTTTATCCTTAGTTGACCCGTAGATGTTTTTCAGCTGATTTTTGCTACTTGATTCGATTATTCGTATTAACTCATAATGTTTTAGCTTCTTTTTTAATTGATCGGTGGCACCTTCGTAGTAGGTAACTGCCTTCCAGTACATCTTTTCAGAATCCGGGTTGAGGAGTGTTCTTTCTTTTGCCGAGTTTTTCTGATTTTGTCCGCAATTCTCCTGATCGTTGAATATTCTGCATTTCCTTTTCCCTGGTTGCCATATTGGGTGGTAGATCATACATCCTGTGAATCATGGCTCGATAAGGTGAAACTTTCACTTGTGGCGTGTGGTTCGATGTATTCGGAATCGTCCGTTGTGTATGTGTTGCCTTCCTGTAGATTTTGAAACTGATGTCGCCACTCGTTCTTGTTACCAATGTGTCCAGGAAAGCCAATTTTCTATCCTTTTCTTCCCCTACCGTGAAATTGATATTTTTGTGTGCATTGTTCAGTTTGATCAATATTTGTTGCAGGTCTCCTTTCTGGACGTAAGTGAAAACATCATCCACATACCTGATAGAAAATCTTGGTTATAGGTTCTTCATTTTGGGTCCATCCTCCAGTCACGTCATAAACATTTAACTAAAAAACGGTCACATTGAATTTCCCATAGCTGCTCCTCCGTTAGTTTTGTAGAATTTACCGTGAAACGTAAAGTAATTTCTGTCACACACGGCTTCGATAACTGGAGGTACTGTCTCATTTTCGTCTTTCAGGCCATAGAATTGTCCTGTTTAAATAACTACTCCTCGATGTAGCCAAGTGTTTCCATCACGGCTATACTGGGAAAGAGAGCTTTTATATCAAACGATACTATCACGTCGTCTTCTGTTGACGGGCCATATGTAAACAGTTTTTCCGTGAATTCCTTGGTGTTTTTGACGGAGTTACTCTCAATTGGTTGCATATTTTTGCATTCCTCCACTAGGCATCTGGTTAGCTTTTGCGTTGGAGCGTTTACAGCTGGTATTATTTCTCGCACCTCATCTCCTTCCATGTGAATCTTGGGCAAGCATTAGATCCTTGGTAGAGTAGGTTCATTACTCTCACTTTCGTCAGTTCACCGATCAGTGACTCGCAGCTTTTGATCGTCCTCTCAACTCGTTTGATAGATTGCTCCAGAGGATTTTGACGAAATTTGAACAAGTTGCCACTGTTTAGTTTTGTGGTAACCGCTTCCTCGTATTTGGCTTTATCCATGATGACAACTGTGTTTCCTTTGTCCGCTTTCATGAAATAGACCAGATTTTTCTTCGATTTGAGGGCGATTGCTGCTTGTGGGTTCGTCGCAGACCTTTGGGCTCCCGCTATTGCTTTTAATACTTCCTTCCTCGCTGACGTTTTGTGTGCTTCCATCTATTTGCCAACAGCTGCTTCCATCTCCACGATTATGTCTTCTTTCGGGACCTTTGCTGGTCTTATCATATAGTTGAGACCCATGTTCAGTAGCCGCATTTCGTTTTCCTTGAATTACACGGTAGATTTGTTGACCACTTGTCCAGGAATGACTTGTACTTCGAATACTTTGGATAACTTCGTGGTAGCTTCTTCTAATTTACTTAATTTCTGCAAATGTATAGTTCTTTACTTTTCTTTCTCATTTTGATACGCTCTATCAGCCTTCTCCAATAAATCTTCCATGTGACCTTTGCCGCACTACTTTGATTGTCTCATTAACTCCAGGTGACTTTCATAAGCTTTAAACGTTACTTCATTCAGCTTGCTATACAATTGTTTGATACTCATCTTCATAAGATTCCTTTCCGAAATTTTCTTAGTATATAAGTAGGATCTTTACGTTAAGTGAAGCAATCACTGAAGAAGATCGAACGATAACGATCGAAAATCGATTATGAAAATCGAAAATTAAAAGGAAGGGTTTTTTTATATTTTTCAGAATTTATCTAATTTATATACCTAGGTGTAACAAATATATTGTAGTTTGTTACAAAAAAATTCTGAAAATATTATGTCAAAAAGTTAAAGAGTTATAGTCATTTTTCTACGATAAGATATTTGTACGAACGTACCCCGTACAAGGGGTATGTTCGTACGTACTATCATACGCCATGGGGTAGATTCATACAGGGTAATTAAACAGCCTATTAATATGTTATTAATTATTATAAAAATATTTTTACTTATCAGAGAACTAACTCAATAATATTTGACTTGACTCATAGTCGATAGATTTTTCTTTAGAAACATACCAAAAAATTAAATCGTTTACTTATTGATAATTCAAAGCTTTACAATCAGTCTAAATGATATCTATGCAATCATTTCCCATGAAATTTTTGTACAGTCTTTGACAATCTAAACTTAAAGTAGATAATCATACATTTGGTTGTTACTTTGGAAGTCATTCCACATTCTAATTATTTAAATTAACTGCAAAAGTAAAAAGCCTAGCCATTCTAGCTGTACAGCCCGCTAGTAGTTGTGGATCAAGGAGGATCATGGTGACATCTGTGATATACAGAGTGTGTATGTCTTCTATATCGGGGAAAAAGAATGACCATGATGATCCCCGTTTCTTTTGAAGATAAGATACTTTCAGCTCTGTACCCGAATAATGGCTGAGAACTTTTCCGACGTAGTAAACAACAGAAGCCTTTTTTTCAAACTTTACCAAACAAAACAATTATCTTTGATTTTCTCTGGTGTCACATTTAAATTATTATTGATACTACGATTACCAGTTTTTTCGTCCATTTCGAAATTGATTGGAGATGTTGAACTCTTCCGCAAGCTAAATTGCGATCCTTCAGATTTCTCTGAATCTTCAGCACTTTCTATTTGCTTAGCTTTCTTTTTCTTTTGTCTTGAATTAAGTTCGTTCAAACTACGTTTCACTGCTTTGGCTCTGGCTTTCTTTTCCTGTTCTTTTTTTTAACTCTTTCAGTCGATGTCTCTCTTCTAGTTCAGTTTTTTCAGGTGTATCTGTATATATGGGGGATTTTCCCAGGTTTCTTTCTTTATTGGTTTTTCTGTTTCTAACAGCTGTAGGAAAAGGTCTTATGAGTTCTGGTGTCATGGACGGATAAGCACTTTGTTCAGATTGTGTCTCAGCCGCAGAGGCAGAAGCCTCGTCAGTTCCGGTAAAAATATCTTGAGGATTTTGAAGCAAAGAAGGCGACTGCTCATGAATATCTGCCCCATTCATATCTGTCGATGGTACGCTGGCGGAGGGTTGTGATTCTAGCGCAACAGTGCTTTTTTTGGGAATAGGTGTCACATTTACAGAATTGTTTGAAGCATACACGTTAATGGGAGGGAAATCTTCTTCACTCAAGGCCATTTCATTGAATGGCCATATACCTGGCTTTTCAAATCCACTTTTTATATTTTTTACCGTAAAAGATTCGAAATATTCATGTTTTACCAGTTCAGGTGTATTATAAATATTGACTGTTTTGCCAAGATTCCACATATACCAATTATTGAAAGCTGTTTTCAACTTTGCCTTGAATGAGCTGAACACTGCAACGTCTAAAGGTTGCAATCAGTGACTGGTGTGCGAGGGAAAAGACACAAACATGATACCATTATCTCGAGCATATGTTTTAGCCTGTAAACTGATATGGCTTTCGTGATTATCACATAATAGTGAAATTGGATGCTCTTTAGAGCTCAGTGTGTGTTTCTGAATGTGCTTTTACACTGAAGCAAATGTGTCAGCATTTATCCTTCCACTTCTTTTAGCAACTCCGAGGCTTCCTCCAGGCGCACCTTTAAGATAATGGTACCTGTAATGTACACGTGGAAATATAAATAGCGGAGGAATAGTATTTTCGCTTGCAGAAATAATTGCACCAAATGTCACCAATTCACCTTTTTCCACTGACACGATTTGTCCTTCTTGTTTCTGTGACTTAGTAGCCAAAATTTTAGGAGTTTCTAAAAGTGTAGACACACCGGACTCATCAAAGTTAAGTATACTGTCGGCAGCAAAGTTATGTCGTTGTAACATATCAGCCAAATTATTATAGAACTCTTGGACTGCAGTCTAATTGAAGGCAAACAATCTAACTGCGCTTGTCTTTTCCGGTTTTCGCAGACTGAAGTGTGTGATTCTTTCTCTATACTTACGCATCTACTTTCAGCCGGCCATTAGGTTTGCGTCTCATTTCGTGGGGTATTTTGAATTTGACGCTTTAGCGTATTCGTAGGCAAGTTTGTGAATTTTCACTGTTGTTAGCCCATAATGCATTTTGCAGCAATTAATAATGTAGTCAATTAAGCATATCTCTTCTTCCAAGGAGAAGACCTGTACAGTCGTGAACTTAGAATGAAATGTTCCTGAGGGTCCATCAGTTTTAGAGCCATCTTTGAATTTCTTGACTCTGCTTTCCAACGTCGATGTCTTGATGTTATATTTCAACGCGGTTTTCCTATACGACTAGTGTCCTTGAATTACGTCATCAATTACTAATTTTATGGACTCTTCATCCACCTCTCGAGTACGCGTATCCACTTTTTTAGATTTTCGTACAGTAATTCTGCAATAAAATATTAATTATAAGGCTTTATGAAAATATATCGTTTTGTTAGAAGTAAAATACTTCATAAAAGGGAAAATATTTTATTGTGCTGTCTTCACAATAATTTTAAAAGGTATCTATATTTTATTCCATAAATATCTAATTTTGATGTTCTTCTTCTTCTTCTTAGCACTAAAACCCCTCTCGGGCCTTCGCTTCCTGCAAACGGCGCCTCCAACTGTTTCGGTTCATTGACCACGTCTTCTAATTCTAAAATCCGAGCAGCAATGAGTCAGACCAGCGTTTCCTTGGTTTGCCCACTGGCCTCCGGCCTTCAGTTCTCCCAACGAATACCTTCTTGGGTATTCGTTGTTTATCGATACGATTCATGCGACCAGCCCATTGCAGCTTCCGCAGTCTTACAATCGTTGAGACCTCCGGTTCGTCGAAAATTTCATACAGCTCATGGTTGTATCGAATTCGCCATTGGTCCCCGTCTAGCTTCGCTCCAATGATTCGCCTCAGGACCCGTCGCTCAAAGGCGTTCAATATACTTGCGGATGCTTGGGTTAGGGTCCATGTTTCACACCCTTAGCATAACACAGGTCTTATCACAGATTTGTATACTTGGAGCTTTGTTCTCCTGTGTATGCAGCTCGTCAATACTGAATAAAATATTTTATTTGCGAGCTGTATTCTTTGGCGTATTTCGTCTATTTTATTGTCCGTTTGTGTTATTTTGGCGATAATATATTCGCCAAGTCTGATATTTTGTGTATTTGAGGTATTTTACCTTGACTGCGTCATGAGTTTTGTTTCATTTTCATTGATTTGTAGCCCTGCTGGTTTTGTTTCGCTATCGAGTTTCAGGAAAAGTTCTCTGGCAGTCGTTAATGACCGTGACAGAATGTTGATGTGGTCGACATAGACTTCTACTTGGCTCGAATTGTATAGTAATGTACCTGGCGTGTCGACACGTAGCTTCCTTATGACGTACTCCAGAGTCAAATTGAATAGCAATGGGGCCAGCCCATCTCCCTGCTTTAGTCCGATATTTGTGTCAGAGAAATCGGTGGGTTGGTTATTGATGAGGACTTGGAGGTCGTTGACGTCATTATTATTTTGGTAAGACGGACTAACTTGGCTGGGATGCCAAAGCAAAGAATTATTTGGTACAGTACGTTACGATCAATACTGTCGTCTGCTTGCTTGAAGTCAACGAAAATTTGGTGTACGTCTATTTTGAACTTTTCAAGTACCTGCTTGACTGTGAACAATTGATCTGTTGCCGATATACCTGCCCTGAAACTACTTTGATACCCCCCAATAATACTGCTGGCGTATGATCCAAATTTATTTTGTAAGATTTTAGATAATATTTTGTACGCCGTACAAAGTAGTGATATGCCTCTATAATTTTCGCATTGTAGCTTGTCATGTTTTTTGTGGATAGGGAATATAATTGATTGGCTCCACTCTTTCGGCGTATGTTCTTGTTGCCAAATGTACTGGATGACTTTGTGAAAAGCTTGATGAACACTACTGCCACCACATTTGATGAGTTCCACTGGAATCTCGTCAATGCCCAGCGCTTTTTATAATTTTTTTTTGGATTTTGATGATGGAACAAACTTCATACAGAGTTGGTGGCGCCAATTGAAGCTCTCCGCAGACATCTATAGGCTCCGATGTTCTGGAGCCGTGGGGAGAATTAAGGAGGTTCTTGAAGTATGATGCCCATCTTTCTTTAATCTTGGTTTCATCTGCGATGATATTGCCAATGTCATCACGAAAGAGCGTGGTTTTGGGCTGATAAGCTCGTTTCAGGCTTTTCACTACTTTGTATGTTTGCCTTATGCTTATGGCTTGCTAAACTTACATCTATACTTCTCAAGTGGTCGTCATAGTATTTTATTTTCTTAATCCTAATTATCTTGTTCGCTACTCTTCTGAGATTTTCATAGTGTTCTCCCTTCGTCCTGCTTTTCCTACCTACGTTTTCTTTGTACGCCTGATTTTTTTTTTGCCTAACACATTCTGGCACTTATCATCGAACTAATCATCCCTCTTGCGCCGGGCTTGATGTCCGATCGTCTGTTCTGCTACAGTCCTGATAGCCGCTTTTACTTCCACCCAGAGCTCGTTGCTCGTCTTCAAAGATGCTTCTGATAAGATGGGAGCCAGCTGCTTGTCGAGGGTCCCCGTGAAATTTTCGGCGACAGACGCCGTTTGGAGCCATTGGATGTCAATTTTTTGCAGCGGACTGGTCTTCGCTGAATATGCCTTTGACATACGACATCAATAGGATAATTTGATCAAATAATGATCTGAGTTACAAATGGCTCCTCGGAATGTACGGACGTCAAGTATACTCGAGGTCCAACATTGTTGGATCCGAACATGATCGATCTGGTTTTGTGTGTTGCTATCCGGTGATACCCAAGTCATTTTATGAATGCGTCGATGTGCGAAGCAAGTCGAACGTATGACTAGATTTCTGCTACATGCAAAGTCAATCAGGCGTCGGCCGTTGTCATTTGTTTCATCGTGGAGGCTATATCCTCCAGTCGTTCCCCGATGAGATAGCTCATTGCCAACCTTAGCGTTAAAATCACCCAGAATTATTTTTGTGTCGTTTGTGGGCAATGAGTCGACCAGTCTTTCCAGGCAATTGTAAAACGTTTCCTTCGTTTCTTCGGCCGGGGCGTGAATATTTACCAGCCAGATTTTGAAGGGTTTCGCTTTTCTACATTGTATAAATGATGATGTTCTGGTGGTTAGTAAAATCTAAAGTGTAGTGTTCCTACGCCGACGAATGTGCCCCCTGTTTAGCTGTCTAAATGCACCCGATTGCTTGCATAAAACTTGAATACAACTTTAAACAAATTCTAATTTAGTTTCAGAAATATAACAATTAAAGTTCAAAATAATCAATGTTAACATTAATATTAATCATCACTATTTCGTCGAAATCAAAAAAATTCTACTTATAATTTTGAATTAAATTTAGGTAAAAAATTTACTTACGTATTGTCAGCCGATACGCCATGATGCGACCGGTGTGTCTATGCACACAAGCAAAAGCGTGTAGTTTTTCTGTTATGTTAACTGTACGAATGTGCCCTGCGTTCGAATGGTAACCACTTTCCCCTACTTAAGAGACTGATAACGTCTGTCAAATTCGTTTAAAAAAAGTTTCATTTGATGATAAGTATACACCATGATTTACATTCAACTTTATTCATTTATAGAGAATTGTGCACAATCTAAATTCCATTGTGATTGATTTTTAGGGTATTGTAAAATCATTTTACAATATCCTATTAAAATCGCGTCCTGTCTGTCCGTCTGTCCGTCCGTCCGTCCGTCCGCCCGTGTGTCACACCACTTTTTCTCGGAAACTACATTAGCTAGAAACATAAGATTTTGTAAGTAGGTGCGAAGTGACGCCCTCTTCAAAGTTTCAATACAAAAAAAAAATTATAAGGTTTTTAAGGGGGGTCTCCCCATATAGGGGAGTTGCCCCTCAAAAAAAAGTTTTCATCGCATGTAGACAATATGTGTATCAAATGAAAGGTCTTAATGAGCACTTTCCAAAACAGGTCTTAAAATGGCAAGTGTTGCTTTGAGGGGTGCAGGGGAAGGGGAAATGTACGAAAAATTTGTGCCCCCCCCTCGCGATTGGACACCTTTGATCCGAAAAATCTGAAAAAAATCGTGAATATAGGCCTTTATGATTAAAACAACAACAAATACGTGAGAAGTCGAAATTCACTCAACTTTGTTAGTAATAGTATGATTTATCGATTTTATGTTTTCTTGAATAAAATCTTAACGGTGCCCTTAAATTTAATGAAATTCAGTACACTGATGACTCTTAACGAGATCAATCTGTCCTGAAAGTTTCATAAAGATCGAATGGTATTTAATGAAGTCATAGCGATTTGAATTTCCCTGTATTACTATGGAACAATATGCGTTGTATTACCATGGAAACATATGGCTATGGAACAATATGCGCTTTTTACCGACTCAGACACTACAGCTTTGTTAGGATTTGCATGAAAATTTCAGGAATGAGAGGTATCATGAATTTCTTTGAGAATTGGCTCAGCTAGCGGTATTAGTAATCGTAAAGCAAAAAAGTGGCTGTTTTAAATGCGAAGATTGAATAATTTTGATGTATTTTGCCCCAACTTGAACGTTTAAGGCGCATGCTTTTAATAATTGATTCAATTTTATGAATGCCTGAAGATGAGAACCTACAGTTAATACTCATAAGTGAAACAAGTCGAGGAGGCAGAAGAGAGCTCCTAGTAAATGGGCTTTGTAACCATTCTAGGATTCGAAAAAAATAGGCCATGAATCGATGATTACAGTACAGGGGAGTGGCCGCTGAACAAAAATTTCATCAAAGGTAGCCGATATGAATATCAAATGAAAGTTCCTTTCAAGAGCTTTTCAAAATAGTACTTAAACTGACAATTTTTCCTTCACAAGGGCAACAAATACCTTAGAAGTCAAAATTTGATCAACTTTGTTAATAATAGTTCATTTTTAAAAATTTTGCTTTTTTGTGTATAAAATCAAGATGGGACCCTTGAATTTCCCAAAATTTATTATTTAAGTTTTCTGAACAATAAACAGCTAAGTTACAGCCGATTGAATATCTAACAATTACAACCACATTAACACGTGATACTAGGGAGATACACGCTTGCAACGGACCTAGACACTACAAATATGTAGGAATTTTGATAAAAATTTTAGAAATGGTTTCTAATATTCATGTGTTATCACGACTAATCAAGCTACGGAGTCAAAACACTTGAAACAAAATAGTGCAAAGTTTAAAATCATAATAACATAATAATTTTTCGAACTCGTTTGCTGTTGTTTGATTTACTAATTGTTTTACAATACCTTTCTGGCAGGAGCATCCTCCTGCTACTTCAACTTGTTTTTCTTGGAATATAATGCTTTTAGTATTCATTACATCCACGCAAGTTTCCAAGAAAAAATTTTTCGTTGCAGGAAACAGTAAAATTAAATAAATTCCATTCATTATATAAACGCTATGAAATTAAAAGCAATTAATTTGATTTTCCGTCGGACTAGTTGATTGACAGAATCCATTTAGCTCATAGTTGCAAAGTAGTGTTAGAAGAACGACAACGTTTAAAATAATTTCGCTTTGCCAGTATTAGTTTATTGAATGAAGAGGAACCTGTCTTTTTCGATTTATTTATTTATTGTCAAACAATACTTTACGGGCTAATGCCCAGCTACAAGTGTATATAAAATAATAAGGTCAATAAACAGTAATAATACATAGTTGATTATAATTTAGATTTAAGCACATTTTTGAATTTCAAAATGGACTGCGGAATAGGACCAAGCACCACGACATTGTGCGTTCTCGATTATGCGAACTATGGCTGAGTTGAATCTCACATCTGCACGCGCAAATGGTACTCTAAAAATTTCCGACAAACGAGTTTGTCTAACTGCATTCCGAACCTGTATGCAATTAACCAGTTGCGAATCTATGTGATGATGGTAGAGTTTGAAAAGCAGACAGTCATCTAGATATGTACGACGAGAGTTTAACGTTGGTAATTGGAGTAAGACAAGACGATATTTATATGAATGGTAAGGTAAATTGAAATCAAACAAAAAAATTCTGCTAAACCACCTCTGGACAGATTCAATAGTGTCTAAAAGGTAGCCTTGTTGCGGTAACAATACCTGTGAGCAATATTCGGGCATACAGAGGACCAGTGTGACAAACAAGCGAACTGCTACTTCAATATTATGAAAGACTTTTACGCGGCGCAGTGTGAAACCAGACATTTTGAAAGCTGAATATGGACATCAAATCTAAGGCTAGAGTAAAAAAAAACTCCCAAGATCCTTTATTTGAGTGAAATGTGCTAGCACCTCAGAATCTTTTGAATATGTAAAAACGTGGGACATTTTTTAATTGTGAATGAAAAAATGTGGCACTTAGGGATGTTTAAATCAAAGTAATTTAAACGACAGCCTTAAGAGTTTTTAACTCTTCTTTATCGTTTTAGATCATCTGCATAAACTAATGATACTGAACTTAAACATGAAGGCAGCTCATTGATAAATATATTAAATAATAAAGGGCCAAGTATAGATCCTTGTGGTACTCCTGATGATGGTGAGAAGTTGTTGGATCTACTGCCACTCATAGGAACACAACATGAACGAAAAGTGATGTAGGAATGAAACCATGTAAGCATACCTTCAGAGAATCCATAATGTTTCAGCTTCGTTAGCAAGATATTATGTGGTACGGAGTCAAATACTTTTGGAAAATCTGTATATGTGGCATCAACCTGGAAGTTGGCATTTAAAGGTTGCGAAACATAATCCGAAAATTCCAGCAGATTGCTCAAAGTGGACCTATGTGTAATGAAACCATGTTGTTGATTAGATAGCATAGGGGCTAGCATAGGAAATAGCTTAGAATGCAATGCCCATTCAAAAATTTTGGGAAATGTTGAGAGAATAGAAATAGGATGGTAATTTCAAATATCAGACAGGCTCCCAGATTTGAAAATGGATGTAATATATGCCGTTTCCAAACATCAGGAAATATACCATTAAAAATGCTAAGGTTAAACAAATAAGACAATGGGGAAAAAAGAGCTGATGAAAGCAATTTTACAAAAAAAAAAACTTTTAGAAAAAAAACAAAACCGACTTCAAAATGCCCTTAAAAGGATGAAATAAATTTTATGGAAGCGGGGCCATATCATACTTTCCCCATTATTTTTTGATGGGGCAGATGTTGGAAGTATTTACTTTGAAATGGGGAAATTGATTTGGCCCCGCTTCCATAAAATTTATTTCATCCTTTTAAGGGCATTTTGAAGTCGGTTTTCTTTTTTTTCTAAAAGTTTTTAATTTCACCCTTTTTAGTGGCAAATTTTTTCATCTCAAAACTTTTAAAACTCAGTTTTTTGACCACATTGTATCATGTACTCGTATATCAAAATATAATTTTTTACTGCAATGCAAAAACCACTACG